>CM066996.1:1268115-2468115 GCA_033977485.1 Hydrangea macrophylla
GTTATTTGCATTGAGTGGGACCAAAAGTTGCGGCTGGATGTTCTATAAGCTGGTCTACAATGGGTGATTTGCAAGGTCAATGTGGAGAATGTGGTCTGTTGCTGCGATTTTGGAGTTTATACTGTGTTCAGGGGCTATTTTGGGTGTTTAGATGCCAATTCAGCTGCATGAGTTGAAAAGGGAAAGGGGGAGGGGGAGGGGGAGCGAGGGGGAGAGTGTGAAAGAGTGAGAGTTTTTTTCATGATGTGGAAGTTGTGTGAGTTCGAGCGAGGGAGAGAGTGAGTGAGTGTGTGTGTGAGTGAGAGAGAGGTATGAGTGAGTGGGAGGGAGCAGATGTGGGAGAGAGTGTTAGGGAGATAAGGAGAAGGAGAGGTGAGAAAGGGTATTTTAGAGGGTGAGAGAGAGAGGGAGGGAGAGAGAAAAGGGTTATTTGCATTGAGTGGGACCAAAAGTTGCGGCTTCAGTGCTGCTTTTGTTTGGCTGCTGAAGTTGCTGATGATCTGGATTGCCAAGGGTTGGAGTGGTGTTGATATGCTTGAAAAGGTATTCCAGTTTGATGCGGCTTGGATGGATTCGGCGGATTCGGCTTTAATATGGTGACTTGGGCATTTGCTAATTTTGAAGTTGTAAATTATGCTTGCTGCTGCTTGATTTGTTTACTTATTTAGAATTGCTGAAGTGGATGATGGCTGCGACAAGAATGGTATAAATTTGGTAAAATGGGTTGGGGCTGCAATGGACATTTGTTTTAAAATCCTGCTGAGAAAGTACTGCTTCATTTGCTGCCACTAGAGTGTAAAATCAAGGGCCTGGACATTGATTCGTTTATTTATGGGTCTTGTTGCTAAATCTGCTATAATCAATGAGGGAGACACAATGACTACACAGATTGGGAGCACTTGGTTTCGGCCGTTATTGTTGATTTGGGTTTTGGTGTGAATTCGTTGCTGCTATAGTCGTAACACTTATGGATTTTGTTGCTGAAGTGCTGCTTTTTGCTTGGCCTGCTACACACTACATTTGCTTAGAGGTTCTGTTGCAGCACCTTTGTTTTGGGGAATGTCTGAGAGGTGTTATTTTTTCTATGCTTGTTTGGGGGGGGCTGTGGTATGGTTTGTCATGGGGGGGATTTATTTGTAGTTTCTTGTTGAGATTTTTGTATCTCTCTTGGCCTGTATGGCTCATTAATAAAAATCGTTTTGCTGTTCAAAAAAAAAAACAATAAATCGTACTTCACTAGTCAGACCAGACCTCAGTCAAAGCAGATTCTCGATTCGGGGACTATTCCAATGACCGGTGAGCTAACCTGATCTGCCAAGCCCTTTCGCTTCTTGAAATAGATAAAGAAAAAGTGAATCGAAGAGTGGAACGGGAGGCACGATCACCTTATTAGTTGGAGATCTATCTTTCTTTTTAAAGTATGATGACTTCCTACATGTTATGTGAGAGGAACAGAGTTTTTATAGTTGCACATGCATGACTACGTTGCAATCTCTTCCATGCAATGGGATGAGCGAGCTAGCATTCGACTTGACGATTGAAGACCGGGCTCCCTGCAGAAAGGGAAAGAATTTTCTTCGATAAAACGGTAAGGCAAGTGCCCCATTTCTCGACTTGATACCTTAGGTCAGTAATGTATACCAAGCTGTGTTTTCGTAACTGCTTCATCAAGTATCACTACTTCCTTTACTTCAATGAGTTGGTAGCCAAAGCTCACTCCATGACTTACAGAGCAGGAATAACTATTTCCATGCCAAAGAAAAGCAAAAGCTCCCCGGGATGCTTGTTTGGAAAGCCCCTTTCTTTGCATAAAATTGTCAAGTATAAGACAGAAGAGGAGCTAACTAAATATTATTTTAATTAACAGCTTTGTAACCGACCTGAATTGGAAATTGCAAATAAAGGTCATAGTTCCATACAGAAATGTTAAAATCATCAAAATCAAACTCCACACTCAATACATTAATATAAAAGTAGTTCACTCCCCCCACCCACACACACACACCCCCTTTTTTATTTGCCAAAATTGTTTTTAACTAAAGAACCATCAAATAATCTAACAAAATAAAAAGAAAGAAAGAAAGAAAGAAGGCAAGTTCTTCCGACTTCTTCTTCAACTTGTCGTTAGTCAATACGACTTATTAAGATCCAGATGGGAATTAATGTAGTGTTCATGTTTGTGCCTTATCGCCTCAGGGTGTGAAGAATGTATTCAGCATAAAGATCCCTGCGCCATATCAATTTTAGAACCACATTATTATAGAAAACATCTGATGCTTTTATTTACAGATATATGTTGTATAAGAGGGTTTTTTTTTTTAATTTCTGTGAAGTAGACTTACATAGAGTACTGGATGGCATCAGCTGCAGTCTTTGAAGGTAAGAACTCATTAACAGCAACCTCTTTGTTCTCATTCTTCTTGTCTGTACAATTTAGTTTTAACATATCGAACCAATAGTTTAGTTTAGTTTAGTTTAAGGAAACAAAGACTGACATATATACTACAGAGTATTAAGTTTCAAATATTGTAAAAGGGAAAAGAAAGAAAGAAAAAATATACAGTCTTCAAAGAAGCGTCGGATCTCAGCTAGGCGATGAGGGGGAAGATCTTTGATATCACGGTGGTCCTTATACTCTGGGTCATCAGCACATACTGCTATTATCTTATCATCTTTCTCCCCCTTTTTTTGATATCACAAATATATATTGGTGGTTAATAATTAGTAATATTTAAGTGTACGTTTCGTGGAAAGGAGAGGCTCAAAACTTTGTGTGTGTGTGTTTTTTTTTTAGGGTGTAAAGTGGTAACCTGATCAATCATCGGCATCAGTCCAATTGCCCTAGCTCGTAGAAAACAACCAGGAAGAACTGGCTCCTATATATACATACATATATATATATATATATTCAAGATAGAATATGCCAATTTGATTAGCATGAAATTGATAACAAGAATGGAAATGCAGGTAGGTAGGTAGGTTAGTTGGGAGACAGTTTCAAATTCACCTGCATTAGGATCAAAACATCCAATGGATCATTGTCTTCACATAATGTACGAGGAATAAAACCATAATTGTGGGGATATACCACAGATGAATATAGCACCCGGTCAACCTGGGAATTCATTCATTTAGACAACAATATCAGAAGTCTGGCAAGTGGTGACAGAGACTAATTAAGGTACTCTACCATCTTCAAATCAAATCACAGACATCACCCTAAATAGGTACAGATACATATATATATATATATATAGATAGATAGATATGGCGCTTAGTTTTGTACCTTGATAAGTCCCGTCTTCTTGTCCAGTTCATATTTGACCTTACTTCCTTTTGTTATCTCAACCACCTGTACGTACGTAGTAAATATGTTAGGGTGTTCCATAACCAGAAAATAAAAAATCACACACAAACACAAGACGAGGCCTGATGCATCATAATCAGACTCTGCTAATTTCGAATGTACATTCTGGCTGCTTGGAAAAGTTAGTTAAAGAACTGGAGAGAAGACTTACACAGTTGAAAATATAGGGTGCTTCAGGTCCTGCAAAAACAATTATGCAACATTTACTATAGTACATATGCAAGTTATCTTATATATCATATCATCTCTCTCTCTCTCTCTATATATATATATATACCAAAAAAAAAATAATAATAATAATCATTATGCATGCATGTGATATATATATATATATACCGATCTCAAGATCATGCCAAGGATGAGCAGCAACTGATCTCCTCGACATAGATGACAGGATCCTCTCATTCAGACGGGGAGCTGAGCGTTGATAATTCTCAGTACTGCCACTCATTGTTTACCTGATTATATAGAAGACAATATAATGACTATTAATTAATGAAGCATGCAAATTAAAGCAACGGACTCGAATATGCCTCTAAATCCTAATTAACATGCAGTTGTTAAAATTCAACAAGCTAGTGTGATTCTCAGCAACATTATGCATGGTACAATTTGCAATTGTTTGCTGCTTGAACGACGTTAACTGTTAGTAGTATGCCCTAAAAACCAATTAGATTGGAGTAGTATTTTAGGAATATTACATTGTAATAACAGTTTCATATTAATAAAGGGCAAGATTATTATTTATCATTATTGTTGTTTAACATTTATATGATATGTCCATAGAATTAAAGTTGAGAAGGTATGTACTTAAAGAGTTAAGGAACAAGACCATATACTTCTCAGTTGCTTTATTCTAAAATTGTTCTTAGTCGTAGGATTATTAAATTGGGCATTTGATAATCCGGTTAGACTAACATGTGCCATGTTTATTTTATATGATAAAATATGACTAGTCTTAAGTCATCAGTGTGGGGACACTGGAACAGACATATGGGTGCTTGTTATAGAACAAGTTCACTGAACATGATCAACTATTAGGAAAATCCAAATGGAGTTTTATTTATCTATCAATGGATTGTTCTTAGTTACAGTGGTACAAGTAATCCTTAGACCTGAGACATTACTGTTGTCTTGTGTATGAGTTATTATGCTTTAACGTACACGGTGTTTATCTTTTAATCAAAGGCATATTCATGTACTGTTGGGTATAGTAAGTTATACATGCATGGAGACATGTGAATGTGCAACAAGGAATCTATCACTCTCAAGTGCGAGAGTGAATGTCCTATGTGATCTTCTATGATATATCTCAAGTAAAGCTCCCTGGCCAGGGCAGGGTGAGAATTAGAAAGAGTTTTCTAATTTCACCAAATAGAGAAATATCAATTAGTTCGAGAACATGTAATTAAATCTGGCTTTGATAATATGTCCATTACCCAAGAGATTTAATTGGGACATTGTTTGATAGAAGGATTGAATTGTATGGTAACTGTTAATGGAAAGGTTCACTATTTTTCAGACTGTCTGGGGTGTGTCATGATATACTGCTAGGTGTCACTCATGACTAGTGGAAGCCCGAAAATAATAAATATTAATATTAATTATTTCTATAAGGGAGATTTAGAAGATGTTCTAATTTAAATTAATTAGAAAGGGTTCTAATTGTAATACTTTAAAGTATTAGTACCTACTACCAGATTAGTATGAACCTAAGGGGTCACACACAAAAAAGGGCAATGTATAATTAGAAGAAGTTGTGAGGGTCTACTTGATATTAAGTTGTTAATATGGAAGTAGTATAATAATAATATTAGTTTATATTTGATTTAAGAAAGTCTTCCAATCAAATATAGTTTCCTAATTAGATTAGGAAATGGTTTTATAGTATTATTATATATACGAGGTATGGAAAACTAAAAAGGTAGCTAGCACACCTGAGTTTCTCTAAAATACTCTAACCCCATAAAAATCCGTACGGTCACTTTGAGAAAGTGACTTCATCATTGTTTTCTTCAATTTGTTGAAGAAAGTCAAAACTTTCTTTCGATTAGTGATTTGCTCGTGTGGATACTTTTAGAGATCGGACGCTTGGACGATTTGGTGAACTGTTCGTGGGACGAATTAGTTTCAATATTTTGTAAAGCACGCTTCAAGGGTAACTATTCGATTAACCCCCTATGGATGTTGTATGTATTTTGTATATATCATAGACTTGATCATGAGTTTAGGAAACCATTAAATTTTTGTTTTCCGCTGCGCGAACCTTTAAGGGTTTCACATGGTTTTCCTTCATTAACGGCCTCAAGTCTCATCTCTGTTTAAGAAAATATTGTATTAATTAGTAATTGCAAATGGTGATTAGTACTGTTGCAAACCAATAAAATCTTAGACGATCTCCAAGGAACGCATCAAAATTGAATTTGCACCAAATTAATTGCACGACGTTGGATTGAGAAGGTCCATGCAAGGAATTAATTCATGAAGCTACAATGTCATTTTGACTTATGGCTCAAACAAAGACAATTAAATTTTCCTTGCCACTCTCATGCAGCAATTAAATCCTTTTGGTGAGTATTTTAATCTCCAAATCCAAAAAATATATTAAATACATGCTTTCTTTTTTCTTCTTCTTCTTCTTCTTCTTCTTTTAAATTAAGATGCTAAAAATAAAAAATTAAAAAAACAAAATATTGACGTTTTGATGCATCCATTAGAGTGACAAGGTTTGACACATAAAATTTGGCTATGATGTAGCAAAGTACACATAGATGTTATGACTTGAATACAGGGAAAAAGGAGCATAAGGTCATTCAAGCGTACAGGAACGGTTCCATAGTAGTGTAAATGAGCTAAACAATTCAACAAGGGCTCAAAGCTCGGCTCACTCATTTGAGTTAGTGAACATGCACGATCGATTACGGCTCATGAGCAAGCTCGTAAAAAGGCTCGTTAATAGGTTCGATAAATAGCTTGTATAGTAACTAATATATATATATATATATTATAAATAAAAATATACAATTTAGTCCTTCAGTATTGGGTCAACATGTATTTAGTCATTTTGACTTTCCTAAGATATAAATTGATCCTTAATTCGTGTTTTAACTTAAATATTGGTCCTTTCCCCAATTTGGTGAATTTATTTATGACAAATTTACCCTTGACAGAATATATACAAATATATATATAGCAACCAATTTGCATTAATTAGGGGAGACATTATTTCCTAAAATATGTGCCTCTATATATTAGATAGTCAAATGCAATAGTGGATAGTCAAATTTGGAAAGAGAGGAGAGAGGATATTGGAAAGAGAAGAGAGAGGATAATTACGAATAATGTCTCAGTGGAGACATTACCGTCATCAATGTGATGTTTTAATGCATATTATTTTAATGTATTTCCAAATAAATACAAACCGTTTCTCTATCTCTCATTCTTACTGTGCCTCTATCATGACTCTCTCTCTCTCTCTAGATTGAGCCACTTACAATACTCAATCAATGGTGTTTTCATCTCTGCAAGGTCTAGTGCTTCTTTCTCTTCTTCTCATCATTCTTAGCGACAGAGACTTCCAGCTTTCCGTCCTCACTGTTTGTGTTGGCCTTTCATAAAACTTTCTCTGTATATCTGTTTCGTTGTATATATATATATATCTATAAAACTTTCTCTATATATATGTATATGTGTATATGGTTCTTAATTTGATCTGTACTGGAATTGACTTAGTTACACGTAACATTAGGGCTTGAATTAGGCCTTTTGTCCTTAGCAACTTGGATAAGGTGAGAAATTTTTGCTTTGTTTTGTTTTGTTTTTTTTTTTTTTTTTTGGTGAGAAATTTGTATTATTAACTTCTATTAACATTCTAGAACTGAGAATTTTTCAATCAAATCCATGTGTGTTGTTGTTGCATTTTAGTATTTTGACAGTTTGTGTATGAATTTTCAACAGTGTGAGTAATTTCTCACAAAGTGAGGGAGTTTTACTTTTGAGTTTTAAAGGTGAGAAATTTGTTTTTATTTGGTGAGAAAAAATGTGAGAAATTTCTCACCGTAATAGATTAAATTTCTCACATGTGATTGGTATTTTGACAGTTTGTTTTTATTTGGTGAGAAATTTCACCAAATACGTTAAAAATGTGAGAAATTTCTCACAGATAAAATTTCTTTGTTAACTCTCTCTCTCTCTCTCTCTCTCTCTCTCTCTCTCTCTCTCTCTCTCTCTATATATATATATATATGACAAATCAAGGTTTTGAATTTAAAAAACCCTGATTTATGGGAGTTGGGGTATTTATTAAATTTTTATTTTTTAATTCTTTCTCTTTCTATATATATATATATAAAACAAATCTGTGTTTTGAACTTTAAAACCCAGATTTTTTAGAGTAGGAGTATTTTGGTTCCCAAAATAGGTGAGGGACTAATTTCTAAGTTGACTTATAGAATGGATTAATTTTTAAAAAAGGCTACAATAAAGGACTGAAATCTAATGAACCTTATAAAACTTTATAATTTAAAAAAAAAATGTGATATCTCATAAATAGGCTTGATAAATAAATATTTTATTAGTAAACTATACAGTTTAAAAGGGACGCAAAAAAGCTCGCAAAAAATATTGCTAACACGTGAAAGCTCGACTCGTTTGAACTCGCAAGCAAGTTCGCGAACAGGCTCGACTCATACGCCCCTATGATCCATTGGACGCCCCCCCCCCCCCCCCCCCCCCACCCCCCACCCCCTTTTTTTTTTTTGCTAAACGGAATCCATTGGACTTGTGACCAGTGGGTTACCCATTGGACTTGTGACCAGTGGGTTACCCCCCCCCCTCCCCCCCCCCCCTCCCTTTTTTTTTTTTGCTAAACGGAATCCATTGGACTTGTGACCAGTGGGTTACCCTGCCCAAAACATTAATTGTAGAGCACAAATACACAAACACAAGCTTTGATTGGTTGATACATAATCAGAAAAAGAAGGAACAAATAGCACACCTGAGATTGAAGACTAAGAAGGAAGGTTTGAAAAGATAGGCGGAGCAACAAATTTAATGAAGCTAGTTATGGTCTTGTTGAGTCTGTGAATGTAAATGTGTGTGTATATATATATATATATGTACACATGTAGTATCGCACTATCGCAGTTGTGTATTTAGGGGAGAGACTATAACGGGGGAAGGAGGAAATTAATGGTCAATTTTCTTAGTCGTGGCTGCAGATGAGAAAATTAAGGCGCCTAGACCCAACTGATTTGCTATTATTAACTCTCACACCAACTTTAATTCCAAATACAAAACCAAAATTTAAATAGAAAGGGATAGAGCATTCACAATGATGATATGAGAGAATTGGGGTTAACAATGGTGTAGCAAAGAAATGATTAATCTTCTTCCGTTTGATAATCCAAACGGATCATTATTTACCATTTAAAAGCGTGTATGATCAAAAAGTTAGAACATAACTGTGTGATATTATACCCTCCAAAAAAAAATTTACTGTGTGATATTCCATCGGTCAAGTCCACCGATTGGTCTTGCACGGTTAAGTTTCTTTCTTTTGCCCATTGAACGGTTGAAATTGGACCATTTGGTCTTTTACGGATCAATTTAGGAGAAGTATTCAGTGCAGTTTGCTCAATGCTGTGCAAACTATGCCTCTCACAGTTTGCACAGTATTTGCACAGTTTTCAAAATAACAGAAACAGTTTTGGGAAAAATACTGTGCAAACTGTGAGAGGCACAGTTTGCACAGCACTGAACAAACTGCACTGAATACTTCTCCATCAATTTAAACCGTTTGTATGTATCATGAGAAAACTTAGTAGTACCATAATCTGTTAGTATATATATTTAAATAAAAAATAAATTTTATACATACTTTATTATAATTATTTTACCCATGTGATTATATTATAAACTATTTTTATAATGGGAGTTACAAACTTTTATATCCTACTTAAGGAGATGTTTTATTAGCCCAATATATTACACATGTGATTATTGGGACTAGTAAATTGGACTTAAACTTCAATTAATATGAGTTTTTTAACGGTCATATTCTTGAGCCTATAAATATAAGGCTTGGGTCCCATTATATATATATATATATATACATATAACACAATATGATTATAAGTTCATGAGATGAAATAGTGCTAGTATAATATTCTGCTTCTTTTATTATGTGCATATATTGTATTTTATATTTGGGCAAAGAAAGGTGTTGGGAGATGTTTCAGTCTTCCCCAAATTGGTTAGATTATGGACGATCACAGTCTAGAGATGGGTTGTAGTATCTTGGAAGTGACGTATTATTCTCCTACAGTACCGCTGAGTACCGTGAGAAACGCAAATCGTTGTAAAGAGAGCGACCTAGTCTGCACTGATCAACTCAACTATGTGATTTTTTTATGGTACAATATTCCAAGCGATATCATACCGTTTCGAGATAACATTATGTGATTCATGATTCGGTAAGAAAATCTATTTTTCTATGGTTATTTAATTTTTTTTTATTCAATGAATACTGTGTTTTGGAGGTAAATTCCTAACAATTTAAGACAATTTTATGCCTTATATTTATTTGCCTCCAATTGAATTTGATGGTTTTGTTGTAACGTGTGAAGTGACAAACATATAAAGATGTGTCCCAATCCAATGAGATATTGACCCATTTAAGAATCTCATTCTTTTAGGGATCAAAGTATAAATATCAAATGTACGTGTTTATAAATTAACTTAGAATTTAAAGCATAAACACTCATAATAAGCATGAGGTGTTAATTATTTTATAAGTCAATACAAACTAAGTCGGTCACGTTTAATACACAAAGTGTATCAGTAAAGTGAGTTGAAACTATATTATTAATTTCCGTAGTCAAGACAAACCTACTACACCACCATGCTGCAGTCCTACCGATGGTGTGCTCAATCTCATCTAAGACTGCAAACTAAAATCTTACATTCTACAATATTTGATGGTGTAGACACCCCATTTTGTCGGCTAACAGATTTAGGAGGCCACAAGCATGTCAAACCTCGATGATTAGAAAGATCGGATTTTCAGAGATTGCCTCTAACTCTCAAGAAGTCAAAGAATTTGCAAAAATGGCCAAAATGCCCCTAAAAGCCCAAAATTCTCCAGGATTGGCCTAGAATCTCAGAAATCATTCGATGTTGTTCCAAACAAAAAAAAAGGTATTTTAAAAGATGAATATTTGAAATCGTAAGCTCCCAGAGACCCCCGGAAGTCCCGGAAGGTCTCCGTTGACCGGTTTGACCAAGTTTTGACCAAGTTTGACCAAAATCATCCAAATTCACCCAAAAGTTCTGAGATCATTCTAGATCATGTGAAAAGTCTTAAAATATGTTTTAAAAGAAAATATGACGGAAACGTCTGTCTTTGGAGGCCCCCAGAACTTCCCGGAATTTCCTGGAAGTGCACTGTTTGACTGATTTGACTGCAAGTTTGACCAAAAATCAAATTCTTCTTTTCGACATTGAAATATTTTTATCAAATACTAGAGGTCAATAGCTTTCCAACGGTATATCGCACATAATTTCTGGATCTAAAACGAATTTGTTATGAATTTCTGAAGGTGAAAAATGTGATCAATTCGGCTTTTATCGTGAATACCGCAAAACTTTCCAAAGTGACCCAACTCCAAACTATTTTTTATGGAAAGTAGACCTCAATACCTTTCCAACGGTATATCACAATCTCAATTTGGATTTCATATGAATTTTCTGTGAATTTCGGACGAAATAGGGCCGTTTCGCGAATTTTGGGAGTTCTGGGGGCCAAAATGCAATTTTTGGTCAACGGGGGAGTTGACTGCCGCGGCGGCACTGGCCCACTGCCGCGGCGGCAGTGGCTAAGTGCCGCGGCGGCACTCTGAGTGATTTTTCATTTTTTTTGTAATTTTTGGTTAATTTTTGGGTTTTAATTCAAATTTTCAACAAATAAAACGACATAGTTTTGATTATTCCGGGATTTTGGACCAATTAGAGACTTTTTAAAACCCAAAATACCTCCCAAGTTGGCCTATAAAGGAGACCCATTTACTTCCCTTTAGAGGAGAGCTTGGAAGCCATTAGAGAGAGATATAGAAAGTTAGGAAGAAATAGAGAGAGAAATCAAGATCTTCTTCTTCAAATCCAAGCCAAATGTGAGTTTTTTTATTTAGTTTTCTAAAAACTAAACTTTTATTTTCAAGCTTTCAATCCATCTTCTTCATCTTTTTTGAGTTTCCTATGAGTTAGAGAGTGATGTACTCACCCATATACACACATATGAGAGGTTGAATGCTTGTGGTTCCACCATTGAATATCATCTATTGATTTGTTCATTTGCTTGCTTATATACAATGTTCATCTCTTCTTACCTCATTTTTTTTTATTATTTTATTTATTTACTTACTAGTTCATCATCATCTAGATGATGACATGAAGTTTGAGGTGAGTGAATCCTTATGGATAGTAGCTCTTGACCTCAAAAACATGTTTGATAGATGATGACTATAACTTCAATACCTCCAAGGTATACTTGAAGTTATGTTCAAATAAAAATGAATCTCTCCAATAATATTGGGGGTTCTTGATGATGAGTTTAATGTTGATATTCCAAGAGGTTATAATCTCTATTTGATGTTGAAAATATACTTTCAAACCTCTATTTCAAAACCCCTCTCAATCCCTCTCATTTTGATTTCAAGAAAGAAAACTCAAGTTTTTCCCAAAATCTTCAAAACAGTGAGTCAAAACAGTGAGTGATCTGAGTTCAAAGATTTCTCTAGAACTCAATACTCAATGTATGGATGCAAGACTACTTGGAAAATCTTCCTAACTCATTAGAGAATACCCATGATTTTTGGTTTGACTTGGAAATACTTGAAAATTGTCCATTTGGACCCAAACATTCTCTCCAGATATTATGTTTTTGCTGTCACAGCAGCTTGGTCTACTTTCAACTTGTTTTACATAAAATGTTTCCAAAAAGAGTGGTCCTAACTTATTTTTCCCTTGAACTTCAATGTCTTAGGGAACTTTCTGTATAATATGGGCCTCTATATCATTTGTTTTCATTTTCCAAGATTTTTTTGACATTTCAGTCGACAGTACGAACTCTGTTTCTGAGTAACCTTCATTGTTTATATGATTTCTCTCAATCTGTAATAGTTATTAAAGATTGGCTTTTTGGGTTGTGTTCTAGACACAATAAGGAATATCTCCATAAAAAATCATGCATTGAAAACATTCCTAACCCCTCTTTTCCATTTTCACAAGATCATGTTACTGTTCTGTCCACTATTCACAGCAAGCTCATTTTAACTTTCATTCTTTAATTTGATGCTTATATACATTCCAAATTAGTTCATATCTTAGGAAGTAGTTCATACTACATTGGTACATATCTCATGTTGATTTCATTCATTCATTCATACACATTCTAGACTTCTAAGTCATTTTAGGAATCCATGAACACAAAACACACTACAACCTTGGCACATTCTAGATACATACATTGCATCCATGCAAAGATTTGGGGTTTTTGTAACTCCTAATCTAAGAAGATTATAAGGAATAATTATGGTCACACGTTCATGCTTCCCCTCGACCTAATCATCATTTCTCATCCGTCCCGGGGATTGAGAGATCTTCTTTTTCTCAAAGAATAACATGCATCATAATAGCTTGCTAAGCATATTTTGATTTCTTTGATCATTTGCTTCAAGAACAGTTCATGTCCCCTTAGATTAGGAAAACTTTATTACATGATATGTGATTAGACAATTTTTCCTAGGTTTATTTGTGTGATCTTTCACTTTACATTGCATGATATTTGACTTAGATCTTATGAATGATATTTTATCTTTAGATCTTCCATTTCAAAATTTTCTTATGTGATGTATTATACTATCATAGTATTATTTGTCGAACCAAACATAGTATAAGATGATTATTTGGATGCTAATTGAGGCCCATCGAAAGACGGGGTGAGTTGAGGGTGTTTTAGTCACGACAAAGGCTCCTTCCTCTCTCGTACCAAAACCCCGAGCCAAGTTCTTTGGTTATGAAGGGCCGGTGCCCTTTATCTGTTTGGGTGAGTCAAAATTAGGTTTCTTGGTTCCTTAAAGACCAAGTGGCGACTCTGTATCTATTTTCGAAAGACATTCTTTTCTTCGAAATCAACCTCTTGTTTTCTTTCAAATCAATTTCAAAACAAAGGAAAATCAATTCCGAAACCCCGGAAACAGAAAACCCGGGAGTGGACGACGGATTCCACGTGTCCACAGATGGTCAAATCTTTCGTGTGTAAACCGAACTCTATACCCCAAATCACACAAACTATGTGGAATAAGAGACACGTACACATGCACAATATTAAATAAATAATAAAATGCAAACATTGCTGACAAACACTGAATATTGCACATTCATGTGCCAATATAATAGATATAGTGCTCATTTAATACCCCAAATCCCTAATTTCACATGCATATTTGAATTAATATAATTTAATGGTGGTGTCACTCAAATGCGTGTAATTATGTGTTTTTATACATTTTACATATTTAGGTAACAATAAAGTGAAATAAATAGAAAGAAAGAAGTAGCGCACAACCACACCATAGTATATTCCATTGTCAAAACATGAATAGTATTAATATTCCTGAAAACTTACAAACGTTCAAGGTTCTATAAAAACAAAAAAACAAAACAAAACAAAAAAGGAAAAAAAATGGACAAAAACATCCTAGCTTAAAGGTTAGATGTCAATTTTTTTATTATTTTTGTTTTGTTTTTTTTTTTCTCTTCTCTCTCTTTTCTCTGACTCTCTCAGTCTCTAAATGTATATGTTTGCAGGGCATCTGACAGTAAAGTTGAAATAAGGGATGAAGGAAGAAAATTTGCAAATCGCATACCAATGCTGACAAAGGCAGTGATGAAATTTTCCTCTCCTTTCATCTATAAAAGGGAGATTGGAGAGCCAGCTTCAGGGAGCATGCACCAATAACCAACAGCTTCACAATCACTGTTAGGGAGAGAATAGTATAGGGAGATTATCATGTGAGCACTTCATATTATCCCTAGAAATAGGAAACTTTAGTTTTTCTTTGCCTTTTCTAATTCTAGTAATTGTAAAAATTTACTTTTATGTAATTGATGATTTCATGATTCAAAAATATGTAGCAAAACTTTGTGTACTATATTTCTTAAATTAAAATATTTATTTTCTCGTAGGACCTTTGTCAATTTGTAGTAATAAAATATTCCTAGATTTAATATTTTTATTCTAGTAGTACTTGTGAAGGGGAGCCTTGGCGCAACGGTGAGAGTTGCCGCCGTGTGACCAAAAGGTCATGGGTTCGAGTCGTGGAATCAGTCTCTTGCAAAAAAGCAGGGTAAGGCTGCGTACAATTGATCCAATGTGGTCCGACCCTTCCCCGGACCCCTCACTGCGGGAGCTTCGTGCACCGGGCTGCCCTTTTAGTCTAGTAGTACTTGTAGTTGTCCCCTAAAATAGTTTGAAATCCCAAATTTTTAGTTTTTATAGCAATATTTTCATTCACTAGAAGACAGATTTTGCAAGTAAATACCAGATTTCTTAGCCACGTAGTTGTTATAATCACCTATCAAAGCCCCAAGCACACCATACCCATATCTCACTCCCAAATTCGATTAGGATTTGGTTTGACCTTATTTATGTTCTTTGAGTTCAACCACTGTTGTGGATACCGGGATTCCACCGCTTCTCTCTTGTTTGAGATTGTTTTGAAATTGATTTGAATCAAGGAAAGAAAACGAAAGGTCTGTTGAAAACAGATACAGAGTCGCCACTTGGTCTTTAAGGAACCAAGAAACCTAATTTTGACTCACCCAAGCGGATAAGGGCACCGGCCCTTCATAACCAAAGAACTTGGTTCGGGGTTTTGGTACGAGAGAGGAAGGAGCCTTTGTCGCGACTAAAACACCCTCAACTCGCCCCGTCTTTCGACGGGCCTCAATTAGCATCCAAATAATCATCTTATACTATGTATGGTTCGACAAATAATACTATAATAGTATATTACATCACATAAGGAGATTTGAAATTGGAAGATCAAAATATAAGATATCATTCATAAGATCTAGGCCAAATATCATGCAATGTAAAGTGAAAGATCACACAAATAAACCTAGGAAAGATCGTCTAATCATGTATCAAATAATCAAGACTTCCTAATCTAAAGGGGGACATGAATTGTTATTGAAACAAATAAGCAAAGAAATCAAAATATGCTTAGCAAGGCTAGAATGATGCATGTTAATCTTTGAGAAAAGAAGATCTCTCAATCCCCGGGACGGATGAGAAAGGATGATTAGATCAAAGGGGAAGCATGAATATGTGATCAAGTTCATTCCTTATAATCTTCTTGGATTAAGAGTTACAAAAACCCCAAATCTTGCATGAATGCAATGTATGTATCTAAAATGTGCAAAGGTTGTAGTGTGTTTTGTGTACATGGATTTCTAGAATGACTTAGAAGTCTAAAATGTGCATGAATGAAGGGATTAAATCAACATGGGATATATACAAATGTAGTATGAACTACTTCCTAAGATGTGAGCTAATTTGGAATGCATATGAGCATCAAATCAAAGAATAAAAGTTGAAATGTGCTTGCTGTGAATAGTGGACAGACTGCATGTGTTACTTTACAACATTATAATGGGAGGTCAAACGTGCCTAGAAAAATGTGAGCAAAACCTGAGATCATTCTAATTGTGTCTAGAAAATAACCCAAAAAGCCAAACATCAATAGCTATCACAGATTAAAAGAAAAAAATCAGAATGTACACATGACTCAGAAACAAAAGCTGTACTGTTGACTGATTTTGTATGATTTTTCATAAATCAAAGAAAAGGTTTATGATGACCCATTATATACCAAAAGTTTCCTAAGACACCCAAGTTTTATAAAAAAAATAAAAAAGATATATGTACAGTGATGAAAATATCCAGAATAAGTGCAAGAAGTTGGGTGAACATTCTGTGAGAACAGAGGCAGATTATGAATATGAACTTCTTACATCCAAAACAAATACTTTCACATCTCTATAATTGATGGGAAAAATTAGGGACGAACTATGATATATTAGGAAGGTTTTCCAAGTGGTTTCATCATCATAACTTGAGTATTTAATTCAAAACAAATCTTTGAATCTGAACAGCTCACTGTTTTGGGTCATGGTTTTGGAAATTTTAGGGAAAACAAAGTTTTGTTTCTTGAAACCAAATTAGAGGGATTGAGAGGGGTTTTGAAATAGATGTTTTGAAAACATATTTTCAACACTCAATAAGGTTTATGACCACTTAGAATACCAACATCAAACTCATCATTAAGAATCTCCAAGATTGTTGGAGAGATTTATTTTTATTTTTAAACATAACTTCAATACATTTCAAGAATACCTTGGAAGTATTGAGGTTATGATCATCATCTATCAAACATGTTTTTGAGGTCAAGAGCTACTATCCATAAGGATTCACTCACCCCAAACTTCATGTCATCACCTAGATGATGATGAACTAGTAAGTAAATAAAGAAAAGAAAAAGAAATGAGATAAGGAGAGATGAACATATATATATAATCAAAGCAAGTAAATAGTAATCAATAGATGATAATCAATGTGATTTTGGACTTGTAGCTTGGTGTTTCACTCATAGATTTTGACATTTGGACATGGAAGTAGCTTCCTAACTCAAGAATGCTCAAGAATGGTGATTGGGGGTGTTTGGAATGTGAAGTATATAGAAGGATAGTGGAAGAAAACAAGATTAAAACTCACTTTCTTTATGGAAAATCAATGGGAGATGCTCCCTTTCTCTCTTCTAAACCTATCTCTATCTCTTTTCTTCTCTACAACTTTTCAAGCTTTTCACTTGGCCCCCCCAAAATGAAGAGCAATGGGGGGTTTAAATAGGCCAATTTGGGGTGGTTTTGGGGTTTTAGAAGTACTCCCATTGGTCCCAAACAACTGTGAACATAAAACTATGTCGTTTTGGCTTTCAATTAATCAAATTGGACCCCCAAAAAAATTACAAAAATGGACTCTGCGAGGTTTGAGTGCCGCGGAGGCACTGGGCCAGTGCCGCGGCGGCAGTGGGCCAGTGCCGCGGCGGCACTGCTCCTCAGAAGCCCAGAAAATTACGTTTAGGCTCCCAGAGGTTCCGGTATTCGCGAAAAGGCCCTATTTCGTCCGAAATTCACAGAAAATGCATACGAACTCCAAATTGAGGTTGTGATATACCGTTGGAAAGGTAATGGAGTCTACTTTACATAAAAAATAGTTCGGGGATAGGTCACTTTGAAAAGTTTTGCGGTATTCGCGATAAAAGCTGATTTGATCGCCTTTTCCACCTTCGGAAATTCAAAATAAATTCGTTTTAAATCCAGGAATTATGTGCGATATACCGTTGGAAAGCTATTGACCTCTAGTATCCATGAAAAATATTTGAAAATTGTTTCGGTGTCCCGATTCCGAAGTCAAATCTTGGTCAAACTGGTCAAACTTGGGATTCCCGGGAAGTTCTGGGAACCTCTGGGAGTTCCCAGGAGCTGATGTTTTCGCTCGATTTTCTTTTAGAACTTGTTTTAATACTTTTCTCATGATTTAAAATGATTCTGGTGAATTCGGACGATTTCGGTCAAACTTGGTCAAACTTGGTCAAACCTGGTCAAACCTTGGTCAAACCTAGTCAAACCTTGGTCAAACCGGTCAACGGGGACTTTCCGGGAACTTCCGGGACTTCCGGGGGTCTCTGGGAGCTGACGATTTCTTTCGGTTTTATTTAAAAACTTATTTTATCACTTTTCTTACGACGTAGTATGTTTTCAGAACTTTGGGACCAAATCTGGGAGTTTTCGGGCTTTCAGGGGCATTTTGGTCATTCTGAGCATTCTGAGAGATAGAGCTGACTTCCGAGAGTCCTTTTGAGTCTTTTACGATCATTGTGAACCACCAAGCTATGGGTCTCCTAAATCTGATAGCCGACAAAATGGGGTGTCTACAGTTTGCCCCTCTTTGGCATGAACTTGCGAGGCAACGCATGTCGCAAGCGAGTGCCAAAGTTTTGAAGAGACAGGACTTTTGGAGGCTATAGATTTAGGATAAAAGCGTTGCAAAAGATGCAATGATGCTGAGGCTAGTGCTGGTCGTGCTCTGCGTGAGCTGCCTACGTATCCCGAGAGGAATCAGACCAGGACGTAGTTCGGAGCTCAAAGGAATAAATCACACATGCACATACACAACAATCAGGCGGATGCTATGCGATAAGAGTGATATGCAATGCATGGATGTGATATGAATTGTGTCATGAGTCCTATCATGTCTAGTGTTATGACCCTAGTATGAGCAAGTGCTGTGGGGTGGCCACCCCGAGTGGGCTGGTGTTATGCTAGTGTTTGTGACTGTGATGACTCGGATAAGGACATCAAGGTTTAGAAGACTCTGGGTCTAGGGGCAAACTTCTGGACTTTAGGAAGTGTGCTTTGTAAGCAAAACGGATCAGACGCGGAGTCCTGACAGTTTGAGGAAACCAGAGTGAGAAAGCTCAAGAGCGACAAGTGAGAAAGCTCATAATAAGTGAAGAAGCTCATGATCTTGGATAAAGGAGTGAGGAAGCTCACGATAAGTGAGAAAGCTCACGATAAGTGACAGGCAAGGAAGCTCACAATAATCAATAGGTAGGTGAGGGGGACTCATGATTTTGGACAAATGAGTGATGAAGCTCACAATAAGTAAGGAGCTCACGATGTGAGAAAGCTCACGATGAGTGAGGAAGCTCACAAGAATTGAGCGGTGAGGAAGCTCATGATTTTGGACAGAGGAGTTAGGAAGCTCACGACAAGTGAGGAAGCTTATAATTTTAGACGAAGGAGTGAGGAAGCTCACGATAATTGAGTTGGTAAGGAAGTTCATGATATTTGTTTGGACACGGGTCCTTGAATTGCGAATAGACAGTGCTTGCCCTGGGAATCGGGGTGATTTGACTGCGAGTGATTTTTTTAATCGCTGGCCGATCCATATGATTACAAAGTTCGAAGAATTGGTTCGGACTTCTGTTATCTTCTGCTGAAGATGGTAGGGGACTCTCTGAGAATCTCTCTAAAATGATTGATAGATGTGGAAGTTCTACCCGAACCTAAAGGGTTTATAATGAAAGATTTGCCTCAATCTTGAGGGCTGGTGATGAAGGATTTGCCTCAATCTAGAGGGCTGGTGATGGAGGATTTGCCTCAATCTAGAGGGCGGATGATGAAGGGTTTGCCTCAATCTAAAGGGCTGGTGATGAAGAATTTGCCTCAATCTAGAGGGCTGATGATGAAGAATTTGCCTCAATCTAGAGGGCTGATGACGAAGGGTTTGCCTCAATCTAGAGGGCTGGTGATGAAGGATTTGCCTCAATTTAGAGGGCTGGTGATGGAGGATTTGCCTCAATTTAGAGGGCTGGTGATGGAGGATTTGCCTCAATCTAGAGGGCGGATGGTGAAGGGTTTGCCTCAATCTAGAGGGCTGATGAAGAAGGATTTGCCTCAATCTAGAGGGCTGGTGATGAAGGATTTGCCTCAATCTAGAGGGCAGGTGATGAAGGGTTTGCCTCAATCTAGAGGGCGGATGGTGAAGGGTTTGCCTCAATCTAGAGGGCTGATGAAGAAGGATTTGCCTCAATCTAGAGGGCGGGTGAATGAACAAATCGTGATGACGAGTCGATATTATGACTGTCATGGATTGCACTGACGATGTACGAATCGATATGACGAGTCGACAGTGAACTACTGTGACTATCCTAGATTGAACTGACGATGTACTAATCGAGAAGGCGAGTCGACAGTGAACTACTGTGACTATCCTAGATTGAACTGACGATGTACGAATCGATATGACGAGTCGACAGTGAACTACTGTGACTGTCGTGGATTGAATCAATGGTTGGACTAACCTTGATTAGAAGAACTGTTGAATTGATATGCTTGCTGGGGATTGCATCTACTTGAGGGGGTGAAGTGACTCTGCTAGGGATGAATGTGGTTTCTTTTGTGGTCTTGGCTGAGATGGGCCACTGGAATGGATAATGCACTCTACTAGGAAGAAGGAAATACGCCCGTTGAATGGGAGTCAAGGTATCATTCTATTTGTGATGAGGGATACGGAGATGGTCTGCGGCAGTTAAGGTTTTGATTTTGAAGGAGGAGGGTGATCAACTACCACTCATGGACTTATGTTGGATAAATGAAAGAAGATCATCAACAGCCACTCATGGACTTATGTTGCATGAGCGAAGGAAGACAGTCAACAGCCACTTTATGTTGCTAGGAGAAAGGAAGATCATCAACAGCCAGTTATGGACTTATGTTGCATGAAGAAAGACGAAAGATCAACAGCCACTCATGGACTTATGTTGCTAGGAGAAAGGAAGATCATCAACAGCCGCTCATGGACTTATGTTGCATGAAAGATGAAAGATCAACAGCCACTCATGGACTTATGTTGCTCGGATGAAAGAAGATCATCAACAGCCACTCATGGACTTATGTTGCATGAAAGATGAAAGATCAACAGCCACTCATGGACTTATGTTGCTTGGAGAAATGAAGATCATCAACAGCCACTCATGGATTTATGTTGCATGAAGAAATAAGATCAACAGCCACTCATGGACTTATGTTGCTTGGAGAAATGAAGATCATCAACAGCCACTCATGGACTTATGTTGCATGAAAGATGAAAGATCAACAGCCACTCATGGACTTATGTTGCTCGAATGAAAGAAGATCATCAACAGCCACTCATGGACTTATGTTGCATGAAAGATGAAAGATCAACAGCCACTCATGGACTTATGTTGCTAGAAGATAATGGTTAACTTTTGGCAGTTTGGAAAGGGATGAAATCTTCCCCAAGTTTTGACGCTTCTTACGCTGACGCCTTGACCAGTGCAGTAATGGTGTTTGGTACTCCTGCTTGTATTGGCATGCTCTTTATAACTTGATTTGAAAATTTTATTAGTCACTTTTGATTTACACATTTGAGACTACAACAGACTCAAAAACTTGACAGACATTGACGCACGAGGACGACACATTTGACACCAAAATGAAACAAGGTCGACTTGCCAAAACTTAATGTGCTTTTGTCATAAATGATGTACCATTTCTCTTTTGTGTTTACTTCTCTCCTTAACGTGGCATCACTTTGATGGTGAATCTTATTTTTGAAAATTCCTCCCTACTGATCTAATCAATTTCTTTGCTTCTCTCAAGATGTGCTTTGAATTATTGCCTTAGCTTATGGAATGAAAGACGCTCCATTTCCATCTGTTCAAGACAATGTTCTTGAAGGCTTACCATTGGTGTATAGGGATCAGGTGGCAAACGAAGTTTGCCCCTAGTTTGAAGGGCATGAAGTGGGATCGGTAGGCAAACGAGGCAAATGACCGAAGTTTGCCCCTAGTTTGGAGGAAGGTTCACTGGAGGTTTTGGGCAAACGAGGTAGGTGACCGAAGTTTGCCCCTTGTGTGAAGGGTAGATAGTAAAAGTCAGGCAAACGAGGCGGGTAGCCGAAGTTTGCCCCTAGTGTGGAAGGTGATTTTCTGGTTTGAGGCATGGACCGTGACTTTAATCTCTCAAATGCTCATAACTTTTGCCTAGGCACCAGTGAGGTGACCTAGCAAGCTCTTTTCTCTCTTTTGTTATTGCTCACCTTGGATTTAACTCTAATTTTTGCCTAGGCGTCCTTTCGGATTTTCGACCTAGCGAGCCATCCTTCTTTTTTTCTTTTTCGAAAGTCTGCCTACGTACCCCCAAGTGGGGATCAGGTCCAACGTAGTTCGGGCATGGTTGGGAAGAAGCGGGTTGATTTTTGGGTAGGTGGGGTGACCGAACCAATGCGGTTGCCTACGTATCCCCGAGTGGGAATCAGGTCGAGCGTAGTTCAAGGCAAGGCTTGAAAGCAAAGGTTATTTTGTTGGTGGAGCGACCGAACCGATGTGGTTGCCTACGTATCCCCGAGCGGGAATCAGGTCGAGCGTAGTTCAAGGCAAGGCTTGAAAGCAAAGGTTATTTTGTTGGTGGAGCGACCGAACCGATGTGGTTGCCTACGTATCCCCGAGCGGGAATCAGGTCGAGCGTAGTTCAAGGCAAGGCTTTGAAAGGAATTGGTTTGATTATGATGGTGTTGACCGAACCGATGTGGTTGCCTACGTATCCCCGAGTGGGAATCAGGTCGAGCGTAGTTCAAGGCAAGGCTTTGAAAGGAATTGGTTTGATTATGATGGTGTTGACCGAACCGATGTGGTTGCCTACGTATCCCCGAGTGGGAATCAGGTCGAGCGTAGTTCAAGGCAAGGCTTTGAAAGGAATTGGTTTGATTATGATGGTGTTGACCGAATCGATGTGGTTGCCTACGTATCCCCGAGTGGGAATCAGGTCGAGCGTAGTTCAAGGCAAGGCTTTGAAAGGAATTGGTTTGATTATGATGGTGTTGACCGAACCGATGTGGTTGCCTACGTATCCCCGAGTGGGAATCAGGTCGAGCGTAGTTCAAGGCATGGCTTGAAACAAGGGGTTTGAGGTATGAGGGTTTTTCAAACCAATCGTCAAAGAAGTTCAAACTTGAGCCACTTGTGGTAGCATTGAATAAAAGAATTCAGTTTCAATCTCCCTTTCTTTTCTTTTTCTTTTTCTTTTTGTTTTGTTTTGAGGATTGATCCTTTTCACTTTCGCCTAGCCAGTCAATTTTGCTTTTTAATGTAGTCGATTCTTGTGAGATCTTTCAATCGCAATCTCAGAATTCCAGAATGTGCATGTCAGCTCTCGGAATTTATTTGTGGTCATTCCGTGCCTTTTGAAATGTGGTCTTGGCACGTTCTTAAGATGTATCTTGAAGCGTATGATTATCTCATTTGTTTCATCAAAATTTCTCCAACATTTTGACTGGCTAGGGTCAGATTTTGGAAATCAACACCTTTTTCAGCTCTAACTTTTGCCTAGGTGCCCTTTCGGGTTTTCAACCTAGCGAGCTTTTTCTTTTCTTTTCTTTTCTTTTTTTTTTTTTTTTTTTTTCTTTTTTTGTGAAAGTGGAGATGAAACTCACTGAAATGTTTGGCTACCATCAAGGGCTAAGTTTGCATTGCTTTCAATCGGACAGATTGTGTGGCTCCCAATTGGATTGGGCTTAAGGCTTCGAAATGGTGGGAAAGGGTGTTGGGCAAGCCCCAAGTCAGTTCCAAGTATGTCTTTTCAAGATTGAGGCAAGAGCATCTTTACATTCTTAAAGTAAGACTATTCAATTCTAGCTCTTCATCAGTGTCAGTGCAAAATTGACTTTGACCTTTCAGGATTTTCTATTTGAGTTAAAAATAAAGAAAACTATTTTTTTTTAGCATAGTAATATCCATGGTAATTTGAAAAGTGACACTTCAGTTCAACGATTCATGCATCTATGACTGGGCACATCAGATTAGGCAAAATGAGACTTCATTCCATCAGTAGAGAAGGATTACAGACTCATTAACAACTTGATGACAAACAGACTCAACCACAAGACTAAACTTGAAATAAACAAAACACACAACAGACTCGACTGGACTCGACCCGGTCTCAAATGGAATGTCACAGTGACTCACTTATTCTTTTTATTATTTTTTTTTTTAAAAGAGCATCTTCATTTGGCTCTCTAGCAAGAGCTCCAAACACCATCACTTCACCGGCGCAGGTTCCTCAGCGAAGGGGATCATTTGAACAGGTAAGCCAGGGGCTTTAGGTTCGATGAAGCTGACACTTTGGTTGACATAGGGTTGGATGGGCGATGGCTCGATGATTTTTTGATCGAGGAGGTCTTGGATATCATGGCGAAGGCGCACGCAGCTATCGGTGTCATGGCCTGGGCATTGGTGGTAGGCACAAATTTTGGACAGGTCACAACTAGGCGGAGGGATGTCAGCACGAGGCTGAAGGAGTCGGAGGTGCCCCTTTTTGATGAGGTTATCAAGGATAACGGACAATGGCATACCCAAGTTGGTGAAGGTTCTTGGGTTGCGGGTTTTGTTAGACTTTGAGTTCAAGTGGGTCCTTGGAGTGGCTCTTGGATTTGGATATGGACTAGGATTACCAAGGCTAAAGTGTGGGTTTGGATACAAGTAGAGATTCGGATGTGGAAACGGGCTTGGATAGATGGCGTTGGGCAACCCATACTTCCCTTTATCGATGCTCTGCACCATCTTCTCGAATCGGCTTATCCTTAAACTTAGTTGTTCAACAGTGGTTTGTAGTTTGTCCACTTTCCCCTTCAGAGCTTGGTAGGCCATTGGCGAGTTTATGATAGCCTGGGCTAGCCCACGATTGAGACAATGAATTTGGGAAGGTACAGAGGTGTCCTTACCCGGGGTTATGTTTTCTGCAAATAGAAGTAAAAGCCCAAATTAACAGAGGCACAAAATACTTCTTATGGACTCCTAGCGGGAGGGGATGATCAGAATTTTGAAGGATTTAATGATGCAAACCAAGGACGGTTGCTGTAAGTGTATGACTTTTGTACAATGATCGAGATGGGTGAGGATAATGATACGTATGCATTTGATGTGTGGAGACTGACATGTGTGAGACTGACAAGATGCGTGTGCATGTAGATTGACACGAATCGTGTATGCGTATGAGACAAGCATGCGGATGCAAGCCCTAATCTATATGATGCTCCTATTTCTAACAGATAACAGCTAAACAAATAAGGTCCTAGCTATACAGAGTGTGCTAACCTTACTTTCCAGTGTGATCACCAAGGGATAACAGGGATTTCCGGGATACTTCAGAAATTTTAGACAGAGTTTCTGGGAAAAATAGGGATTTGGAAGATTCGGAGAAATTTCTAGAAGTCATTTGAGTTTCTAGGAGAAATAGAGATTTCTGGTTGATTTGGGCTGAGCTTCTAGGAGAAATTGGGAAATCCGGACACAGTTCCTGGTATTTCTGGGCAATTTGAGCGGGGTATATGGGAAAAGCTGGTTAATACAGTTATATCTGGGATATCCGGACAGAGTTTCTGGGAGAAACTGGTTAATATGGTTATAGTCGGGATATCCGGACAGAGTTTCTGGGAGAAACTGGTTAGTATGGTTATATCTGGGATATCTGGACAGAGTTTCTGGGAGAAACTGGTAAGTATGGTTATATCTGGGATATCTGGACAGAGTTTCTGGGAGAAACTGGTAAGTATGACGGGAATAGGTGATGATGGTGATCGTACTGTCTAGCAAGTTTTCATACTCCTATGACTTAGGATCAACAAACAAGGTTTGCGGTGTATATCTTTGTGAGCGTGGAGCAGACATCTTTGTCATGGTGCCTAGGCAGGTCAACTCAATGTGATCACATGTGAGTGATTGCCTTGGGAATCATAAGAAAGAGGTTACTGCCTCATGCCACATAAGCATCTACACCGCACAGGTAATCCCACCAGGGCATAAAGTAGTTATATCACATTGTACTATCTGAAAAGATAAATCAACAGCCCTATGAAAGGTTCTACAGGAATCTATATGCAAAGGCTGGGTTTAGTCAAAGAGGGTCCGTTGACGAGAGTTCCAATATACCGTCAGGGAGACAGTACGGAGGTTTTTACTCTTTTTGATATACCTTGGAAGGTACAGTATCAACGGTGACTTGTGCCCTGGCACAGCAAGACCTGAACAATGTCAGCGCCGCGTTTCAGACACAGTCGGGAGGGTAAAATGCAGAGTGCAATGCGGTGAACCAGACACAGTAAAAAGATGATTTTAAGGATGCTTCTTATGAGTCAAACCTCTGTATTATTTTGTTTTAAAATAAAATTCCCCAGCAGAGTCGCCAGATTGTGGATACCGGGATTCCACCGCTTCTCTCTTGTTTGAGATTGTTTTGAAATTGATTTGAATCAAGGAAAGAAAACGAAAGGTCTGTTGAAAACAGATACAGAGTCGCCACTTGGTCTTTAAGGAACCAAGAAACCTAATTTTGACTCACCCAAGCGGATAAGGGCACCGGCCCTTCATAACCAAAGAACTTGGTTCGGGGTTTTGGTACGAGAGAGGAATGAGCCTTTGTCGCGACTAAAACACCCTCAACTCGCCCCGTCTTTCGACGGGCCTCAATTAGCATCCAAATAATCATCTTATACTATGTATGGTTCGACAAATAATACTATGATAGTATATTACATCACATAAGGAGATTTGAAATTGGAAGATCAAAATATAAGATATCATTCATAAGATCTAGGCCAAATATCATGCAATGTAAAGTGAAAGATCACACAAATAAACCTAGGAAAGATCGTCTAATCATGTATCAAATAATCAAGACTTCCTAATCTAAAGGGGGACATGAATTGTTATTGAAACAAATAAGCAAAGAAATCAAAATATGCTTAGCAAGGCTAGAATGATGCATGTTAATCTTTGAGAAAAGAAGATCTCTCAATCCCCGGGACGGATGAGAAAGGATGATTAGATCAAAGGGGAAGCATGAATATGTGATCAAGTTCATTCCTTATAATCTTCTTGGATTAAGAGTTACAAAAACCCCAAATCTTGCATGAATGCAATGTATGTATCTAAAATGTGCAAAGGTTGTAGTGTGTTTTGTGTACATGGATTTCTAGAATGACTTAGAAGTCTAAAATGTGCATGAATGAAGGGATTAAATCAACATGGGATATATACAAATGTAGTATGAACTACTTCCTAAGATGTGAGCTAATTTGGAATGCATATGAGCATCAAATCAAAGAATAAAAGTTGAAATGTGCTTGCTGTGAATAATGGACAGACTGCATGTGTTACTTTGCAACATTATAATGGGAGGTCAAACGTGCCTAGAAAAATGTGAGCAAAACCTGAGATCATTCTAATTGTGTCTAGAAAATAACCCAAAAAGCCAAACATCAATAGCTATCACAGATTAAAAGAAAAAAATCAGAATGTACACATGACTCAGAAACAAAAGCTGTACTGTTGACTGATTTTGTATGATTTTTCATAAATCAAAGAAAAGGTTTATGATGACCCATTATATACCAAAAGTTTCCTAAGACACCCAAGTTTTATAAAAAAAATAAAAAAGATATATGTACAGTGATGAAAATATCCAGAATAAGTGCAAGAAGTTGGGTGAACATTCTGTGAGAACAGAGGCAGATTATGAATATGAACTTCTTACATCCAAAACAAATACTTTCACATCTCTATAATTGATGGGAAAAATTAGGGACGAACTATGATGTATTAGGAAGGTTTTCCAAGTGGTTTCATCATCATAACTTGAGTATTTAATTCAAAACAAATCTTTGAATCTGAACAGCTCACTGTTTTGGGTCATGGTTTTGGAAATTTTAGGGAAAACAAAGTTTTGTTTATTGAAACCAAATTAGAGGGATTGAGAGGGGTTTTGAAATAGATGTTTTGAAAACATATTTTCAACACTCAATAAGGTTTATGACCACTTAGAATACCAACATCAAACTCATCATTAAGAATCTCCAAGATTGTTGGAGAGATTTATTTTTATTTTTAAACATAACTTCAATACATTTCAAGAATACCTTGGAAGTATTGAGGTTATGATCATCATCTATCAAACATGTTTTTGAGGTCAAGAGCTACTATCCATAAGGATTCACTCACCCCAAACTTCATGTCATCACCTAGATGATGATGAACTAGTAAGTAAATAAAGAAAAGAAAAAGAAATGAGATAAGGAGAGATGAACATATATATATAATCAAAGCAAGTAAATAGTAATCAATAGATGATAATCAATGTGATTTTGGACTTGTAGCTTGGTGTTTCACTCATAGATTTTGACATTTGGACATGGAAGTAGCTTCCTAACTCAAGAATGCTCAAGAATGGTGATTGGGGGTGTTTGGAATGTGAAGTATATAGAAGGATAGTGGAAGAAAACAAGATTAAAACTCACTTTCTTTATGGAAAATCAATGGGAGATGCTCCCTTTCTCTCTTCTAAACCTATCTCTATCTCTTTTCTTCTCTACAACTTTTCAAGCTTTTCACTTGGCCCCCCCAAAATGAAGAGCAATGGGGGGTTTAAATAGGCCAATTTGGGGTGGTTTTGGGGTTTTAGAAGTACTCCCATTGGTCCCAAACAACTGTGAACATAAAACTATGTCGTTTTGGCTTTCAATTAATCAAATTGGACCCCCAAAAAAATTACAAAAATGGACTCTGCGAGGTTTGAGTGCCGCGGAGGCACTGGGCCAGTGCCGCGGCGGCACTGCTCCTCAGAAGCCCAGAAAATTACGTTTAGGCCCCCAGAGGTTCCGGTATTCGCGAAAAGGCCCTATTTCGTCCGAAATTCACAGAAAATGCATACGAACTCCAAATTGAGGTTGTGATATACCGTTGGAAAGGTAATGGAGTCTACTTTACATAAAAAATAGTTCGGGGATAGGTCACTTTGAAAAGTTTTGCGGTATTCGCGATAAAAGCTGATTTGATCGCCTTTTCCACCTTCGGAAATTCAAAATAAATTCGTTTTAAATCCAGGAATTATGTGCGATATACCGTTGGAAAGCTATTGACCTCTAGTATCCATGAAAAATATTTGAAAATTGTTTCGGTGCCCCGATTCCGAAGTCAAATCTTGGTCAAACTGGTCAAACTTGGGATTCCCGGGAAGTTCTGGGAACCTCTGGGAGTTCCCAGGAGCTGATGTTTTCGCTCGATTTTCTTTTAGAACTTGTTTTAATACTTTTCTCATGATTTAAAATGATTCTGGTGAATTCGGACGATTTCGGTCAAACTTGGTCAAACTTGGTCAAACCTGGTCAAACCTTGGTCAAACCTAGTCAAACCTTGGTCAAACCGGTCAACGGGGACTTTCCGGGAACTTCCGGGACTTCCGGGGGTCTCTGGGAGCTGACGATTTCTTCCGGTTTTATTTAAAAACTTATTTTATCACTTTTCTTACGACGTAGTATGTTTTCAGAACTTTGGGACCAAATCTGGGAGTTTTCGGGCTTTCAGGGGCATTTTGGTCATTCTGAGCATTCTGAGAGATAGAGCTGACTTCCGAGAGTCCTTTTGAGTCTTTTACGATCATTGTGAACCACCAAGCTATGGGTCTCCTAAATCTGATAGCCGACAAAATGGGGTGTCTACAACTGTGACCCCACAAAAATTCAAAGTCAAAAGTTTAGTATTTTATTATTTATTCCGTGTTTCCATTTACTTATGCTTTATTAGCCTAATTGTACTAAACTTTGGTGTTTTGCAGATTCCACAAATTCAATCCCAACTCATGTTAAGTAAAGAAAATAATATAATAATATTAGTTTTCAACCTTACCTTGGTTTTGTAACTTTAATTTTAATTGGACGATGATTGTGTGCATTTAATTAATTTATCTTTTATTTTATTTTGAAGACAGTTTCAATTCCAAAATGATAGGCTAAAACTTTAATTGGGAATATGCAATAAAAACTTAGAAACCACAGCTTCTGTGCACTAATCTTAAATGGGCAAATTTATCTAAATGCGTTGTTTTTCCATTTATGGCCAAAAATATCTATACATCTATAGTTTATGACCATTTAACATGTTTATATACTATGGCTATATTGGGCTTAAAAGATTACATATTTGAAATAAGAATCTAATTATGTGGATTGTCAAACTATGTCTTTTGTAAATAAAAAAAAAAACACCCAGCATACTCAAACAACTCATATGACAAAATTTATATTTCACATATATGTTTAAATATATTTCTATCCACTAATGGACAGGCAATTGTGTAGTGGCAGAGTGGTGGTGTAATACCCGTAAAATTCCTGTATTAATAAAAATTAGTCCCCGTATGTTTGTCCGTACATTCTGGTATTTAATTTCGTAATTCAAGAACCCGATCACATACGCGTACGTATCTAATTACTAGACTGTAAGTTTCAATCTCGGACTGACATTGCACGAAAATCCATAAAATCTGTGTAAAATAGACTGTGTTGCACGTGGATTCAGGCGACGGCTAAACCCTACATTTTTGGAAATATGGTACACAGAGAATCTTACCTAAACTAGCTTATGTACTACCCCACTCCCTATTATCCCTTGGGTATCTAACCTACCCAACCAAAACCCCCTCTACCCGCCGTGTCACGCCCCGACGTAGCATAAATAAGGAAAGCGTTTAATTTCCTTTATGGGCCTGTAGGTCGCGACAGTTTGAAGGATCGATTCCGTCTCAAACGTCGAACAACAATAAACAATAATCATAGTAGAGCAATCAAAGGTTACAAATATTTTTCTAACTTATTACGTATTACAGCACGGGGTCTCTATAGGCACAAACCGCCTTAAATCAAAACAATAACTTAGTGTCTATTACAGTCATCCTTAACAGTTCAACTTAAAGCATATGAAAGTAAATTCTATTTCCAGCAGTTGTTTCTCAATTTGCATAGTCGTAATGCTCAGCCTGATCATAACTTGAAAAACCTGAACACGAATGTCCAGGACGCATCAACGTCGTCAGCTTCAAAAAGCTGGTGAGTATTAAAAACATAACTTTGAATGTAAAACATATTCATTTACCTCTTTACATTTCTCATTTAATCCAACATTAAAGCAAGGAGTTCATTTTAAGAAACAACCACATTATTATTTAAAAGGTGTAATTCACATATATGTGACCATGTATGTGAACAATGCACCATCTCATCTCACCGACTCTTTTCTCTCGACAAAACCCAACAACCGACCATCACACACCGGTATCTTTGAAATACTCCGATAGCCACACTTTAGCACAGGGGTGCCAGGGAATGTCCAGTTTGCCTCACACTTTGGTCCGGGGTACCAGGGAGTGTCCATTACCTCACACTTTGACTACCTAATTCGCCATACAAATACCGGAGGAACCCACACACAGTATCCAGACTCGGGTATCAGGGAGTGTCCATAGGCCACACTTTAGCACTTCCATGGGTGCCAGGGAATGTCCAAGTTCGGCTTCATACACTTTGACGCTACCATGGTCGTTAGGGAGTGTCCAGTTTTGCCACCGTCGCATTTCAAAGACACCCTCGCCGCAATCTCAAACACAACACACTTTGGTACTCACTTACCAGGGAGTGTCCACATCACAATCTCAATCGCACTCACTATGCCACACTGACCATTACTCTTTTCCATGCTGACCAACATTCACACTCACCATGCATGTACCACTGACTCCACATGTATGTCATGAAACTTTAAAACATGATGTGGATATCGCATTTTTCCTTACCCACAGCTTTTTATTTTAAAATTCTTTTTCATTATTTCAAATTCAAAACAAATGAGTCGCCACTTAATTTTTAAAAGGAAAATTAAGAAACCATTAAAAGCAAACTGATCTTTTAGAAACCAAAGATTAACTAGGTCCGGGGATTATGGAATGAGAGAGGAAGGAGCCTGTCGGACTAAAACACCCTCTCTCATCCTATCTTGCGATATGCCTCTACTCAACATCCGTTTAATCAAATTTATTAATCTAAGCATGCCCTCAACTAATACATATATACGTATACATCACAAAAACATGTCCAAAGGGTGTAAAATTGCTAACGGCCAAAATATCATTCATAAATCACATATTTCAAGTAACAAGCAATATGATATGCAATAAGGAACAAGAGAACTTACCCGGGATCCAACAGCGGTATTTAAACGTGCGATGCATACAAACAAAAGAAAATCCTAAGAAAAAGTCTCTAATCATATATACACATAAGGCAAGCTCCTAATTCTAAGGTGTCGCGTATGAGGTTAAAAAATCAATAAAATCAAGGAATGAAATAAACTAGAAGGGAGATGAGAAATTGTAACTCAAATGCGCTACAAAACAAAGATTAGTCCACATGCTTCTCATAATAATATGATGTCAAATAATCAATCCTAATTCCTTAGCTTAGGTCTAACAAGCATGAAATCCGAATTTATTCAATACTTATTCCTAATCATGGGCATTAGATGAACATGTATGAGTGGATGTGAACAAGAATGAAACATGGATTTATTCACTAATTTGGATCACTTAACCTCCGGATTTAAGCTAAATTATCATTATTCAAAACATGATCTGAATCTCAAAACATTAGGGAACCATTTGAGTTGAAATAAATAAGATTAGACGAAAACAGTAGCAGTTTTATATGAATTACAGAGAGCAGACCAGATCTTACAAAAACGAAATAAAATACTTCCAACGGTTGGATCTTAATGATTTTTGGATATGTCATGCCTCTGTGCGTCTAGTTTCTAACCCAGAAAGCAAATCAAGGTTTGAACGGTTAGATCTCCGGGAATGTGGAAAACACTAGGCATCACTCAGCATTTTACAACTCTCTGTCCAGAGATCTTGTATGATTTTTTAAAAATAGCAAACAAATCCGAATTGCTTCATTCTTTTTAGGGAACCTTCATAACACATTAAGGTTCTTATAAAAAATTATTAGAGGTCATGAAAACTTGGTTAGAGCTCTGTTCTATCAATTTTAAAACCGGTTTGCTGTTCTGAAACTATTCTGAAATTCTGGACAGATTGTGGTTGTCTCACAAAACCCATGATCAAACCTTTCTAAACATAAAACCACCTCAAAACAAAAATTACAGTGGTAAAACGATGTGTTATTGACACTTTCCCGTTGGTTTCACTTGATTTCGACAGATTTTGAACTAAAAATCTTTGATCAAAAACAGTTTGTGAACTCACTGTTTTCATTTGTCAAGTTCAACTTTTATTTGGTAACCCACTATTAAACCATGAAGTTGGGTTAAACCAAACCACTTCTCCTACCATTTGATGGCCATTGGAGACTGAAACTTTTATTTTTCCATAGATTTCAAGTGAAGTATGGATGGACTTCATGGAATCTACAAGATAAGGAATCTAAACCATAGAGATGGGCTTAGACTCAAAACTACATTCTCCTACCATTTGATGGTCATTGGAGATGGAGACATGACTACTACTCATGGGTCTCAAAGGAATATAGAAAGGATTCCCCAAGACATCAAGTTTAGAGGACCCAAATCATGAGTATGGACTTGGATCCATCTATTAATTGGTGATCAACTTTGACTCCCATGGGAAGCATAAGCCTACATAAGATTCAAAAGATCATGTTCAAGAGATTTCAAAAGAGACATTGAGAATCTCTAAGAGTCTCAAGAAAGAAGTATGATTAGCAAAAGAAATAAAACAAAGGAAAACAAAGTAGTTTGAGGATTAATGATTTAAAAGAGAAAGAATGTAAATAAATGACTTATGGTTTAGAGGATCACCTCCAAACTATCCTCAAAGTTTTCTTTTCTTTGAAGATCTCCCAAGCTCTTCTAGTTCTCTCAACTCTCTTTTTTTTTCTCTCAAAAATGTTGGTGGAGTGATGGATGTTCTATGTAGTGGGTAGCCCTTGTTGTATATCTCACCTTCTCTCTTATAGGCAAAATTACCAGGTATTTTTGGTGAATTTCGGAGCAAAAAACAGGTGTAATTCTCTCATTTGGTGGTACAATGTGTACTTTCTGAATTTAGACAGACTGCTGCCCAGGGCGGCAGTCAAGAAACTGTCGCGGCATTCCGTGAATGCCGCCGCGACAGTCCATGAATGCCGTGCGGGCACTACGTGAATGCCGTGCGGCACTCATCAACTACCGCGGCAATTAATTGATTGTCGCGTTTTTTTCAGTCTTACTTTATCAGTATTTTGTTCTTATCTGCATACACATACGTATTGCACTGCAAAATACGGACTTTAAAAGATAACGGCAGTCAGAAAATATCGGCGGCATTTGATGAATGCCGGGCCGGCATTCACTGACTGCCGTGCGGCATTCAGTGAATGTCGTGGTATCTGCCGTGTGCCGCTTTTGTTGAGCTTTTCCTTTTTTGACTCTTCCTTTTTCTCAAAGCAATTTATTCTTGAAGATCTTTTCCGAAAATTGTGTTTTATACCTGAATTCTCTTAAATACCTGGTATTTTATCTTTTCTGTGAAATTTTACCGCGTTTTAGAGAACTTTCTGAAGAGCTTGGAATACTTCGAATCTTCCGGTCCTTGTTATCATCGGATATGGAGGCGACACTCTCCTAAATTCGACGGTTGGTCAAAATTGGGGTGTCTACACATGAGCCAAATCACAGAATTATATAAACAGCGAGTGTAAGGGGATTGATAAGTCATAATACAACGTTTTAATCGTTCATACATAACAAATTAAGATTCTGATTTAATAAATTCCCAAATAGAGCTTTAACAGTTCATAAAATACCACCCAAACAGTTCCTTAACACAAAACAAGCAAGAACTAGAAACTGCCAGAAGTCGCGCGCGCGGGCCGCTCGCGCGATATGCCCAATTTTCGTGTATCTTATATAATCTTTTCTGTCTGCCTGGAAAAGTCAAGGTCGCGCCCGCGGATCGCTCGCGCGATATGCCTAAATTCCATTTTCCTTTATAAAACTTTCTGTCTTCCTGGAAACACAAACCTCGCGCGCGTGCGAATTTCAGCAGAGACTTCATCTTCTTCATGGAGAATGCCCTGTTTCAGAAATTCAGGGTCTTTTTGACCCATTTTTGATTCTGTAAGTTACCCTACCTTATTATATATGAAAAAAGGATTAAGAATATGAAAACAATTTGACATGATTCAAACCATAGCTCTCAAATTTTATGAAAAACTAAAAGATGTAAAAATTTAAGTTCCCTTATACTTCCTCATATGAACAAATTAGGCTCTAATATTTTGGCAGGAGCTTCTATGTATCATAATCTTTCATAATCATCTCTGAAAACAAGTTTTGGTTAAGATTGAAAATTTTCATATTTTCAAAGTATGAACATCAACGTAAATTAGTCATGGTGATTTTCAAATCAAGCTATATAAACAAACACAAGATATGAATTACATTGGGAGTGAGTTAATAATACTCACAGAGGTGAGAAGGTGTGTTTGTTGAGAATGATTCAAGAAATAAGAGCACCCAAACCAAGCTTGGCTATGGTGATCAGGAGCTCTCTCTCTCTATATATATTATTTCAGAAATTAGGAACTCTCAAGTCCTCTCTTTTCTCTCTGTATGTTAGTGCAGAATGAGTAGTGTAACAACTTGTGAGTTGTATGTGTGTTTATATAGGAATGCAAGAACTTGGAGGCCAAGAATACCTACACCTTGAATGTATACATGTATTCACAGCCATACATACGTATTATACACTGAGATATGATCTCAACAGTTCACCAAAGGCCAAATTAGATGTGTAGGGGTTAAGGGGTGTTTGGGAAACTTAGCTTGTAGGTACAAACTAATGCACAACATATAAGCACAACCAAAAAAGGCTTTATCAATAATTAGTTTCCATAATTAGAAATAAAGCAAATGTCGTGTCTTTGCTTTACATCACTTTCAAAATCTGTGGAAGTTTAGCACAGCGCGGACAGTTTTGAACATAAACTGGTATTTTCGTGGCACGGTGTTCGTCACAAAAATACAAAAAATTCATTTTAACGTAAGAAATGGTTTTCTGATTTTATAAAAATATAGTTTCAATTAAAAGAAAATATTTCCACCATTTTTGAAATACAGACTTTGAAATTCAACACAGGTATTACCAATTTTGTAAAATTGCAATTTGGCCCCAATAAGAATTCCAAATATGAAATCAAGCGAGAAATAAATTCTACACATAAGAATTGTAATTAAAATAAAAAGTAGATAATGAATATTAAATATGACAATGCCAATAAATGAAAATGCAGGTTATTACACGCCGGACCTTCCCTTCACCCTCCCCACCGCCTCTACACTCACTTCCCCCCTCTCTAATCAATCCCATCCCCCCCCCCCCCCCCTATTAGTCTAACAGATTGCAAAATCTGTATATATATATATGTGTGTGTGTGTGTGCATGAGAGTGGAGAGGTAGAGAGAGTCACCGAGGGTTGAGAGAGAAGAGACGCAGAGGGTGGTGAGCTCGCCGGAGACGGAGACGGAGAAGGAGAGAGGAGACTCCCCTGAGGTAAACTTCACCCCCTGTTACTCCTACACATTCATACACACACACACACACACGAGCCCCCTGAACGAACCAAACAGAGCCTAAGGCTCTTAACAAACCCTGATAGCCATTAAAGAGCCCTCACCGGAGCTCAAATTGTCAAACCTGACCAAACCCCATTTTTATGGTACCAAACTGACCCTATAGGTCCCAGTTAGACCCCCTAATAGCAGCTTTTGCATAGAGTAATGTTTAGACCACCATTCATAGCATTATTCTTTCAAAACCCGAAAAGAATAATCCAACCGTAGGTGTAGGAAACGAATGACCAAGGTCATGGCCTCCTAGTATGTTGTAGAGGGTCCCAAACCGGTCATTTTGGCATTGGAAACACGCATTTCTATGGAGAGGGTAAGAAGTTATGGCCATTACAAGTTTTCCGGCCAAAACGAGCTCGCCGGCGATGGCTCACCGGAGAAGACATGACCCGTTTGGGTCCGGGTTATATCGTTTACCCGCTAGGTCGGGTCGGATTCACTAATGGGTGGGGTTATTTGTTAGTTTAAACGGTTGTGGGTTCGGGTTATATCAAATCAAAATGGGTCAGGTTCGGATCTTTTAAGTTGGATCAGTCTGTTAGTGTAAGCGGGTGACCCGCTAGTTTGGACGGGTTCAAGTTCAACCCGCGGGTCTTTGCCTTTAATGATTATTAGTTATTTTATATTGATTAATTAATCTGTTAATTAAGTTATATTCTTAATTAACCTTGATTAAGACCCGATTAAGAATGATTAAGGTTTTAATTATTCTATTAACTTAAATTAATATTATTATGTATTAATTCTTATACATTTTATATTAATACAGAAGTTATGAATGGTTTTTTTTAAATAGTTTAAATTATTTTGAAAAAGGATTTTAAATGGCAACTTATATTATAAAAAAATATTATGAGACATTATTTTATATTTTGAAAGTATATTATAAATTATTTCATACCCTAATCTTATAAGATATTAATTATTATGTGTAATACTTATTGCTTAGTCAAGCCTAAATAAATAATAAGTAATTATTTTTAAATTAAAATAATTAGGTGATAAATACCTAATGACCACTTTTTAAGTATAGGAAAATTATGTTAAATTTTCCTAAGGCATAGTACCTCTATGTTATAAATTATTATTTGTAAAACCCAAGCTTTAATAATTCTAATTATTTTTATAAGCCCCGTTTAGTTGTATTTTAATTATTTAAAATATCAAACGAACTCCGAAAATTATGAGAAAAATACTAGTAGCCTATTTTAAGGCCTAGTATTTAATAAAAATATTTGTAAAGATCAAATGTCTCCCTAAATTATATGTTATAATTATGGGACCCCGCAGTCTATTATTAGACGATTTAAACTTCAGAAATTCATAATAAATAAATCGTAACTCAGAAAAATACGCGGTCAGTTCCCAGAGTCTTAGAATAATGCCTAGAACATCCCCTTAAAGTTTGATGACCTTTCGACACGGTGAAAAATACAGCTTATCTTTAGGGCCCAAACTGGTATAGAAAACCCAGCCTTTTATGCGACGGACTCCGATTTGAGTCTAGTCAATGGCGTTGGACTCAGAATGATGTCTAGATCATCATGTTGAGGTTTAGGAACCCACCCGACATAATTACCATTATGCCCCTGATTTTAGTAAGCTTATTAATCAACGTTCTATGGCTTCTTATACTTTGTAAGAACCACCGTTACACTTATTTCTACGCACCCGCATCGAGGCGAGTCGTCCTAACTCACTTGGTATATTATAGAATTATTATTTGTTCATATATGTATGCCCAGGGCGTCCTGTGTGGGCGATACTGATAAGTATTAGTTATGTGGATGTTGAGATTCTTACTTATATGATGAACGCAAGTTAGTTAACTATACTCCGTGCTTAATTAATATTCGTTGATATTCTTGACTTCTCGTTTATACAATCATACGGACATTCATATGAACATAGTCGAGTCTTGACGTCAATATTGACGTCTGCATGGTTAGTCACGGGGACTAACCCAATCATATCATTACACACATTAAATGGACCGCAGTGGTCCGAGTGGTACAATCAAGTAAATAGGAACAACGATGAAACTGCTATAGGGCCCTACTAGGCGACGATAGCCATAGTTTTCATTGAAATCATTAAAGTTATGTATGAATTGATGGTTGATACGCTAAAGGGCCCTGCTAGGCGATGATAGCAAAGTATCCATCAGAATATAATAGTTACCTTTTTAATGCTATAGGGCCCTGCTAGGCGACGATAGCGCTGTAACTATTCTATTCTCCCGGCAAGGTCACGAGGACCTAAGAGTCCAATGATTACACTCTTTTAAAACCAAAATTTGCTATAGGGCCCTGCTAGGCGATGATAGCAACGTAATCATTCTACTCTGAGCTAACGGCGTTACACTGGTAATGTAACAAGTCACATGAGTCAGTTGTGGTGTCCATGGTTGGGTTAAAGTTGAATATTTCGATACTGCATTGTATCGTCATACTACCATGTCATATGCTCATTTATATTATTTCAAGATATTGTTGTCCCTGTATATCGTTAAATGTATTAGGAGTGATCGGTTGAGACGATTTCACTTAGCTTCAAAAGCTAACGGCTCCTTCCCTGCCCTGGACATTTTACGTCTAGGTTATAATGAGGAAGACTATCAAGATAACCCTGATGACGCATATCACTATCCTCAGGATGGGAACTATCAGGAAGGTAATCCTGAGACAGACTATTAGGAAAAGTTCGATAACGAGGGTTACGGGTTTGCCAGTTAGAATGAGGACTCTGGCATATTTCCGTATCAAGATTTCTTTTATGTTTTAACTATCTTTTGGTTGATGTAATAATTTAAGTGGCGTCGATCGCCCAACTTATCTTTTGTGATTTTCATTTGGAACTTCTATAATAGCCTAAGTAGCAAAACACTTTAAGTTCCCCCATGAATACCATTAGACACTTTTGCAAATTCCTTACTCTGATTTATATTTTGTTAGTATGTTGCACAGATAGATCAGTTTTATGTAACTCGTCATTCCCTACGGGTCCAGAAAGGAAATTTTAAAATTTTCCTATTTTTGGTACTCTGGGGCATGACAAGATTTTTGGTATCAGGGCACTAGGTTTAGTTATGCTCGGTGACTGTCTGACACCCTTAAGTTAAGAACCTTAAGGTACTTTAGAAACGACAACCAATACTAAAATAGTCTTTCTGTCAAACAGGTAGTATGGAGAAATACAAAGGAGCCTTTCTCCAAGGTCTAGTCTGCATTGGTGTCGCTTTCAGACATCAGGCTTACAAAAGGATAGGAAAGTTGATGAGATGCCTCTTCCTTATGAAAAAGGTTCCCCCGACCGTGCGTTATATCGTTATAGCACCCCGCTTAGTGCCAATAGAGGTGGATGAAACCTCTGACATTCCTAACGACCCTGTGACAATCAACTTAGAAGAAGCACAGGCAAAAATCACTCCCCTAGAGACTCCTGTCAGTACAGTAGGCAGCTCTGAAGATGAAGAAGAAGAGATTTACCTGACTGATGAAGATCTCATTCAAAAAGGAACATTGTACACATACGACCCTGACTGGCCGATAGGGTGGGACAATGAAAGATGGATGTCATTTACCCCGCCTGAAGAGATGGACGTCTCGGAAGAATTCCCACAACTAGAGGATTAGCACGCCCTAGTCAGCCTATGTCGTATTAGTGCTGTATTGGGATTATAATCCCATATTTTGACGAATATATACGCAAAAGTTGTATTTCAAAATTTCTCTTATGTAATTATTCTTTTATTAATAAAAAAAAACCTACCTATTAGTTTTCTGTTTTCCTGTGTTTGTATTATTTTCTTTCCGATCTAATAAGTTAAATTTTAAGTGATAAACCTTAAGATAACTCGAACCAGTACCTTAATTAGATAGTTCTTCTGATGAAACAGGTAATATAGAACCCCACTATGTTCCGGATACTTTTGGAGGACGTCTAATTTTCCCCAACCGCATAGTACCAGCAAACCCGGATATATACCATCGCCAAATCCAGGAACTAGCTAGAGACGGAGGGAAGAGAAACTTATGGGTCGAAATGAATAAGAATAACGTTTATAACTATGATACCCTACGCTTAGAGGCAATCTATGAAGTCAAAATCGTCAAGAAAGTCCAGGACGAAATGGTCATGCTACTTAAGAACCCTGAAGACTTTGAAAGGATGCACGATAGTGCTTACCAAATGCCCCCACCGCCTCCTGTACCCCTCCAACAACCCCCGCCCTTCCAAGGAGTGCCTATGCACAAAACACAGTCTCGAGAACCAGGCCGCTATGTCAGTGATGACTTTGGAGGTCACATGATTTACCCAGATGGCATCGAACCAGCCGACCCGGAAGGATTCATCGAGAATGTACAACTTAGAGCCCGCCAACGCCTTCGGGGAGGACTGAGAGTCCAGCGGCATGTATACAACATCTCTGACTCTCACCGACTTCAAGCTGAAGCCATCCACATTGCATACACCCAAGAGTTAATGTATAGAGAGATAATGAGACTAGCAATGAATGATTCAGTTTTCCAACCACTAGCGAACCAGATACTACAAGAACCTTCCATTTGCCCCGAAGACCACTTGGTTTGGCCACCTAATGGCCTGGAATACCCCTGCAGAAGTGGCACCCCTAGTGGAAGAACCTGCTGTCGATCCTAATGATGCAGGAATGTCTGATGATGAACCGGGTGCATATCTAGAAGAAGAGGAAGACAAGGAAGACGAAGAAGAAGACCCTGAGGACGAACTTAAACAGGAAGCGCCCCATCAACCTATGGAGGTCCACCCCATAATAGAAGGGCCTATGGACAATGATGATAATGAAGAGGATGAAGGCAATGTTGAAATTGAAGACTGGGATTTGGGAGAACCCATTGTGGATGAAGATGGGCCTAATGACTCTGATATGGGAGAGATCACATCCGAGTCAGATATAGATGATTAGCTTGGGATAATCTGTTATTATATGCTAGTAGTTTAGTTGTATCTAAGTTATCTTGGGCTGATGACCCATCTTATTATATGAATGCATGCGATAGGGTAATACCCCCATTTTGTAACCATGTATTCTCGGCTAGTTCAATTCTGTAACCATCGTTTCTAATATTAAATGAAAAAGGATGTCATGGACTGTTGGGTTTGTGCCCTCAAACCATTACTTTATATAGGAGACATTGACATTTTAATATATGGATATCAGCTTTACATTTTATGATGTATGTTTCTTTCATGAGATGATTGTTTAATCCATAAGTATCATAGTAAGTATTTCGTGTGTGTATGAGATACATACAATGAGATACGAATTACTATTCTTTGATACTTAAAGCTTGTCACAGTGGATGATGAGACTGGATATCTCATCAGGTATACACTGTAGCATCATTAACTACCATTGGATGGAGTGATAAATCTCAATCACTAGAGTGTGACTCTTGGTTAGTATGCTAGTGCTTATAGTGCATTGACGGACCTGAGTTTCCTATTGACGCTCAAGGCTGTCAATCAGTCGATAGGAACTCATAACTTGTGTAAGGTACGTGTTCTCAATCTTGAGATGATTATGAACACAGACTGTGGATATGACTGCTTTGACTTACCAATCAGTGAGGTCTATAAAAGATCAACACCTGGGTATCTTGGGTATGTCATATTCATAGGGTTGTGAACATATATTGTCAAGACAGAATCTACCCTCTGATTCAGAGTAAGCATTCCCTTGAGAATGTCACCAAGTCGATTACTGAGTACTGCAGTCTTGTTGATAAGAGTTATCAACATGTTTGGTAATCATGAGAGGTGAATGGGACTCAAGGATTATAAGAAGAAATCATGATTCAGGTTGACAGTAACTGTTTATCCGACTACCTGAATATGATTGCGAATGCTGATGGTAGAGGGACATTAGTACAACATACAAGTCTAGTTATCGCTTCGGATATGTTCTTTTGCGTTGGAGTTCAGTTATCGTTTTATAGTGGAGTAAACGTTAACTGATCAGTCGATTAATTTGCTGATCAAAGAGTTTGGTCATGGGAGTTAATCAACTGATCTGAGCCAACAATAAAGAGCCTAGGAGGTCCCACTCTTAGCTCCGCTAGGATGCTTGGAAAGGCAAATGAGGATGATGTCAAGACAGGTTCGATCGATCGAAGTTGTCTCGATCGATTGAAGTCTAGACAGGTTCGATCGCTTGAAGATGGTTCGATCGATCGAATGGTCGATCGATCGAAACCACTTCGATCGCTCGAGAGCTAGGTCGGTTTTGGGAATCTATAAATAGGGCAGCTGCGTTCTGGAAAGGTTGTTCGTCGTTTTGAACGTCAGAAGCTGCAGAAACTATTTTGGAGCCCCAAAACCTTCTGTATCCTCTCCATTAGGGTTCCCACCAACCCTAGTCCTTCCTGCGAACATCCATAGGAGTCATAAGAGTGAAGACCATCTAGTGGAGGCTGCTGGAAGTCAGAGATTTCAGAATTGGGTTCAAGACAGTAAGGTATAATTCTTGTCCCCTCTTGTGCACATCTATAGTGTTGATGGGTAGTAGATCCGGGCATGCCAATTAAGTTTTATAACTTGATTTTTCCGCTGCGTATTTAAACTTAGAACTTAAACTGTTTTTTTTCAACAATTGGTATCAGAGCCACGCTCGTTTGGATCTATAGATGCGTTTTTGGAACACTATTTTGATTTGCATGTTGATTTTAGAACTGTTTTCGAAACTGCATCGTCACAGATCTGTTTCTGCAGTGTTATCGCAGCAGTATACAAATCTGTGATTGCATAGGATGCAAGGCGAGTTCGATCGATCGAACATATTTCGATCGATCGAACATACTGTTCTCAAGCGATCGAACAATCTTCGATCGATCGAAACCTTCTGGTATTCGATCGATCGAATGAAGTTAGATCGATCGAGACAGATACTTTGTCAGGTTCTCTATTTCACAGTTTTTAAGAGTTTTGAAATTAAAAAAAAATTAATTTTTAAAATATTCTGTAAAATTTTTAAATCATTCTGTGAAACAGAATGTTCAAGCGATTGAACAGTGTTCAATCGATCGAAGGTTCGAGCGATCGAACGGTCTTCGATCGATCGAACGGTCTTCGATCGATCGAACTATGATAGAGAAGTAAGATGCTGTTTTAAGTTCTAATTCAGTATGTAAAGAGTTTATATACTGTGTGAATCAATTAAGTGTTTCAACAGTTACATATATTTGTTATGTTGTATGGATGCGTGTACGACTAACCCTTTTGCAGCTAGATTAGTCGCTATCTCCCATGGCACCAAATCATTTGAATATTTGTATTTAAATTGTTTGAGATTGGTGCATGTTGTAATTTAAGTTTGGTTTGGTTTTAAGGCATATGTAAAGGGCGCTGCGACCTTAATCCTACGAAAAGGAAAGTCGCACCGGTTTCCCTAGCCTTTTATTTTGTTGTTATTTCTATTTCTAGATAAATTGTAAACTTCGAAAGAAGCATAGGACAAATGTAATAGAATTAGAAAATCCATGAAGATGGAGCAAGGAGCCGTTGTCCATGAAGATGGAGCTGGAGGCGATCAAACCAAAAATGAGGTTCTATAGAGATAGAGCCATGGGAGATAGAGGCATTGTTTGAATGCCTATATTTCATTTTAGTTTTTTGTTTTATGTGCTTTGTTTGTGATTGGCGTATAATACATTGTTGCATGCACGCAAAACAAGTTTTCTAAAATAAAATTCAAAAACCGTTTTCAACACATTAGTAAACATTAGATGTTTATGGGAAGTGTGTAGAAACAGATTTTCTCAAAAAGCAAAATCCTTTTTACTAAAACTAGTGGGAGAGGGTCTTATTAATTACACCCACAATCTTCCATTAACGGTTCACTGTAAGATGAGTGGTGCATTCTGTGTCACCTCGTCAGGGGTGATCATTCCATACGGAGGGTGCATTACTCATTGGTTACTAGATGTGAACTTCTTATGATAGGATCAATCAGACGTGTTAGAGGGTGACCACCACACAGAGGCGCTACTTGAGACGGTTGTGATTGGATCCTAGTTTAATGGTACACACTAGCTAAGCTATGGATAAGGGATCCCACACGGGGCATTGTTCAGAAACTTAGAGATCAAAAGGGATCGGGAGTCATAACTTGTTTTTGCAAGAGTTGCATAGCGGACAAGTCTTGATTAATCGAAAAATAGAAAATTGACCTCCACACGGAGGCTTTATTCTTTTGTTTCGATATTCCGGCGACTTTGTTTTAAAATAAGAGTTTTAAGGATTCTTTTATTTCAAACTGTCAAATCCTGATATCCATATTTATTTTGTTTGTTTGATTTTCAGTAATCATAATGTCTGGATCTGCATTTAGTCCACTTGCCACCATACTCACTCAAAACAAGTTAACTGGAAACAACTACACTGAATGGAAACGTAACCTTGACATCGTGTTAACTGCGGAGGATCACATATATGTCCTCACCACCCCATGCCCCGAAGAACCCGCGGCAAATGCTTCGGCAGCTGCCAGACGCGAGTTAGACAAATGGAAGAAGTCGAATGGAATGGCTCGTTGCTATATTCTGGCCTCAATGGCTGGTGTATTGCAACACCAATTCCAATCGAATGATTCTGCCAGTGACATTATCACATCCCTGAAAAAGATGTTTGGGGAGCATGGCAGGCCTGCCAGACAAGTAGCCATGCAAAAGATAATGAGTGCAAAGATGTCGGAAGGGACTCCAGTCAAGGAACATGCTTTAAAAATGATTGGTTATTTAAACAAGCTGGAGACCCTAGGTGCCAACATCGATGCACAGACCCAAGTTGATATGATCCTTAATTCGTTGTCGCCTTCATTCGCTCAATTTAAACTTAACTATAATATGAATCAAATGAATTTTTCAATGAGCGAATTGATGAGTTCTCTTTTGGCAGCGGAAGGGGTGATCAAACCTGGGGTCAACGTTTTGAACGTTGAGAAAAGCGCTTCCTCCTCCCGATCTGTGCCGAAAAGAAAGAAAGGGAAGAAGAAAGCTAGCACTGGTGGTTCAAGTGTTGGACCAGTCCCTAAGATTGCAAAATCTAAGGGAAAAGGTAAGGGCAAAGGGAAGGTGGGTGGCCAAGGCAAAGGAAAGTGTTTCCAATGCGGTGAGAAGGGCCACTGGAAGAGGAACTGTCCAGAATTCTTAGCTACAAGAGTTCAAGGTATGATTGAATCACATGTGATTGAAGTAAGTTTTATAACGGATACTTCAAACACTTGGTGCATTGATTTTGGTGCGACTAACCATATCTGTAATTCATTGCAGGGGTTCAGATCAACCAGGAGGTGCAGTGATGGGGAAATCGTACTTACTCTAGGTTCTAGAGCAACCGTTTCTGCGGTTGCTATAGGAGTCATAGTTTTAGAATTTCTAGACAATAAAGTTTTGATTTTATCAGATGTACTTTACGTCCCTTCAATGAGACGTAATTTAATTTCAGTTTCTAATTTATCGAATAATGGTTATTCTTTTCATTTTGGAACTGAAGTTGTGATTAAAAGAAATAGTTCTTTTATATGTTCTGGTGTTAAATCAAATGGTTTGTATGTGATTACTCCCAATATTTCTAAAGACTCTTGCATGGAACTTAATAACTCAATGGTAACTATACCATCTAAAAGAAAAGAACCTTCCACTAATCCAACAAGGCTTTGGCACATGAGGCTTGGCCATATTAATCTAAATAGGATTGGCAGACTAGTCAAAGAAGGGATCTTAGGCGATTTGGTTCTCGAACCAATGGAAGTCTGTGAGTCTTGTTTAGAGGGTAAGATGACCAAAAGGCCCTTTCCCGCAAAGGGCAATAGGACCAATGCATTGTTGGAATTAGTTCATACTGATGTGTGTGGACCAATAAATATTAGAGCAAGGGGTGGTTATGAGTATTTCATAACATTTACCGATGACCACTCCAGGTATGGATATGCGTACCTAATGCAGCACAAGTCTGAAGCCTTTGAAAAGTTCAAAGAGTTTAGGGCTGAAGTGGAGAAGCAATTGGGCACACATATCAAGGCCATTCGATCTGATCGAGGTGGCGAGTACCTCTCTAATGAGTTTATTGATCACCTCGTACAGAATGGGATTCTGTCACAGTTGACTGCACCTGGTACGCCTCAGCAGAACGGTGTAGCGGAGAGAAGGAATCGGACTCTTTTAGACATGACTAGGTCGATGATGAGTTACTCGGAGTTGCCATTATTCCTTTGGGGTTATGCTTTGGAAACCGCTGCGTACATACTAAATCTAGTACCAAGCAAATCTGTTTCCAGGACACCACGAGAGATGTGGATTGGGCGCAAGCCTTCTTTGCAACATCTCCGGATATGGGGGTGTCCGGCACATGTGCTGAAAGGAAAGATGAGCAAGTTGGATTCTAGATCGGAAGTATGTTACTTCGTAGGGTATCCAAAGGGTACTTAAGGATGGTATTTTTATGATCCAAGAGTGCAAAAAGTGTTTGTTAGTACGAATACTGTTTTCTTGGAGGATGACTATATCATGAACCATAAACTTAAGGGAAGGATAGATCTTAGAGAGATAGAAGGAGAGCCCTCAGTCCAACCCGTAGTTGATAACGATATAAATCAAGAAAATACCACTTTTTCACCCATTTCCGCACCAGTACCTCGTCGTAGTGGGAAGATTATCAGCCAGCCTGATAGATACATGTTCTTAGGAGAAGTTTTTGAAGCTGTCTCCATAGAATCTGAATCTGATCCTGCCACATATGAAGAGGCAATGACTGATGTTGATTCAGAACATTGGGCTAAAGCTATGAAGGCTGAATTAGAATCTATGGATTCTAATCAGGTCTGGGATCTTGTAGAACTTCCAGCCAATATTAAACCCATTGGTTGTAAATGGGTCTACAAGAGGAAAAGAGCATCTGATGGAAAGGTTGAGACCTTTAAGGCTAGGCTTGTAGCGAAAGGTTATACTCAGAGGGAGGGCATTGACTATGAGGAAACCTTCTCGCCGGTAGCCATGCTCAAGTCCATTAGAATACTCTTATCCATTGCTGCATGCCTAGATTATGAGATCTGGCAGATGGACGTCAAGACTGCATTCTTAAATGGTAATCTTGAGGAGGACATCTATATGCAACAACCAGAAGGGTTCATAGCTAGTCAGAAAGGTAACTTGGTATGCAAGTTGCAAAAGTCCATTTATGGGCTTAAGCAAGCATCCAGAAGTTGGAACATCCGATTTGACCAAGCGGTCAAGTCGTTTGGTTTCATACAGAATCTGGATGAACCTTGTGTATACAAGAAGAGTGAAGAGAAAGTGGTGGTCTTTCTTGTGCTTTACGTTGACGATATTCTACTCATTGGAAATGATGTAGCGGCACTGTCAACAGTCAAGGTTTGGCTAGCTAGTACTTTTGATATGAAGGATCTAGGAGAGGCGAGCTATATTCTAGGGATAAAGCTCTTTCGGGATCGCAAGCGAAAGATAATGGGATTGTCTCAAGCTGGTTATATCGATAAGGTGCTAACTAGGTTTTCAATGGATAATTCGAAGAAAGGTTTATTACCTTTCAGGCATGGTTTAGCGTTCTCCAAGGACCAGTGTCCAAAGACACAGGAGGAGAGGAATCGCATGACAGGAGTTCCCTATGCTTCAGCAGTGGGAAGTATTATGTATGCGATGTTATGCACTAGACCAGATATTTGCTTTGCCGTTGGCATGGTTAGCAGATATCAGTCGAATCCAGGTCCAGAGCACTGGACAGCCGTCAAGTACATTCTTAAGTACTTGAGAATGACTAAAGATTACATGCTTATGTACGGTGGTAGTGAGTTAATTCCAGTAGGATACACTGACTCGGACTTTATGTCAGATAAAAATTCGAGGAAGTCGACGTCCGGTCATCTCTTTACCTTGGGAGATGGTGCTGTCAGTTGGAGGAGCATTAAGCAGAAATGCATTGCAGACTCAACTACAGAAGCTGAGTATGCGGCTGCTTGTGAAGCCGCAAAGGAAGCTGTTTAGCTCAAGAAGTTCCTTATGGAGCTCGAGGTGGTACCAGCGTCGCTGTCACCTATTACGCTTTATTGTGATAATAGTGGGGCAGTGACTCAGTCCAAGGAGCCAAGGAACCACGGAAAGGGAAAGCACGTAGAGCGGAAATATCATCTTATCCGAGATATTGTTCAACGTGGAGATGTGACTGTCACCAAGATTGCCACCGCTGACAATCTTGCTGATCCGTTTACAAAGGCCTTGCCACAGAAGGTCTTTGATCGTCATCTAGATAGTCTAGGTCTCAGATGTAATCCTGTATGGTTATGAGTGCAAGTGGGAGTTTGTTGGGTTTGTGCCCCCAAACCATTACTTTATATAGGAGACATTGACATTTTAATATATGGATATCAGCTTTACATTTTATGATGTATGTTTCTTTCATGAGATGATTGTTTAATCCATAAGTATCATAGTAAGTATTTCGTGTGTGTATGAGATACATACAATGAGATACGAATTACTATTCTTTGATACTTAAAGCTTGTCACAGTGGATGATGAGACTGGATATCTCATCAGGTATACACTGTAGCATCATTAACTACCATTGGATGGAGTGATAAATCTCAATCACTAGAGTGTGACTCTTGGTTAGTATGCTAGTGCTTATAGTGCATTGACGGACCTGAGTTTCCTATTGACGCTCAAGGCTGTCAATCAGTCGATAGGAACTCATAACTTGTGTAAGGTACGTGTTCTCAATCTTGAGATGATTATGAACAAAGACTGTGGATATGACTGCTTTGACTTACCAATCAGTGAGGTCTATAGAAGATCAACACCTGGGTATCTTGGGTATGTCATATTCATAGGGTTGTGAACATATATTGTCAAGACAGAATCTACCCTCTGATTCAGAGTAAGCATTCCCTTGAGAATGTCACCAAGTCGATTACTGAGTACTGCAGTCTTGTTGATAAGAGTTATCAACATGTTTGGTAATCATGAGAGGTGAATGGAACTCAAGGATTATAAGAAGTAATCATGATTCAGGTTGACAGTAACTGTTTATCCGACTACCTGAATATGATTGCGAATGCTGATGGTAGAGGGACATTAGTACAACATACAAGTCTAGTTATCGCTTCGAATATGTTCTTTTGCATTGGAGTTCAGTTATCATTTTATAGTGGAGTAAACGTTAACTGATCAGTAGATTAATTTGCTGATCAAAGAGTTTGGTCATGGGAGTTGTCAACTGATCTGAGCCAACAATAAAGAGCCTAGGAGGTCCCACTCTTAGCTCCGCTAGGATGCTTGGAAAGGAAAATGAGGATGATGTCAAGACAGGTTCGATCGATCGAAGTTGTCTCGATCGATTGAAGTATAGACAGGTTCGATCGCTTGAAGATGGTTCGATCGATCGAATGGTCGATCGATCGAAACCACTTCGATCGCTCGAGAGCTAGGTCGGTTCTGGGAATCTATAAATAGGGCAGCTGCGTTCTGGAAAGGTTGTTCGTCATTTTGAACGTCAGAAGCTGCAGAAACTATTTTGGAGCCCCAAAACCTTCTGTATCCTCTCCATTAGGGTTCCCACCAACCCTAGCCCTTCCTGCGAACATCCATAGGAGTCATAAGAGTGAAGACCATCTAGTGGAGGCTGCTGGAAGTCAGAGATTTTAGAATTGGGTTCAAGACAGTAAGGTATAATTCTTGTCCCCTCTTGTGCGCATCTATAGAGTTGATGGGTAGTAGATCCGGGTATGCCAATTAAGTTTTATAACTTGATTTTTCCGCTGCGCGTTTAAACTTAGAACTTAAATCGTTTTTTTCCAACAATGGACGGCATTCAAGGAACTGTTTCTAGAAAATTATTTCCCCAAGACCGAAAGGAACAAAAAGGAAAAAGGAATTCATTAACTTGGTGCAAGGTAACCGAACGGTACGGGTGTACACAGTACTGTAGACACCCCAATTTTGACCGGCCGTCGAATTTAGGAGAGCGTCACCTCCACGTCCAATGATGACAATGACCGAGAAATTCGAAGTATTCCAAGCTCTTCAGAAAATTCTCCAAAACGCGATAAAATTTCACAGAAAGACGGAAATACCAGGTATTCAGGAGAATTCAGATATAAAACACAACTTTTGGAAAAGATATTCAAAAATAATTTGTTTCAAAAAGAGAAAAGACCTTAAAAGGGAATTTTAGTCAAAACCGGCACACGGCAGGTATCCGCGGCACTCGGTGACTGCCGCACGGCTGTCACAGAGTGCCGTGCCGGCACTTGTCAAGTGCCGCCGAAGGTTTCTGACTGCAGTTCGCTTCCAAAGTCTGTATTTTGCAGAGCAATACGTATGCGCATGCGAATAAGAACAAAAACTGATAAAGTAAGACTGACAAAGTTGCGGCAATCCATTAATTGCCGCGGCATTTGGTGAATGCCGCGCGGCAGTTATGAAGTGCCGCAACGGCATTTGATGAATGCCGCAGCGATAGTCACGGACTGCCGCGTCAGTGTCTGGACTGCCGCGCTGGACAGCAGTCTGCATAATTTCAGAAAGTACACATTGTACCAACTAATGAGGGAATTACACCTGTTTTTTACTCCGAAATTCACCAAAAATACCTGGTAATTTTGCTTATAAAAGAGAAGGGATCTTCCTAAAAGAGGAGAGACCAAGAAGAACACCAAGAGACATATTGGGAGAGAGAGCATATACTTCCATTTCACCAACATTTTTTAGAAAAAAAAAAGTGTTTAGAGAATTAGAGAGTAGAGCTTGGAAGATCTTCAAAGAAAAGAAAACTTTGAGGATAATTTGGAGGTGATCCTCTAACCATAGATTATTAGCTTATCCTTTCTTCTCATCTCTAGTCTTAAAATCTTTCATTATTTTCTTTGTTCCTCAAGTAAACTTAGGAGTTTCTTTTGTTTCCATGTTATTTTCTTCCATTCTCTTGTTTATTCTCTTCTCTTGAAGGTCTTGGAGATCTTCAATATCTCTTTTGAACTCTAGAGTATGATCTTTTGAATCCTATGTAGGCTTGTGCTTCACATAGGAGTCAAAGTTTAATTAATACTTCATAAGAGGATCCAAGTCCACACTCATGATTTGGGTCTTCTAAACTTGGTGTCTTGAGGAATCCTTTCAATATTCCTTTAAGACTCATGAGTCATGGTCATGTCCCCCCTCTCCAATGACCATTAAATGGTAGGAGAATGTAGTTTTGAAGTCTAAACCCCTCTCCATGGTTTAGATTTCCCTATCTTATAGATTTCATGAAGTCTATCCATATTTCATTTGAAATCTATGAAGAATAAAGGTTTGTAGTCTCCCATGGCCATCAAATGGTAGGAGAAATGGTTTGGTTCAACTCAACTTCATAGTTTAATAGTTGGAGTTACCAAATAAAAGTTGAACTAGCAAAATAAGAACAGTGAATCCACAAACTGTTTTTGATCAAAGATTTTTAGTTCGAAATCCAACCGTTGAAATTAAGTGAAACCAACGGGAAAGTGTCAATAACACATTGTTCTACCACTGTAATTTTTGTTTTGAGGTGGTTTCATGTTTAGAATGGTTTGATCATGGTTTTTGTGAAGCAACAATAATCTGTCCAGAATTTCAGAATAGTTTCAGAACAGCAACACTCTTTTGAAATAATTAAATCAGAGTTCTAACAAAGTTTCTATGACCCAAAATAATTTTTTCCAAGTAGCTTAATGTGTTAGGAAGTCATCCTAAAAAGAACAAAGCAATTCTGATTTGTTTACTATTTTTAATAAATCGTGCAAGAATTCTGGACAGGAGATTGTAAGATGCTGAGTGATGTCTAGTGTTTTCCATATTCCCGGAGATCTAACCGTTGAAACCTTGATCTTCTTTTTGATTTGTAAACTAGACTCACAGAGGCATTCTGTGTCCAAAATTCACCAAGATCAAACCATGAGAGATGTGCTTTTTATTTCTTTTAAGTTCTGGTCTGCTCTCTGCAATTTTCAGAGTTTTATGACGCATTTGACTTATTTTGTAAATAAGGATCTAAATGACTTCTTTATGATCCAGGGTTTAAACCATGCTTTAATAATGATTAGTTAAGCTTGAATTCAAAGTTTAAGAGTATTTCATAGTTTATCCTTGTCCATGTACATATTCATCCATATGGTTTGACACTTATAATTAAGGCTTATTTGCTTTGGATTTAATTACATTAGATAGATGTAAGCTAGAAATTTAGGATTGTTATTTCTAACATCGTATTATGCATATCATGTGGACTAACCCTTTGTTTTGTAGCGCTATTAAGGTACGATTTCTCGATCCCTCTCTAGTTTATTAAATTTCTTGATTTTATTTGATTTTTGACCTCAATGCGCGACACCCTAGAATTAGGTTTTGCCTTATGTGTATATGTGATTAGAGACTCTTTTTAGGATTTTCTTTTGTTCGCATGCATTGCACGTTTATTATCGCTGCTGGATCCCGGGTAAGTTCACTTGTTCTCTATTGCATATCATATCGCTTGCTACCTGAATTATGTGGCTTTTTGAATGATATTTTGTCAATTGCAATTTTACACCCTTTGGACATACTTTTGTGATGTATATGTATATATTTATTAGTTGAGGGCAGGCTTAGATTAATAAATTTGATTAAAAGGATGTTGAGTAGAGGCCTATCGCAAGATAGGATGAGAGAGGGTGTTTTAGTCCGACGGGCTCCTTCCTCTCTCATTCCATAATCCCCGGACCTAGTTAATCTTTGGTTTCGCAAAAAGATCAGTTTCCTTTCAAAATGGTTTCTTAATTTTCCTTTAAAAAATTAAGTGGCGACTCATTTTGTTTTTAAATTTGATTTCGAAAAGCTGTGGGTAAGTCAACCTGCGATATCCACAAGTACAATTCAAGGTCTTTCTCGATTTGAGCACCACATGATTGACACCCCGGAGAAGAAGAACCGGAAGTATCACTAGGGACTTTTCCTACCTCTGCAGAAGCTGACTTATGGCCACCTAAATCAAACCTTCAAGGCTTTAGTAGGAATGGCTCATGGCTTTGAGGAAATCACTGGTCGTGAACAAAGGCGTTTCGTAAACCGACCACCCCCTCTGAGATTTAATCAGGGACCGAGACAAGCCCCGGCTCGCAATCAAGGATTCAAGAGAAGTTGGAATGGTGAGAAGAAGCCGTAGACAGCTCCGTTCCGCAACAAACCGGTTGTGCCATTTAAGCCAACTCCACTCCAAGGACAATCAGGATCCACGAGTAATAACCCTGGAGTCTGCTTCAACTGTGGATTTCCTGGACATATGTCTAAGGATTGTCGTGCCCCGAGAAGGAACAGTCGCTCAGATGTAGTTTGCTTTAACTGCAACAAGAAGGGACATCTATCCAAGGATTGTAAAGCACCCCGAGGTGGTTACTATGGAGCGTCGACTCAAGGACAGGCTCGCCTCAATGCTATTATTCCTGAGGAGGCAGGATTTGACGAAGGAGAGCAGGAGAATCTGGAAGGTACTCTAACTCTCTTTAATAGTCAAGTGAAAGTTTTGTTCGATACTGACACGTCCAATTCTTTTATTGTAATTAGAATCGTGCAACGCTTAGGTTTAGTGTCCCAAACGATGGATATAGCTTTGAACGCTACGTCACCTCTAGGAAAGAGTGTTAAGTTGGAAAAAGTATGCAAGGACTGCCCTGTAAACTTGAAGGATCAGAACCTCCCCGCTGACTTGATAATTTTGTCGATGAAGGAATTCGACGTGATCCTAGGAATCGATTGGCTAGCGAAATAGCATGCCAAGTTAGATTGTGCTAGCAAATCCATATTCTTTTCAGCACCTGATGGTGAACCATTTGATTTCAAGTGCAATCCCTCGTGTGACGTTTTCCTCACCAACTGCTTAGCTACCCTTGGGACCACAAGCGATGAGATTTCTATTATCCAGATTCCCATAGTTTGAAACCTCATGAGCTTAACTATCCTATGCATGATCTGGAACTAGCTGCAATTGTCTTTGCACTCAAAATTTGGAGACACTACCTCTACGGAGAGAAGTTTGATCTGTTCTCAGATCACAAGAGCTTGAGGTACTTGTTCTCTCAAAAGGAGTTGAACATGAGACAGCGACGATGGATGGAATTGTTAAAAGACTACGATTTCACACTACGATACTACCCTGGCAAAGCAAACGTTGTTGCTGACGCTCTAAGTCGAAAACCCCGCAAACTCATCGTATCTGCAATCATGACCAGAGAATGGAAAGCATTGGAGGTACTAGGGAATTTGAATTCTGAAATTTCGAGTCAAGTGAAGGACGACTCTTTGGATGTCTTGTGGTACAACCAACGCTCATAAGTCGTATTCTCAAAGCTCAAGGAAAAGACGAAGGACTTCGTCAATGATTCGAAAAAGCATCGGCAAAGGACCCCGCCGAGTGGAATATAGGAGCAGATGGAGGATTTAGATGTCGCAATCGACTCTGTATACCCAATGAGGACAACCTAAGGAAAGATATATTGGATGAAGCCCACAAGTCAAAGATGACTGTTCACCTCGGAGGAACAAAAATGTACAAGGATATAAAAAGGAACTTCTGGTGGGACGGAATGAAGAGAGAAGTAGCAGATTAAGTATCTAAATGCATGACCTGCAAGCAAGTCAAAGCCAAACATCATAAACCAGGAGGATTGCTACAGCCACTACCAGTTCCTGGATAAAAGTGGGAACACATTACGATGGATTTTGTCGTAGGAATGCCAAGGTCATGGCAGAATCATGACGCTATTTGGGTGATTGTGGATCGACTCACCAAATCGGCTCACTTTATCGCTTATAGTATGACTTACCCGGTTGAGAAATTGAGCAGAATGTATATACAACAAGTTGTTCGACTATATGGAGTACCCGTGTCAATTGTGTCAGGCCGCGATTCATGTTTCACGTCAGGATTTTGGGAAAGTTTACAGACAGCACTTGAAACTTCGTTAAAGTTAAGTTCAGCATTTCACCCCCAAACCAACGGACAGACCGAGAGAGTCAATCAAGTAATGGAAGACATGCTTCGAGCCAGCGCGATAGATTTCGAAAGTTCATGGGAAGAGAACCTACCATTGATAGAGTTTGCATATAACAACAGCTACCATACGAGTATAGGGATGGCATCATTTGAAGCTCTATATGGAAGACCGTACCGATCACCCTTATGTTGGGCAGAAGTTGGAGAAGACAAACTTCTAGGACCAGAGATAGTTCAAGAAACGAATGGAAAGATCAACATAGTCAGAGAAAAGATGAAAGCAGCTCAGAGCAGACAGAAGAGCTATGCGAATAAACACCAGAAGGACTTGGAATTCAGTGTTGGAGATCACGTATTCCTAAAAGTATCACCCGTACGAGGAATTGTCAGATTTGGACAAAAGAGAGGAAAGCTTTCGCCACGTTACATTGGACCGTTCGAAATTCTAGAACGCATGGGAAAAGTTGCTTACAAACTCGCACTGCCATCCAAGATGTCAGGAGTTCATAACGTCTTTCATATCAGCATGTTGAGGAAAGTCGTGCACGATCCGTCTCATGAGATCAACTTCACGGATATCAAGGTAAACGACAATATGACTTTCAATGTAAGACCGGTAAAGATCATGGAACAAGGAACTAAGAAGCTGAGGACTAAGGAGATTCCGTTAGTAAAAGTTCAGTGGAAACATCATGATGAGTGTGAAGCTTCATGGGAGTTAGAATCAGAGATGCGTGAGAAGTTCCCTTACCTTTTCATTATATACCTAGCTCTGATTCCGGGGACAGAATCTTTAATAGCAGGTGGATGATGTAATACCCGTAAAATTCCTGTATTAAAAAAAATTAGTCCCCGTACGTTTGTTCGTACATTTCGGTATTTAATTTCGTAATTCCATAACCCGATCACATACGCGTACGTATCTAATAACTCAGACTGTAAGTTTCAACCTCGGACTGACGTTGCACGTAAATCTGTAAAATCTGTGTAAAATAAACTGTGTTGCATGTGGATTCATGCGACGGCTGAACCCAACATTTTTAGAAATATGGTACACAGAGAATCTTACCTAAACTAGCTTATGAACTACCCCACTCCCTATTATCCCTTGGGTATCTAACCTATCCAACCAAAACCCCCTCTACCCGCTGGACGTTCCCTTCACCCTCCCCACCGCCGGTACACTCACTTTTCCCCTCTCTAATCAATCCCATCCCCCCCCCCCCCCCCCCAATCAGTCTAACAGATTGCAAAATCTGTATATATATATATCTCTATGTGTGTGGAGGGTGGAGAGGCAGAGAGAGTCACCGAGGGTTGAGAGAGAAGAGACGCAGAGGGTGGTGAGCTCGTCGGAGACGGAGACAGAGAAGGAGAGAGGAGATTCCCCTGAGGTAAACTTCACCCCCTGTTACTCCTACACATTCATACACACACACACGAGCCCCCTGAACGAACCAAACAGAACCTAAGGCTCTTAACAAACCCTGATAGCCATTAAAGAGCCCTCACCGGAGCTCAAATTGTCAAACCTGACCAAACCCCATTTTTATGGTTCCAAATTGACCCTATAGGTCCCAGTTAGACCCCCTAATAGCAGCTTTTGAATAGAAGAATGTTTAGACCACCATGCATAGCATTATTCTTTCAAAACCCGAAAAGAATAATCCAACCGTAGGTGTAGGAAACGAATGAACCAGGTCATGGCCTCCTAGTATGTTGTAGAGGGTCCCAAATCGGTCATTTTGGCATTGAAAACACGCATTTCTATGGAGAGGGCAAGAAGTTGTGGCCATTACAAGTTTTTCGGCCAAAACGGGCTCACCGGCGGCGGCGATGGCTCACCGGAGAAGACATGACCCGTTTGGGTCCGGGTTATATCGTTTACCCGCTGGGTCGGGTCGGGTTCACTAATGGGTGGGTTTATTTGTTAGTTTAAACGGTTGTGGGTTCGGGTTATATCAAATCAAAATAGGTCGGGTTCGGATCTTTTAAGTTGGATCAGTCTGTTAGTGTAAGCGGGTGACCCGCTAGTTTGGACGGGTTCAAGTTCAACCCGCGGGTCTTTGCCTTTAATGATTATTAGTTATTTTATATTGATTAATTAATCTGTTAATTAAGTTATATTCTTAATTAATCCTGATTAAGATCCGATTAAGAATGATTAAGGTTTTAATTATTCTGTTAACTTAAATTAATATTATTATGTATTAATTCTTATACATTTTATATTAATAAAGAAGTTATAAATGGTTTTTTTTTAATAGTTTAAATTATTTTGAAAAAGGATTTTAAATGGCAACTTATATTATAAAAAAAAATTATGAGACATTTTTTCATATTTTGAAAGTATATTATAAAGTATTTCATACCCTAATCCTATAAGATATTAATTATTATGTGTAATACTTATTGCTTAATCAAGCCTAAATAAATAATAAGTAATTATTTTTAAATTAAAATAATTAGGTGATAAATACCTAATGACCACTTTTTAAGTATAGGAAAATTATGTTAAATTTTCCTAAGGCATAGTACCTCTATGTTATAAATTATTATTTGTAAAACCCAAGCTTTAATAATTCTAATTATTTTTATAAGCCCCGTTTAGTTGTATTTTAATTATTTAAAATATCAAACGAACTCCGAAAATTATGAGAAAAATACTACTAGCCTATTTTAAGGCCTAGTATTTAATAAAAATATTTATAAGGATCAAATGTCTCCCTAAATTATATTTTATAATTATGGGACCCCGCAGTCTATTATTAGACGATTTAAACTTCAGAAATTCATAATAAATAAACCGTAGCTCAGAAAAATACGCGGTCAGTTCCCAGAGTCTTAGAATAATGCCTAGAACATCCCCTTAAAGTTTGATGACCTTTCGACACGGTGAAAAATACAGCTTATCTTTAGGGCCCAAACTGGTATAGAAAACCCAGCCTTTTATGCGACGGACTCCGATTTGAGTCTAGTCAATGTCGTTGGACTCAGAATGATGTCTAGATCATCATGTTGAGGTTTATGAACCCACCCGACACAATTACCATTATGCCCCTAATTTTAGTAAGCTTATTAATCAACGTTCTATGGCTTCTTATACTTTGTAAGAACCACCGTTACACTTATTTCTACGCACCCGCATCGAGGTGAGTCGTCCTAACTCACTTGGTATATTATAGAATTATTATTTGTTCATATATGTATGCCCAGGGCGTCCTGTGTGGGCGATACTGATAAGTATTAGTTATGTGGATGTTGAGATTCTTACTTATATGATGAACGCATGTTAGTTAACTATACTCCGTGCTTAATTAATATTCGTTGATATTCTTGACTTCTCGTTTATACAATCATACGGACATTCATATGAACATAGTCGAGTCTTGACGTCAATATTGACGTCTGCATGGTTAGTCACGGGGACTAACCCAATCATATCATTACACACATTAAATGGACCGCAGTGGTCCGAGTGGTACAATCAAGTAAATAGGAACAACGATGAAACTGCTATAGGGCCCTACTAGGCGACGATAGCCATAGTTTTCATTGAAATCATTAAAATTATGTATGAATTGATGGTTGATACGCTAAAGGGCCCTGCTAGGCGATGATAGCAAAGTATCCATCAGAATATAATAGTTACATTTTTAATGCTATAGGGCCCTACTAGGCGACGATAGCGCTGTAACTATTCTATTCTCCCGGCAAGGTCACGAGGACCTAAGAGTCCAATGATTACACTCTTTTAAAACCAAAATTTGCTATAGGGCCCTGCTAGGCGATGATAGCAACGTAATCATTCTACTCTGAGCTAACGGCGTTACACTGGTAATGTAACAAGTCACATGAGTCAGTTGTGGTGTCCATGGTTGGGTAAAAGTTGAATATATCGATACTGCATTGTATCGTCATACTACCATGTCATATGCTCATTTATATTGTTTCAAGATATTGTCGTCCCTGTATATCGTTAAATGTATTAGGAGTGATCGGTTGAGACGATTTCACTTAGCTTCAAAAGTTAACGGCTCCTTCCCTGCCCTGGACATTTTACGTCTAGGTTATAATGAGGAAGACTATCAAGATAACCCTGATGACACATATCACTATCCTCAGGATGGGAACTATCAGGAAGGTAATCCTGAGACAGACTATTAGGAAAAGTTCGATAACGAGGGTTACGGGTTTGCCAGTTAGAATGAGGACTCTGGCATATTTCCGTATCAAGATTTCTTTTATGTTTTAACTATCTTTTGGTTGATGTAATAATTTAAGTGGCGTCGATCGCCCAACTTACCTTTTGTGGTTTTCATTTAAAACTTCTATAATAGCCTAAGTAGCAAAACACTTTAAGTTCCCCCATGAATACCATTAGACACTTTTGCAAATTCGTTACTCTGATTTATATTTTGTTAGTATGTTGCACAGATATGTCAGTTTTATGTAACTCGTCATTCCCTACGGGTCCAGAAAGGAAATTTTAAAATTTTCCTATTTTTGGTACTCCGGGGCATGACAGGATTTGTGGTATCAGGGCACTAGGTTTACTTATGCTCGGTGACTGTCCGACACCCTTAAGTTAAGAACCTTAAGGTACTTTAGAAACGACAACCAATACTAAAATAGTCTTTCTGTCAAACGGGTAGTATGGAGAATTACAAATGAGCCTTTCTCCAAGGTCTAGTCTGCATTGGTGCCGCTTTCAGACATCAGGCTTACAAAAGGATAGGAAAGTTGATGAGATGCCTCTTCCTTATGAAAAAGGTTCCCCCGACCGTGCGTCATATCGTTATAGCACCCCGCTTAGTGCCAATAGAGGTGGATGAAACCTCTGACATTCCTAACAACCCTGTGACAATCAACTTAGAAGAAGCACAGGCAGAAATCACTCCCCTAGAGACTCCTGTCAGTACAGTAGGCAACAAAACAAATTTCTGCGTTTACGATTAAAAAAAAAAAGTTTATTGATATTTTATTTTATATTCTACATAGGACTATATGAGTCGCTAATCAAACTTTCTATGTTGTTTTTTTTTTTTCATTTTAATTACAAATCAAGGGTGGGGTCGAATATTGCCGATTACAGGGGTGTAACTCGGGCGGTCAATCTGTGGTTAGTTTAGGTTCGGCTTAAAAATTATCGGGTTTGGGCTCGCGATACTCTCACCATAAGCGGGCTTGAACAGAAAAATACAAGTCCAAATTCAATTCAGGTCGGACTTTGGCAGAATTTTATTAACCCGTGGTCCGTGGAACCCGAGTCTGAGTCCGAATTCTATTTATGTATTATTTTTGACATTATATTATAGTATTTTTTAGTGATAATATATACACTATTAGATATTATTATAGCACTAAATTAATAGATGAATGTTTTTTCTCAAATTTAAACAAAAAAAAATAGATTTGATACTCTGTATATTGTTGTTTATATACTAAAAATCATTATGCACCAAAAAAAAAAATTTTGCAATTCGAGCTCAATTCGGGCTCGGGCTCGAGTTGTAGTACTAATTCACTAACCTGACTCTGGTTGACAAGTTTGGGTTTATGTCGGGCTCGGGCTTGGACAGAGCCAAAACTCTTTGAGTCCCGCCCGAATTGCACCCCTACTGTGTAATGAAGGATCTAAGTCCTAACTCGGCGTCAAACGAACTATACTCACTTTACAATAATCTTATACGAACTATACTCACTTTACAATAATCTTATACTTTTTAACGCCAAACACGATATATAGAGTTACCTATATCTCACTTTAATTGTATGATTGTACAGTATCTTTTTGTAACCCTCCCTCAAACTTAAAATAAAAAAATAAAATAACATTATAGGCGAAAGAACTGTGTACAAGTAGCAATATAAATTCAGATCAATGCTCAAGTCCATGATTCTTTTTCGTTTTTTCTTTTTCTTTTTTTGTTTTTTTTGGGGGTGTGTGTGTGTGTTCCATGTCCCTGAACTCTAACTGAGTTTGAACTCTAATTGAGTTTGTGACATGGTTGGAATTAGTAGTCTAGATATTAGTAACACACGCACATGTAAGGTGGGGTTGTACCCCACTTTAAAGAAATTACCTACTTTATTCACCTACCTTACAAGAGATAAACTTGAACCCATAACCTCTCCATTAAAGAGTATAAGTCATGACCAACTCGCCTAAGCGAGCTGGTTGCTTAAGTCCATGTCAAAGCTTCCATAATCATGGAGTTGTGCGCTAGACGCAAGAATCGCATAGTGATAATTACATATTGGGAAAAGGCTTAACATATTAATTAAGTTTTTTTTTTAATTATTTTTTTTACTTGAGACCTTGTGTCTCAAATGGTATGGCTGACTTTTTCTAAAGGGAGGTTAGTGTTCGACTCCTACTTCATTTGGAGAGTTTGCTTTGTGGGACTTGTTGGAGTGTGGGTCTGTGGCCCCCCAGTGTGTGTGCGTGGTGCCTGTGAGTACTTTACCATCAGGAAAAAAAATAATAATAATAATTTAGTGTAATTTTTTTTTTTTTTTTTTTTATAATTACTATTATTTTAAAAAAAAATTGAGTAAGCGAAAGCATAATAGAGGCAATCAGAATTGAATTCCCAACATACAATAAAAGTGGGAACGAAATGCCCAACCCAATCCCATGAATGAAAATTTTCCTAATAAAAAAAAAGACTGAGTCAACGACCCGAGTACCCACATCTATACCTACCTTCCAGCACAGTCCCAACTGATCTGATGAACCAGTGAACTCAACCACCCCACTAAAACCATCTAATTAATTTCATGTATATGTATAATATATATATATATATATATTGTAGGATAGGCTAATAATGTACAGTAGTAATGAAGAAAGAAAGGGAGGAATATATATATATATATAGTAGTATATGTATAACACGATACAACAAACAATTGGGATTTTGTAGTAGTTGTTGTTGTTGTTGTTGTTGCTGGGAGTAGAAGTACACAATTGAATGAAGTGATGATGGATTTGGAATTGGAATTGGAATTGGAATTGGAATTGGGAGGTGGGAGTGAGTGTAGAAGTAGTAGTAGTTCTTCGTCGTCGTCGTCGTCGTCGTCGATAATTGGGGACTACATACTGGGGCCTAGGATAGGGTCAGGGTCGTTCGCGGTGGTTTGGCGATCGAGACATCGACACACTGGTGAGGTTGTGGCTGTGAAGGAGATTAACAAGGAACAGCTCAACCCCAAAGTCGCTGACAATCTTCTCAAGGAAGTTTCTATTCTTTCCAACATCCGTCATCCCAACATTATCCGCCTTATTCAACCCATCATCCATGTATGTATGTATATGTATATCAGTATATATATATATATATATGTAATAATATTGTAATGTTATGTTCCCTTTTTTCCTCCTCCATATCTATCTATCTATCTATCTATCTATCTATCATCCAAGCAATTTTTTTCCTCTCTCTCTCTCTCTCTCTCTCTCTGTCCAGACTGAGGACAGAATATACCTTGTTTTGGAGTACTGTGAGGGTGGAGACTTGGCCGCTTACCTTCATCGTCATGGCAAAGTTACAGAAGCTGTTGCCAGGCACTTCATGAGGCAATTGGGTATCCTCTACTCACCTCATTCTTTTATCAACTCATCATCATCATCATCATCATCATCATCATCATCATCTTTCATATTTAATAGTATATGAGTTACTTACCAATCAATTTTCTGTTGTTTCACTTTCACTTTCTAAAACCAACTTCTTGGCAGCAAAATAGAATTAGCCTTTTTTTTTTTTTTGAACTAAAAGTTTTAGTTCATTCATTTCAATATCCTTTTTCTTTTGGGGTTTCTTCTACCTCTGTTATTCTTGGATACCAATAGAGCAGATTTCGTTGCTCCTTACTGTGTGTGGACCGTGTGGTTCATATAATTTTAATTTCAGCTGCGGGACTACAAGTACTTAACGAAAATCATCTCATTCACAGAGATTTGAAACCCCAGGTACTGCTATTATTATTATTATTATTATTATTATTTTGTACTATATGTCTGTCTGCATGTATTCTACTCAGATGTTCATCTAACAATGTCAAGATGCTCATTTATGTACAAAACTTTATGGAAATTTTTGAGTGAACAATTTTGCATACATTATACATGTGTCGACGAAATTCCAGGTTTCTCTTGTTCTCTTTCTAGTGTGGATTTTTTATGTTGTTGAACATCTAGAATAGTTTAATTTAACGGAGGGTTTTATTTCTCAATTCACCTGAACAACTTAAACTGTTAATTGGTTGTATTTGTTAATTAGTTTATCAACACTTGAAAAATGGTCAAAATAGTACGGTGGTGGGTCATATCAACTACTTCCGTATTGTGTATTTTTGACGAGATATGACGGAACTTGCAGAACCTTCTTTTATCAACAAATGAGGCAAATCCAATACTGAAGATAGGAGATTTTGGTTTTGCAAGGTATGGCTATATGTGAATAATACATTTTAATATCCAAACTTATTTTTCCTTCGTCCATTTCCCCATTCATATTACATGCACTAATGTAAACTAAGGTTCGTATAGAAAACACCCAAAAACCAGTTGAGCTAGTGGCAGTCCAAAGTGTTGGCCGTTTCATGTGTCAGTGGATGTAAGTGAGCTTTGAGTTCCGCTATCGTTTTGCCTCGCTTTAGTTTAGGTTTGTAGTTGTTGAATTTGGTTCTTACTTAAAATTCACTGATTGGTGTCTTACTTAAAATTCACTGATTGGTGGCATTTGGATACCTTGCCTCGCCACAGGGACATTCCTAGAAAGCCTTGGAGACATGATTTATATCCTATAATCTAGCTGAAACAGTTGTATGTTTTTGCGTGCTGGTTTTTATGCTTTTGCAAGGAAGTGTCTCGTTCATCATCCCCTCCCAATCTTAAAATAGATGGCTTGTACATTGCAAATGCTATTATTTATACAGAAAAAGGTGTAGCCACCCTTCATTTTATATCATAATGCATGCATGGTAGATCAACCGTCTACTTATATCTTTGTTTTGGCTCCTTTCCATTTTCCACTTAAGTTGATTCACTATGCTTTAATCTGAACACAGTTTGTCTACTTCTATTGTAAGGAGATCATCTTCTTTAATCTCGTTTGTTTGCATGGGAGTAAGAAACTGTGGACTAGGTCCATTATATATCATTTCTCCATAGGTTAGAAATCATTTTATTTGTCCTCTATACTCTATATCAATAGCTTAAGCAATCATATTGGCTTTTGTTAATTTTCTTTATGAATAAGCCTTATATACTAATACTCATATTCTATATTTCACGAATTCTCCAATTGTCCTGAAAGTACCCCCGACGATAGGACGTGATGGGTACAAGATATGTGTCTGACATGTACCCAATTTGAACAAGTGGATCCCCAACATGAGATGTCGGGAAAGTAAGAAGAAACTCAAAAGTTAGGAGCGAAGAATGGATTCCATCAGAGAGATCGAAACTCCTAGATAGTTCATGACTTCATGCATTAAAAAATATTTTGAAATATAACATCGTGTCTATGTTTGGTATCCTGATATTTAGAGTCTAGAGATGTCCGACACCTAAACTGCACTCGTACTCGATATGCATTCCATTCTTGAGTCCTTATGACATAATTCTTCTGAATAGTTTTATCCTTATTACCTTTCTTCTTCTTCCTTTTGTGTGTGTGTGTGTGTGTGTGTGTGTGTGTGGTGGTGGTGGTGGTGGTTGGGGGGATTTACTCCACATATTTTTTGGTGTAAGTAAGTTAAGTAACCAACTAAATTAGGTAAGAGCTGATCTAAGACATTGTACAGTTATATGGTTCATGCAGTGATTGTTTCTTTTCTTATATTTACCATATTTGTTCTCATTTTGTATACAATTCTGTTAAATGCTTTCTTTGAGTCAAGATGGATATGTTTGGAAGGCCTTTATAGTCACTATATTCAACGCACTAGAGTTACACTGCATAATCATGAATAACTTCTTTGACATTCTCAACCCCGCCCAGGTTTGCTTGGGTGGGAAGGCTTTAGGAGTTAATACTCGAGTTGGCAAGTTCGAGTCCCCTATTTTTTTGATGTGTAAATTGTAATAATGTATTGCATTGTAAAGGCACTGAAGGGGGGCACCCATGTACACAGGAGGTATACATCCTCAAGACATTACAAGAATCAGCCTAACAAAAACCTAAAAACAAAAGAACAAAAATAAAACTATCAAAGGCCTCTTCCCTAGATGTAAAAGTTTCTACAAAAGAAGGGGAGAGTAAAATGAAAAGAAAGAACACAGAGATTCCACTGCTGAGAATGTTGAAGGTAAACCAAGCAGAACCCATATTTAAACGATGTGCGCCGGCTGCGGGGTGCTTACACGCATCCGGAGTTTGCCTTGCTGCCATGCGTCCAAAGGGCCTGTGGTTGAAAGGATTTTTCATCACCAAAAAAAGAAAAGAAACTTCACTGATAAACTCTGTCAATTTGAGGACCGCCTTGTGCTGTTTGCTGTTTCAATCTTTGCACTTGGTCTAGCAGCAATTTTTTAGTATACAGGGGTCTTTCACTTTATAGTTCTTTGAAACCTCTTTGTTGTTTTTCCTATCAAGAATTTTGAAAAACTTGATTGATGGAAAGTAGTTTACCTTTCAGTAAAGTCTGCTGCAGTTTTACCAAACTATTGTTTCCGCTTCCAAAATTCACTTTATGCTATCTTTTAGTTTTTGTCTATAAATAGCCCTTATGTTTATCCTTCAGATTTCTTACTTGGAGTTGTTTTTCTCATTGTTTGTTCTAAATCAGGGATCTCGAGCCCAGATCCTTAGCTGCATGGTTCAACTTTCTCCTGGGTTAACCTTCCAATCCTTTCATGACAATCCAAAAATGATGCTAGGATAGGAAGGATTGCTAAGATTTCTTTTGTTGTCTATACTTGATTACTTTTCACAGCTCTTGCAAGCATTGTCAAGTAAACACATGTAAATGTAAGTAGAAAACGTTCTAGTTGAGCTACAGGCAGCATACACAAGTGCTATTTGAGTGATGGGTGTATCGTGCCTTTGACATTATGTATAGTGTGATTTTATGTGAAGTTCATTCTTAATCATCTAGTGAACCAAAACTGCGTGGTCGGGTCTATGGAATAATCTTAAAATTAAAATGACTAATGTTGCATAATTACATTGCTGGCCTTTTGATGTTATACACGACAGTCTACTATAGTTTGGATTTAGAATTAACCAGTTATATACGATTAGTCTAGTATATCTAGTGTAGACTTATGGAAAGCATAATTACAACACATACAATTATTTTTTGGGTGGATTGCATTCTCTTGGCTGCAGAAACCTAGTGGAGCAATGTGAGAAATAATGTAGTTTTTCTTAATCTTTTACACTTGGTCAAATTCTTGAAGCACCTGTCTCTCAGGTACCTGACACCTCATGGCTTAGCTGATACAGTATGCGGCTCACCATTGTACATGGCACCTGAGATTATTCAGAATAATCAGTACGATGGCAAGGTGATGCAATGAAAACATGTCATCAGTAGGCAGTGCATTTTTTTTTTTTAAGTTGTCAATAATAAGTTGGTATATGCAGGCTGACTTGTGGAGTGTGGGAGCTATTTTATTCCAGCTCGTGACTGGGAAGCCACCATTTGATGGTGATTGCCAATGGCAGGTCTACAGAATTACTTTATTGCAAATGCCATGAATGATCTTAAAATTCCCGTTCCTTAAACCTAAGAAAACAGCTATGAGATGGAAAGCTTAAGTTTATGTTCTACTTGTTTTGTTTCCCCGTGTTCACAGCTTTTTCAAAATATTTTAGCATCCAGTGAGCTGCGGTTTCCACAAGGTGCTTTACAAGAGCTGAATCCAGATTGTGTGGCTCTTTGCAGATCACTTTTACGCCACAACCCTGGTACAAGTTGCTATAAGCTTTTCCTTATGATGTTCATGTTACTTTTCTTTTCTATCCGAATAAAACTTCATTGGACAATATAATTATCTTATTGGAATATAAAATAATTGATTCCATATGTTCAAATGATAGCTCTACTCGATTGAACATATTTAGCTTCCTAAACTTCATTGTTGGTGTGGATGAGAGCCTGTTTACAGGGCCCAAATTGTTGATATTTCTTCATTTCCTTTAAAGAGAACCTGCGATGTTGGTGAATTCGAATTTTATAGTTTGAGATATTCTTTCTTATATACTTGTCATTGACTTCTCAATAATAATTTTACTACTGATAGCTAAATATAGTAAGGAATAACCATTCAAAATTTGTTGAGAATTCCCAATGAACAAAATTTCGTACTCTGTATTGAAAATTGTTAAACAGATTTCATACTGTTGATGTACTTATATTCTCATTATTAACACTACATATGGTAAGAGAGGCTCACCTTGGAAGACCATAACTTTTATGTATATAATAAAAGAGGAATGATAAGATAATGTTCTTTTGGTAGGAACATTGGTATAAAATATTCAGTTTTAAAAATAATTTAAACATCGACTGCATATTAAGTACTACAAAAGGTGTGAAATCTACTCCTAAAGGCTTACGAACACTAAATTTTTTTATTGCACTTAGCAGGGAGCAAAATTTTCACACAATGTGTAGGTCACTCGCATCCATGATTTGCTTTGCTGTTTTTCTGCTTAGTACTTTAGTTTCGATCCATGAAGTTATATTCCTTTTTCAACCCTGTGATAAGAGGCAAATGATTAGAAAGACCATCAAATTGCTAACCCGTAAACTTGGACATGACTGACAACATTTTCACTTATTCAAGTTACCATATAAGAGTGATTTATGGGCTCAATGGTGCCTTTGATTGGCCAATCAATTATTTTTACTTAACATGTGTTTATTACAAGTTTGTAATTTTCCACCTATAGATAGATGCTTTGGTGTAAAAAATTCCAGAGTGTTAAACCTGGCCTGATCGCGCTTCGAGTGGCTATCTACCGTAGCACACTAGAATTGAAAAATTCAAAAGTGCGTAACTTGCACTTAATACCTGGAAGCTTGCTCGGAGGGTGTTCCCTGTCTTTTGAACACTGACAACTACTCAAATAGGCTGTAACAAGTGTGTAGGCCTCGTGGCACTAGACAACCTAAAGGCATGGTCTCTCAGTCATTTATCTCACCTCAATGAGAGACAGAAGCTCGAAACCTCCATGAGTATGCAGTTCCGGACCTTCTGGTCAGTTGAGGTGAACTTGTGGATTTTGCATTCTCGGACATGTAACAACTTTACTGTTTGTCATACAGATTTTTTTACTGACTTCACAATTCTACTTTACTTTGCCACCTTAAATATGGGTCTTTTGGTGCTAGTTACATTGTACTTTGCCATTGGATCGATATCTCTTTTTTTTTTTTTTCTTTTTTTGTAACCTCTTTGGTAATCTTGATAATACTGACCATTTTAGTTTCAATTACTTCAGTTTTTTAAATTCCTTTTTCCTTGATATTTATCGTTTCCATAAATGTCCATTAGTTGGTATTTACTGTCTTGGTGAGGTTTGTTGTTTGTGAGTAGAGTATGCGCTAAATCATGATTTGGTGTTGCTTGGATTTTTGTTTGTATGGAGTCCAAAGAACTTGTAGACAATTTGTGTCTGCAAACTAGAAGTATTCTTTATGCACTGGGGAAGGTGGTGAATGCCTGACGATCCATAGAGTGGCGGATGTAGAGCAAAATTGTGGAAACTCCAACTTATTAACTAACAAGTTGAGAATTGGATTCCAGCATGCACATCCAACTTTCTTGCTAAAACATGCTAATTTTTGTTGGGAGTAATTTCGTATTTCTCATATTATCTAAGGACTTATGTGTAATTCTTTTTATTTTCCCTGTATTGATATTAAAGTATAAGGGGTATTTTTGTAATTATTTCATTAATAATATATATATATATATATATATATGTGTTGACTATCCTGTTAGGATTAAGCCTTCATTCTCTCCATTTTATCTCTTTGAACATGGTATTAGAGCCGGTGGAATAGGTGTACTAACTTCCTGGTGAGGTGCAGAGGAATTATCAGAAGTGAACAGAGCTGGATTAGACGGATTCTCCCAAGGCTTACCATGGAGGTCATAGCATCGATCAACAGTGTGATTGTCACCCCCACAATGGGTACATTAAAGAGAGCCAGTTCTCCCACGTCCTCTACCAAAACCACGACCACGACCAGGAGGACCCCCTCGTCCTCGATTATTATTAAAACCAGACTGGTAATTACCGAAACCACGACCTCGATTATTTTTATGAAAATTGCCTCGACCACAAAAGGCCCTCTGATTGCCAGAATATGTAACAAGAGCATAATTATCCTTTGCAGAAGATTCTGAGACGGAGGAAGATTCAGTAGTCTCACGAAGAATGCGAGAATACACATTACTCAATGAAGGTATGTTACCATCACCTGCTAAAATTTGTGACTTAACAAACTAAACGGTAGGGTGTAACCCAGCAAGAAATTTAGAGACATAAAACTCCTCGCGTTGTTTCTTCATAACCTCAACATCATTTGTAACCGGATGGTACTGTGTTAATTCATCCATTAAACCCTGAATGTACTGTAATACTCACTGATCGACTTCTCATTCTGTTGAAGAAGGAATAGATTTTGATAAACGTCATAGACTCGAGAAACATTGTTGTCCATTGAAAACATCTCGTGGACAGGCTCCCAAATATCCTTGACCGAAGACAAAAACATAACACTGGATGAAATAGATGGTTCCGTACTATTCCACAACCAAGACATAACAGTATAATTTTCAGAAACCGCTCTCTTTGTCAGCATTGATTCTGCCACATAAGCTTCATGTGTTCATATTCCTAGGCAAATCTCTCGTGACGAATTGATAAAGTTATTACCAACTTCTTGGGTAACTTCTTATGAACAGCACAAACGTCCATCTCATCCAATCCAACTTACAAACCCAACGTTCATTACCCAACAAGATGGTACTGTTGAGATCTCATTTGCTAAACCCAATACGAATGAACCAGACATCTTCCCTACACCAGTCAACATGATTCAACCAGCAAATATGTCAGATTCTGGTACAGGGAAAATTCCTATTCATTCATTTGATGCAGCCGGACAGCCAATATTCCACTTCCAAGATCCAATCACAGGACATAAGTATTTGACTATTGTGATTGTAATGATTGTTATTTTGACGAAGAATTCTACGATGATGCTCCCCGAAAATCAAAGAAAAATTCTTCTCAAAAAAATCTTCAGGAGAGATATGATTCTGGTGACCCCAGTGTAGGTTTACTTGGCGAACCTTCTGGAAAATTTGATTTCTATGTGCTTTACTCAGACAAGTCACATAGGCCTCGCCAACCCAAAATCAAAACTCTGTCCCCATGCAAGCATCCTATTTCTCCTACACACTTACCCCCAACTTCTCAGTCTCCTATTCCTTGTTACATGTTTGCCTCATCATCCACTACTTTTGATGAAGATTTCCCTCCTCTCCAGTTCACAACTCCAGATGATCAAATCCGGCATGAGCACAAAATTGCTCCTCCCACTGTCGTTAACTCAGATGGAACAAAGAAGCCAATCTCAGCAGCTGAAGCGACTCTTAATTGGCAGTCAGCTAATGCTCTTGCACAAAATCGTTGCCTTCAACAAATTGTACAAACTCAGGCCACTCTGGATCAAAAAATGACTTCGCTTGAATGCTTGATTAGTGATCTTCAACACCGAATCAAAGGCCTCAATCATGAGCTATTACACTTAGCACAGTCGACCAGTATTTACTCTTCGGCCTTCGCCTTAAAAGAAGCTGAAATGAAGCATTTGAAGAATCAGCTACATTCCCTGCAGGCCCAAAATCAGTCTCATTCTTCATACAAAGATCACTATCCTTACTCCTTTGATCCTCAATTTTCTATACCTGGGTACCCATATTCTCCTCCCAATTTGTACCAGCAACAACCTTTACCTTTTTCACCTTCGTCGGCTGCCTCTGGTGGAATGTTTAATACCGCTGCTTTCCTCCCTAGAGATCTCAAGCCATCCCGTCCAAAAAGAAAACCACCAGCACCACTCCCAGGCCAACACCCTGCATCCTCTTCCTCGCCCACAGCCCCAGCCACCACCATGATCATTGAAAATCCTCCTATCCCTGGTCATCCTAATCCACTTACTACTCTTCTCCAGACCATGGCCAAAGACACACCCTCTGATCTCACCACTGCCCACCAACATTCGTGTCCTGATTCCCCTATTGATGAGGACACATGGTCATTATTGGCCACTGAACAGGACATGCTTCATCATTATATCACAGATCTCTAAAAGGAAATCCAAACTGAGGTTCATATGGTGAATCCGGGATCCCCAAGGGTTGAAGAGGTTATTGACGAGGACCCTCCAGTTGGCGGCCTTGAACCAGCCAACCGAACTCCACAACAGTCACCAGACTCTCCATTTTCTAATTTCCCAAATCAAGGCTTTTCTTTTGATAATATTCCACCTTCCAAATGGCTTGATAAAATTTATGAACTCCATGCATGGTGCACTGCTGAACTTCTGCAGCCAGGTGCTACCACACGCACAATAATCACCAAATGTCTATCAAGATTTCATGGCCGTCTGCGTCAATGGTACATTAGCCTTGGAGAATACAGACAATTCCAACTTGTACAGATGCCTTCCATTGATGATTTTCTGAATATAATCCATACTGAATTCCTTAGAGTTCCAGATATCCACAAAGATCAAACCCGTGAAGATTATCTTCGGATGAAGTGTTGTTCCTTCAAAAGGCACGATTTGGAGAAGCATTACGAAAAAATGACTAAGCTATTTTACTTTCTTGGTGGAATTGATGATGTCAATCTCAAGCAAGCTTTTCTCACATCACTACCAGAACCCCTTAGCACAGAAACCTCTCGTCTTCTCCAAACAAAAGGCAAACAAATTGCACAAACGTCACTCGGAAAAATGTACCAGCATGTTCTTCTTGCTCTTGACAAACTCTGTAACCAACAAAAATTCTTCAAGACATTTTATGATCAAGGCAAGATGTTGGGAAATTCTTGTGCACGTCCAGATCTTTTAATCAAGTGCAAAGAAAAAAGCTACAGTTGCCAAATCTCCTCTAAAAAATCCAAACATTTTCAGAGGCATACACCTGACCCATCTCCCTTCATCCCCAAGAAGAAGAAATGGAGATACTTCCGGCGAAAATCCCTCCGTGGCCAAAGGAAATCTGATCGCTGTTTCATCTGCAGAAAGACAGGACATTATGCAAAACAGTGCCCCCCAAAAGGGCCCCCAAAAATCCAACATGATACAGGCACTTACTCAACTTCCTCCAGAAGAGGATAATGCAGATATCGAATCTGTGTTCTCCATGGATGACGAGCCCCATGATGAAACAATACTGGCCCTTGCACTCCCTACTTATCCTTCCGATTATGAGGAGCTCAGCCCAGATGAAGATATTGATCTTTTTGATATCGATGCCTACCATGACATCCATTATATTTCCCCAGATTCCATCACGCTTGTTCAGCCTCTTGCTAGAGTCACCCTTGTCCCCACAAAGTATGACAAGCCAATCTCTGTCATAGCTTTCTTTGACACCGGTGCAGCAGCCTCTATCATAAATCCTTCCATTCTTCCTCGATCTCACTGGCAAACATGTTTTAAGCCATTTAAAGCTGCAAATGGGGAAAATTTTGTGATCACTCTCATCAGTAAACCAATCATTATCCAACTATTTCCAGGATACTCCATCGAGCATTGTGTTTATGGATTAGACCTTCCTGGTAAAGATCTCCTGATTGGTTTTGATATACTCCAATCTCTCACCAAAGTGACATGGGTACCAAAAGGGCTCAGATACAAAAACTTCTTCCTACCATGGACCACCCAGCCTAACCTTTTTACCCTTGAAGCCTTCCTGCTAATCCAACAGGAAATCATTACACATTCTTGTGCAGAAACCCATTCTGAATTTCTTACCACATGCTCTCACCCTTTGTGGACAAAACCAGATTTCTTCATATCCCTTCCTTTAAAAAAGAACGAGGATATCAATCCAACCAAAGCCAGTCATCAAGGGATGAATCCAGACCATTACCAGCTTGCTCTGGCCGAAGTTGCGTAACTACAGAAAGAAGGTCTCATCGAAAACACCACCTCCCAGTGGGCATGTGAAGCTTTCTATGTTAATAAGAGAGCCGAACAAGTTCGTGGAAAACTTCGCCTTGTCATAAATTACCAACCTCTCAACCATTTTCTTCATGACGATAAGTTCCCACTTCTACGACGCCATAACCTCCTTTCCCAGTTAACCCAAGCCCAAATATTTTCAAAATTTGACCTCAAAGCCGGTTTTTGGCAACTTGGAATTCATCCAGATGAACGACCCAAAACAGGATTCTGTCTCCCAGACCACCATTTTCATTGGACAGTCATGCCTTTTGGCCTCAAGACAGCCCCTTCCCTCTTCCAGAAAGCCATGATCAAAATTTTCGAACCAATCCTCTCCTCTTCTCTAATCTACATTGATGATATACTCCTCTTCTCACCAAATCCAGATTCCCATGCCCTACTCCTACACAAATTCCATTCTTTGGTCAGAAAATATGGCATAATGTGATCACAGAAAAGAGATGGTGATTGGAGTGTCCTCAGTAGACTTTTTGGGTCTGAATATTTCTAAAGGAAAGTATACTCTACAGTTTCACATAGCAAGCCAGCTTGAGCATTTTCCAGATTCCAATCTTTCGACAAAGCAAGTTCAACAGTTTCTTGGAATCGTCAATTATATAGCAGAGTTTATCCCACACCTTGTCAAGCATAGACAAACACTCTCAGTGCTCCTAAAAAAGAATGCCCCCCCTTGGTCACCCCAAGCCACACAAGCCGTCAAAGCACTCAAACAAGTGGCACATACTCTCCCCCCTTTGAAAATTCCATCCAATGGGAAACGAATATTGCAAACAGATGCTTCTGATTAATATTGGGGAGCAGTATTGTTGCAACAAGAAGCAGATGGAACCAGGAGCATTTGTGGTTACAAAAGTGGAGCTTTCACCCCAGTAGAATTATATTACCATTCCACTTACAAAGAAATTCGAGCCATAATGAAAGCAATTGAAAAATTCAAATTCCACCTTGGTGGAATTGATGATGTCAATCTCAAGCAAGCTTTTCTCACATCACTACCAGAACCCCTTGGCACAGAAACCTCTCGTCTTCTCTAAACAAAAGGCAAACAAATTGCACAAGCGTCACCCGGAGAAATGTACCAGCATATTCTTCTTGCTCTTGACAAACTCTGTAACCAACAAAAATTCTTCAAGACATTTCATGATCAAGGCAAGATGTTGGGAAATTCTTGTGCACGTCCAGATCTTTTCATCAAGTGCAAAGAAAAAACCTGCAGTTGCCAAATCTCCTCTAAAAAATCTAAACATTTTCAGAGGCATACACCTGACCCATCTCCCTTCATCCCTAAGAAGAAGAAATGGAGATACTTCCGGAGAAAATCCCTCCGTGGCCAAAGGAAATCTGATCGTTGTTCTTGCTCTGGCCGAAGTTGCGCAACTACAGAAAGAAGGTCTCATCGAAAATACCACCTCCCAGTGGGCATGTGAAGCTTTCTATGTTAACAAGAGAGCCGAACAAGTTTGTGGAAAACTTCGCCTTGTCATAAATTACCAACCTCTCAACTATTTTCTTCATGACGATAAGTTCCCACTTCCACGACGCCATAACCTCCTTTCCCAGTTAACCCAAGCCCAAATATTTTCAAAATTTGACCTCAAAGCTGGTTTTTGGCAACTTGGAATTCATCCAGATGAACGACCCAAAATAGGATTCTGTCTCCCAAACCACCATTTTCATTAGACAGACGGGCATGGTAAGGACAAAGGTTTCCAAATTTTCTTGTCCTGGGGGAGTGGAAGGGAGTCCAGATGATTCTCCATGCTCAAATACTCCAATCAGAGGGAAAAATGGAATGGAAATGGGATTTATTTCTTTCTTGAGCCGTGAAAGGAAATCAGAAAGGACATTATTTTTCCCCTTTATGTGAACAGCTTCAAAGCTCCATTGGGAGAACCAGTTTGCCCATCGAAGTAACTGAGTGGGCGGAAGGGCTTTTTGTTTAAATCGGAACATTTGGGGAAAACTCATAAGGTCTGTTTCGATGAGAAAATGATGGCCAACAATGTGGAATTTGAATTTGTCAATTGCTTTCATGATGGCTCGAATTTCTTTGTAAGTGGAATGGTAATGTAATTCTGCTGGGGTGAAAGCTCCACTTTTAGGGCTGCCGGCTGGTGAGGGTAGGTTTAGGTGGCTCTGATACCATGTTAACAAGTTATTTTGTGAAGCTTAGGGTTGAACAATATGTTCCACCCTTTTATATTATTAAGAATAATAAGAACCAAATATTACAATAAGACCCATAGACTAAACACAAATTAAAACAAAAGGATTAAAAGGCTAATAATAAAAAAGGCTAATATCTAACAGAGAGTATATTTATGGTGGTCTTCAAGATTATTTTTCTGAGCATCGAATGATCCACCAAACTTCCTATACTAATACCTCCTAACAGAATGGCGTTGCTGAACGTAAGAATCGTCACTTGATAGAAACTGCAGCTTCCAAAGTCCTATTGGGGGGAGGCTGTTTTGACTGCTGCCTATCTTATCAATAGGTTACCCACACGTGTCCTCGGTAAGAAATCTCCCATTGAAGTTCTTCTTCAACTGTCCTCTCTGTTTGGTATTTCTCCTAAAGTCTTTGGTTGTGTCTGTTTTGTACATAATCATTCTCCGTCCCCGAAAAAAATTGGACCCTCGTGCTATTAAGTGCATTTTTCTAGGTTATTCCCCCACTCAAAAGGGATATAAGTGCTATCATCCTCCTTCGCGTACGTGGTATGTCTCTATGGATGTTACCTTCCATGAAACATACTCCTACTTTTAGTCTCCACAATCACCTCTTCAAGGGGAGAAAGAGAGTGAGGAAGAGATGCCTGGTATGCCCGGTACTATTATATGCATTGAAGGAGTTGAAAACGTTGAAATGGAGTTGAAAATGAGAGAGTGGAGGGGGAACCTAAGAAAAGTAAGGAAGAGAAGAGTGAGGGAGAAAGAGAACAAGCTACGGAAAAGGTGAAACAGAAAGAGTTACTGACATACTCAAAGAATAAGAAGAGAAAACGGTTTGGGGGCATCAGAGATAGAGACTATTCCTTTCTCTTCACTGCAGCCAATTACTTCTAGTGATGATGATGGTCCAGGTATGTCTAGTTCCCAAATTTCTATTCCTTTCTCTTCACTGCAGCCAAGTACTTCTAGTGATGATGATGGTCCAGGTATGTCTAGTTCCCCAATTTCTATTCCTGATTCTAGTGATGAATTAGACATTCCCATTGCTCATAGGAAGGGCATTAGGGCATGCACCAAACACCCGCTCTCTAACTTTGTTTCATACTTTCGTTTATCTCCTTCCTATAAAGCTTTTGTGTCCAAAATTTCCTCTATTTCTGTTCTTAATCATGTCCAAGAAGCTCTGTCTGATCCTAAGTGGAAGTCCGCCATGGTTGAGGAGATGAAAGCACTCTCCAAAAATTGCACTTGGGAATTAACAGAATTACATCGGGGAAAGAAGACGGTAGGGTGCAAGTGGGTGTTCACTTCACTGTGAAACACAAAGCTGATGGGACAGTGGAAAGGTACAAAGCAAGGTTAGTGGCCAAGGGATTTACCCAGATATATGGGGTAGATTATCCGGAGACCTTTGCTCCAATGGCCAAGATGAACTCGATTAGAATCATGTTGTCTCTCGTAGCAAACTTGGAGTGGCCTCTAAATCAGTTCAACATAAAAAATGCTTTCCTACACGGTGACTTAGAGGAGGAGGTGTCATGGATGTTCCTCCAGGGTTTGAAGACACCAAGACAAAGGGGAAGGTATGTCGTCTCAAAAAGTCTTTGTATGGACCCAAGCAATCACCTAGAGCATGGTTCGATATATTTTCACAAGCCATGATTAGGTATGGATTCAAACAGAGCCAAGGGAATCATACACTTTTCATAAAACACTCTTCAGGAGGTAAGTTGACTTCTTTAATTGTTTATCTGGATGACATTGTCCTCACAGGGATTGATTTAGAGGAAATGGGACAGTTGAAAGTTTATCTAGCTAAGGAATTTGAAAACAAGGATTTAGGGAGCTTAAAGTACTTCTTAGGAATCGAGGTTGCACGGTCTCAAGAGGGAATACTTATTTCACAGCGAAAGTATGTATTGGATCTGCTGGAGGAGACAGGAATGCTTGGGTGTAAGGCAGATGATACTCCAATGGATCCAAATTTGAAACTGAGTGATGATCCAAGTGGGGAATTAGTTGACAATGGAAGATATCAAAGACTCGTAGGTAGATTGATTTATCTTTCTCACACCAGGCCGGACATTGCCTTTGCTATGAGTGTAGTTAGCGAATTTATGCACTCCCCAAGACAGACTCACCTTGATGCTGTTTTTCAGATTGTAAGGGAGCTCCAGAAAAAGGGTTGTTCTTTGCTAGGCATGGTCATACCCAAGTAAAAGCTTATACCGATGCGGATTGGGCTGGGTCAACATCTGATAGGAGATCGACTACAGGGTATTGCTCCTTTGTTGGCGGTAATCTTGTTACTTGGAGAACCAAAAAGCAGTCAGTAGTAGCTCGATCGAGTGCAGAGGCAGAGTTTCGAGCCATGGCACAAGGGGTGTGTGAGCTACTGTGGATTCAAATTATTTTGGTTGACCTTGGATTTGGGCCTAAGGATTCAATGAGGTTATACTGTGACAATAAGTCAGCGATCAGCATAGCTCACAATCCAGTGCAACACGATAGGACCAAGCATGTTGAAATCGATCGACACTTTATTAAGGAGAAGTTAAATAGTGGAATTATTTGTACTCCATTTGTAAAGTCAGGAGAGCAGTTGGCTGATGTTTTAACTAAGAGTCTTTCTAGTAGACCTTTTTATTTTATTCTTAGCAAGCTGGGTATGAGAGATATTTTTGCACCAGTTTGAGGGGGAGTGTAGAGAGTTATTTCGTATTTCTCATATTATCTGAGGACTTATATGTAATTCTTGTAATTTTCCCTGTATTGATGTTAATATAATAATAGAGAAAGAGTGATTACTCTCTCTAAGCCTGTAAAACTATTCTTCTCTCTAATTCAACAATTTTTCTGGTTGGAGAATCTAAACTGGGGAGACACTAATCCATTAAACATCTTCCAGCAGTCCGGCTATCCATGAACCTTGGTAAATCATGGACTACTCCAGACGGTTCAACTTCATAATTTACACATATTGGACTGGACCCTCTTATGCTCTTTCTTTCACTTTTGTTCCGTGCTTGGGTAACATGGGTTTTTACAGCATGCATTCCCTTTTGTATGTACCTCTTTATCTGAAGATGACTTAATTGAAACTGGATGGAACTATTGATGCTTATTTTAGCGGAATTTATTTCTTACAACTCATTTGCTCACTCATTTGCTTACTTGAGAAGTCAGTAACCGTGAGCAAAACGGGGGAAAGGAGAAGAGAGGGGGGAAGAAGGGGTGCACATTACATGTTTCCACACATTTCTTCTTCGGTTTACATCTTATTTGTCTTCCTTGCTTGCAGTTTAAGAACCTAGGTTAGCATTCTAACCTGATGCTGTCATTAGCATGCTGTTCCATACAACTGATTTGTCTGCCTCTAAATTTACTTTCCTAGAAGGGTAATGCTAGGGACACAAAAGGGTCACAAAGAGATGCTCAAAAAAGGATGTGGCACCCATGTGGCATCACATGTGTTGAATTAAGTGTGGTGGGTCATGGGTGCCACATGGGATGCCACATCCTTTTGTGAGCATCTCTTTGTGACGCTTTTGTGTCCCAAACATTGCCCTTCCTAGAATTTGCTTAGATTTGGATTGTCATATGGGATGCTTGGTAAACTCGATTGAAATTGGTTGTGGTTATGCACATTCAAATTCACATGCGTAGCTTCATCCATGAAAGTATTTATATGAAATTAACATTTTGATTATTTTGCAGTGGAGCGAATAACATTTGAGGAGTTATTCAATCACAAGTTTTTGGCTGAGCCTAGGTAGCATTTTGATCTTCAACTCGCATAATCTTGGGTGCATGTGGCATCTCAAATTTGAGTCGTCACGCAGACATTTTCGCTTGACTTTCTCCACAAATCATAATAATTCTACCAATTTTAGAAAAAAAAAATTGTCTTGTCATACTATGTAGGTTGACAGTGGAAGTTGAGCAGTCTCATCAAATTCTGCAAAGCAAGTCCCTAGCTGAGCAATTTCCTTTGGCATTAGATAAAGGGCCTCAATTGTGTTCTGGAGAGAAGTCGAATTTTTCTTTACATGATAACAATGACAAAATGATCTTCAGAGAAGATCATGACAGCACATCCTGGACCCCAGGTGTTCGTGGGGTTAAGCAACATACTGTTTGTGATAGACTAAGGACTTCTCTTGAAGGTGACTTGAATTCATCAGATCAGTTGAGAGGTCAGTTTGTATGATAATATAACTTTCTAATAACCATCTTGCTGTGTTCGAGAATTACTCATTTTTGCTGATATTTCCAGTTACTGATTCCATGGAGTTAATTGAAAAAGAATATGTTCTGGTCAATGCTAATTTTGCTTCGGTGGAGTCATTCTCTTGTTCCTTGGATACATCCCGACTAAATAATTCTGGCGGAGGTTTTAGCTGCTCAGAAAAGAAGAACGGCTTGGATGTTGCTGCTAATAAGCAAGAAAAGGAGCTGCCTTCTAGTTCTATTGGTTGCACAAAAATTCCAGGGAGCAATGTATCAGATCCATTAGCATCATCAACTGTGCTGAGGGAATTGCATGGACTGTCAATATTGCATCCTTCAACTAGGCTCCAGTTATTAAACCACTATATTTGTGCTCTTTCAGAATTAGCTCAAGTGAAGGTAACTAATTTCCTGTATGTGTCAGTGTGTGTGCGTGTGTTTGTGTTCTCTCTATTTATTTTTCATCCATCATTTTTTGTGTTGGCAAAATGAATTTGTATTAGGTTGAATATTTTGAAATCAGCGGAACCGCATGAATTAACTAACTTTTTTTTTTCTTCGACTGAGAATGTGGTTTCAAGGTGCCCTTTCTTTTTGTAAAATGCATACACACATGCATAGAAGACGAGTATAGGTCGTTTACCTTGCGGAATAACTCGTCGGATCGTTGGAACGGCGTTGTTACGAACCCTTTACTTGGACCACGAGATGGATACCTCCGTGCACTCTCTTGTATCTCGTTCAGTCGCAGAGAATACCTCTTGGGTGTTCTCCGATGAAACCACGTTCTAGATCTCTAGCTCGTTGGTGAATAGCTAGAGAGAGAAAGCTTTGATGAGAGAGAGAGAGAGTAGTAACGTGAGGGAGAGAGAGATTGTGAGGCTGCAGAATTATATTGCTTCTTAGGTTATTATTGTGTATATACATAAGTATATATATAGGCACAATAATAACCTACTAGGCTTAGGACTCCAAAAGCCCGTAACTTGGTGTCCAAGCCTTCTCTCTCTCTGGACCTAGTCCAATATCATGTGGGTGCCCGTATGGCACGCCCACAATATTTGTTACATCTCCCACTCACCCACATAGGGCTAGTACCAAAACCAATCTCTCGAAACAGAACTTCTCATCTCTTCATACAGAGAAATAGAACGTGCGACCTTACGAAAAGAAAGTACAGCGACAGGAGTATAATGCCAAATCATCACCATAACCAGCAAGACACATCACTCGGAAGCTTCTCGTATATGCCTTAGACGATTCAACCACACCGGACACAGCATTCTCAATCCCTCGGTGAAAAGAATTGCTGCACCACCTCAATGTAGTGTACTCATGACATATCAGTAACAAAATACGATTGTCGCAGGCCCGCTAATGAGTCACAAAACATGGTGTGTTATTGAATAGTCTTCCCTGAGCCCACATGCCAATCTGACTAACTTAACCGCTTGCCCAGACACGCCCCATAGAACGGAATTATCTCTTCGTTCTAGGATAGCATGCTAAAGTAGCTGTCATCAAGCGTCCTCTTCATGACATAGTCTCAAGTCGTGAAGGCAACCAGTTTGTAGGATAACCAATGTCTTGGATATGCTACATGGCTCACACAGCAATGAAGAGGAATCCATTCACTGCTCCACAGTCGATCGCAAAAGCACATACAGTATGATATGTATGCTATGGCGTTCTTCCATAAAAAAATGGGCATGTCACTCTGTGTTTGGAAAAACAAGTAACGCCATACGAATCTTAGTCTAGACGTTACACAAAACGTCTAACCTGAGTCTCCAGCACAGTCGCTCTTCTTAGCGCCCGTCTGAAAATTCACATTCGGCTATAAACAGGCTACATAGAGTCGTGGGATATCTCTATGTTCGACCAAGTATAAGGTCTCATCTTAGATCCATCTAAGGCGACATATAGAAATAATGTGGTTTATATCTAGCTCGCTGTTCTTATACTGCGTAGATATAAGTGTTCAAGCTCGCTTTCTAAGCGCTATGGACACACATGTCCTAGCTAGCTATCTAAGCGCCATGAACACAAATGTCTCATCTTGCTCGCCATCTAAGCGCCATGGACACGCATGTCCTAGTTCGCTATCTCGGCGCCAAGGTGAATCACCCGTGTGAGCAGGTCGATTCAAGCCCGGTGACATTAGAAATGTGCATTCATTCCATTCATACAACAATTATATATATGGAAATCAACAAATTTATTATTAACTGGATAATAATATGAATAATAATGTCAAATCCAATACAAGTGTCTAAGCATATCAAATCCTACGAAGTCCCATGCTGCTAATGTGGGACAGAAAAACATCTCTGGCAATGGGCTTAGTCAATGGATCAGCCACCATACTGCCAGTGGAGATATGCCTCAAGACAACTTCCCCTTGCGCAACCATGTCTCGAATGTAGTGATGACGGATATCTATGTGCTTTGACTTCCCATGGTATTTGGGGTCTTTTGCATAGGCCAAGGCTGATGTGCTATCGCTGTAAATGAGCACTGCTTCATCCCCATAAGGCGAAGAGCCTAGGCGTCGCAAAAACCTCCTCAACCAGACAGCTTCCTGAACAGCTGCCGAACAAGCCACATACTCTGCCTCCATCGTGGATAGTGCAATGCATGACTGCTTCTTGCTACACCAAGAGATTGCTCCACCTCCAAGTGTGAATGCGTAGCCAGAAGTGGATTTACGTTCATCTTTATCGCTAGCCCAATCAGCATCACTATATCCTCTCAGCTTCAAATCTCCTCCATGATAACAAAGGGCAAGATCCATAGTCCCGCGAATGTATCGCAGGATCCGCTTCACTGCTCTCCAGTGATATGGACCAGGGTTACTCTGGTAACGACTAACTAGACCCACCGCATAGCAGATGTCTGGACGAGTACACAACATAGCGTACATCAGACTCCCTATTGCAGATGCATATGGCACGTTGGACATCTGTTCCTTTTCCTCTGCATTCTTAGGACAATGATCTAAAGTCAAGTGGAATGCCTTATCAACTGGAGTGTCAATGGGTTTTGAGTTATTCATGTGAAAACGCTCAAGAACCTTCTTTAAGTAAGTCTCTTGAGACAAACACAGAAGTTTCTTTGACCGATCTCTCACAATCTTAACTCCCAACACATAGTTGGCCTCACCCATGTCCTTTATCTCAAACTGAGAGGACAGCCACTCTTTAGTGGCGACAATGGCACTCATGTCATTTCCAGCTAAAAGGATGTCATCGACGTACAAAGATAGAATCAGAATACTCTTCTTGGACTGTTTGATGTACACACAGTGGTCCTCCTCAATCATCTCAAAACCAAAGGAGGTGATTGAATCATGGAACCTCAAGTACCACTGCCTCGACGATTGCTTGAGACCATAAATAGATCGCTTGAGACGGCACACTTTGCGCTCATTCCCTTTGGTTATAAAACCAACAGGTTGATCCATATAGATCTCTTCGTCTAGTTCTCCATTGAGAAACGCAGTTTTGACATCCATCTGGAAGAGTTCTAAGTCTAAATGTGCGACGATTGCCAGAATAAGGCGTATGGAGGCAAATCTCACCACAGGGGAGAACGTGTCTCCATGGTCTATACCCTCTCGTTGGGTATAACCTTTCGCCACTAGGTGCGCCTTATACTTGTCAATTGATCCATCTGCCTTACGCTTGACTTTGAAAACCCACTTGTTTCCAATGGTCTTACGGTCAGGCGGAATATCAACTAACTCCCAGACTTTATTCTTGTCCATAGAGCTCAACTCCTCTTGCATAGCAACCATCCACTGAGATTTGGCAGCAGAAGAAAGCGCTTCCTTATAGGAAGCAGGCTCGTCGTCATCTACTGTACACATGAGAGCTTCTCCCTCAATATCGAAACGTCGACGTGGGACTTTTCCTCGTCTGCTTCTGCGGTGTGCTACCTGAGAATCTTGAATATCCAGTGGTGTACTCCCACTGTCTGGTACACTCCCACTAGTGTCTAGCGGCGTACTCCTACTCGGCTGAAGACTAGCACCATTTTCGGCGATTACTGGATGTGGAATTTTAATTTCCCCACCCTCGCCTAAAGATGGTATGACGTCTTCAACATCCTCCATCTCATAGAGGTCAAGATCTCTCTTAGCATCACCAATATTGGGGAAGTCATTCTCAATAAAATCAACATCACGTGACTCAATCTCTGTCATTCCTCCATCCGGATGTTCTCCATACATAACATAGCCTTTTGAGCTGTCAGAATATCTTATGAAGATATGCTTTCTAGCTCTTGGGCCTAGTTTCCCATGCTTATGGGAAGTACTGTGAACATATCCTGATGAGCCCCACGGGCGTAAATGCTCCAAATTGGGCTTTTCGCCTTTCCATAGCTCATAGGGGGTGGAAGGAACTGACTGTGAAGGCACTCTATTAAGTATGTAGGCAGCAGTTAAAAGTGCATCCCCCCAGAATGATATTGGGAGGTTAGCTTGCGCCATCATAGATCTAGTCATATCTAGAAGTGTTCTATTCCTTCTTTCTGCAACACCATTTTGTTGCGGAGTTCCAGGAATAGTTAGTTGTCTGCATATCCCCTTTTCCTCACACAGTTCCTTGAACTGATCAGATAAGTACTCGCGTCCTCTGTCTGTTCGAAAAGTCTTTAGGGACTTTTCTAGCTGATTCTCAACCTCTGCTACGAAGCGTTTGAAACAATCTAGAGCTTCATAGCGGCGAGAAATCAAATAGACATAGCCATATCGCGTGTAGTCATCGATAAAAGTAAGGAAATAAGAGGCGCCATGACGTGCCTTCACATTCATTGGTCCACATATGTCTGAGTGTATTAGTTCTAATGCTTGGGTAGCTCTTTTAGCCTTACCAAAAGGCTTACGGCATGCTTTACCTGCTAGGCAAGACTCACACGTAGGTAGGTTAACCTTAGCGAGTGGGCCTAGAAGGCCTTCTCGAGCTAATCTAGTCATCCTGTCACGTCCTATGTGTCCAAGTCTAGCATGCCATGTTACAGAGTCAATATTTCTATTTGAATCAGCAACTAAAGAAGTAGAGGAAATGGAATCAAGCAGATCAATTTTAAATAGATTATTCCATAAAAAACCATGTCCAAAAGTAACACCATCCAAAACAATATCCAACTTATCATGTCCAAACTGAAAAATAAAACCTAAATCAAGAAGTGCTAAGACCGAGAGTAGATTATATTGGATTCCGGGTACGTAGAGCACATCATGAAGAAGTAATGTGCGCCCTGTGCGCAAATGAAGTTGGTATGAACCTACTCCCGCTGCTTCTTCACAAGTGCCGTTCCCCATGTATACCCTACTGGTGCCACTTGGAATCTTATGATAATCTACGAACCCCCCTCGATCTCTGGTCACATGCCTTGTTGCTCCTGTATCTGCAATCCAATCATGGAGCGAATGAGCGATTAGGACATGAGAACTCACAAAAGTATAGAGAGAGTTGGGTGGGAAAGTTACCTTCTTCGGCTCAGTGCATTCACGAGCGAAGTGTCCCAATCCTCCACAGTTGAAGCATTTTGATTTGGAAGCATTTTTCTTGCCAGCGCGCTTACCCCTGCGCTTCTTTGGTTTATCAGCCTTTGGAGCTAACTTATTAGCCCCACCCTTTTTCTGAGCCCTTTTACTCTTGGCATTGCGCTTGGACCCACTAGTCCCGCGCTCACCTCCACCTATGGAAGTTCTTGCCATGAGTGCGGTAATGCGGTTCGCCTCTTGGCGCTCCGCCTCCAGCTCCACATGTTTAGATATATCAGCAAAATTCTTGATACTATCATTATGTGTTAAAATTTGCTTCATATGGACCCAAGTTTCAGGCAGTGACCGAATCACCGCTTGAATCTGTTGTTCATCAGTGAGGATGTTCCCAGCAGCACCAAGATCTCGAATCATACCAGACATCGTCCTAAGATGTTCAGTCATCGATTGCTTGGGATCTTTCCGATACACCTCGAACTTCAACACCAGGCTCCTGAGCCTAGTGGTTGATGTCCCACCGAAAGCAAATTTTAGCTGGTCCCATAATTCCTTGGCACTGGAGTATTGGAAATACTCAGCAAGAAGGTCATCATTCATGCTGCTTAACAATATATTGCGCGTGTGATGATCCTTCTTGATCCATTCATTATAGGTTTCAAGGTCTCGGCGATATTGGGCCATGGGCCCATTTTCTGGCAATTCGGGTTGTACCATTGACTGAGTTAGATGGGGAAGCAATTCTTCCTCAGTTAACAGGAGAGTTACTCTACGTTGCCATGCGTCATAGTTTTTCCCATTAAACTTGTTATCTTTGTTCAAATCAGCGATAATTTGCTTTGAAGCCATTTCTACATTCAAAAAAATATGCGCAAAGGGTTTTTGACGTTATTATTTGCACATTTCAAAAAAATTTTGTTTTAAAAATCCAATTATAAACGATATTTCCCCTTTTTACAATTTTAAGACCAAAAAACTTGCTATTGCTTATTAATCAAATCCCAAATTTTGTAAATCAAGGAAAAAACTTTTATAACTGATTTTACAAACAAATATCAATTAGATGGTTCTTAAACCTATCTAAGATCATCCACAATATGTATAAATGCGCCATACAACAAAAAATGCGCAACGGCCCCACGTGGGTCCGAATTGACAATGTAGAGCTCATGCTAAGATAATTCAAGTTTATGATATATAAACAAAGAAAACCATCTCTTTACAAAGTAGGCTTTTCCAAATACAAAACTCTCGTCCTCACATTACATTTATAGCCCAATAAAAATAGGGATGCTTTGTTTATAAACATATACAAGAACGACCTTAAACATACATCGTGAGGACACAAGCTCTATAAACTGTCAATTATTGTCCATTCATTCAAGCCAGATTAAAATTTATTAATCACACACACCAAGCACTCATGTGGTCTTATTTTAAAAATGAATGGACTCATCCGTCACTCCACTTAAGGAGGAGGAATTAGAGGTCATAGGGTCAATCAATCACAAACAGCAGTAATTAAACGTGACCAACAATGCAATGAGCCTCTAAAAGTTGCAATAATTATAAATATGCAGCCCTGGATAGCTCCCATAAGCTAAGGAAGAATCATGAAAAAATCCTAGATTTTTCATCAATTATACAAATAATTTTGGGTTTTAAACTTATTTAAAACCAATTCTTTAAGGACCTTTAAATTACCAAAAAAAAATTTAAAGTCCACATGGAAATTTTAAATACCTGAAAAACTTATTTTTCATTATAAAAAAAATTCCATTATTTATGGGAGCATAGATCCAATAATAATCAATTTATTAAATAAAATTGATTTAGCTACAACAATGTGACAAATTCCTTTAAAAAACAATATTTAAAAAGGAATGAATCTACCCAGCAGTCTCACATAGCCCAAAATAGAATCCCAACCATATAATATTAATTTCAATAATTAATAAATATTTTATGATATTTTAGGCAATTAAAATAATGGCAAAAACATGATTTAATGCTTCAAAAAATACCATAAATTTAGGAGATAAGCATGCAACAGTCCCACAACACCCCAGCAGTGTAAGAAACACCATATATTAATTTCAAGAATTAATAATATGTATTGGGTATTTTAAGCAATTTAAAACGCGCACATTAACGCACTTTTATGCTCTAAAATACCAAAAACAATGGAGTAATTTCACAAGAAACTATTCTGGGTCCCACTCTGTGCCCACAAATTAAGAAAAATAAAAAAATATTTTTCTACAATTTTCCTGAATTTATAGCAATTAAAAACACTTTAAAACATTTAATAATATGCTTTTAATTGACAGAATCTGTTTTAAATATAAAAAGATCAAAAGCTGTTCTGGAATATTTTTTTAAAAAATATATTAAAATACTAGACCATAAAGGGGACCCACACTCGCCGGAGGGGACGCCGGCCGGTCACCGGCGGCGGCGCACGCGCCAGACGCGCCGGCGTGCGCGTGGGGAAGGGCATCGGGGTCTTCTTCCTCCTTTGCAACCCTAAAAACGCAGCCCAGGCTGCGCTACCCCCCCCTCCTTTGCATGCTCGTATCTCCCTCGTCTGTGATCCGTTTTCAATAAATTTTATATGGTTGGAAAGCTCTCACGGAGTACTCGAGGTTTGAACCAAAAAAAGGTTGATTGCACGTCTCAATCATCCAGAAAAGTAGTTCAAAGTTTGGAAAAAAACTCGGTTTTTTACAGTCCAGAATTTAGGGTTTGAGTTTTCTCCCTCTACGGAGATATTAGGGCCATGAAACTTTATGGGTAGACTCCATAGACATATTAGAACATACCCCTTCAAAAAATTTCGAAAAATATTAGGGTTTTATAGTAGACCCATTAAGAATTCGGTTTTTGAAGTTTATGAGCACAAAACTTGATCCAACAATGGTGGATCTGTTTTGTGTTCATACGAGGGTGAACAAACGTCCTAAAGGCTCTGATACCAATGTAAAATGCATACACACATGCATAGAAGACGAGTATAGGTCGTTTACCTTGCGGAATAACTCGTCGGATCGTTGGAACGGCGTTGTTACGAACCCTTTACTTGGACCACGAGATGGATACCTCCGTGCACTCTCTTGTATCTCGTTCAGTCGCAGAGAATACCTCTTGGGTGTTCTCCGATGAAACCACGTTCTAGATCTCTAGCTCGTTGGTGAATAGCTAGAGAGAGAAAGCTTTGATGAGAGAGAGAGAGAGTAGTAACGTGAGGGAGAGAGAGATTGTGAGGCTGCAGAATTATATTGCTTCTTAGGTTATTATTGTGTATATACATAAGTATATATATAGGCACAATAATAACCTACTAGGCTTAGGACTCCAAAAGCCCGTAACTTGGTGTCCAAGCCTTCTCTCTCTCTGGACCTAGTCCAATATCATGTGGGTGCCCGTATGGCACGCCCACAATATTTGTTACACTTTTTAACTCTTTTTAATAAATCTTGAATTTTGATGCTTCTTGGATCATTCCCTTGGGACTGCAAAGGATCCATTGACAAATTGTTATGCTTTTCTATGTTATTGCGCCACTGTACAGTATAGTAGGTGCAGTAAGCTGGTCCATCATCTAGGTTCTTCACAAGTACTAGCTAGAAAAGTAGAATATAAGTTCTGACTACCTCTGAATATGTTTTCAAGTACCCGCGGGTCCCCATTATATTGCAGTGAGGATTGTCATGCTCCAATTGGCACGTGGTTGTTCAATAGATGTCTCTTACTGCTTAAATTTCTGCTTATCTGCAGCCATTATTGAGGAAATTTTGGATTTATCACTCAAACTGTGATATGCAAAACCTAAAATTGCAAGCTGCAGTTTAATGCAGGTTTAATTCTAGAGTCATTTTCAGTTGAACTGGTGGTTTTGGCAATTTGGAAGCAAGCTATAAATGTTTGTGGCTCGTGGCTGACCTCTACAACAAAGGGTGATTTACCCGGAAGATGTTCAACTTCTGAGTCGACACCTGCCCAGGAAGGTGCAAGCTTGCCTCTGAAATCAAAAGAAGCTGTAGATTTTAGCATGCCTCACTCCGTTTGCATGTGGGCAGAGCAAGGCTTTCTCGTTGCATTTGATCGTGCGCAGAAGCTGTCAAATCATCTTCAGGACATGGATGGTGAGGCTGGACGTGTGATCTCTCATTTTGGTAGCTCGTTCTTCATTTGCTACACTGGATTGCATTTTTCTGAAGATGGTTTATGTTTTGTTTTAGGCAATCCCCAGATGCCCCATGCAATGGAAATTATATTCCAAACAGCACTAGAAGTTGGGAAAAGTGGCGCTGTAAGTAAATCTTCGTCTGTATGGCGATGTTGATGTTGCTTGTCTCGCAGTTATAATCTCTTAAACTTAATCTAATGCATACCTAAATAGCCCATCATTGTCCCAGGTTGATGAGTTAATTGGAAACAAAGGTAGTGCAGCAGCATCATACTCCAAAGCAATGATTTTGCTTTTGTTTATTGTCGGAGAAGCAACATCATTGCCTCTGACGCCCCCATTTCTATTAACTCCTGATGATAGGAAAAGAATTGAAGGATACATCCGCAACTTTGAGTCTCGACAGTCTCATTTTAAGATGTCACGAGCATGTCCTAAGCAAATGGTGGACCCATTTTCCAATTAAATATGACTCAATTCTGTACAGCTTATATCTTAGAACTACCAAATCAAAATGCCAATTTCCTTGGTTGCTGATTACCAACACATTGACATGAAGGTATATGGTCAGATGACGTGCATAACTTTGAACTTGTTGCATATTTGCATGGAGTCGTCACTGATGGCAAGATGTGTATACTCTAATTTATGCGCATAACTTTGAACTTGTTTCATATTTGCATGATGGAGGAGCCACTGATGACAAGATGTGTATACTCTAATTTATGGTGAATTATTTGACAGAATGCTGGCAACCTGGAGCGTGAAGATTTTTATTTTATTTTATTATGTGGAGATTATGTATTATATCAGTCGTATTGACAAGGTTGTAAATTTGGATTGAGGACTTGTACAGCTTCTTCCTCTGCTTTTTTTTTAGATGCATATCAAGTGTCTATACGTTCCATATTTCATAGTAAGGCGACTTCAGCTTGGGTGGGAGATTTGCCATCCCTTGAATATTTTCACGTTTTTAAGCAAATTTTTTTTTTTTTTTTTATGATAGTAGACAGTGCGTCACCTATGGCACATGATTGAGATACTCTACATTTTCTTCACCGCTTCAATCGGTAACTGTTATTTATCCTACACTTGCATTTACTTGTCAAGATATTGTAAGCCAACTAGACCATGTCGTGTTTCCTATTTAACACAGTAGACAGTTTATGTAAGTCAACTCTGTTCATGTGTGTGAAGGGGTTCTCTTTGTTAAAACTTAAAAGACATTAAGGTAATTTTCTACCATATTGTCTGGTGTTAAACCGTTGATGGCAGATAAAACCAATTTTTTTTTTTTGTTGCTACAGCATATTGGTGTAAGAGAGGACACCAACAAATGGGGGGAGGAGTATGAGAAAAAGGCCATTCAAATTCATTACCACCTAATAATTCTCAAGCTATTCAAAGAAGTTTTTAATTGCACATGCGTGGTTCTCAGAAACCTGATGCGAAAGAACATGTAAACAAATATAGTACACACCCTCATGACAAGTTTTGTGAGATCAAGACTACAATAACTGAACTAGAAAGTAAATATGGAAGGGGATAAACTCGAAATGACATGCAACAACAAAGATTTCCTTTGTAAAATTGCAGTCATCAAAATATTATGTTGATGCATCCCCCTCCAACCGTATTCGTTTGGGACCTTTCTCTTCACCTTTGCTGCTGACAATACTCTCGTTGGCCTCTACTGAACACCTTTTATAAGGTTTAAATCCTGTTCGATGGGCCTTGAGCTTTCCTTGTCCAAGCCCCATTAATAGCAGTCCCTCTTCCCCATTATTTACACAGCCCTTGAACTCATTGTTTTCAACTCCTTGGCTACTGGAAAAAGTTCCCCATGTCTTGCTGTTGAGGTCTAAGCGTGACCCATCTTGATATTGCTCATCTTCATTCTTGTCCTTTTCAAAATTGTTCTTTTGATGGACCTTACTCTTCAGACTGTGTGGGGGAGAAAAGCTTTGCGGCAACACTTCTCTGGAGAAGAGTGCTCGAAAAGCCACCCGGCCCTGCATATATAGTGTGGCACAAAATTAGAATCAGTGAAGGGAGAAGCAAATGGGAAATTGTAAACGCACCCACAGTCTCTCTGTACACCCATATCCTTCATTTAGTAGTTCATGCAGGATTCTCTATGGTACATGTGGGTGGGTGTAGAGAGGAAAATGTGGGGTTGCATTAGAATTACTCTAAGCAAACATAGTTGCGGAAGAATTTTTATTACAAGTTACCTCTTCAGAGACTTCCTTCCAGGAGTCATTTATGATGCCGAAGCTTCTAGCAACCCCACGGCGAATATTAGAGTCGCCAGCTTGATGACTTAAATCAGGTTCTTTTGACTCTTCCTTGTCCTTCTCGTTCTTTTCTAGAGCATCTGGCTCCACGTCACTGCTGGAAGGTGTGTTGGAGCCACATGAAGAACGATCCACCTGTTTTCTGCTCTTCACCGTGTTTGCATCATGAATCTCAGCTCTTCCTTCAGCCTTTTTCACAAGATTGGTAGGACTTAACTCACTATTTAGTTTGGCGCCTTGACTTCCCTCGGAATTTGATGATGACAAAGTTGGTGATTTAGAGTTGTCCGTGTCCTGTTGTTGATCGTGCAAAGGAGGATCATGAGTAGCATTATCTCCTCTTTCATTGTTGGGTGTGGCAGTTTGATCAGCATCTATGGGACACACAGTTGTGGATGCAGGATTGAAGGTAAAGGCTGGGTGGTAAGGGGAACCCAAGGGCAACAGTCCATGGGCTGCCCACCACGAAGTTGCAGCTGCTACTGTAGCAGCAGCAATGGCTGCCATGCTAGGGGCTGGGTTCATCTGCCTCAATGGGAAAGTACCGGCAAGAGAATCTGCAGAGGATTCCATAGTTGCAGAAGGCAAGAATGTCGCCGCAAAGCTAGCTGCAGCATGGGCTGCTGGGTTCTGTAGCAGACTCGATACAATAAGACTAGAGAAAGTTGAAGAGATATGGAGTAACGATTGATCCGCTTCTTGATTGTTTCGGATTGGGGTGAAAAGCGGATGCAAAGTGGGAAACGACTGATGAACCGAAGAACTTGATGCATTATGATGTACAGTAGTTGCAGATGCGGTAGGATTTGCAAACAGGTTATGGTGTCCGTTATTAACTCCTTCCATTAGCATGTGTGGGGAAATGTTGCGAATACTCATTCCTGGGCTCCCATCTAGAACATGTACAGGGACATGTCTTGGGTAGTGCTGCGTGGCTTGCATATCATTTGAGGTAAGTGTACTGAAATTTTCAAGCTGGCTCTGTTCAGATGTTGTCATGCCTTGAACCAATTTTGCATGCAAACGGTTAGGGTTCCCCATGTTTGAGGTGTTATTCGCACCATTATTCGGAACCAAATGTTCGCTGTCAAGTTTAGCTAATTTCTGAGTTTCTTTGGGTTCAGTGGTGATATGAGATTCACTCTTTTCATCCTGGTTAATGACCTCTTCCATCATTCGCACACACTTGCTAGAGGTGCACAAGTTTCTGGATGCCACTGGAGTTGACGACTCCTTTTTGTCTGCTGAGGGGCAGGGAGCTTCATGGAAAAGGGTTAAAATCTCAGAGCAGTTTTCATCATTCTCGTTTTCTTTTGCATTTTCAGGCTTTCGATCACCACCAGGTTTCTAAGAGACACGAAATAGACAAAAAGATTTTGAAAATCAAATTGAGAGAGAGAGAGAGAGAGAGAGTTATGTACTACTGAAAGAATGAACCATAGACAAATAGGGGGGAAAAAAAGAAACAATGCCATAAAGAAAGCACAGAAGACAGATGTACCTCAGGTAGTGGTTCCTTCTCTAAGTCGAGTATCTGTATACTGTGGCAGCAAGAAGAAACATCCTTTGCCCCCACCGGTGGATTAAGAGCTTCCACGCCTGTCTTTCGGGGATAAGGAATACTTGGTTTCCTCTTTGGGCGTGGAGGAGGAATCTCAATGTCAAGAGCTTGTCCCACTGGCACTCCTTTAACAAGAGCCTCCTTCTCCAACTGTGTACCCCCTAAAAAAAAGTTAGTTTCTGAACTAAATTATAGATTAAATTAAATCACAGTCGAATATTTTTTTAACGCGCAAAAAAAATAATAATAAAATAAAATAAAATCAACATCAAAGAGAAATTAACTGGAATAACTCAAGAAGTGATACTCCCCCTTCTAGGTTTGAAGCACAATTACCAAAACCATGTCTCCGTAGTTTAGCATAATTTATTTATTTTTTGATAAATACGAAATGTTAACATAAATGGATCTAGGTTCCCCACTCTTTTCTCTACTATGCAATATAAGAGCCTCTGAGCCATATTAAACACTAATACTACGTAACTTTCCAAGATTTAGGATGACCACTTGCAATGCGACAATGGATCTACGTCCAATATAAAATTGCTTAAGTTATGTTCTGGGAGATCTATAATCTGAATTTATATACAAATTTAGTTTTTTTTAGCACTTAACTCAGATTTTCAGCTGATATGAAACTCTTCCCACCTATACGACCATCTTGCTAGCCAAGCAAATGACCAGAACATAGTGTCTCAGAAGGGAAACATTGTTCTTCACATCACTGTCACTCAAATCTAACAAAGTTATGGACATGTTGACAGTGTCCACCTTTTTACCCTCAAAAACTATGTCCACCATCTTTGAAATGTGTTTCTTTACTTTGAGTATACCTTGAGACCCTACTACAGTTGAGTAAATATACGCTGATATGCACAAACTAAAAAGAAGCTAGCATATGAATCTAGGCTTCTCCGTTCATCGAGGAGTTTCTTCTATTTCTAACTTCGTCAAAAATTGAGTTCATTAGGTAGAACCATCTTAGCTAACATATTTCAAGTGTTGACAGAAACACCATTTGGTCTTCAAGCTGTTCCTACTTCTTGTCAGTCTTGAAGAGCCAGACGGGAGGGGGACCTGCAGGGGCCATGGACCTACAAAGTTGTGGATTCTACCACCTTTTTTAGGCTATACAAACCTCGATACCCTATCCCCTGATGTCTGTCTAGGCTCTTTTACCAAGCTTCTAAAAATTTGGAATTAATACGCTGTATGTTACACAAGCATATTTATAAACTAAGTCACACTCCAAGCTTCCCATTTGTAGGTTTGCACAGTAGTTAGTTTCCTTGTTCACATCTTCTTCCAGATTATTACAGCTTCCCTCTTTTATAGTCTGACCCCAAGTCTTTAAATATCTGTTTCAGTCTAACTAATTTCTCAACATTCTCCACATGACCATGTGTATGATGTAAGCATATGTGCAAATATATTCTCTCTCAAGGGTATCAAACAAATTCACGAATTAAGGATCAAACATTGATTTTGCAAGAAAATCACTTCAATGTAGGAGACTTCATTGCTCCTTGCTCACTCCAAAGGCTGCTTGACAATATTTCTAGGATAGTCATGACCTCTACTGCTTCTCCCTTCCTCTTCCTAAGGTTTTCTGGGCTGGGGTTTATCTCTCCATAGACCATAGCCTTTATGTTTAGATCATCAAAATTCTCAACTTCATTGAAAATGCTAAATCCTTCTCAACTTATGATACCTATAGAAACTTGAAAGGAAAACTTCTACCTCCGTTCCAATCTCATTTTCATTTGATAAAACATTCTAAACCTCACTTCAATCAGTTTACATGATAAAGTCATTTCAACGTAAGAAGTTACTTTGGTTTATGCAAACACACTGTTACTAACCCATATATTAAACATAAAATGAAGCACATTTAAGGGTCAAGAAAGAACTTCAAATAAAAGAGAGACCCTTGAAATTGGTTCAATTCAAGAGAGGCCCACCTGGCAATTCTAGTTAGTTGAGCCTATTATGTTTCTTTCGAGTCACAATCTGTGGATTTGTTTTATTAGGAATTCTTTAGCTTAACACAATGGTGTAGTGACTCTTGGGGTGGCCACCAACCCAAGGCGAAAGCCTTGCAATTTACCCGGTCCACTAGGTCTGTGGGGGGGGGTGGTTTTACATTCGGCTAAGCAGGGTGTTTAGCCTGGCAAAAACCAAATGGGTTCCCCACGGTTCTAAAAAAAAAATTACAAAACAAAAACAAAAAAACACACAATGGTGTATTGGTTACTTTCAGAATTTGTACCTTGCTGTCTTGTAACCATCACACTTCAGTTTTCCTGTATTAGATTTCGAAGTTTAGTATTTAGAACTTCTTAGACTGTTCTTATAGACAGAGTTTTCAAACTTTGGTGCCTGTTCAGTTGCTACTAGAAATTTGAGTACAAGTCAGTTTGATAACCCCCCCCCCCCCCCCCCCCCCCCCCCCCCTTTGAAGCTTAACCTTTCTACTTTCTTGTTTGGTCTCCTTTCTACTTTCTTGTTTGGTCTGAAGTTTTCAAGCTTAAAGCCTATTTTCACAAACCTAGCCCTTTCACGAGTTTTTGAGCTTTACCAGGACATCTCCCATGCTTCTCAGGTTGCTCTGGGTCATTCTGTTTTCGACTTCTTAAGCTATTTGCAGACTCGGTGGGAGGAGTTAGCCCAATATGAACCCATCAGTGATTTCCCTAATGATGGTGAAGTTAAAGTCAAACATTTCGATCGTCGACATACCTACCAATTTTTGATGGGCATAAAACCTGAGTTCGAGGCCTACGTACCCAGATTCTAAACACTGTTCTTATGCCCTCTTTATTTCAGGCTTTTGCTACTGTTGAGGGTGACGAGCGTCACCGTCGCATTCTAGCACCGCCGACTGTGCTTGCTCTGCCAGTCTTTGATCAGATGGCTTTTGCTGCCCGCTCGGGCCCAAGCCCTCCTTTTGGTACTTCAGGTCGTGCTCCCTTTGGTCCTCGTCCTACTGGCAACCGTCCATATTGCTAGCACTATCGTGTGCTTGGTCACACTATTGATCGTTGTTTTGACCTTCATCTTGAGCTAAAGCAGCAATATAATACGGCTCGGGGTGTGGGTCGTGGGAGAGGTGCTCCTCATACTGGAGCCATTGCTGAAATGATTCCACCTTCACCAGATTATACTGAGCTTCAGTCCCAAATTGCCCAGCTGCAGTCACATTTGGGTCTTGGCACTACCTCCTCCTCTACTCCTGCACCTACAGCTGCTATTGCCACAAGTACTCCTACTGCTCTTTATGGTAAGTCTACCCATCCTACTTGGATTCTAGACTCCGGCGCCAATAATCATATGATTGGTGAGCTCTCTTCCTTTGTTTCTCCTTTTACTTCCATTGATTAGTCAGTTCGTATCGCTGATGGGTCATCTGTGTCTGTTCACAATCAGGGTGACACCTATTTATCTCATGATATTACTCTTTCATATGTGTATTTTATTCCTAATTTTACCTACAATCTTCTATCTGTTAATCGGTAGCCGAAGATCATAATTGTGCAGTTGTGTTCTTAGCGAGTTGTTGCTATCTGCAGGACCTGACTTCGAAGAAGATTTTTGGCAGGGGGTATAAGCATGATGCGTCTACTACTTTGGTGATCCTTCTTCAACCAGGTTGTCCTCTTCCAGCCTGCAAGCTACTATTTCTTCTAATTCCAATAATTATGTCTTACCAGATTCGAATACTTATGTTTTTTCTCTTAAAACTTTGGATCTATGGCATGCCCATTTAGGACATGCAAATTTTCAATATTTATGTTGGTTGTTACCACTTTTAAATAAAGCTTGCAAAGATTATAATTTTAAGTGTGTGGTTTGTGAATTATCAAAGATTCAAAGCATACACACACCTCTTACATACCTCGCATGCACCGAGCACCTAGTGCTTTTGACCGTATTCATTCTGATCTATGGGGCCCTCACCTACCACAGCTCTGTCCCAACACCGATATTATGTCACAATTATCGATGATTACACCAGTTGTACTTGGGTTTATCTTTTGAAGAAAACGTCTGAAGTCTTTTCTCACTTTAGAAATTTTGTACAAATGGTTAAAACTCAATATCATACTATTGTGCGTAATATTCGGTCTAATAATGGACGGGAATATATCACTGATGAGTTTAGGGCTGCCCTTAATAAGGATGGTATACTTCAACAACTTACATATCCCTATACTCCAGCACAGAATGGTGTGGCAGAACGAAAGAACCGCCATATCATGTCTGTAGTTAAATGTCTCTTATATGGTATGGGTGTACCTAAATATTTTTGGGACATGACTGTTCTTACTGCTACATATCTTATTAATCGTGCTCCGAGTCGTAGCTGTCTTGGAAAGGCACCTCTTCATGTCCTTAATCCTGGTAGTACTCTCTTTCCTATTGTACCCCGGGTGTTTGGGTGTACCTGCTTTGTCCAAAATAAAAGTCCTACCTGTTCCAAACTTGATGATAAGGCAGGTCGTTGTGTTTTTCTAGGGTACTCATCCATGTCTAAAGGGTATCGCTGCTATGAATCCTCTCACGCGCCATTTCTATAATTCTTTGGATACCTTTCTCGAAATTGTTCCTTTTTATCCAGGTTCTTCTACTCTTCCAGCATCTGTGGAACCTGTGGTGGAGGATATTTCTGTTCAACCTCGTCCGGTCCCTATTTTTGAGTCTCTTCCATCAGCTTCTTCTCCAGTCCCTATTGTTTCCAGTGCTCCACTGCAGGTTTACTCTAGGCGTCAGAATGCTCCTGCTCCACCGCCAGCTTCTTCTCCGTACTTAGATATCTCCTCTCGTCCTTTAGTTTCTAATATACCTCCTAATATTGTTTCTAATACTTTTCCCTCTCCTCGTTATCCCACCCGTGTTCGCTGCCCACCTTCCCGTTTTCTTGTTTCTCATAGTACTAATCATCCCATTTCCCAGTATATTTCTTATCATGGTTGTCATTGCCTCTTTTGTTAGTACAATTGACTCCATTCCGTTTCCTCGGTCAGTTCTTGAGGCTCTTCAGAATCCTAAATGGGTGGATGTTATGAAAGTAGAAATGAGTGCTCTTCAGGGCAATCAGACATGGGATATTGTTACTCTTCCTGCTGGTGAGCGCACTGTTGGTGGTAAGTGGGTGTTCTCTGTTAAATGTTTTCCATATGGCACTGTTGATCGGTATAAAGCCCGGCTTGTTGCTAAGGGCTTTACTCAGGTTCCTGGTAAGGATTTTGGTGCTACTTTTGCTCCTGTGTCTAAGTTAACCACAGTTCATCTTCTGGTTTCCCTTGCGGCGTCCTATTCTTGGCCTCTTCATCAACTAGATGTTAAGAATGCACTCCTCAATGGTGACCTCTCTGAGACTATCTACATGGATCCCCCGTCTGGTTTTTGCCCTCAGGGGAAGTGTTTTGGGAAAGTATGTCGTCTGCGCAAGTCTCTTTATGGTTTGAAACAGTCTCCATGTGCATGGTTTAGTCGTTTCAGTGAGGTGATACTTACTATGGGTTTTATCCGCTGCCATTCAGATCATACTTGTTTTATTCGGCACAACTCCCACGGACAATGTATTATTCTCTCAGTGTATGTCGATGATATTATAATAACAAGTGATGATGCTTCAGGGATTATTCTTGTACAACGTGATCTCGGGACGTCATTTGATGTTAAGGATTTGGGGTCTCTAAGGCATTTTCTTGGTATTGAAGTAGCTCGGTCTCGCCAGGGTATCTCCTTATCCTAGCGAAAGTATGCTCTTGACCTTCTTCAAGATACAGGTATGCTTGGGTGTAGACCAGCATCCTCTCCTATGGATCCAAACCTAAAATTGTCTGTCGAGTTAAATGAACTATTACCGGATCCCTCGGTATATCAGCGTCTTGTAGGTCGTCTCATCTATATGGATCTAACATTTATTGTTAGTGTTGTGAGCCAGTTTATGCATTCACCCCGCTCTTCTCACTTGGATGCTGTGTATCATATTCTCCGCTACCTTAAGACTTATCCTGGTCTTGGTTTGTTCTTTAAAGTAGGAGCACAGTCAGGTCTCTCCTGTTTTACAAATGCTGATTATGCGGGCTCAAAGTGACAGACAATCTACTTTTGGGTAGTGTACATTTTATGGTGATCATCTCATATCTTGGAAAAGTAAGAAACAGGCTGTTGTCTCGCGTTCTTCCGCTGAAGCTGAATCTCGTGCATGGCTCTGGGAACATGTGAATTTCTCTAGCTTCGCTCTTTCCTTGAGAAATTGGGCTTTCCTATGAAGGACTCATCATCGTTGTTCTGTGACAATAAGTTTGCTATTATGTTATCGTCAGATTTTGTCCTTCATAAGTTGATATTCACTTTATTCGTGAAAAGGTTCGATCAGGGGTTGTCACCCCAATGTTTGTGTCCTCACGTGACCAAACTGTTGATATGTTCACTAAGTCTGTTGGTCCTGGTCTACTTCAGTAATCTCTTCACAAGCTTGGGCTCGTCAATATCTTCACCCCAGCTTGAGGGGGAGTATTGGAATTAAGGACTAATTAGAGGATTTTTATTCTATCTATATTTGGTCATGTTGACCATTCCTTTTCCAGTTTATTCTCATTTATTGTTTTTTATTTTATTTCCTTTTCTTTTCTTCATTGTAAATATATTTATACTGGAACAATGAATGGAAGAATCAAGCTTTTACCAAACTCTTTTCTATCAAAATCACGATAGTAATGTTGATTAACATTACACAATATTATTGAAGGCTTAATCTCACAACTGTGAGACCTCTTTATTTATAATAACAAAGGAACCAAAGATTACACGCAAGTCCCTATACTAATCATAAAATATAAAAACATTATAAAACATTAAATAACTAATAAAACTTAACGCCCCCCTCCTCAAGCTGGTGTGAAGATATCTCTCATTCCCAGCTTGCTAAGGATAAAGTGAAACGAACGACTTTTTTTTTTTTTTATTGCTGAAAAGGTGAAACGAACGACTTGCTACTCTTTGTGAGGACATCCGCTAGCTGCTCTCCAGACTTGACAAATGGAGTACAAATACTACCATAATTTAGCTTCTCTTTTATAAAATGTCTGTCAATCTCCACATGTTTTGTCCTATCATGTTGGACTGGATTATGAGCAATGCTAATGGCTGATTTACTATCACTACAGTTTCATAGAGTCCTTTGGCCCAAACCCCAAATCAGTCAAAACTATCTGAATCCATAATAATTCACATACTCCTTGTGCCATAGCTCTAAACTTGGCCTCTGTACTTGATCTTGCTACCATTGCTTGCTTCTTACTTCTCCGTATGACCAAATTACCTCCCACAAATGTGCAATACCCCGTAGTTGATCTCCTATCCATCACTGAACCTACCCAATCTGCATCGGTGTATGCCTCAACTAGCGTATGACCATTCTTGGTAAAGAACAGTCCTTTCCCTGGGGCTGACTTAAGATATCTCATAATTCTAAGCACAGCATCAAGATGAAGTTGTCTAGGAGCATGCATAAATTGAGTTACCACACTAACAGCGAAAGCAATATCAGGTCTGGTATGAGCCAAATAGATAAGTTTTCCTACTAATCTTTGATATCTCCCCTTTTCAACTGGTTCTCCACTGGGATCATCGCTAAGCTTCGTATTTGGGTCCATGGGAGTATCAACTGCTTTACAACCAAGCAAACCTGTCTCCTTTAGGAGATCCAGAACATACTTACGCTGGGATATAAACAGCCCTTCCTTGCAGCGTGCCACTTCTATTCCCAGAAAATATTTCATATCTCCCAGATCCTCAATTTCAAACTCCTTAGCAAGATAGGTCTTCAACTGCTCCATTTCTACTAAGTCATCACCTGTGAGAACTATATCGTCTACATAGACTATCAAAGCAGTCAATTTCCCTTGTGAGGAATGCTTGATAAAGAGAGTATGATTACCTTGGCTTTGTCTAAAACCATACCTTATCATAGCCTGAGAGAATCTATCGAACCAGGCTCTAGGAGATTGCTTGAGCCATATAAGGATTTCTGGAGGCAACATACGTCCTCAAACCCAGGAGGAATGTCCATATACACTTCTTCTTCCAAGTCACCATGTAGAAATGCATTCTTGACATCAAACTGATGCAAGGGCCATTCCAAATTTGCTGCTAGTGACAAAAGGATCCTAATGGAGTTCATTTTTGCAACTGGGGCAAATGTCTCTTGGTAATCAACCCCATATGTTTGAGTAAGCCGTTAGCAACAAGCCTGGCTTTGTATCTCTCAATAGTCCCATCCGCATTATGTTTCACAGTGAATACCCACTTGCATCCTACCGTCTTTTTACCTCGAGGTAACTCTGCTAATTTCCACGTCCCATTTTTATAAAGAGCTTTCATCACTTCAACCATGGCATTTTTCCAATTAGGATTAGACAAAGCTTCCTGAACATGGTTAGGAATAGATACAGAATCGATTTGTGACACAAAGGCCCTATATGATGGAGACAGATGGGAGTTTGAAACAAAATTTGAAAGAGGATGTTTAGTACATGCTCTAGTTCCCTTTCACAAGGCAATAGGCATATCTAAATCATCATCATCATCAGATGGATCAACAATAATGGGTATTGGAGAATTAGTAATAGAGGGACAAGAAATACCTGAATCATCTTCACTAGAAGAAGGCAACTGAAGCCGGATTGGAGAGATGTGCCTTTTTTCAGCTGTCCCAAAAATCTGTCTCCTCTTATCCTTGGTATATGTTAACAACTCCTTACCTTCTCTCTTTTCTTCCTCTTCCTCTCTTTTTTCTCTCTTCCTCTCCTTTTTCCTCCTCATCCACTCTTTTTGGTTCCTCTTCCTCTCTAGATATAGGGAAGGGAACAATGAAAGTGGAATGCTCTTCTTGGTGCTCTATCTCTCCCTGGAGAGGAGAGAGAGAGGACTGGAAGTAGGAAAGTGTCTCATCAAAGGTGACATCCATAGATGCATACCACCGATGAGTAGAGGGATGATAACACTTGTACCCTTTCTGAGTTGGAGAATAACCAATAAAGACACATTTGACAGAGCGAGGATCTAACTTCTTATGAGAAGGAGAATGATTGTGAACGAAACACACACAACCAAACACTCTAGGAGGAATGGGAAATATGGAGGATGGATTAGTAAGAAGTTCAATAGGAGATTTCTTACCAAGGGCACGCGAAGGAAGACGATTGATAAGGTAGGTTGCAGTAAGAACTGCTTCCCCCCAGTAAGGCTTGGGAAGATGCATTGAGAAGAGCATTGACCTGGCTGATTCTAACAAATGACGGTTTTTTCTCTCTGCAACACCATTCGCTGAGGAGTATTGGTGCAAGACATTTGATGTATCATCCCATGCACTGAAAAATAGTGAGTAAGACCCCCCCCCCCCCCCCCCCCCCCCCCCTTTGTCAGAGCACACAACTTTGACAACTGTGCTAAATTATGTACACATCATTTTATGAAAGGATTTAAAGATGGGAAAAACATCATTTTTATCCTTCATCAAATAAACCCAAGTAGTGCGAGTACAGTCATCTATAAAGGTAACAAACCATTTGTAGCCATTTAGAGTGGTAATGGGGGAAGGACCCCAAACATCAGTGTGAATAATAACAAATGGAATAGTACTTTTATTAGAACTGGAATTATAAGTTGCACGGTGGTGTTTTCCCAACTCACAAGCCTCACAAGAAATGTTGGAAACACTTTTATTTCTGATAAGAGAAGGAAATAAAAAACGAAGTAAATAAAACGAAGGGTGGCCTAATCTCTGATGCCATAACCAAGCTGCCCTCGGAATAGTCTCTCTCTCTATATGATGAGCTGTTTGTGTCAAGTTTCCCTATGTGTCTCCCTCTGGCAACAGAAAATATAGGCCATTCTCCTCTCTACCACTGCCAATCACCTTCTTCGTGGAGAGATCCTGAAAGACACAATGAAACGGGAAAATAGTGACACTACAGCATGAGTAATACGAGCAATCGATAAAAGATTAGTAGAGAAATTAGGAACATGAAGTACCGAAGATAAAGGTAATGAATTAGAAATTTTAACGACACCTTTACCAGAAATGGATGAAAGAGAACCATCGGCAGTTCTAACTTTCTCTTTACCAGAACTTGGGGTATAAATAGAGAAGACAGAGGAAAGACCGGTCATGTGATCGGAAGCTCCATCAATAATCCATGGTTGACTAGAATTAACATGTAAAGCATGTGAAAAATTAGCAGAAAAACCTGTTTGGGCAAAAGAAGTAGATGCAGTCGGAGTGTTCAACTTAGCCATAATACGGCAGAGAGTTTCGATATTGGCACTACTGATGCTTCCCGTTCTGGAGAAGAAGATGCAGCAAGATTATCGTTTTCCTCGGAAGGAGATGACTCAGTAGACAAATGAGCTCGTGGAGGGCCACCATGACGTCCACCCCCACGTCCCCTGGAAGAGGTAGGACGTCCGTGAAGCCTCCAACATGTCTCGCAAGTGTGCCTGAGACGATTGCAATGATCACACCAAGGCCTATTATTGTTGTTGTCACGTCCCATATACTAGGAATCTCTTTGAGGAGTAAAGGACATGCCGCCCTTTTGATTAGAGGATACCAAGGCTGACCTGCCAGTCGATGGAGGAGGCAACATAACAGAGCGGTGACTTTCTTCATCTTGCACAATAGAAAATGCTTCTCGAAGAGATGGAGGAGGAACCATACCCAAAATACAGCCACGAACTGCGTCAAACTCAGCCTTTAGACCAACTAGAAACTTGAAGAGTCTCTCCCCTTCAATATACTTTTGAAAACCCGCTGCATCAGTTGGATTAGAAGGTTGAAATGCGATTAAATGATCAAGGTGTTTCCAAAGAGAGCCTAGAGTGGTGAAATACTGGAGAGTAGTGCAATCCCCTTGAACTTCGTCCTGAATCGCTCTTCGAAGCTCGTACACTTGGGCGAAATTCCCTTGACGGGAATTTGTCTTTGCTAAAGTATCCCAAATATCTTTGGTCGTGCCCATAGATAAGAACGGATCTGCGAGTTCGGGTTCCATAAAATGAACGAACCAACTCATTACTAGAGAGTTATCACCTTCCCACTTGAGATATGTCGGATCAACATGATTAGGGGCCTTAACTGAACCATCCACATATCTGAATTTGAATCGACTACGGAGCCATAAAGTTGCCGACTGGGACCATGAGAGATAATTAGCACCATTGAACAAAACAGTGGCGATTTTGGAACCCGGGTTCTCAGTAACGTATGACTGTCTCTCGTTACCCATAGAGGAACCTGAAGAAGCGGCAATAGATTTCTTTGGTGTCATACCTTCTTGGGACATGATGAAGGGTGTAGACACAAAGAATGAGAGAAAGGATGATGGTCAAGGGAAGCCTAAGATGACCCGATCTAGTTAAAGAACATAGATCCACTTACGGATCGAAAACGAACAAACTAGGAGCAGAAAGTGTTCTCAAAAAATTATTGTGGCTGATAAAGAACTTCTCTAGGCAGTGAGGGTTGCGGCTAGGTGTGAATAGTGTTGCGTGAACAGTAACTCGATGAGCGGTGCTGCGATGAACATTAACTAGATGAACAGTGCTGCGATGAATAGTGCGCGATGAACAGTAACTTTGCGATGAAACTCTCATTGGGTCGGCTAGTGTTAGGGATAGGGTTAGGCTTAGGGTTAGGGTTAGGGTTAGGGTTAGGGTTAGGGTTAGGGTGGTAGGCGGCTTGTGGTGGTGACAGAACCCTAATTTAGGGAGGCTCTGATACCATGTTGAATAACATTACACAATATTATTGAAGGCTTAATCTCACAACTGTGAGACCTCTTTATTTATAATAACAAAGGAACCAATAATTTCATGCAAGTCCCTATACTAATCATAAAATATAAAAACATTATAAAACATTAATAACTAATAAAACTCTAACAAGTAAAACCTTCAATGAAAAGATTGGGTGGTGAACAAGGATGGTAGCCCACGTCTTTATACAATAAGGCTGCTAGCATTACTAGAGTTGAAGAAGAAGATTGGCAGCATAATTATATCTTCCAAGGACTGGTTCAAGATAAGATCAAGGTAATAAGCATAATTTGGTGGTGGTAGTTGCGTGAATATTCTTCCAGCAAGCACTGTTATCTCCTCACTCTTCCAATTAACACCCTTGTCTATGTAAGGGGGATTTTGTGGATGGTAAATCTTTTCAATTTACTGCATTAGCAAGTTCCTGTAATTCTTCTTTTATAAGTAAGGTAATGCCTAAACTGCAAAAATTAGGGTGCAACTTATGTTCATCCTAGGTATACAACTTTAAAATTTTACACAAGTCTTATGCCTCCCCAAACACTCTACAAAGAAGAAAAATATAGTAGACAAAGGAAGAGAGACCTTTCCACTCAAGAATATGATGATCTCGAACATCTATTTTTCAAGCTTTGTATAGACATATCTATTAGAGATTGATGTACATTGTTGGGCACACTCTCTGACAGTTTAAGATTTTGGAGCAACTAGTGACTTGACATACTATTAGAGCCTTGCTTGTGGGAGGTGTTGGGTTCGAATCTCCATCCTGGGAAGCTACTCTTACTTGCTGTGCAAACATAATGTGTCTCTTTGCAGCCAAGTCATGTAACAATCCCTTAAGTAACTCTCAGGGTATGTCACTTAGCGATTGCAGTTGTGGAATCACCAAGGTTTCACTTGCATTTTTATGACACAAATTTTTTGAACAGATCTCAACTTTAATTTGACATATAGTCAACACTATAATCGCCACTCTACCAGTATAAACCTACAAGCTTTGTTAAATGAGTCGAAGGGCTGATCACTTTCTCTGACTGCTGTAAATGAGTCATATTCTTAGTCACAAGCTTTTCATGTTTGTATGCCTCACATGGAACACACTTGCACATTCTCGAGAGTTGAAAATCTCTGTATGTGAAACTACACATTCTCTCCATTCTCTAGCTGGCCCGACTTTGAACAAGGTACCTTAACAAATCTAGCCATCTAACCAGAATTTCGCTCAACAATAAACTTTACTGAAATTCACAAGAATACTTAGCTAACTCGGAATGAGACTCTCATCTTGAAAAAGGCAAGTAACTTTATTGAGTGAAGCTTGAGAAGGAAACCTTTAGTGCTGACTAGGAGAACAACATTTAGTCTTTTATTTTACAATCTAATATAAACAATGATAGCATGAAAATAACTGCAATTACCAAGTATTGGCCCCCATGAATCCATGGTGCTAGAGGGGTAGGCTGGACATACATATAAACTTTAGCATTGTTTGCACCACTTGAAACTTCGCTCTGATGCTTGGCCAATAGTAACATCAATGGCAAATTACTAAGACCAAATTTATTGTTGAAGCTTGATATACATTGTTGGGCCCATTCTCTAGAAGCTTAAGCTTTTGGAGTAGTTGGTAACTTAACTGATATTAGAGCCTTGTTTGTGGGAGGTCCTGAATTCGACTTTCCATCCCCGCGCTGGTGTGCATATTTGCACTTTGTTATTGTCTCCACTATAATGGAGTTTACTTTGTTGGGTCTCCACGTGTGAGACGGGGTCACACATGAGGGAGGGTGTTGAAGATTGATATAGATTGTTCGGCCCATTCTCTAAAAGCTTAAGCTTTTGGAGCAGTTGGTAACTTAACATTTATATTACATTGAATCGAGTGCACACATAAGGTACGGTTGTATGTCTAAATGTTCAACTTAGACTCAAAAATAAAAGATATGGGGACTCTACTTGAATTGTTTCCAAAAGTATAGCTACGCGGACACTGTCAAAACACATAAATAATGTATTATCCTCAATTAGAATTTAATTAAGAGATTTCTATCCGTCTTTTCATAAAAAATCTGAAACTTCTTTACGCCCTCAATTTGAGCTGTTGCTTCTTTTCTTCTTTCTTTAATTTTTTTTATTGTTAACATCATATGTGGACGATCGGCGTGGCCGATTTTTGTATACGAGATGTACAACGTCTATTCTATTAACCGCGTTATATACTATCGAAACAGATACTTTTGGTGCAACAGGAGAGTTCGTGTAATACAGGACCAAACTATAAATTCTGGAAAAGTCCTCAATACTGTGGCTAAGACAGGTATCGACAAATATGATTCTGTTAAGTCACCATTACCAATTACTCTAAAAGCTTAAGTTGTCAGAGAATGGATCGAAAAATATATATACCTTCCCTCTAGTGCAACCCCATTTCGCATAGGAAGAGTCAATAAACTAAACTCAAATAACAAGTGCAAATATGCACGTCAAAGCGCGGATAGAGACTCAAATATGAGACCTCTCACAAACAAGAAATCTGATACCATGTTAAGTATTCACTAAAACCTTAAGCTCTTAGAGAATGGGCCCAACAATATATCTACCTTCAAGAGATTCATCTTGAGAATCATAAGGTTCTTGTTGGAATTAGGAAACAATTTAGAATTTATTTATTTCCGAATTGGTCATGTTGACCCAATTAATGCAGTTTTTATTTCCTTTGATTGTCTTTCCTTTTTGTTGCTCTCTAGGATTGTATATATACAGGACCATATAGTAATGTAAAATTATCCCTTTCTTACATTCTTCTTGGTATCAGAGCCACACACAATCCACCACCACCACCACCACCACAACTGTGTCGCAACCCATCACCACCATCACAGCCTGCGCCGCAGCCTTCCTATCACCACCACAACTCGCCGCAGCCTCACCCACCCCTCGGCGACCACACCACCACCCTCAGCCACTGCGCCGCAGCCCTTAGGGCTTCTCCTTTGTGCGGCGCAGCTTCCCAAGCCTTCGGCTTGGTGTTGTAGCCCTTCTGCTGCTCCTGTGCCCTTGTAAGGGCCTGTTCGTGATGTGCTAAGAGCCCGTATCGTGCTCTCCGTCTTTAGTCTGGGTGACCGAGTTTCCGGTTGCCCTCGTCTTTCGTCGAGTTTCTGGCCGTGACCGAGTTTCCGGTTGCTATTGTTTTTTCTGCCGAGTTTCCGGCCGTTCTTATTGATCGTAGTATTCCCTTCTGGGGCCGCGTGATTTTTCGGGTTTCTTCCTGATTCTTTGTCCTTGCTAGTTTCATAGCTGATACAAGAACAGATGGTACTTCCCCCTCATCTTCCGGCCCCACGGCCACTATTGCTGCAGGTATTCCTACCGCTCTTTATGGTAAGTCAGACCACCCCACTTGGATTCTGGATTCTGGTGCCAATAACCACATGACTGGTGAGCATTCTATTTTTACGTCTCCTCTTATTTCCATTGATCAGTCTGTCCGTATAGCCGATGGGTCGTCCATTCCCATCCGTAGTCAGGGTGATGCACGCTTGTCCCCAGACATCACTCTTTCCTATGTTTATTATGTCCCAAACTTTGCCTATAATCTTCTTTCTGTTAATCGTCTTGCTAACAGTCATAATTGTGCCGTTGTTTTCTTACCCAACTGTTGTTATTTGCAGGATCTGACTTCGAAGAAGATTTTTGGCAGGGGGTATGAGCGAGACGGTCTCTACTACTTTGGTGATCCTCCATCATCCAAGGTGTCATCCTCTAGCCTCCAAGCTTCTGTTTTGCCAGTCTCAAATAATGTTTTGCCAGCCTCAAATAACTATGTGTTTTCTCTTCACACCTTAGAGTTGTGGCATGCTCGTCTAGGACATGCAAATTTTCAATATCTATGTTGGTTATTTCCTTCTTTAACTAAAGCTTGCAAGGATTCTAATTTTAAATGTGTGGTGTGTGAACTGTCAAAACATACTCGCACTACCTATATTCCTCGCATGCATCGGGCACCTAGTGCCTTTGATCTTATCCATTCTGATGTGTAGGGGCCTTCACCTGTCACAGCCCTCTCTCAACACCGTTATTATGTCACATTTATTGATGATTACACTCGTTGCACTTGGGTTTATCTAATGAAGAAAAAATCTGAAGTCTTTACTCATTTTAGAAATTTTTTACAAATGATCAAAACCCAATATCATACTGTTGTGTGTAATATTCGGTCTGATAATGGTAGGGAGTATATAACGGACGAGTTTAGATCTGCCCTTAACAAAAATGGGATTCTCCAACAACTTACATGTCCTTATACTCCAGAATTGAATGGTGTGGCGGAACGTAAAAACTGTCATATCATGTCTGTGGTTAGATGTCTCTTATGTGGTATGGGCGTTCCTAAATATTTTTGGCACATGGCTGTTCTCACTGCCACTTACCTTATTAATCGTACTCCCAGTCGAGTACTACAGGGCAAGGCGCCTCTTTACGTGCTTAAGCCTGATAGTACTCTCTTTCCTATTTTGTCGCGGGTCTTTGGTTGTATTTGTTTTGTCCAAAATAGGAGTCCTACCCGTACCAAACTTGATAATAAGGCGGTTCGGTGTGTCTTTTTGGGGTATTCATCTATGTCTAAAGGGTATCGGTGTTATGATCCCGCCACTCGTCACTTCTATCACTCTTTGGATGTTACCTTTCTGGAAAATGTTCCTTTCTTTTTAGGTTCTTCCTCATCAAATCAAGTATCTGTGGAGACTGTTGAGGACAATAATGCTGCTCTACCACGTCCCGTTCCCATCCTTAACTCCGTCAGTGAATCTCTCCCTTCGGGGCTACATCTGCCTCCAGTGATCTCCAGCGATCCATCACAGGTTTACTCTCGCCGTCCACGCTCGTCTGCTCCCCTGCCATATTCTTCTCCGGATTCAGGTATCTCATCTCCTCCTTTACCTGCAGATATTGCTCCTGAAATTGTTTCTCCCCGTTACCCTACTCGTGTTCGTCGCCCCCCCGCTCGCTTTCTTCTATCTAATAGTACTAACCACCCTATTTCTAAGTATCTCTCTTATCAGGGTTTGTCTCCCATCTATCCGTCATATTTGAGTCAGGTTGATTCAGTTCCTATTCCTCGTTCTGTTCATGAAGCTCTCCAGGATCCTCAGTGGGTGGCTGCTATGAAAGCGGAAATGGATGCTCTTTAGGGCAATAAGACATGGGAACTTGTTGATTTACCAGCAGGTGAGCGCACGGTTGGTTGTAAATGGGTCTTCAGCCTGAAGTATTTAGCGGATGGGACTATTGATCGTTATAAAGCTCGCTTGGTTGCCAAGGGCTTTACTCAGATTCCGGGAAAAGATTTTGGTGCTACTTTCGCACCTGTTGCTAAGCTCACTACAGTTCGCCTCCTAGTTTCGCTTGCTGCTTCTTATTCTTGGCCTCTTCATCAACTTGATGTCAAGAACGCTTTTCTTAATGGTGATTTGTCCGAGATTATTTACATGGATCCTCCTCCAGGTTTTCGAGCTCAGGGGGAGTGTTTGGGGAAAGTTTGTCGCCTCCGAAAATCTCTCTATGGGTTGAAGCAATCGCCTCGTGCATGGTTCAGCCGATTTAGTGATGTGGTGCTTACTATGGGATTTATTCGATGTCACTCTGATCATACTTGCTTTATCCGCCGTAACTCCCAAGGAAAGTGCATTATTATCTCTGTTTATGTCGATGATATTATTATTACCGGTGACGATGCATCGGGTATTGTGCAAGTGAAGCAAAATCTTGGGATGTCATTCGATATTAAGGATTTGGGTCCTCTAAAATATTTTCTTGGTATTGAGGTGGCTAGATCTCGTTACGGTATCTCTCTGTCACAAAGAAAGTATTCTCTAGATCTTCTTCAGGATACTGGTATGCTTTGGTGTAGGCCAGCTTCCTCACCTATGGATCCTAATCTCAAGTTAACTGCAGAAATGGGGGATTGTTTACCGGATCCTTCAGTGTACCAGCGTCTTGTAGGTCGTCTCATCTACTTGACAAATACACGTCCGGATCTCACATTTGTTGTCAGTATTGTGAGTCAATTTATGCACTCACCGCGTACTTCACACTTGGATGCTGTATATCATATTCTTCGATACCTCAAGACTTGTCCGGGTCTTGGACTCTTCTTTAAATCAGGAGCACAGTTGGGTCTCTCCTGTTTCATTGATGCAGATTACGCGGGTTCCAAAGGTGATAGAAGGTCTACTTCTGGTTTCTGTACTTTTCGTGGTAATCATCTTATATCCTGGAAAAGTAAGAAGCAAGCAGTCGTCTCGCGTTCTTCAGCCGAAGCTGAATATCGTGCCATGGCTCAGGGCACATGTGAACTTCTCTGGCTTCGTTCACTCCTTGGCGAGTTGGGCTTTCCAGTCACAGACTCATCATCTACCCTTTTTTGTGATAACAAGTCTGCTATCATGCTGTCCTCCGACTCAGTCCTTTATGAGAGAACGAAACACATAGAAGTTGATGTTCATTTTATTCGTGAGAAAGTTCGGTCTGGAGTTGTCAAACCTAGCTTTGTATCATCATCCAATCAAACTGCAGATATGTTTACTAAGTCCATTGGTCCAGGATTGCTTCAGTCATCTCTTAGCAAGCTGGGACTCGTTGATATCTTCGCCCCAGCTTGAGGGGGAGTGTTGGAATTAGGAAACAATTTAGAATTTATTTATTTCCGTATTGGTCATGTTGACCCAATTAATGCAGTTTTTATTTCCTTTGATTGTCTTTCCTTTTTGTTGCTCTCTAGGATTGTATATATACAGGACCATATAGTAATGTAAAATTATCCCTTTCTTACATTCTTCTGTTCTAATAAATGCAGTATTCCTACCCGATGTATAATTTTGAGACGCAAATAGTCGATGTAGCGGGGACAAGAAAACGAGACACGCACAAAATACGACACTATAGACACGATCTGACACGACAAACCATTAAAACTTGGGACAAGGACACATGCCTAATGAAAACTACACTTTTTAAACTAATATAAAACACATCATGTCGTGTATGAAATTTTAATGAACGCTTTTTAACGAGCAATAGTGTTGTGTCTACTCTCGTGTTGGCCGCATGTTCGAAGCATTTTCAGTGTGTGGTTGATGTAAAAATATTAAGACACATTTTTCACATGTCCAGCACGTGTTGTGTCGTGTTTATGTGACATGGACACAACACCCACATTGAAGTGTCTGGATACATACCAGATAGCTTCTCAAAATGAGGTTTTTTTGGTTAATAATGTGTCATGTTGATATGTATGCAAGGAACCAAGAAATGGAAACTTGTGAGTCTACCTTTTCGTCAATGTTAAGCAAATATTTGCTCATGCTTTCGGGCTTCTTACCTTTCTTCCAAATATTAGCGGTCGTTTTTTAAGCAAGTATGGTTACTCTCTGATCCTAAGAAAGTTATCTGACTATTACCTCAACTGCCACTTGGTCACCAACAACCGAAATGTCTTTCCTAAGTCGTCTTGGTATTTAGGTCACTAAGATGAGGCTGCGACAAGTTACATAAATGTAGTGAGACAAATCATCTGTTTAGTATCAAAAGTGATCTCACACGTCTCGTCTTAGATTACATTGTCTCAGGAAACATAGCACAAGACATGACACTAGATGATGCTATTTCGCATCTTATATGAGAAAAAGAACTCAATGCCCTTATTCCACAGAAAAGAAAATTTCAAGACAAATAAGCCACATGTTAAAGAAAACAAAAATTATTGTTTCCGTTTTTGTAGTGTTTGAAAAGCAACAAATAAGATATGTACTAATTATCATAGTAGTTGTCAATACTCGACGTTTAGTGTTTTCTAATAGTCTTTTCACTTGTACTTGGAGTGTCTTTCTTACAATGGAAGTTGAGGAAGCAATAATGAGAGTGGAAGTGAAGATAATGAAAAAGACAATGGTGAGGAAATTATGATGAGAACAAGGACTATATCGATTAGAATGAGTGTATCTACTTATTTGACAAATAACTAAGTAGGTTTGGATTGTTTTAAAAAAATTCCAACCTACCAAGTAATATGTAATAAACTTGTTTAGTAATGCATGTATTGAAAATTAGACACTATAATATGTGGTTGACATCTTATTGTGTTTATTTGACCAAACAGTTTTGTTATTTTTTTTTTGAACTTTTCATAAAACTTTCTGGATTTTCGGAACCTCAACGTTTTGTCTCATTGGGTATCGCCCGATACTGTGACTTGACGCCGTGGTTGAGTCAACTCAGAGCCTTCTGAGACAATGCCCGATACAGTGAGTTCGAACTATTGTGTCACATCTTTGATTTTCTTTTGAAAGAAAGAAACAATTACACTTACAAATGAGTTGTTTACTTGTTTTGGTCGTGAGCTTGCTCTAGTAGTGGTTGGACCCCTCTTACCACTCCTTCCCCCGAAAAATAAAAAACCAAACCAATAAAGTCACGTGTTTTGTATCTAGACCATTTCCAATAAGCAATTAATCACCAAACACACATTCCTTTAACATGCTTCATGACTTTTTTTCTTTGTCTTTGTAAACACAATCAAACAAAAATTGACTTTCTATTTCAAGTTATACATCTAGGAGTACCTAAAAAGTTGAGTAGCATATAAATATAACTAATCGGTAAGCAATCTCTTATTTACTAATTGATCTTACGTTACGTACCCATTTCATTAATTTACTAGATTTATTTTTATTTGTAGTTAGTGAGTTAGTGGAGTTTGAACAAGTCAGAAAACTATCATGATTGTAATTTGTAGGAGTGTTAGTAGTAGCATTTGGTTTGTTATCTTTATGTTCCTATTATTTTGAGGGGTTGTTATTTATTTCACAAGAGTAACATCATATGCCTTATATAAGAGTCGTTCATGGGAAAAATGAGTACGAACACACCATGCATAATTCCCTTTTTAGAACTAAATCGAGTTTTGTGTTTGACATTGTATTCAAACCTTGCCTTGCAATTAGGTGTTAACATACACGCAGAGACGTCACATATTTAGAAGGAAAAACCTTGTGAAAAATGGAATCACTTCAAGAAACATAAAAAAGATAAACTTTCATACTGGATTCAGTTCTCTGCTGAAAAGTAGACAAGAGCGAAGCTAGGTTAATGTTGCTTGCAGGAAGTTGTTTCAGATTTATATATGCATCAGAATGCACACGCACATATTCTAGGGATATAAGGTAAATTTTGCCACTGGCTAGTGCCCAGAACATCACAGAGTATTGGGTAGAGAGGGACCTGACAAGAAGCAGGATTACGTACATAGAACAGAAAATAACAGTGAAAATAAAAGTAAAAAACAGCTGAGATATATTAACGCAGATCAACACATAAATTTATGCAGATCAATGCATAAATTTTGTATCGCTGGTAGTTAAAGCTAGGACCAAACAACTAGAAGCTGAGATATATTTTGTCATAGAAGCATAAGGTGAGAAGGTACCGATTGACCTTTGTAAAGAATTTCTGTGCATGACTTCTGATCTGCACAGCAGTCTTGGTCCCTATATGCTCTGCGCAGCACCAGATAAAAAGCCACAAAGAAGAGCACGAGGAGATCTCCAATTAAGAATACATATACTTAAGAAATGAGCCATTGGACTATATTCCTAAGAGGAACTATCCACCAAATTCAGCTGAAAACACTTAAAATCGACCCCATAGGCAATAGACAATAATTCATATAAAAGGGAATCAATTTAATGATTAATAATCCCACTTGCAGCTCTATATGAAGAATAATTAGTAAATAGTTTAAGTTTTGAGGATGGAGGAACTAATGAAAATAATGGAGTAAGCAAGTAGTAACCTTCAATACGCTGCCAAGCTCGCCCGTAGAGTTTCAAGGCTTCTAAAAACCTGTTGTGCTCCTCCTCCGTCCATCTTTCACGTTGCTTTGTGATCGTATAGGGCTTTCTAGTCTGCGATTGAAGGACTCGTATAATTTAAAAATTGAAGGCAAAGAAGAGTGATTGCAGTTCCTTATTCTATATGGCTCATTTGTTACGCCGGATACGGGTTCCAGATAGGATAGGATAGGAGTTACCCTATACCGTGTCTGTTGCGCGCAATCTTCTGCTTAAAATAGTCCGGAAGTGGGTTTTTTTTTTTTTCATCCCCCCAAATGAGTCGGATAACTCAATAGGAGGAGGGCGGTGCTATAAGGGTGGATAAGATATCTCTCTCTCTCTCTCTCTCTCTCTCTCTCTCTCTCTCATACCATTTAGGAGAGAGCAATAAGACATGGTGAAACTTGTGCATCTTAATTAGTAGCAGTAATTTCTTTAAAAATAATTTATTTTTACGGATACAAGGCTTGGTTTGGTTTGGTTACCTTAATAAGCAAATCTTCTCCAGAGGAGTAAGTGTCCATTAGACGGAGGAAAGCAGGCAGCTAGGCTAGCGCTGCTTCAAATCCTCTCTGATGAATAAGGTAGTATAATATAGCAGCCTCCTTTCGTCTTTCTTCGCGTAGAATACTAAATTAAGCTTATTCGCCGTTGCGGTCCAAAAAGCCTGATAAGGCAAAACTACTGCAAAAAAAAAAAAAAAAACCGGCAATTTCATTTTCAATTTTTCTGAAATGGAAACATCATTACATCATATAGTATCATAACTGAAAATGAAATTCTTTTGTTTTTGGAAGCAGGAAGGAGAATTTAAAGCAGAATCCACCGCAACAACAGAGAGAGAGAGAGAGAGAGAGAGAGAGAGAGAGAGAGAGCGAGAGAGAGCGAGAGAGATGCTTCTCTGAATCCCAAACAACTAAAACAAAATTCCTTATTCACAATCCTCACCAAAACGAAGAGGACGATGCCAAAACCTTGAGAGAGAAAAAAAGAAAAAAAAAATTCAATCAGTTAATCAATTTTCAATTCTACAGAAATGCATCCATATTTTATTTTTGTTACCTAAAGAATAAAATATATATATATATATATATATAAATAAAAAGAATCGGTCGGAAAGAGATGTAATTAATGATACAGTACCTTCGGAGATAGCCATCGAAAACTCCCGAGGCTCCGATCATGCATGAATTGATTTCATCGCATACAATACAAGTCAGAAAATCTCAGTCAATGGGACTTATTACTGAATCTGGGCGAAACTCAGATCGGAAGAAAAGCTATACATACATACATACAGAGTATGAAGAGCAGAGAAAGAGGACAGAAGGGCTGGGGGCGAGACCTAAAAAACAGGTAGAAAAGCTTTAGGACAAATCTCAGCCACTATAATTTCTTCTTCATTTTTAATTAATAGAAAAAAAAATAAAAAATAAAAAGAAAGAGAGTTAGGAGTATTTATTTGAGGCTGCAAAGAACCCAAGGCAATGGAGGGGCAAGTGATGGTGCCAAGTGGCATTATATTAGTGGCTAACTCGCAGCTTCCTCCCACAAAGCCCACCTTGCACTTTTTAGCTTTTAGAGAGAGAGAGAGTGAGAGAGAAGTGTGGTACAGTACTCGACCCCTTTGCTGAAATGAAATTTCCACCACAAATTTGGGGATGCCCGCAAAAGAGCGTCCACCTGTGCTTTGTGTGGGCTCCACTTCTCATCGGAACTTGGTAAATGGATTTCTGACACGTACTCCAAGGCTTTATTGCTTTACTACTATGTTGGAAAATTTTTAGGTGCGTTCAGTGGTATTGTGCGTACCGTGCTAGTAGGAGGGAGAAAGAGAAAGATGAGGTAAATTGTAACTATAACTTTTGATGAGAAAAAATTATAACTTGATGAGAAAATGTTGTGATTTTTGTGATAAAAGATTGTAAGCTATGACAGAAATGATGGTTTTGTAACCACCATGAGAAAGAATTGTAACATGATATGATGATGAAAAATTATAACCAGGATGAAGAAATAATGTAACATAACAAGTAAAAATGGTAATCAAGTCCCTTGTGGTCGAGTGGTAAACTTCTTGAGTGTACTACCCAAGAGATTTAGTGTTTGAGTCATGGGGGGCGTGGCCACTGGAGTATTCACCCGGCGCCTTCACGCCTCGGGGCATTAGTCGAGGTGCACGCAAGCTGGCCCGGACACCCCCGATTACCAAAAAAAAAAAAAACAAGTAAAAATGGTAGTTACTAAAACTATCATATGGTTTTGTGCCCCACCTCATCTCTCTCTCTCTTTCTCCTACGCACATGGTACGATCAAATCACCATGAGCGCATAGTAGAAGAACCCGTATTTACTTTAGAGCATGTCTGCCAACGTAAGCTGCATGAAGCAAATACGTGGCAATTGGATACACTCCACACGTGTGAATCCACTGATCTCTGGTCTAAATATTAGGAAAATCTGTGGTTTGTGTGCACCAAGCATGTATTGAGGGAGAATGAAATGTGAGATGGCGATTCTGTCACGTGTGACTTTGATAAAAAAAAAAAAAAAATTATAGTTTGATAACAGAAAATTAATTGGAACAAAGATGGTTTTTGTAATAAGTAACTACCATGAAAAAAATGTAACTACTATGACAAAAATTTGAAACTTATGATTAAAAAAAACTATAACATAATATGACGAAAAATTGTAACTACTAAAATCACTATAAAAAATCAACAAGCGAAATATACCCTATTGCAGAATCAACAAATAATTGAACAAAGCAAAAGAAAAAATATGCAACACAGCTAGAAGAAGTGGGTATTGACGAAGCAACTTGAAATGGACACATGCAGTGCAACGGCAACAAACAAGAGGCCGAGCAACATGCATAACAACTGAGGCAATTGATCAAAACAACAACATAATATTCTAAACTAATATTTTTTCCAAAAATTTATCATGTTCCTTTACAATTCCATAGTTTTAAATTTAAATACATTTTGTACTAATGTTTTATATACAAACTTATCATAGAATTTGCTCTATGAACATCTGTGTTAACATGTGTTACATTGTTTGCAAAAAGACAAAATACTATGTAGCCCGTGCATAGCACAAGTTATCGGCTAGTTTTAACATATTCGCATGATATCACGTTTATCTTCTAACCTCCACCATTTTTTTTCCTTAGTATTACTATATTTTCCTTAAATAAAATATTGGTGCGTTTGATTGTAAGGTAGAAAATGCATTGAAAAGAAATTTTTTCCATTAAATTATTTTTCATATAAATATTTTCTATGGAAATCAAATTTGGGACAGTTTGATTACAATTATTTTTTGGCTGAAAAATCTAACTGTTTCTATGGAAAATATAATTTTGTTGTTTGATTGTCACTATTTTTCAGTGTAAAATGGTCATTTTCCATGAAAAATAACTTTTTTGTTGTTTGATTGCAATAATTTTTCATGGAAAATTAAACATTTTCCATTGAAAACCTACATTTTTTTTTAAAGCAATTAACCTACGAATCACAAACAAGAGTAATTCTTGGGACACAACTTTCATACAACTTTCACACAACCTCTTAAAAAGATGTGTCTATTTCTCTCTTGTGATGTAACTGGACCTCACTACGACACAGGAAAGAGATAGACACATCTTTTAGGAGGTTGAGTGAAAGTTGTATGAAAGTTGTGACCCAAAAATTACCCCACAAACAAACACTTTAAAAAAGATATAAACGTGGACCTAGTTAACCTATGAATCACAATCCATTTTCCTATCAATCTGATATGTGGGTCTGGTCTGCTACTTGACAAATAGCTTCATTGTTGAATTCTTTTGCAAGCATTGGTTTCATGCTCCCTCCGTCCATTTTTTTGAGTCCTATATTCTATTTTGGGATGTCCCAAAATTAGTGTCAATTTTTCTAAATTGGTATACAATTTTTACTTACTTTCTAATACTACCCTTCCTTGAAATCTACACCAAGAAAAAACTAAAAAAGTTATTGTAATGGTTAGGGGCAATTATGGAAAGTAGGTGTAGATTCTTTTTGTCCCTTTAATAAGTTGAGTTCCCAAAGATGGACTCAAAAAATGGACGAAGGGAGTACAATAAACCAGTTTTGATTAGGGACTAAATCATACATATAATCACTATACCACTCGAGTTTTCACTTTTCAAATGTTTAAAATTGAAGAATATGCACTTCTCTCGCTCTAATCTTTCCAAGACTATTGAAGCACTAATCATTATGCCCAGGGGCGGAACCAGGAATTTTGGCTAGGGGGGGCATATGCTATACGGGGGTTCGGGGGTAACGCCCCCGAGACGATTTTTTTGGGGTCTATTTATACATAATTGACGATTTTTTTAGGGCCTACTTGTCTATAATTGTGATTTTTTGGGAATATGCTTATAATATAAGTCTATTTGGTGACACGTAAATATTGTATAGTGTCTTTCAAAATTTTAAGGGGGCCTATTTTTAAAACTCATAAAATTATCACACTAAAAGTGTAATTTTTAAAATTTTAGGTGTCTTTCCTTTGAGTTATATATACCTATATATCAATATATATGTAGTTGTTAGCACTAAATTGGGCCTTGGACCCCTTTAAGAGCCTAAACATAAGTTGCGGAGGGCCTAAACATAAATTGAGGGGGGTCTAAACATAGTTGAGGGGGGGCCTAAATGTAAAGTACTAAAAAAACTTAGGATAAAATTTTAATTCTCAAAATCTCAGGCCCCCCTGGTCCCCATGTGCCTCCGCCAGTGATTATGCATGTTGAATTTAAAAAGGCTCAAGCCCCAAGGCCTTCACTAACATATTACTTTTCATTCACCAGTTGGCAGCTTTAAGTAGTAGAAAACAACCTACAAGGCTCAATTCAAACAAAATTAACTGACTTTGTTTCTTCTAAAAACTTTGTATTTCACTATTTTGTTAGTCTGATCCACAAAAATGCAGAGCTATATTTTTTCCACAAAAATCTGTATTCATATTGACAGCCCTCTTTTTTGATCTCAAGACCACTTGCAAATATCAAACTTTAGGGGAAAATAGAGGGTTTTGTGTAATATTGGCAGCACTCTTTCAACCCGATACTTGAGCTAAAAATGTAGGAATTCTACATTGTAATTCGAAAAAAAAAAAACAAAACAAAACCCAGAATTTTGCAAAACAAAACAAAATTATAAATTGATTTGTAATACCCGTACTCGGAAAAAGGTAGTATTATTTATTTTATATGCATTAATTAGTATAATTAATTGCATGTGATGATTTGGGTAAGTTCCAGTTATCCCGATGTGATAAGTGCTTGATAAAGGGCACAATTGGACATATGTGAAATGTGACCCACAGGAGGTCCAGATTGGATAAATTGCATTTGGTTGCATTATGTGATTAAATGGTAGACATATAAATGTAAATGTGTACATTAAAATACATGTTGATGCCATGTGATTATTTAATTGATAAAATATTCAGTGCTTTAATATTCTATTGTTGTTCATGTTTATTCATGGACCAGTTTGGGTACCCTTGTGAGTGCGTAATTGAACACGTGGCATAATTACTATGCTAATTAGTGCCTTCATATGATATTTGGGACCACATTTGGGACTCATGAGTGACATAAATATAGACCCATTTAGATATTAGGTAGTTAATGTAATTATTAGGAAGTTTTATAATAAAGTCTTAAGAATATGTGGGGGTGTAAAAGAGAATAGACCAAAGTTGAGAATATTCCTTAGAATATTCTATTTGTCACTTAAGTAAAAAAAACCAAAACGTGCGCAGTGTGTAAGTGTTTGGCGGTGGTGGTATGTTAATAGTATATTATATATATAATATATATCATACATATTAGTTGTATTAAGGAAAAAAAAAGAGACGCAGAGAGTGAGAGAGCTGAGAGCTGAGGGGTTCACTGTCACTTTTGATGCCATAGTTTCGACGTATGTTGCTCAAATCATGATACGAATTCATATTTGGACTCGTGGGGGTAAGTTTAACCTTTTGGTATAATTCATTTTTAGTTTAATCGATAGATTTTTCGTGACCCAAATGGGTTGGTAACATATAGTTTACCAAAATTGTATAGGATTATCATTGGAATCATTAGGAGCTAGTTTTGCGAGAAAATTTGGGAATTCTAGACTTATTTTGAAACTATTTGCGACGTGAGTGTCCTAATCCCAAAATTGGATATTTAATGTTATTTATTTATTAGTGAATGTTTAAATTGCTTAATTGTGATCAAGTAGAAAAGCATGTGATTAATTATTATTTAACATGTTCAAAAATGTTAAAATTGTCATGTTGACATGTTGAGTTGCTTATGTGCTTATTTGGGTCAAAGGGTGTCAATTGATAATCACCATTATTTAGCCCGTATATAAGGGACGCTCATTCCTCAGAGAAAAGGGGGATGATGATGAAGTCCTCAGAGAAAAGGGGACGGTGGTGACGACCACCAGCGAATTGACTACGGTCACGAGTGAATGAGAGTGATTTCGCTATATGCGACGGAAAAAGTGAGAATGGCCCGAAATCAGGGGTCCAAAATGATGGTGGTTGATTACTTGACACGCCGGCGACCATTTATTGTTGTGAATGTTTAATTGGTGTTATGAATCATTAAATACTCCAATTGCATGATTAGCACCACGTACTCACTAAGCGAAAGCTTATTCGACTTTTGTGGTTAATGACCACGCAGGTTCAGATGAATACCACAGTGAGAAATGATCGAGACTACGGGACTGGGTCTAGCTTGCTTATATGTTTATATGTGAGGAGTTGAATAAGGTTGTAATAAGCTTAAAGTTTATACTTTTAAATATGTTTAGAAATAAATGTCAGAATGAGTTTGTAATATTTATATATTTAATTGGGTTTTGATGTGTTTTGAAATATTTAAATAAATGAGTACAACATGAGTTAAAAATGTTTTAGTTATGAAAACAGGGTGAAAGGTTCTATACTGGGGGAAACTTTGCCCAAGTACCATTTGACGGTTTTAAAACTTTATTTTATTCCTCTTTATTAATTTATTTGATAAAATGATATTTTGTCCCTGACATTTCAGTCAAAAATGGTATTTTTGGAACGTTAAAAAAAAAATTTGTTTGGTCCTTGGCTTTGTTACACGTGTCCTAGCCCGCGGGGGCGGGTTGGGGTGTTGTCACACCTCAATTTTTAGACAACCAATTATTAGTCAAGGGAGAACCCTCAACCAATATCCAGCTGTCCAATCTTCAAGGTGCTTGCAATATAATAACATCACACAGTCTGTACCGAAATAAATCATTACTCACATGAGCTAAAGCAACGGTCAACATCCAATCATAAAAGTCAAACCAAGATTTAACTCCAACTCCAAATCATAATAAAAATCTAAAAAGAACACGTCACTAAAACAATATTTTAAATTGTTAACTGGCCCACAATGCTAGAAATTATTTTTAAACTCTCTAGGATTGAAGAAAAAAAAAACGAATAAGGAAAACAGCACAAGACTCCGCATGCCTCCTGCTGCCAGGTGCCACGACCTCCCTACTAGCTCTGCAAATTTTGATCGGCTACGTTCCAACAAGAACGCACCCGAGAAAAAAACTCAACGGGTCAGTCACGTGACTGGTATGAGTTAAACCACACACACACAAAGCTAGGAATCACACGGTGACTCTTACTACCACACCCAACAGGTAATTCGAGTAAGAGGATAGTTCCACTTCACATGTCGGGACAAGCGGTAGTTTCCCTCTATGTGGTGGCCATGCAGTTCTTGCCCGAATTTAAATAAAATAATCCTTACCTTCCGTCACATGGTGAGTCAATACCTGCAAAATGTTAGTGGACCCACCATCCTGCAACCACGAAGATTTATAATAACAAAATACCACAAATTATGCGGAACTACTAGTACTAAGAACTCGCAAGAATTAACTTCATAATTTATTCACTACACATCCAAAATAAATATATAAGCCAAGAACAGAAGTCTAGGCAATCAACATTTTAAATCCATTGACTCGTCGGAAAATTTATTGACAATAATCCTCTTACTTATATAAACGATTTATTATTCAATTTTCTAGGTTCGCCACTTGGCTACCCTCCATGGTACACCCACACATATATCTCATGTGTGCCCGGACATACTACCAACATCCACTCTGGTGCCAGTTTGGTTGGGGTATCAACCAAACCAGGTATACACATAGAAGGCCAGTCAATATGCCTAGACGTCTAACAAAATAAGCCGGGCATAAGGCTTAGGCCAGCTTGATCACGAAGCCACTGGCAAAAAGGTACACTCAGCAAGTCGAGCTACCAAAAAAAAAATATCACAACTGGGAGCGGTGAACACTAAGAAACTTGAAACCATTTTACATTCTCGGAATTATAAAATTTAATCGAATTCAACGTTAATGACAATCACCTTTTTTTTTTTATAGCTCAACATTTTAGGAGAATTCATGTATCTCCAAGTAATCTTCGTTATTTCATACGAACGACTATATATAAAAGAAAAACGAATCATATTTCCCCAATTGCGTACATTTTTAATATACTAAAAACTGCTACTGAAATCTTTAATTTCTGCCCAAACGGTGCAGAATCGGGAAAAATACTATTAGACAAAAAACGTGCAGAATCACGTTTTACATGAGACTCGCGGACAGAATGTTCAAATTTAAAGCCACGATTTTCTAATAATTTTCTAAAGTTTCTGTAACTGTGTGAATTACAAATAAAACGAATTTCACATATATTTCCTAACAAACATGAATATTTCACGTATGGTTTTTATCAAACTAACGATTCACCTAACCCTTTCGAATACTCTAATGTCATGATCGCAAAGTCACACGAAGGGGAAGGAAACTATCTAAATTACTTCAACAATAGTGTGTATCCATTACAAAGATTTAACCCTAACCATTAAATTAAACATGTACGTACTAATTTAATTACTCCCGTATATACATATTGTAATACCCTGTATTTTCAATAAATATTTAATGCAGAGAGATTCTATATATTTCCTTTGGTCCTTCATGGAAAATTCATCTTCGATCGATCGGAGCTCGTTCAAGCGATCGAGAGTTTCAGAGTTCAAGCGATCGAACCTTGTTCGAGCGATCGAAACCCTACCGACCTGAAGTTAATGCGTGGTCCCTACTTCAATCGATCAAAGCCTTCTTCAATCGATCTAACCTGACCGAACTGAGTTCGAACGATCGAACTACCTTCGATCGATCGAACCTGTAATCATTTGAATTCCAGATTTCTCGCAGAAACAGCCACATGCACCCCTCTCCCCTCTATATATACACTGCACTTTGTGTATGTTGGGTGTTTGCTGAAGTTTGAGAGAGTTGAGAGAGTTGTGAGTCTTGTGTTTATATATATAACACACACATCCATATATCTCTCTCTACATATATACACACACCTATAGATATAAATATATATATATATACTCATAACTGGACAAGAAGAAGAATAACAAGAAGAAGGAGAGAAAGAGAGAAGGAGTCAGGGAGAGACAGAAGAGACAGAGGCAGAGAGAGAGAAGGAGAGGCCATTGGAGAAGCTTGGAAGCTTTCAAGTAAGCCAAACACGCCCTTAACGACTTTCGGTGAATTCCAAACTCACTCGGCAACTTAGTTATGATGTTTTACGAGTTCTGAACGTAATAATTATAGCCCAAACACCCCTAGCACATTCTGCACGTTCACTGGCAGAATCTGTGGAAGACAAAGTTCGACCGATCGAACTGAGTTCAATCGATCGAACATCCCTGAGTCTCAATCGATCGAGAATACTTCAATCGATCGAGACTGCCTTCACTTCGATCGATCGAGAAGACTTCATTCGATTGAACATCACTTTATTCGAGCGATCGAGATGATCTCAATCGATCAAACCTAGCAGTACATGAATGTATTCCTCTCAGTTTATAATGCATAGTGCGTAGTTGTTTAATTGTTGATTCATGTTCCTATTATGCGATATTATGGATTACGGAGGTAATGGGATACGATAATGAGATTGAGATAACATAGTGAGTAACGTAGTCGGGTTCGGAACGTTAGTAATAGTACGACGCGACAACGAGATAAGTTTGAGATGATAACACTGGGTAGTATTGGATAACTGGGAGTTAAGTCAGTAAGATGATTGGTATGTTCAAGGTTGTGTGAGTCGAGCTGATGATTCGCTCAGGTTGAATCCAATAAGTGTATGTCAAGGATTTGATCAGGACCGTGAGAATTATGGATGCACAGTACTCGCAAGAGTTCTTAAAAGCGGTGAACAGTAAGAGTTCTTAAAAGCGGTGAACAAGAGTAGATGTGGCACGCCCATGATTTGAATTACCAGAGCTATGTAGGTACAGTACTCGCAAGCGTTCTTAAAATTGGTGAACAGTAAGAGTTCTTAAAAGCGGTGAACAAGAGTATGGGTACATCCATGGACCAGTCATTATATGAGAACAATGTATGGGTGCTCGCAAGAGTTCTTAAAAGCGGTGAACAAGAGCGCTGGTATGTTGTGCTGATATAATCAGTTCGAGAGAGAGTCAGTTGGGAATTATGAGATCAGTCTTAGAGTGGGAATTGGTAAGAATCGATTAATGATATGTCTGAATAAAAGAGGAAGAGATATATTTCGTATCACTGTCATTTATTGTTCATAACTGTAAATACGTTATTTCAATGAGACTGCATTAGTTAGTGCTCACTCAGCTTCCAACAAGCTGACGGCCTTTATTGCCTGGACATTCCCCGTCCAGACTATCCTGTCCTTTACAATGCAGATGACGGAACTTATGGCGATAACGACTACCCTGAAGGGAGTTACGTAGAGAATGGCCCCACTGATGCAAGTTATGCTGACGCCTATCCGTACGCCAGCTGAAGACCTGAAGATAGATAGTAGTTCATATTACTACTTTTCTTTTACTGTTGTACTTTGTAGTTTAACGGGTACTTGGGCATATGTTGTCTCCAGACCTGTTGTGATCCGGTGGACCATACTCTGATGTTTGTAATAGGTAGAATCGTGTTTATATTTCAGTGGTTTACTATTCATGTTTGTTCCTGTTTGGACTAGTACTGTGTGGTGTGGATATCAGTGACTTTCACTTGTCATTCCCTATGGATCCATAAAGGAAATTTATTTTTTTCTATTTATGCTGCTCCGGGGCGTGACACATATACATACGTGTATATATATATATATGAATACACAAAGTTTAACTCCCTAGTTGATAAAAAAAATGGCAATCACGAATACCCCACGATCCACACGTGACCACGAACCCGGGACCGTTCTCCTTCTTCTCCCTTTTCTTCTTCTTCCTTCTTCTTTTTCTTCTCTCTCTCTCTCTCTCTCTCTGCGACTGAGTATATGTGGGTATCTCTTTTTGTTTTCTATCTAACCTAATATTTTAATATATCATACCTAACCTAATATTATATTATATCCTATATATGATACATACCACATATATTTATATATTAATACTACCACACGCATACACAACTGCACACACACTTGCACGTTTTCCCTTTTTTTTTTTTAAACCACATTAATTTTTTTTATAGTGTAAAGCACTCACGCCAGTTATGCGTATATTGACCACATTAATAATGTAATTAAAAATCTTAAAAACTTCTAATTAAGACCCTATGAATTATTTAAAATAAAAAGTGGGGCATTACAGGTGTGACATGATTTGATTAGAAATTTAGAAGCTAGGGTTGAAATCAATTCCTGCCTCAAACCTCAAACACCTAATCTTTGAATGCAATGCTATATACCTATTTGTATATATCAATGTAGTTATTTCCAATATATATCACAAAGTTTAGGGCATCGAACTCACCAACTAAGCAAAGCATCGAAGCAATCATATAAAAATATAGCTGAAATTGAAAGATGAACTCAGACCACCAAGCTGAAATTGAACTAGATCGTAAACAAGTTGAAACCTCAAATTTCTAACCTCAATTCGTAGAGTCTCTTCAGAATCAGCTCGAAATCGATGAACAAAAACTAGGGTTTGAAATCACTGCAAGGACCAAATCAGAGGGCATGAGAGTGAGAGAATTACTGATATATATCTATATCTATATCTATATCTATAATATATATAAGTGCACCGATCCCCTTAAGTGTTTTGAACTTTTATCAATCGGTGCACTTTTGCTTAACTGGTTTTTGTTAGAGTTTTAATAAGTTTGTTATGCCATTTTTTTGGTCCGTCCATAAGAGTCCTACAATAATACAACTTAATAACAACATTAAAGAATTTTTTCCCTTCACAATTGCTACATGGTCATTACTTATTAGTTGGGGCGTTTGAATACAAGTCCTAATGTTTTAGAACAACTTTTTTTATTATTATTTTTTATTTCATGGTTTTGTTAGAGTTTTAATAAGTTTGTTATGCCATTTTTTTGGTCCGTCCATAAGAGTCCTACAATAATACAACTTAATAACAACATTAAAGAATTTTTTCTCTTCACAATTGCTACATGGTCATTACTTATTAGTTGGGGCGTTTGAATACAAGTCCTAATGTTTTAGAACAACTTTTTTTATTATTATTTTTTATTTCATGGTTTTAACATTAGATTTGCATATTTGCATCTTAGAAGGACTTTTCTACTTCTACTAACATTAGGCTACCAAAGTGGATGAGTCCTACACAAAGCATAGTTTTCTTTTTCTTTTTTTTGGCCACGTTTTTATTTAATTTATTATATTTTTTTTTATAGATTTGTTTCTTTTTTTTTTCCTCTATAGATATGACCTTTACTTACTTTCTTTTTTCTTTGATATGACTTTACTTTTTTTCTTTAACACTACAAATTAATACACATAAAAACACACTTATGTGGAGATGCAATTTGGAAGTTTTATCCAGTTTTATGAAAACAGGCATATCTTATTACTAATTAAAAAGGGGAAATTTGTCACTAAATATTTGTTACATTAATTTACTGGCATTTGAGTGTAACACTTATCTCAAAATTACATTTTAGGTTGAATAGAATATTCTACATCATACTTTTATTCTTTTTAATTTTTTTAAATGTGAAAATGGAAATTTTCATTAACATTGATAGAAAAAAAAAGAGATGAGTTTCTAAGAAGAGGAAACTAAATTAATATCATCAATTTATAGGTGATTATAACAAATTCATATGAATGTTGGTGCACTTTATCAAAACGTCACGCAAGTTTTATAGGAATACCTGATCCTCTAAAGATTTTAAAGCTTTTCAAAAAAATAATAATAATCATACTTAAAATATATAACAACTTAAAAAGTTTTAACAGAGACCTTAATAAAATTATTTCAAAAATATATATATAACCCTTTACGAGTCGTACTTTGTGATAGTTTCATGAAGTTAATAGATCACAAAGATAATAAATTTGCTAAAATTATGTTTTGTTTTTTTCCATATTTTATTAGAATTGTTAATCTTCTCAAATTTTGTATCCCAAATGTAGTACCCAACACATGTGGCAGTACTATATATAGTATTACTCTTTAAATTTTTAGAAATATAAGGTTTGGTCCCTATTTTGGACCATTAATAGGAATTGGTCATAACCATATTGCATGTATAATAATTAGTCCCTAATTTTGGAAGGTAATCAATAGTTAGTCCCTTTTTTCAATTTGATAGAGATTTTATGAACCAATATGCCCTTCGTTACATACATACATACATACATACATACATATATATATATATATATATGTGTGTGAGAAAATAAATTTCTCACTTTTTACACGCTTCTCACTTTTTTGTGAGAAATTCTCACTTTTTACACAGTCCGTTTTTTAAGATCCGGATTATATATATATAGTAATAAAGATATATATATATAGCAATAAAGACTTAAATTTAGGGGGTTTTAAATTTAAATATATAGATAGAGAGATAGGAACTCCACAGATTTTATATATATATATATATATCTCTTTCCAATTCTCTCTCTCTCTCTCTCTCTCTCTCAAATACAATCACACAAAAGGATTATACTCATCATCATCATCATCGTTGAGATGAAGTTTGGGATTTCTAATGCATATTGAAGCAGTCATACCCGATTGGAGGGATAAATTTTTCTGTTACAAACCATTAAAAAAAATTTATTCTTGGCTCACATTCATATTACCATTTTTTTCATATTTTCTTTCCCTTTATTTGGGTAGACTCCATTGAATAGCAATACATCGTAACCTTAGGTTCCATTTGACAAAACTGAAAAATGATATCGATGATTGGTACTTCTCAATTGAATAAACAAGTAATTAATTAATTCATATTAGAGTATGTATATGGCAATACTTGAATAATATTTTGATACGTAATCAATTTTATATTATTGTCTGCATAGATGGAATTTTGTTATTTATTTTACCAATATGCTATTATTGAATTTGATAACAAGGTATTCCTTCGAAATTTTTTTTAATCACTTTTATCTATTGATTTTTGTGTGTAGTCTTGAATCATTATTAAAAACACAAAATTCAAAAAATGAAATTAAGATTTTACCTATTAAAAGAATAATACTACATCATTCATCATGTATTTATATTGCTTTAGCATAGTATTATACTCCGTAATATTTATTTTGTTAAAAATAAACAAACAAGAATCTTAAAATGTCTAATCATTTTTTTAACACTAATACATAGTCTAATAAAAAATATTAATTTTGAATTGCGATGAACTAATATTTCTTCCAAAGTGTACAACTATATAAAGGTTGTCATTCATAAATTATTTTCATTTCTTAATGAATACTCATCACAATATTCTAATGATGATTGGGAAAAAAAAGTTATATGATTTGGATAGAATAATAAAGTATTGCTACCAAAATTGCTATTTAATCCCACTTAATGTTTGATACAAGTATAATTTACCGATTGTCTTTTAATCATATTTTTAAATCTCATATATTATACTTTGTTCTTTTTTATTACATATATGCATATATAAACCCTATTGAGTATGTCAATTTAGAAATAAAAAAATAACTAAAATAAACAAGAAACCTTACAGTGAACGTTATTGTTAAAATCTTAGTTGAAATTACTTATATAATTAGCTTCAAATGCTTCTTTTTTTTTGCATAGATTTATTTTACATGAGATATAAGTTTACAAATAATCTTTTGTAATATCATGTTTTTAATTCTATTTTTTTTATCTCTTTTTTATTATATATATGCATATATAAACACTATTGATTATGTCAATTTAGAAATAAAAATAAAAACTGAAATAAATAAGAAAAAGTTAAAGTTAAAGTTATTATTAAAATTTTAGTTGAAATTATATAATTAACTTCAAATACATTTTTTTACATAGATTTATTTTACATGAGATATAAGTTTACAAATAATCTTTTGTAATATCATGTTTATGTACATCAATGTGTCTTAATAATTATTATACATGGTTGTAGAAATAAATTGTAAATATTAAATTGTCTAAAAGTAATCTTGCATCTTTTTGTAGTTTAGTAAACTTTTTACATACATTGTGTATTCCATGTAATCTACAAATTACAAAGTTGGCAGCAATACATTATATCATAAATAACAAACTTTAAAAGAAAGTGTGCATAATTTTTTTATTTTTCATTTTATTTTGAATAACTATGCATAAAAGATTTAAACTATAGTAAAAAAAAAATATTTTGGAAACATGTGTATTTATAACTTATAAATTTAGATGGGTATTGATATTTTTTTTTATAGAAATATACAATTTAGTCCTTGAGTAAAGGGTCAATATATATTTAGTACCTTTGACTTTCCTAAGTTGTAAATTCATCCTTAATTCGTGTTCTAACTTAAAAATTGATCCTTTTCCCCAATTTGATAAATTTATTAATGACGAATATACCCTTAACAGTGTATATATAAAGATATTTATATATTTATATATATGTAGTAATCAGTTTACATTAATTAGGAGAGACATGATTTCCTAAAATATTGTTGTGCAAATAGTGCAATCCCTAAATCATAGCAATCTTTCTATCTCTCTCTCTCTAGAGGTTGTTTACTGCAATACCCATTTCTCTGAGGATGTGAGGATTTATTCTAACAATAAAATCAGATGCTTGGGAGCCAGATCGTGTAATGGCGAGGCAACTATGAGGCTGTGCATGGCCATCGCCGCCACAGACAACAATTGCAGATCGGAGGATTTGAAGATTTCTACCGTCCAAAATCGCAACTCTCTCTCAGTTTGTGTTCTTCTAATTCGATTACTTCTTATTTAGAAAAAATAATCTAGAGTTTCAGATGATTTGAAGAAAATTAAAAGCAAAAACTTCGATGAAGAAGATTGGTTTAACTTTTAGAGTGAATGAGAAGGTTCGTACCTCTTGCACAATTCTGGTACTATGGCAGATAGCATTGAATAAATTAAAAAGCTCAAGCTATTGTCTCTTGTGTATATAATTGTGGATGTTATTTGCTTTGGCATTTAACACTTTTTATAGAAGGTTTCATGTTGTCCATGTGTTTGATTTTTTGCTCAAAAGAGTCTGCAATTTATTGGGGAGACTATTGGTCTGGTACTAGTGGTTTCTCAAAGCTAGTTATGTTTTATGTTTGTTTTTATTATTTATTTCCCCTTTCTTTTTTTAGGATTTTGGGTTCTCTTCTCTCTCTCTCTCTCCCCTTCAAATTGGGCTGTGAAAATCTGTGACATGGTGGCTCTTTTTTTTTCCTCTTCCAAATGACATGGTGAAATTACCACCACGTAAGAGAAATAAATTATTATTTGGGTGAAATTGAGTGGGGAAATGGTAAATATCACATAATTTTTTCTTTTCACAAATTTCACATAATTGGTTATGTGAGAAAATTCTTTTTATATGGTGAGAAATTTCTCATCAAATATGTTTTAAAAGGTGAGAAATTTCTCACCATTATAGATAAAATTTCTCACTGTTTTTTATTTCACTGTATTTTAAAGTGAGGAATTTCTCACTCTTTAAAGTGGGGAATTTCTCACTGTTATAAACTGTCCTTTTTGCTGTATTTATCTATGTTAATTTCTCACTATGTTTTTATCACACTAATTACTCTCTCTTTTATGATAATCGCGAGATTTTTGGGGTATGTTTAATGTTTTAAATTTGAATCCCTAATTACTTGTGATATCATGGGGACTAATTTCAGCAGATTTATGACAAATTTAAAAAATATTCTCTAACTGAAATTCCACTGTAAGCACATTAATTGAGTATAGAGGGTATTTTGGTCCATGAAATTGTAGAAGGACTAATTTCTATTCGGACTTATTTGTTGGGCCTATTTCTAGATTAGGTGTATCTAAAGGACTGAAATCTAAAGCACCCTTTTTTTTAACCCTACTATAAGTTTAAAGCAACTCTAATTTTAACAGTGACATGTTTGCATGTGAGTTTGTCACTATCAAAGTAAAATATCACTGACAGAGTTGTTATGTGATAGTGGTTTTATAAGTTAGATGTATTAATATAGCTAATAATAATGAATACAAGAATTAAATTAATTTTTACATGGAACTTAAATGAGAAAAAACTGAAAAATAAAGCGAATTCGATCTCTGAGACAATAAAATAAATTTAAGATCTAACACAGAGATTATTTATTTCAAGAAATAAGCACCAACAACAAGAAATGTGTGCCCTAATGCATTTAGAAAAGAAAAGGTAATTTCATTGATAAGAGTACTAACAATGGAATTTAGATACCGATTTTTCTACAAAATTATAATTTTTGTTGTTTTAGTAAAATAATTGTAAGAAATGTAAACCTATATGTTAACTTAGCTCAGTTATAGTTATTTATACTTAAACTTTTGTTGTACAATATTTATCTTATAATATTTATATTAGTATATTATGCATATATTTAAAAAAAAAAAAGAATCTTGTAGTGAATGTAGTAGCTCATAAATAGTTTGAGAAAATTGCAGATATTGTAAAAATATTTTGGAGTATTGTATAAAATTTAATGAGAATATGATTACAAAATAAATAATAACACACATACATACATTGTAAGTGCAAAATCTAAAAAGTTTTTGAAAAGGTCTCGAATAATTATTCATGACTAACTACATAGCTTCATTTTCATTTTCATTATTATACCCTTGGACTTTCATAAAGTGTGACTTAATGAAAATTAGAAGAAAAACACATAATACAAACTAAATGGAGTATATATTTTTTACAATAATAAATAGAGGTGAAAAGATACAAATTAAGAAGGGTGAGTTTCAATGGAGGTTGAAAGAGGTGCATGATACTGCACTTTATATTTTTAAAAAACACGAACTCTGAGCTCATTGCATTCCATATTTTTAGTCTCAAGGATAACACCCTTACTATTTTTCGTCAAAATTTATTCGTTAAAATCCTGGTCCATAAACGAACATTCGTTCCAGAGAATTTCCGCATACATATATATATATATATATGTAATCTATGTATATCTATATGTACAATCTATAATCTATATCTATATCTATATCTACAGTCAGGCTCTAAGGAGGGCGCCCTCTCTTTATTAAACAGAGGGCTTATGTTTTGGCCGTCGGATCGTATTTAAAAATCGTGAAATGACAACACTGCCCTTAATGAAAACACGATCTGACGGTCAAAACATAGGCCCTCTCTTTAATAAAGAGAGGGCACCCTCTTTAGAGAATTTTCCTCTATATCTATATATATATATATTGTGTTCTTCATGGACTTTATTTTCCTCATTTGTCTCATGTTTCTAATGTTTGCTTTCCTATTACTCCCTCCGTCCCAAAATAAGTGTGCATATTTCATTTTTTGGATATCCCAAAATAAGTGTCTACTTTTGAAAATCAGTTACAAAATTTAATAAACTTTCTATAATACCCTTACAATAAAGACAAAATGGAATTTATGTCTGGTCCCAATATAAGTATGAAAGTCAAACACTTATCTCATCCTTGGGAAAAATAGGACCATGAGCCAAGTTATAAATTTAATATAAATCCAACACATCCTAAGTATTGAGTCCAACAAATTTTTTTTTTCCCTTGATTAACTTAACATAACCCAAGTTGATTTCGTTCCATTTCAAGCTTTACAGAAAATTCTACTTGAAAAATATGAATAGATAGACCAAATTTTTTTTGGCTTCGGGCACCCAAGAACCCTATGAAATCAATCCATTGGATGCAACTTCCTACTTAAATTTAACTTTTAAAATGCTTTGTTAGTCATACCACTTGCAATTGTATACAGTACCATCGAGCACTAAATACCATATAATATTAATTAGTAAATATTAACAATTGTTTATGCAATTATACATACATATATAAACTTACAGGCCGGCTCTAGAGCGGGCGTCCGTTTATGAACCATCCCTTTAGCAATGAAATTTTCGTTGCTAAAGGTACATTACACTTTAGCGACGTAAATTTTGTCACTAAAAGTTAAAAAAAAAAAAAAAATCGTTGCTAAAGTCGTCCATAAACGGACACCCATTCTTGAGATTTTTTGTATAAATTTTTATTCTACAAGTAACCTAACCATGTAAAGATAACAAACTTTTGTCTTTCAAGTCATGTGTGAGAAGCTGGACTAACCCAGTTTTTCGATTTCCCCGTTAGGCGAATATCACTTTGTATTTTTCTTTTACAGAAATGATTAATACTTGATGATCTTTCTAAGTTTAAGTTATAATGAAAAAGTATCTTAGATTGATTTACTTTTCTGAATATAATATACTTTCCCTTCTTACACTAATTATTTTTCAATCAACTGTACTTATGAGTTATGACACCTACGATTTTATATTTGGTACATTGTGATGTTGATCATCACAAACCATTCTCGTGGTTCTATATTATCAATTTATGCACTTTCACTTCACTGATCTTTTCAAAGTTTTAATAAGTTAGCTATGCCACTTTTTATGTTCTTTATTGTTTGACCATAACAATATTCCTACTTTCTATTTGCCCATTTAAGTATTTCAATTGCCTTAATTTTTAGTCAGTAATACTATATCAAACAATTTTAGTTAATTATTTTTGGGCAAATCAAATACACATTCTTCAAACCATCACAACTATTTTGTTAAAGCATCACGTTTCTCTTTTGTAAGGATAATATATTTTCCCTTCTTGCTTACATCCATTTATTCATCAATCAAAAATATATACTTATGAGTTATGAAAACTAATATTGCAAATTTGTTAGATTGTGATGTTCTCATCACAAGCTGTCATCAAGGTTAAAGATATTTATAAATGTGTGTCAACCACGTGCAACGCACGTGTTGTATGACTAGTATATATATATGTATATATATTTCGACATTTGTATTTGTATATGTATATACATATCTATAATCTATAAATATATAGATGAAAATGTAGTTGTCCTCCACATGACATTCCTAACAAACTTTACCATCCACGTGGCAAATTAAAAGAGCTACACCACCTATAGATATACACTTATATATATAGATATGTATATATATCACATGTATAATTGAACCAAGCCCACAACTGCTAACAAAAATTTAAAAACCACGCACACACACCCACGTCTTTCTCCACTGTCCAACGTCTCTCTCTCTCTCTCTCTCTCTCTCTCTCTCTCACACACACACACACACACACACACACACACATACACACACACACACACCCATTAATGCCACTCTTACTTCCTCACACATGGTCCTCTCTCTCACCTAAAATAGTTCACACACCAGGTTCTCTCTCTACCGGGTATGTTTTCCTCTCCCTTCCTCTCTTAGTGTGTTCACTGTCAAACATTGATAAAATTGGGAATAATTTCACTACTCAAACAAAAGTTCATGTTAATGGAGTTTCTTGTTTCCATAAGAAATAGTTTATACCTTGTCATACCCCAACCCGCCCCAGCGGGCTAGGACACGTGTAACAAAGGATTACCAATAACAAAACACCCTCTCATAGCAATAAAACAAGAGTTAAATATAGTAAAATGTATTCATTAGCTTAAACCAGTACAAGGGTAAAATTTTCATTAAGAAAATGTGCCCAAACTTTATATCAAAAGATAGCCCTGCGTGTCTCGGTTCCAACGCAAAAAACGGCGCGCGAATTCAAATTTTCTAGAAAGAGTTATGTTAGTTTCCGTAAAAGTCGTCAGGCTGAAAATATACCTGCGAATTCTTTGTTTCCTAGCTACCAACTAACCAATAAAACAAAATTAAAGTTTTAAAATCGTCGAATGATACTTGGACATAGTTCCCCCTATTACAGCACCATTCCCCCTGTTAAACAAAGAATTGAAACACCAAAATTTCACCAAAACACTGGAAAATACTTTCAAACCAACTCACAATTCATATTACAAGGATTTAATATAAAGCCAAAACATAAACTTATTTCCAAGAACAAACACTAGGAATATAACTACTCATCTAAACTCATTTACATATGAACATATTAAGCATTAACCATTTATCTCAAGCTATCCTAGAATCGCCACAGTTCAACGCTTCTCACTGTGATGCTCGTTCATACCTGCGTGGTCATTAGCCACAAAAATTGATTAAGCTTTCGCTTAGTGAGTACATGGTGCTAATCATGCAATTGGAATATTTAATGTATCATAAACACCAATTAAGCATTTACAATAATAAATGGTCGCCGGCGTGTCAAATAATCAATCACCATCGTATTGGACCCTTGATTCTGGGTCGTTCTCACTTTGTCGTCGCTTTAAAAGCGATATCACACACTCTCTTGTGACCGTAGTCAATTCGTTGTGGTCGTCACCACCGTCCCCTTTTCTCTGAGGACTTCATCATCACCCCCCTTTTCTCTGAGGAATGGGCGTCCCTTATATACAGGCTAAATAATGGTGATTATCAATTGACACCCTTTGACCCAAATAAGCACATAAGCAACTCAACATGTCAACATGACAATTTTAACATTTTAGACATGTTAAATAATAAATTATCACATGCTTTTCTACTTAATCACAATTAAGAAATTTAAGCATTTATTAACAAATAAATAACATTAAACATCCAATTTTGAGATTAAACACTCACCTCACAAATAGGTCCAAAATAAGCCTAGAATTCCCAAATTCCTTCACAAAACTAGCTTCTAATGATTCCAATGATATCCCTACATATACATATCACATATATGTATCACACCTTAAAATGGGTCGCGGAAAAACATTACCTAAATTGAAAAAGGAAGACATGGAAATAATCATCTTACCTTCACGAGTCTGAATATGACTTCGGTTCGCAAAATAGAAGTCGAACGGCGAGGTTGCGGCGATGAAACCGCAACGAGAAACTTTTTTTTTTCTTCATTTTCGTTTTGGCCCTCTACTGTATTTCTATATCTTTTTTTTTTTTTTATATATATATAAAATGAAGATGAAGGCACACGTGCCTTGTCCATACTTACAAACTTATGACTCTTAGTCATAATTGCGTTTACACCCCCAAAACTTTTAAAGCTTATTATAAGACTCCTTAACCTTTATATTAACTACCGAATATCTAAGTGGGTATGCGTCTATATCACGTGTGGGTCTCAAATGTGGTCTCAAATATTTTATGAAGTTGCTAATTAACCTTCTAGTTATGAACCATGTCCTTATTGCTCTCACATGGGTACCCAAACTGGTACCATAAAAGGCCACAATTAACAATATAATATTCAAAATAATTAAACAAGTATACATTTAATCACATAAATGCAGCTAAATGCAATTTAGCTAATCTGGATCTCCCGTGGGTCCCACTTCATATCTATCAAACAGTGCCCTTTATCAAGCACTTATCGCATCAGGGTGATTGAAACTCACCCAAATCATCACATGCAATTAATCATACTAATTAATGCATGAGAAATAAATATTACTACCTTTTTTCGGGTACGGGTATTACATCTCTCCCTCCCTTTTAGGAAGTTTGTCCCCAAACTTTTCTCATCTCAAGTACCGATTGCATACAAATATATTCCCTCGAACCTGCAATTCACTGTTCAACTCTGACCTTCAACACTGTAACGCGCAATTTAGAATGCATTGCACCCATTGGTTAATACCGACTATAATCTCAATTGATAGTCTACAAATTCCCTTTCTCTTTGACATTTCAAATGATCATACCAAACCACTCAATTCTGCAAACCATACCATTCTCTAATGATAACACATTTTGAATATTTATATTCCCGTAGTAGACATTTTTATCAACTTCTTGGAAACAAGACTCACTTACAGGTGATGTATTCTCAACCAATCATCAACTTGTGAAAGGCATTCTTCCAATATTCAATTTCTTTCCCATTACCCAGTGCAAATTCCCAAAACATTAGTACAAGTCAAACATACCACTTTATAATGATAGACATCAGTAAGTATAGAATTTCACAATTCCCTTCCACATACAAGTCGATTTAACCCCAGCAAATCTGTATTTATGATAATTAACACAATCAAATTCAGTCACATGTCATACGGTAATTCACCCGTCAATAATCAATCACTGTTGACTTTAATAACCAATCAGGAAGTTTATCACGACAGGTATTTATTTTGACTTGGTCATTAACATCATTGACAATAACCCCACGACTCTTCGATATTTGTGTTTGCATGTTTTACAATTCTCATCTGAATGTAATTTCCTCAACATTGTAGCTTTAACTGCTAATTGGCAATACCTAAATTTTGAATCTATGCTAGGAAGCTTTTATCCCGTGTAATCGATTGACGAGTTATCATGTATAATAAAATACAAATAACACAGTCTCATATCTGCTTATCAATGTATCATTCTATAATCCCATTATGAGCTATCTGCATTCAAAACATTTAACAGGCTTCTAGATTTCAACATATCTTATTGTAGTGTAATATTCTAACGCTTCCCTTTCAGTATTCTATTACCAACTTCTCTTTCCCTTTTAAATGAAACAGAAACCCAAACATATCTTTCAGTCAACGTCTTTCCTGCGATACAATAGCATCAGTTGACTCAAATTACACCTTATTTACTCATACTTGCCAAAATACTGACAAAAGTTGCACCAGTTCAGCGATTCTTTGATATTCTATCTCTATACTTGATTAATTCAACAGTATGCATATAAGGAGCAATTTAACATCTGTAGATAATCTTCACAATCATTCAACTTTAACTTCTATTGGTAATATTCAGACTTCAAGCAAAATATCAACCAACGTATATCCCTGCAGCTGATTATCAAATCATTACATATAACAGAATACAATCACGATTTTTTTTCCCTGAATCAATTTCATTCGAATTACTTACTTAGTTTACTGTAAAGCAGAAATCTGATCATTCCCATTTTCAGTACTTTCATCATAAATTTCTTTCTCCAAAAAGCACAAAAATAAACGGATACTTGAGTCAATTCCATCTATTCTGATGCAATAGTGTCACTTGTACCTATATTTCTGTTGTTATCATCTCTTGTTTAGTTGTCTCAGAAAATTTCAATTTCTATCAAGTCACTATTTCAACGCAATCATTTATGAGTAATCAATATACATACAATATTCTTCTGTCAATCTATAACTCAAAATACTAATAATCATTTTGGCTTTACCTGAATAACGTTGATTGTCAAACTGTAGCTCAGCATGAGTTCCAACTATCTTCTTTACAATATACTGAATTCTTGTCATGTAATCAAGTATTTCAAATCTTTGCAATCCATATAAGCTCCATGCCTGCAAACTAACACTGCCAAATATTCAATACAGAAGTAATCTCTCAGATTTCAAATCTTGTGTTTGATGATTTGCCTCGTAAAGTTCCAATTCCCCATGAAGTACAAGCAGTTATCGTATCAACATATAACTCAATCTCAATTCAAAGTTTCATCTGAATCAACAAATGTTCAAGTGTAGAGTAACCAATCAAATCCATGTCTTCATGAATCAATTCTTTAGTTTCTCAGAAATCTTTCATGTGATCAATATGATTTCACAAGTGTTTCTGTATAAGTAACCAAATCTATGGTACAGTTATAATGGTTATCACTCTCAGGTCTTCTATTAGCTCATCTCTTACCTTATGGCTTCAACCGTTGTAGAAAACTCCTTCATTCATCTCAAATCAAAACTCCAATCTTCAATAAATTATTTTTTCTATCTATAACAGATTCTTAATACCAGCAGAACAGGTCATCTATCAACATCATTATAATTTGGGTCTTCAACATAGTCCTCACGAATATTTTTCATATCCCGTGTCCTTCCAAACTATATATACACTAACACTGAGCAACAACATCATCACTAATATCGTCACGTATTCATAAATTTATAAATTTCAACTGGTGTTGTTGTTACCCCAATTATCTTCACAAATATTCATGTTTTCTGTACTGGGTCTTCAACAAATCTTAACAATGTCTTCACTCCATTCTTCTGTTACTCGTACCCAAATCTCAAGTTCAAGTAAGGAAACACATGTACATACTATTGAGACTAACAAATAATTCATTTACTCATTGCTAATATACTACTTCTTGACTATAATTTCAATCAACTTCAGCTGATTCAGATTACTGTCTTTCTGCTTGTAATGCCACATATAAGCTCCACAATATTACACTTGGATGAACAAACCCTTATCAAATAAATTCACGTTCTGCATCTTCCTCATTCTCAATTCTATAACTCCATTAGATACGGTACCCCGAATATTGGTTATATTTCTAATATTTTACTGATAGTAATTCTATCTTCTTCCAATCAAATTATTCAACCAGTCTTCAAATGGCATTTCAAAATTTGTTTACTACCCAAATATTTCCAAACGTCAATTTGATGTCTTCTCATAATTTAAATAAACCCAATTCTTGACAATTCTTTTTCATTAACCGGCAAACTTCGCTATTGTCACTATACTGATTGATAACACTTCACTAACTGCCTTGAAAATAAAACCTCATTTGACTCGGTATCTGACTGTCATACAACCAACTAAAACATACTCAACTGGTAATCTGCTTGTACCCTATAACATATCAGAATAGAAATACCATACCATCTAGTAGCATTCTTGTACTACCCTCACATCACATACTACTGATATACCAGAATCAAACACGATAACCCAGATAAGTTATTACCAACTAAGACCCCTCATTCATATACCTGACCAGTTAACAGCTTTCATGATGCAATAAATACACAACCCTTCTCAGAATCAGAAACACTTACGAGATCATAATTAAGCAAATATATGAATAAATAAATAAATAATAATTTTACCTTTATATGATGTCTGTGGTATCCCAAGCATAAATTATTGTAGTTCTTTCCCTTTTTGGCGGTTGAGCAAATCTTGAAGTGGTTCCACGTGTCGAAGAACTTAGATTCCCTTGTCGTTTAGTAAGACAATCTTACATTCAGTTACCCTATTGCCCACATCTTAAACAATTACCCTGGAACCCCAAACCCCTGATTCGACAATTTCCCGCGATATGCCCAAATTGCCTACAAACATAGCAGATCATAGTATTATACCATACACCCCGGTGTCGTTTCTCACATATCGGACAATACAGCTTCTTTTCTCTAGAAATACCACTTGTTGATGAAGTACCCTCATTTACTCCTTTCAACTTACCTTGACTTTTCCCTTGAACTTTCCCCTAATCTCTTACCTTTTTTTTTTTTTTTTTTATGTTGACTGAACTTTCTCAAAAACTTTTCTGTGGTCAATGATTCTGTTCTTACTCTGGGTGTGGATTTTCATATGTCCCTTCCTCTGATAAGGTATTGATTCCTACTATTCTCGTTATTATTCCTACAACCCTTTCCATTCGATCCACCTTTGTCAGTATTCTTCTTGGAATCCATTGCTACCAAACAATTAAGACTGGCAACCAATAACCTTATTGGTCACTATGCATACTATGTTATGAACGTCATAAGCATGCTAAATAATATTTTAAGCGTGCTAAAATAAACGTGTATGCATGATCGTGTGACTACGTGCCGTTGTGTGCACACTCACGCGTCGTTGCTCGTCCCCAAGGCTCTAGCCTATTGCTCTGATACCAAAAATTGTCATACCCCAACCCGCCCCAGCGGGCTAGGACACGTGTAACAAAGGATTACCAATAACAAAACACCCTCTAATAGCAATAAAACAAGAGTTAAATATAGTAAAATGTATTCATTAGCTTAAACCAGTACAAGGGTAAAATTTTCATTAAGAAAATGTGCCCAAACTTTATATCAAAAGATAGCCCTGCGTGTCTCGGTTCCAACGCAAAAAACGGCGCGCGAATTCGAATTTTATAGAAAGAGTTATGTCCGTTTCCGTAAAAGTCGTCAGGCTGAAAATATACCTGCGAATTCTTTGTTTCCTAGCTACCAACTAACCAATAAAACAAAATTAAAGTTTTAAAATCGTCGAATGGTACTTGGACAGAGTTCCCCCTATTACAGCACCATTCCCCCTGTTAAACAAAGAATTGAAACACCAAAATTTCACCAAAACACTTGAAAATACTTTCAAACCAACTCACAATTCATATTACAAGGATTTAATATAAAGCCAAAACATAAACTTATTTCCAAGAACAAACACTAGGAATATAACTACTCATCTAAACTCATTTACATATGAACATATTAAGCATTAACCATTTATCTCAAGCTATCCTAGAATCGCCACAGTTCAACGCTTCTCACTGTGATGCTCGTTCATACCTGCGTGGTCATTAGCCACAAAAATTGATTAAGCTTTCGCTTAGTGAGTACATGGTGCTAATCATGCAATTGGAATATTTAATGTATCATAAACACCAATTAAGCATTTACAATAATAAATGGTCGCCGGCGTGTCAAATAATCAATCACCATCGTATTGGACCCTTGATTCTGGGTCATTCTCACCTTGTCGTCGCTTTAAAAGCGATATCACACACTCTCTTGTGACTGTAGTCAATTCGTTGTGGTCGTCACCACCGTCCCCTTTTCTCTGAGGACTTCATCATCATCCCCCTTTTCTCTGAGAAATGGGCGTCCCTTATATACGGGCTAAATAATGGTGATTATCAATTGACACCCTTTGACCCAAATAAGCACATAAGCAACTCAACATGTCAACATGACAATTTTAACATTTTAGACATGTTAAATAATAAATTATCACATGCTTTTCTACTTAATCACAATTAAGAAATTTAAGCATTTATTAACAAATAAATAACATTAAACATCCAATTTTGAGATTAGGACACTCACCTCACAAATAGGTCCAAAATAAGTCTAAAATTCCCAAATTCCTTCACAAAACTAGCTTCTAATGATTCCAATGATATCCCTACATATACATATCACATATATGTATCACACCTTAAAATGGGTCGCGGAAAAACATTACCAAAATTGAAAAAGGAAGACATGGAAATAATCATCTTACCTTCACGAGTCTGAATATGACTTCGGTTCGCAAAATAGAGGTCGAACGACGAGGTTGCGGCGATGAAACCGCAACGAGAAACTTTTTTTTTTCTTCATTTTCGTTTTGGCCCTCTACTGTATCTCTGTATCTTTTTTTTTTATATATAAAATGAAGATGAAGGCACACGTGCCTTGTCCATACTTACAAACTTATGACTCTTAGTCATAATTGCGTTTACACCCCCAAAACTTTTAAAGCTTATTATAAGACTCCTTAACCTTTATATTAACTACCGAATATCTAAGTGGGTATGCGTCTATATTACGTGTGGGTCTCAAATGTGGTCTCAAATATTTTATGAAGTTGCTAATTAACCTTCTAGTTATGAACCATGTCCTTATTGCTCTCACATGGGTACCCAAACTGGTACCATAAAAGGCCACAATTAACAATATAATATTCAAAATAATTAAACAAGTATACATTTAATCACATAAATGCAGCTAAATGCAATTTAGCAAATCTGGACCTCCCGTGGGCCCCACTTCATATCTATCAAACAGTGCCCTTTATCAAGCACTTATCGCATCAGGGTGATTGAAACTCACCCAAATCATCACATGCAATTAATCATACTAATTAATGCATGAGAAATAAATATTACTACGTTTTTCCGGGTACGGGTATTACATACCTTTTTATCTATGAGTTGATATTGTAATAGGCTATAGCATGAGAATCATTTGGTGTGCACAAATATGTACACCACTTACAATAGGCATTCTTTATATTCACAACCACTCCAAAATATCCACATGTGTAAATTCTGTTTATGTTTTCATTATTTTCATTGGCTGTGCAGTATTTGCATTATTCCAAATGTATATGCATTGCATGTTTGTGTTTGCACCCAAAAACCGTCAATGATTTTTGAGCCCGAGTGGAGTTGAAGTTGGGTGAAGGAGACGCTGGGGCAAGTAGTGATGACTCATCGGACTCAAGAGGTAAGCCCGATGGGGGGAACAACTGTTGGGAGATGAGGAGAGTCCGATGAGAGCATGTGGCAAGTGTAAGCATCATCGGGCTATGAGAACATAACTTATCATGTTGAGAGCCCGATGGAAAAGTAAAGCAACGTTATAACTAATCGGACATCATGAAAAGGAAGAGTGTGTCCGATTGATTATAAGAAGTCGAAGAAATATGATCGGACATGGAAGAAGTCAGGAGCCTGATTCATCCAACAGGGAGAGGTCGATTGACGAAGGACAGGGCGTTGTTATTCACAGCTGGCATGATGACGTCATCTCTGAGAGTTTTTGGAAACAAGAATCCGTCTGGGAAAGGAGTTGTTAGTTGCCAGCTGGGTTGGAGCGTCTAATCCCTAAATTTAAGGGATTAATTCAATCAAGTTCAAAATAAGGTAGGAAGTGGTGATATAGAAGGATTTCTTCAAATCAGCCAATCAATCAGTAGCTTGGGGCGTAAGAGAAGGAATCATAGTCCAAATAGGAATCAGTTCAGGCCGCTATAAATATAGAGGCAGGCCCTTCAAGCAAAGGACTCCGCGTCTCTTCGACAAAAGCATACACAGCATTCAGCACATTCAAGGCATTCAGAGCACTTTCTCTAAGTCTTTGCTTCCTAGCTTTAATAGCAATTAGGTCTGTGTCTTTTTGTTATTTTTTCTTTTGAATGATCAGTCCACTCTGTTGTTCTTGAGATCTGTTTTAGTTTTCCAAGCATTTAATAAAAATCTATTTTTATTAAACCGTTTGTGATTTGTTTAACTTGTTTAAACTTGATACTTTTTAGCTTGTGCGCTTCAGTACTGCTAAAGGATTTTTAGTGAGGGTACTTTCCTACTCACTACACACAATCACCAGTTTAGAAGTCAGATTCACCAAAAGCCTTGTGTATCACTGACACAAGCAGATAGGAAATTAGTTTGCACGCTTATACACACACACACCGAATCACAGATTGGTTCTGGCACGCCCGCGCAAATTAGAGCAAACATTTTTGGCACGCCCGGTGGGACCCACAGTGTCAAATCATGCCTCCGAAGAAAGATAAGACGACAAAGGACGATCAGCACATGGATCCGCCCACGGAGGAGAGCACCGGCCATTCTCCACAAGACGGTAGTATCACGTTAGAAGCCATCTCGGAAGCCATGAGGGCTAACGTAGAGCCCATGTGGCATGAGTATAACGCGCTCATAGGTTCTATGGGCAACCTCAAATCGGTCATGCAGCAAACGACCGATATCCATAAAAGTCAGGCTGATCTGATCCATGAAACCAAGACCACGCACGTGAAGTTGGACCGACTGACGGAAACAATCAGAAAGTTGATTGAAACCTATAAGGCCGGATCTAGAGGAGAACAGGTCAACGGTTCGGGCTCGGGTACCTCGCTGGAGTCCGATAAGCCGAAGAGCCCACCATATGTCTGTCCGAACTTAAGAGACGGAAATGGCTCAGGAAAGCAATCCGAGTCACAGACCGGCATCGCAGGCAGTTTGGTGGTCACCGATCCCAACGGATCGGCGACACCAGGGTTTGGAGGATCTACCGGCCAGACTGAAAGTTCAGTCGGCCACACACAAGGGAATGGTCATGGGGGGCAGAGGAACAACGGTGGGTTTTGGACCCATCAGGTCCAGAATAACCAACAGAACGGACCGCCGCCGTTGATACCCCCGATAAGGAATGTTCAGCCCGTAGTTCAACCCATCAATAGGGAAGAGCTGGTAGCGGCCATACACGAGGAGTATGGCCCGTTTATGCGGAGACTGGAAAGGCCGACTTACAGACGGCCGTACCCGCCGGAGATTGACCGAGTCATATTTCCTCAGGGGTATAAGGTACCGAATTTCACTCTATTCTCAGGAGAGAGTGAACAATCCTCAGTTGAGCACATTGACCGTTTTATTGTTCAATGCGGCCATGTGGGTCACAGTGACCCATTGAAGTTAAGACTATTCCCAAATTCGCTAACGGGCATGGCGTTTTTGTGGTACGTCAACCTCCCAGCCAATTCGGTGTTAACTTGGCAAGGGATGGAGGAATTGTTTCACGGACAGTTCTATAGGACTGAGCCCGAGACATCATTGGCAGATTTGTCGCGAATGATGCAACTGGTGGGGGAGACCGTGGAAACATACATAGCCCGTTTCCGAAAGGCAAAATACCGCTGCAAGACAGTGTTGCCCGAGGAGGAGTATGCAAAGATGGCCATGGGGGGCATGTCCTTTGAGCTTCGCAAGAGGTTTGAAGGAACTGACTTCCGTGATCTGTTCGAGCTTGCCACACGGGCGGGTCGCTACAAACGTATTCTCTTGGATGAGCAGGAGAAGAAGAACTCTTCCAAGGGAACATATTACAAAGACCCCAATTACGAGGTCCACTTGGCAGAGTGTGACCTTGAAACAGAATGCGATATGGCCGAATTAATTTGCAAACGGCCAATCGTATGTAACGCCTTGAACAAGCCTGTTAATAATAACGTTGCTGCAAAGAAGATGGCGTTCGAGGCGGGGAAAAACTATACTTTCGATATAACAATGGCTGATCAAATATTCGATGCCCTGTTGGCCGATAAAGTGATCAAGCTAAGTGAAGGTCATCGGATCCCAAAGGCCGATGACATAAAAAACAAAGAATATTGTAAATGGCACAATTCTTGGAAGCACGCTACTAACAATTGTGTTGTTTTTCGCAATTTTATACAGGAAAACGTCGAGAAGGGGGTCTTCAAATTCTCGGACAAAGCAATGGGGATCGATGCAAATCCTTTTCCTCAGATCACGGGCACAAACATGGTGATGCCCGACCTAACTAGGCTGTCAAGGCCGAGACTGAAGATTGACTTATCTGACGAGGAATTTGTGCCAACACAAAGGGAGGGTAAACAAATTGCTACTTCGGCCACCAATGGGCCGAAGGTTACAATACATGACCTCCGAAAGAGTCACCAAGAACGCAAAACAGAAGTACAGAAAGCTGACGAAGAGACGGCCAAATCTAGCACGGATAATCTGATGGCCGATCTACGGCGACAGTTGGAATTCATCGAACAAGGCCTTTGCCCGAGGTGCAAGGCTGACATCAAGAAGGAAGTCTCGAGCCCGAGTAAGAGGCCGAGAAGCTATGAACATCGGGACTCAAGCCCGAGAAGGCCCGTACATGAAAGATTGTCATTACCGTGGCAAGGCCAGGCCAAGCCCGAGTGGCGTGCAAAACATCCGCTGAGACACCAAGTCGGCCAGCGAGAATACGGCCGACTGGCGGAAAGAAATTCCCAAGTGATCCCAAGGCCTCAGATGCAAGCAACAACTTCTGGAAGGAGCCCGAGGATGGTGCTACCGCCTAGGGTAGAAGATCAAAAATGGCATAGAGCTGAACACTCCAAGTTCCCAGCACGGCCGCAATATAGCAAGTCCCAGAAAAGAAGATATCAGAGAATGCGACAGGCCGAGCGGGAACGCCAGTTTTTGAAGAATCAGGTAGTGGGTCCGATTGCTCCCACCGAGCCTCGGAAGGAGAGAGTCCGACAAGAAAGTTCACAGGAAAAGGGGACAGGTACGGTGGACAAGATGATTGAGTCCGATGGAGATGGGTCGGATTCTAGTTTTTCGCCAATCCAATTCGGGACAATTCCAGTAGGTCTGTCTTCTAACATGGTATTTACGCTACCCCTGTCTTTCATGGCCAAGCCGGATCAACCATCGGCCATGGAAGGGGATGTGGTTGAAGGCTCAGCTAAGGACTCGGCCGTGATGGAAGAAAACTTTTGGAACGGGGGAGAGATCGTTAAGCCTAAAGTGGTGGAAGCCACTAGCAAAAGTGTGGACGCCACCGATGGGCAGACCGATCGGCCAAAGATTACTATCTTAAGGCCGAAGGAACAACAGACTGAGGAAGGAGTGAAGACCGGACCAGTTAAAGTAGTGTTTGAAAAGCCAACACACCAGATGTCCCAACATCTAAAGCCATTGTATGTAAAAGGGCACATAGAGGGCGTCCCGATAAACAGGATTCTTGTGGATGGGGGGTCTACTATCAACATCATGCCCCAAATCATGTTAAGGATCTTGCAGAAATCGGAGTCGGAGCTGATTCCGACAGAAATGAATGTCCAAAGCTTCACGGGGGCACCCTCAAGGACGAAGGGGATCCTACCCTTGGAACTGACCGTTGGCAGCAAAACGGTCATGACTGCGTTTTTCATCGTGGAAACTTCAGTGGCCTATAATGCTTTATTAGGCCGGGATTGGATACATCCAAACTATTGTATTCCATCCACCCTTCATCAGTTGTTAATTTTCTGGAGAGGAGATGAGGTGGAAGTGGTGGGGGCAGACACCAAGCCCTTTGTAGCCCAGGTGCAGACGGCCGATGCAGTCTTGTATGAAGATGACATCGGGCCAGTAAAGTTGTTGGGGTGTAACAAATTGGGAAGGCCAAATGCGGCGACCTTCCTTAAAGGAAGTTCGTCGGACATCAAGGCATATTTCCATAATCTCAGTCGGACAGAAGAATCAAGGCCGATCGAGATCGTTGAACAAGAAGACGTCCATGGAGATTCCGACAATTGAAGAACGGAAGCTGCTGGCCTTAAGAGCCAGCATGGCCAGATGGTGTGCATTCTTGGCCGACCGAAGATTGGAAATCGGCCCTACCGACGGAACAATCAATCTGGCTGATTGCATTTACGAAGAAGAAGCCCCGAAGGAAGAAGAGATTCAGATACATGAGTTAGAAACGACCACTGCTAAGCTAGATGATCTTAAGGCCGATGTCCAGGACCCTCTCTTGGAAGTCAACTTAGGCGAAGAAGGAAAGCACAAGCCTACCTATGTGAGTCAGATGCTGGATCCTCAGGGTCAGGCCGATATGATTGCACTCCTGCATAAATATAAGGATTGTTTTGCTTGGGAATATGACGAGATGCCTGGTCTGTCAAGGGAACTGGTGGAACACCGATTGCCAATTAAATCGGGGTTCAGGCCGTTCAAACAGCTGCCTCGGCGCATGTCACCAGAAGTGATATTGAAGGTGAAAGAAGAGATCGAACGATTACTGAACGCTGGCTTCATTCGGACAGCCCGATATGTCGAATGGGTCTCGAATGTAGTGCCAGTAGTGAAGAAGAATGGGAAGCTAAGGGTTTGCATAGACTTCAGGAATTTAAACTTAGCTACCCCAAAAGATGAGTATCCCATGCCTATGGCCGATCAGTTAATCGATTCGGCCGCTAAACACAAAATCCTGTCTTTTATGGACGGGCATTCGGGGTATAACCAGATTTACATCGCCGGAGAGGATGTCCCGAAGACTGCTTTTCGGTGCCCGGGGGCAATTGGAACCTTTGAGTGGGTTGTCATGCCTTTCGGACTTAAGAACGCTGGAGCCACTTATCAGCGTGCAATGAATTCAATCTTCCATGACATGATCGGGCAGTTCATGGAAGTTTACATAGATGATGTAGTGGTAAAGTCAGGGGATTACACCGATCATTTGAGAGATTTGGAAAAGGCGTTTGAAAGAATGCGGGCTCACGGATTAAAAATGAACCCTCTCAAGTGCGCATTCGGTGTTACAGCAGGAAATTTCTTAGGTTTCCTGGTACATCAAAGGGGGATAGAGATTGATAAAAATAAGGCTCGGGCTATCCAAGCAGCAAAACCGCCTGCTAATAAGAAGGAACTCCAGAGATTGCTCGGGCAAATCAATTTCTTAAGAAGATTCATATCAAACTGTGCAGGGAAGACCCAAATATGGACCCCACTATTGAAGATCAAGACCGATGAAGACTTCAAGTGGGAAGACAGCCATCAACAAGCCTTTGAAGGAATCAAACGGTATCTGTCAATGCCTCCAGTGTTAATGCCACCAAAAAAGGGTAGGTATTTAAAATTGTATATATCGGCTTCTGATTGCTCTATAGGTAGTATGCTAGCTCAAGATAATGAGCAAGGTAACGAGCAGGCCGTTTACTACTTAAGTAGAATTTTGACTCCAATCGAGCAGCGTTATGCGCCGATTGAGAAGTTATGCTTGGCTTTGTATTTTTCTTCACAGAAGTTAAGAACATATATGCTTCCTGTTTCCACTTATATAATATGTCAAACGGATGTGATAAAATACATGCTATCAAGACCAATCATGAGAGGCCGAATTGGGAAATGGACCTTGGCCTTGATGGAGTTTGCCATCCAATACCGTTCACAGCAATCGGTAAAAGGCCAGGCCATAGCCAATTTCTTGGCCGATCACCCAGATCCTGCTGATTTGGGAACACTGCCTCCAACACCCAAAGTTCTGAGCACATCCTTAGTCCCATGGACTTTAATCTTTGACGGGTCCAAAAGCGCAGAAGGTGCTGGGGCAGGAGTGGTGATTGTATCACCCAAGTACAAAAAGACAAAAATGTCTTTTCGGCTCAACTTCAAATGCACTAACAATCAGGCCGAGTACGAAGCACTTATAATCGGACTAGAAATACTCCTTGAAATGGGGGCATCATCTGTGCATATAAAAGGCGACTCAGGTTTGGTGATCGGACAGATTGCTGGAGAGTTTCAGATAAGAAGTTGGGAGTTATGCCCGTTCCATGCAGTTGCTACTCAGCTCATGGAAGCATTTGATGACATTAGTGTGAGCTATATCCCAAGAACAACCAATACTAAGGCCGATAAGTTGGCAAAGACAGGATCAGCCTCACCCTCCCAGAAGAGTGCAGAAGACCAACTCATCACGGTCAATGTCCGGTCATTACCGTCCGTTGCAAAGAGGGGTTGGTACGCTACTACCAATTCGGTCCTGATGGAGGATAGCGATTGGAGAGTTCCTATTATTGAATACCTGAGTCACCCAAATGTCAGAGTGGACCGAAGAGTCAGGTTGTTTGCAGTCCGATTCGTGGTACTAGATGGGGAATTATTCAAGAAACCGATCGGTGACGACGTGGTCCTGAGGTGCCTAGGGAAGAAGCAGGCCATGCAGGTTATGGCTGAAGTACACGAAGGGATATGTGGAGCACATCAAGCCGGCACCAAGATGAAGTGGCTATTGAGGAGGTATAATTATTATTGGCCTGGCATGTTGAAAGACTGCATCAGCTATGCCAAGGGTTGTCAACCTTGTCAAAAGCATGGTCCGATTCAACATGTGCCGGCCAAAGTATTGCAACCGATAATCAAACCATGGCGGTTTAGGGGATGGGCGATGGATTTGATTGGCAAAGTCTTACTGCCATCATCCGGCCAACATTGTTTCATAATAGTGGCTACGGACTACTTTACCAAGTGGGCCGAGGCCATACCTTGTAGAACGGTGACACAAGCCACCATCATAAAATTCATTGAAGAACACATTATCCATAGGTTCGGCCTTCCCGAAACAATCACGGCCGATCAAGGATCTGTGTTTACAGGGACGGAGACCTCCGCCTTTGCAGAAAGTAGGGGAATCAAGATTCTTAATTCTACACCCTATTATGCACAGGCTAATGGTCAGGCAGAGTCTACTAACAAGATCCTTAAGGGGATCATTGAAAAGATGATCGTGGAGAATCCTAGGGAATGGGACAAGCTTTTGTCCGAAGCATTATGGGCCTATCGGACGTCAAAAAGATCAAGTACTGGGGTTACACCGTTCATGCTGACCTACGGGCATGACGCGATGTTACCTATGGAAGTTACAGTCCGATCGGTCAGAAGGGCTTTACAGAATCAACTAGAGCCTGCTGAGTATACGGAGGCTATGATAGCTGAGTTGGAAGGGCTTGATGAAATGAGGCTAATGGCCTTGGATGCATTAAAAGTACAAAAACAACGGGCCGCCCGAGCTTACAATAAAAGGGTGAGAGAGAAATCTTTTTGCACCGATGATTTGGTGTGGAAGGCCGTGTTACCTATTGGAGATAAGGATAATTGATACGGTAAATGGTCGGTCAATTGGGAAGGCCCGTTCATCGTTCACCAAGTTAAAAGAGGAGGTGCTTACAGGCTTCGTGATTTAGATGGGACTATCCATGTCCGATTAATCAATGGTCAGTATTTAAAGTCTTATTATCCAACGTTATGGGAGACCATTGATCTAGATTATAAACCTAATCCTGGGTTGGAGTATGATCAGCTGATAAATTATGAGCCGGAGCCCGAATGATTTAGGTGAACAGGGATTTTGTATTGATAGGCTGAGCACAGCTTACTTACAAAGTAATAATAAAAAAAAAAAATTTACAAAGTATATAAACAGGAGTCGGTCTCTAGGCCGACCCGAAATTCCTAAGTTTAGCCTTCAAGTCTTCCCATGTCTTGATGGCTCCAGACCGATCTCGCTTGGCTTTTTCCAGCTTTTGGGCCTAAGCCCGGGATATGGGGACGCTGGCTTGTAACTGATCACTGCACTTCTGAGCGTCACCGCCTAGTGAAGAAAGGGCTTCGTCAATTTTTTCAAGAGCGGCGCTGTTGGTGATGACATCGGCCTCACATTGGGCAAGTTGAGCTTTTAATGCAGCAATACGGTCCCGCAGCCAAGTATCCCTTGCTAGAACCTGAGCCCGAGAGGCCTTCCCCGCTTCAAATTTGGCTTTGGCCCCTTACAAGAAATTTAATGCCTTCTGCCGGGAGCCTAGGTGCAGTTCTGCATCAGCTTGAATTTTCAAGGCCGATCTGTCCATGAGACGGGCACTGGGAAGTCTCTCTTTTATCTCCAACAGTAAGGATAGTTGCCCGTCAGAAAGGGAAGGATCGGCCATGAGAGTGTTCAAGGCAGAGTCAATGTCAGCAGTAGCAGGAAGGTTGGAAAATTCTTGGTCCGCCAGTCCGAGGAGTAAGTCCTTGGATTGTTGCAGAAGGGAAGGAGAAACCGCTTCGGGCTCCAGGGGGCCGAGGTCAAAAGCTCCCAGGTCCAGGCCCAAGAAGAAGTCATTGAAGGGAATAACGGGCACTGGGCCTGAAGGATCGGCCTGTTCAAGAGAATACAGTCAGGCATTGTTTTTAGAATCATACGAATTAACGCAAAGTAACACAGCAATACCTGGGTGTGAGGACGAAGCGAGGCCGAGATTGTTTCGCGAATATCGGCCTCGCTTGGTTGAGAAGATGTTTGAGAAGAAGAAGGGAGGCCGGTTCCCACGTCCGGACTCATCGAGGCCATTGTCGTCTGTGGGGCTTCTGTTTCAGGGACAGAGCCCGAATTATCATCACCGGCCTCGACGGCAGACGCTTCAGGAGGACTGACCTCGGCCACCACCGGTCCTGGTATTATATGAACAGGAGAGCCGATGGCGGTGGTAGGTTCCCCTTGTCCGGTTGGAGTTTCGTTTTCAGAAGGGACGGCTTGATTTACTTCCTCCCCAGCGGCCTCTGTGGTAGGTTCAGCACCGGCCTCACCCTCAGTGCTGGAAGAAAGAACAACTTGCTCAGGGACTTGGCCGATATGAGCAAGGTCTTCGTCTCCGTCTCCGCTTGAAGGAGTTAGAGGAGGCACGACGTGAAGTGGCATCACCCGAACGGCCACTCGCTCTAGATAAGCCGTTGCAGAGGCCGGTGATGTAGGGAGAGTTGGGGGAAGAGTCTGAGCAAGGTTTGGAAGTGGATCCTCTCCTGAGTCTTCGTCAGCAAGCTGCAAAGATAGAACAAAAGGATTAATATTGAATAAAAGGAATTCGGGCTAAAATCAAAAGGGGAAGAGCAAACCTGGACGGAGGCCGTTGTTTTTTGTTTCTTTTGAGATGGACCTTTGCCCGAGGTTGGTTTACGAGCCGGTCTCTTGGCAATTTGTTTACGTCGGATTGGAGCTGCTGCTGGTATAGGGGCATCGGCCACCGTGGCTGATGTTGCAGTGAAAGGAACCAGGGCCTCAGCAGCGGTGCGTGAAAATATGCTTCGAGCCCGTTCACCCCACCACTGGGTGAACTCTTCTGATACTACTGGCCGGGCAGAGAAGGGTGTAAAGTTGAACGCGGCTTTGAGCCGGGCTGACCTCTCTGTTATCTTTTTCACCTGCCCGTCATTAACAATAAGGCCACGTTCAACCCAGTCAACGTTGAGGGTGATACCGGGAGGAACGGGCACGAGTTGAGTAAGCCCGAATTGGCGGGCATATATAGGAGCAAAGTAGTATTCGGCCCGCATTTATTGTTGGCCGACGGGATGCTTGGGCTAAAAATAATGTCTCTAGCTACTAAGTAGCTAGAAAAAATTTCATTATAGGTAGACTGGGTGCCCGAACCCCAGTTTGAAGGGTTATTGGAGAGCTGGAGAAAAGAAGAGAATTGAAGGGAAAAGAATGGGGTGAAGAGATTGACGTCCCGAGGGGAGCAACCCTGGTAAAAGAAGGTAAAACACTCTTCAAAAGAATGTATAGAAGGAGATACGTTCACGAATTGAATAGCAGAGATTGGAACGTCGGCTAAGGGAGTGATGGTGGGTTGGAATTCAGGGAAGTACGAGTGAAGCCACAATTGCAGTATCCACATCGGGCTCCCACCAGCACTGAAGCCCGAATGAACAAAATCCGTCGTGCCTCGGACCAAATGTGCCCAAACCAGCGTAGCCATGGCCAACGGCTGCCCCGATGCAAGAGCCAAGGCCAGGGTTGTGTATTCTTTAGTGATGGCTTGGCTGGCTGAGCAGAAGAGATATTTATTGAGCCAGTAGATGATGAAGGCAGTGTGTTCTGCATCGGACACCGCCGTATCATCTGCCCCGATGCAGGCAGCAAGGAAACCTCCGAAGGCCGTGATCGGCCTGTGAGAAATGGCCCCGTCCCTGACAATTTCTTGTTGAGGATAGGCAAAGCTGGCCGTCCCAACGTTAAGCCCGGGAATGATCTCTTGTCCGTGGGGACGGAGGCCGAGCAGATAACTAATGTCCTTGACGGTGGGAGCCATTGGTCCGCAGCGGAAAAGAAAGCCGTTGCAAGATGAGGACCAGAATAGTAAGGCAGAGAGAAGGAGAGGCCGGTTTATTTCAATGCGAGACCGGCTGAGCATGATTGCATCATAGATGCCCGTTTGCTTCCAGATAGCGGCCTTAGAGGCCGAAACCCTAGTTACCCACTTGTCCCAGTCAGCGGCGGGGGTCGGCCATCCTCGAATGGGTTGGTTCGCAGTCTGGACCTTGGCCCAATGAGCAGGGACTTGTAGGAACGTTTCATTTTCTACCAGAGGAAAGAAAGGAAGAAAAGCCGCCGGAGGGTGGCCTAGAAACGCCGCGCCTAAGCCTGGTGCGAAGGGAGAACCGTCGGAGGAACTGTAGGGGGTGAGGTATTCAGTAGATATGTCAGCGGCGTGAGCTTTAGCCAAAGCCCTGACCTCCCTGCAGCGATTTTGTGGCGGTGGAGCGTCTGCGAAGGACTTTTTTCCTTTGGAGGTGGCCGGAGCGGTTTTGGGAGCCATGTCTATGGAAGGAAGAAAGGTCGCCGGAAAAGATGAAGATAAGAGTGAGAAGCTCTGTGTTTTGCTTGAATTCTGGAGAAAGTAAAATGTGAATGGGTTTTCGGACGTTGGGTGATATTTAAATATCACGACGCCGTAATCATGGCGCATTAAAAGTAGGGTGACTGGTGGGATTCTCCATAACCTAACGTTAGCTGCGTGCTTGACGCGTGGCATATTTGAAATTCAAAACGTCACATCAATCAGGGCGGGACGTTTGATATGACCTTTTGGGGGGCAATTGTTTGCACCCAAAAACCGTCAATGATTTTTGAGCCCGAGTGGAGTTGAAGTTGGGTGAAGGAGACGCTGGGGCAAGTAGTGATGACTCATCGGACTCAAGAGGTAAGCCCGATGGGGGGAACAACTGTTGGGAGATGAGGAGAGTCCGATGAGAGCATGTGGCAAGTGTAAGCATCATCGGGCTATGAGAACATAACTTATCATGTTGAGAGCCCGATGGAAAAGTAAAGCAACGTTATAACTAATCGGACATCATGAAAAGGAAGAGTGTGTCCGATTGATTATAAGAAGTTGAAGAAATATGATCGGACATGGAAGAAGTCAGGAGCCCGATTCATCCAACAGGGAGAGGTCGATTGACGAAGGACAGGGCGTTGTTATTCACAGCTGGCATGATGACGTCATCTCTGAGAGTTTTTGGAAACAAGAATCCGTCTGGGAAAGGAGTTGTTAGTTGCCAGCTGGGTTGGAACGTCTAATCCCTAAATTTAAGGGATTAATTCAATCAAGTTCAAAATAAGGTAGGAAGTGGTGATATAGAAGGATTTCTTCAAATCAGCCAATCAATCAGTAGCTTGGGGCGTAAGAGAAGGAATCATAGTCCAAATAGGAATCAGTTCAGGCCGCTATAAATATAGAGGCAGGCCCTTCAAGCAAAGGACTCCGCGTCTCTTCGACAAAAGCATACACAGCATTCAGCACATTCAAGGCATTCAGAGCACTTTCTCTAAGTCTTTGCTTCCTAGCTTTAATAGCAATTAGGTCTGTGTCTTTTTGTTATTTTTTCTTTTCAATGATCAGTCCATTCTGTTGTTCTTGAGATCTGTTTTAGTTTTCCAAGCATTTAATAAAAATCTATTTTTATTAAACCGTTTGTGATTTGTTTAACTTGTTTAAACTTGATACTTTTTAGCTTGTGCGCTTCAGTACTGCTAAAGGACTTTTAGTGAGGGTACTTTCCTACTCACTACACACAATCACCAGTTTAGAAGTCAGATTCACCAAAAGCCTTGTGTATCACTGACACAAGCAGATAGGAAATTAGTTTGCACGCTTATACACACACACACCGAATCACAGATTGGTTCTGGCACGCCCGCGCAAATTAGAGCAAACAGTTTGTAATTACCCATCTTATTACCCCTTTTTCTAGGTGTATATACGTATTCTATGAGCTTACTTTGAAAAAGTTTAGTAGGTGTATTAACATGACCTTAATTCTAAAATTACAATATACTATGCAAAGTACAATTTAAAATTCACAAAATTCTAACTACTTCATACTCAAAACTGTAGGAGTGATAATTTTTGGCATAACATATTCTATGTCTAAAATTGGCAAATGTGTCTGCACATGAAAATAACACAGAAACTACATGTTGAACGATGCTAACATTTTTAATAACCTCCTTAAGTCTTTTCAACACTTTTATGGACATTAAAATTTACTGAGCCTACAAAAACCCGTATAATTTTCACACCTAGGTAATCACTCCTTCGTACTCAGAACTGTAGGAGTGATAATTCACCTCAAAAAAAATATCCTATAATTCACCAATTGTTAGTGACTTAAAAGTATTTTTGGGATGGATTTGGTTGTTAATGGAGAAATTTGTCATAAGTCTACAAAATACAAGTTAGCTCGGCTATCTGTAAGGATGAGCCTGGTACGACTACGCAATATACATACATATGTACGGTATGGTTATTCTTCATATTTGTAGTACAATTGACAAAGCATTTGGAAAAAAAATTTGATCTGATTTACCTTAAAAGCATAACTAATTGGATCGAATTTTAATAATCTAGATAATTTGATGCAATGATTGTAATTGTTATTTAATAATCATACCTAAATTATTAATTTTGTTACACTTTTTTAACACCCCGTGCATAGCACGGACCAAACGCCAGTACATGTATATGTATATGTATCTGTATGTGTGTATATATTTTGTCAATCTGTATATATACTTTTAGTCTGAATGTGTGTGTATGTATGTATATATGTATCTGTATGTATGTGTATATGTGTCCCAGCTTAGTCAATTGAGCAAGCTTGCACGTGAAAATGATACAACTTGTAAAACTGTTGAGGCAGATCGGCTGCATACTATGTTGATGTTGTTTGCAATGGCAGATTCCAGGGCTGTTCTCATAAAAATGGCCGATCGATTGCAAAATATGATAGACATTAGATGGATCCTGTCAAGGAGCAGAGGTTTGCCAAGGAGACCCTTAGACATATTTGCTCCCTTTAGCCAATCGTTTAGGGATCTCAAGTTGGAAAGAGCAGCTAGAAAGCCTGTGTTTCAAACATCTCCACCCTAATCAACACAAAGAACTCTCCTCTCAAGTTGTTAAATCCTTTGATGAGGCAATGATTGCATCCTCTGCCGAGAAATTAGAAAGAGCTTTGAAAGATGGAGCAATTTCTTACCATGTCCTATCGGGGGCGGCATAAAAGCTTGTATAGTATCTACTGCAAAATGTTAAAAGTATGCTCTCTCTCTCTCTCTCTCTCTCTCCACATACACACCTTCTGTTGCTAATGCATAAGATGATTGCTGAAACACATGTATTAGTGGGTCACGATCACCCCAGTTACTTGATCAAATTTGATCAAGCAGTGATCTCAATTTGCTACTAGCTTAAGTGCTGGACTAAAATGAAGTATTGGGTATTATGTAGTTATATGTAAATTCCGACTTTTTGTGTCTATCAAGGAATTGTGTGGTTCTATCTAGCTGACTTTATTGTCATTACTACCATATTCTGGTTTTTTGAGTCTTGAAATGAGTTTTAAGAACGAAAAGGAAAATGCTGGCGATGTTCATGTTGTGGTATGCTACCTGATGTGGTAAATTTACTTCAAGGTGGTAATGTTATTTGATATTGTGCAGAAAGAAGCTGACAATGGATGAAATTCATGGGCTACGCTTGATTGTTGAAAAGGAAGAAGACTGTTATAAAGCATTGAGAGTTGTTCACCAGTTGTGGTCTAAAGTACCTGGAAAGTCCAAGGACTACATAATCATCCAAAGTTTAATGGGTATGTTATACATCCAGGAAGTTGTTTATATACAATTTTGTGTGAGTTTATTTATTTTCCTAGAATGAAATTGTTGTTTATAGGTATCAATCTCTGCACACAGTAGTGATAGGCAAGGGTGTGGTTCCACTTGAAGTTCAGATACGAACCAAGGCGATGCATTTGCAAGCTGAGTTTGGAATTGCTGCTCACTGGAGGTACAAGGAAGGGGATTGTAAACTCTCTTCCTTTGTGCTTCAGATGGCAGTGTGAGACAATGAGCTAAGACAAATGTACCATTGGCTTTGAGGACTCCATCAAGCCACCATGCACATTTTCTTCTCATTCAGAAGATTGCCCGTATTCTTGTAAACCTCACTGTGGCTCAGATGGACCCGTCTTTGTCATCATGCTGGAAAATGAGAAGGTTCGTTTTTGAGAATTTGCAAATTTAGAGTCAGTGATCAGATCAGATGAGTTCACCTTTGGACCCATCTTTTCTACTTGACTAGGCTCCTATATGTATGTCCTGGGTGATGCTGCACTGGCGCAAGCTCTGTTTATCCAAAACTGTTTGATATAGCAGCTTGTTTCCTCTGATGTACTTGGGGTCCATTTGGTTGTTAGGCAGTTGGGGCATATGACATAAAAGCTCATTTGCCCTTGGTTTCAGGATCGGTGTAGTTAAAGGAAGACAGAGACAAAAGTAGTTGGGGTTTGTTTGGGCATCCTTGAATGCAATAATTACATTCATTCCTTAAATAAGCATTTTACCTATATAGATTATAATTTTTAATGGTTTCATATAGGGAAATTGCCCTCGTTTAGGAAATGATGCTTAAAATCATGAATTTCATCGTTCCAAGAAAATATGGAAGTGACCACATAAAAACAATATGATAGTCTCTCCAATTTGTCTAAATAGATTTATTTTTAGTAATGGATTTTACGTTAATATTATACCTAAATTATTTCAAGATACAATTTTACATATTTGCTATGTTCGAGTCTTTTGAACACGTTCGGTTCAAGCCTTCAATATAAAGGTTTAGTATCGATGATTAAACAAGTTCTGGTGTTTGTGTGTTACAGATGTCAGTGCAAGAGTTCCCGTCAAATTCGACAATGCTGGATCTGTTGGAAAGAGCTGGTCATGGAAGCTCTAGGTGGACTTGACGTGGATTTCCTCTGAAGGAAGAGTTGAGGCCAAGGCTGAATTATAAGCCGGTGAGTGATCCAACATGCAAACTGAAAATGGGAGATGTGGTGGAGCTGACACCTGTCATACCCGGCAAGTCAGTGACGGAGTGCAGAGAAGAGATCCAGCGCATGTACGATCGAGGCCTCACTGTATCAACCACTGGGGATACTACTACCAAGAATGGCTGGAGAAGTTGACAACTGCATTTTTTCATCCTTTATAGTGGTAGCTTTGAGTCATAGTTGACTATTCTTGTAATACACATGATAGATCATTGTACAGAAAAGCTTAATAGTTCTTTGATGGACTAATTGAATTCAACAAAAGTGCTAGAAGTTCAACTTTGCTGCCACACATGCTGTTGCTTCTCCAGTTCTGCATTGTGTTTTTTTGGGTGGAGTAAATGCTTGGGACACATAAAACATTCACATAAAGTTGCTCACAACCATAGGAGTATGTATCTTGAGTATGTAAAATGGTCAATGAATAGTATTTTATGATCTTTCACATAGTAGAGGCAAACTGGCTAGCTAGTATAAATAACTATCAATTATGTTGATGCACTCCAAGCAGAATATTTTTGTGACAATTCAAGGGTTATGCCCTTCACTTTTTATTTTTATTTATTTATTTATTTTTATTGACTCTCTACCCAGGATAGACAAATTTGCCTTCCATTCACCAAAATGCATTCCCTTTTCCATCGTCAGTTGGACTTCTTATTTTATTTTGATCTCCGGGGAGGCAAATGTGGAGGTTACGGTGGTTGCAAATTTGCATCCCTTGTGGAGTTGCTCTAAGGCTAAACATGGAGAGTCAAGTGAAAGCCTAATGAGACTACCTAGTACCTACCCAATTTGCTGCCTTTTTACAGACTAGCACATATCAAAAAACTTTCACCTAGTATTTAACTAGGGGAAGTACGAGGGAAAGTTATCTTCCCCAACTTTACAATTTTCCTTGTTCTCTTCTTTCATGAATCTGTAAACCAAACCAAATAATGTTCTTAGCCATCATATTAAACCAACATCGACCCAAACACGTTTTGATATGCATGCACTTGCCTTTCTTCCAACTTATGCCAAAGCAGAGAAGTCTACTAAATCCACATTTTGAACAACGAAATGTCATTTCTTGTCAGTTTAAACTGAATAGTTCATATCTTAATGAGCTTTCTTCTTTTACAAGGCAAATTTCACAGCAAAACAAGATGCTGAAAACCTCATCTTGGACGTTTAGCTCCGAGGGGAAAGGAAACGCGTTGAGGAGTATTTTGTGGCACCTCTGTCCTCGGTTCTTCGGAAGGGTTGGGATCGGGTTCAACAGTATCTTCATCCTCCATTTCTTCAGCTACCTGGCTATTTTGCTTATTTGGGATAGCAAGTTGATAGTTTGGGCTGATCAATGTGTCCTGTTCAGGTGGGAGAGGAATTCCAGGACCCGCTATTGACTTTGGAAGTGGGATTTTGTTCCTGCTCTTTGCCAACTCTAGCAGTACCTGTTGACCAGTTGGGTTAGAACTGGTATGGACCTTTCTAATAAAGAAAACCACAAGCAATTGTGACCATTGAATAAGCAATTGCACACAGCACACATGCACCCAAAACCACGTATGTGCACGCAAACACATATGCATGCATATATAAGTTAAAAATCTGCATCTCAGCTTATGAGTGATTGCTCATGTAGAAAAAAACTAGATCCCACTGTTAGGAATAGAACCCATTACGAAAGGTCCTTGAATCGACCAGAAAGATGCAAATCAATGGTGACCACAATAGGTGGAAAAAAAACAAAAAGCAAGAAATAAAGACAAATGAACCTAGATAAAAGATTAGTTCTCCTAAAGATGAATTTGAACTGCAAATTGAAACGGTATGAAGAAAGCACACAGTAAGGTGCATCTCTCATTACAGAAAAAACAGACTTGTAATGCCACTAGACTTCTCTACCATACAACCAAGCCCAAAAATTCAAAATCACGAAGTATGCAAACAAAATGGAAATCCAATAACAATTAGTTAACAAGTTAAGGACGGCTATAGCTAAAATACCTCTCGAGGTGGGGGTTGTGAGAAGCTAAAGTTGACTTTTGACTGAATGGCAAGTTTGACATCATCACCGTCAATTGCAGCCTTCCCTGCATGCTCCGAGTAGACTTGTGCATCAGTCAATACGTCGACAACATACCGATACCACAGTTCAAGGAATTGGTGAATAACGCGAGGTTCAAAGTCATCGACACCCATTGAATTTAGTAGTGTTTTGACAATCTTTGCATCCCTTGGTAAGTCCTCACCTCCCTCTGCCATGCCCTTCACTGTCCCTTTTTCCTGTGCAAAATGCCAAGTTTTTAGTTCTCCATCATGTTTTTCTGGACAAAGTATACCTTAAACCACATTAAGTTCTACATGAAATTATTCAAAAACTAATACTCTAACTAAAGCAGAAGTAAATACCAAAAAGAATTCATGTAGATAGAAATCGTTAAAAGTGGACTCCACTCCCAGGCAAAAATTTCTTTGATAATTATTGCTTGTTCGATCAATAATATACACACATGGTAACTGGAAATTCAACCATAGAACTCCTCCCCAAGTTGTTGTCACCAAACAGGAATATATCAATTTGAAATTCTGACACAAAAGACTATATCAGAGTTCTAAACAAACATAAAACTATCTTCAAAAGGGATGAAATAGGAAGGCATAAGTATAAGGAACATAACAAAATCAAATCTACTAGTCCACTCTCTTGGACTTTCTATTGATGTCAACGCGAATATTAAAGTAATGTCACCCACATGATTGACAAAGCACAACTATTCTTCTTTATAAGCGAAAAATTAGCCCGAGGTTTAATGCACATAGTTGCAATTTGAGGCAAATAAACATGATAACACCCTAGTAACCTGTTGAATTGGGTAGATACGGGTTCAAAGAATATTGAGGACCTCACATTACATGCATTGCGCTGAGATCATTGCAACCATCAAGATATACAATTTCAAACGACATTTTAATTACAATTATAATGTTTCCACCCATGTAAAAGGACTAAATGGGGTAATATCACCTAAATTTTTGTTACCTTACTAACTTCTTGGGGAGTATAGATCTCTTGGTTAGGAGTTTTATTCCATTGCTTTTTGAATATCATTTATTGTGTCTGCAAGAGTTTTGCATAAAATAGAAAGAGTAACAACTGTGAGAAAACAAACGTTAGATTGAAGGCTACTACTACATTCTGTACTTGTGTTCCAAGATATCCGTCAATTCTATAAATTTCTTTCCCTATAATATGTCGTTCAATGTAAAGTGTATCTGCACAGTATTGGCTCTAACACCTAACCCTTTTCTCACAGTAGCAAACATTCTAAGAACTAGCTAGTATAAAATAGTGGATCATTAGGATGAGTAAACAAAAACTTTTGAAGAGAAATCCAAATAAACTGATCAATCTCAACTCCAAATAGGAAATTAAATTTATGGGTTCTCTATTATATTTTCCAATCTTCTAAAAATCGCTAGGCAGTAGGTGGTCGGCCTAGCGGCTAGGGGCCTAAGCGAAAAATTAATATTTGAACAAATTACTAATAATATAGAGAATTCTTTCAATAATAATAATAATAATACAGAGACAATTCTCATATAAACAAAACTCACATTATCAACAAACTAAATTTCTAATTCTTCTCCATATCAATCCAATCTAAGGATCAAGAAACGAAATGACCGAAACCTTCGTAGTTGACCGAAACGAAATCCACCAGGAATCATGAAATTCCAGTGCTTCGAGCACGAAATGAAGTCAGTTTCAGTGTGTTTTGTCCGAAAGAAACACATATGTTATGTGTTCCAAGGAAAGGAAACGAGAGTATATGCGTCAAATGAATCATGTTCAGAGAGAGACCCATCCCATGTGAAAACTGAAAAGTGGGTGGGTTTCAAATTTCAATCAATTTGGAATCAAAATGGATGGGAATAAATGAAAATTGGGGAAGGAAAACCAGAGATTCTCTGAAAAATGATGAAATTGATTTGAGGGTTGTATATAAATCACTTACCTGGAGTCTCTTCTCCATCAGTCCGTCTTCTTCTTCTACTTGGTCGTCGCTGGAGGCTCACCTAGGTTTCTGCCTTCGCTGGTTGGTCTCTCCAATCCCCTCTTTCTTTTTGTATCTAATATAGAGTTGAGTAATTCTTGCACGGGCACAAAATTTCCACAACTTTTTACTCACTATGTCTCTATCTCTCTTTCAGTAGGCACTATGGAGGCTACTTACACTGTGAGACCCATAAGAAGAGAGAGAGAGAAGTTGCGAGCATAAAGTTGTAGGAATGTTGTGCCCAACAAATTAAAGTGAGTTTGAGAGAAAAGAAAGAGTGCCTATAAGGGCACAAGAGGTTTTTCATTTGGGTACCTTATATTTTAACCATTTCTTTTAATTAGTAAGGGGACCTCTAATATATGTATTTACCTATCACTATATTTTAAAGACAAGCCTAAAAGTTTAACCTCGTTAAGCTACAAGCATTTTGTATGGCCAACTTAGAGTGCTCTCTCTCTCTCTACTTCTTTATGAGCTCGACTCACTAGGCTACGGCCTCCTCCCCTCAATTTGTATACATGTGTGAGAGAAATATTTTGGTTAAAAATTTTGAGTAGCATAGGTTTACTCTTATTTATAATAAACCCATGGAACCAAATTTTAAAGAAATTAAAAACAAAGTGATCAAATACCAAACCAAAATGAGTTGGCAGCCTTAAATTTTTTTTTTGAACAACTAATAAATTTTATATCACAAGAAACCATTATATACATACAAGAGATCAAGAACAAACATCTCCCAAAGCCAAACAACACCCCGTCCCCCAGCCGCAAGAAACACAACACCCCGACCCCAAGCAACTTGGCAGCCCACAGAAAATAAAAATAAAAATAAAAATATTTGAATCGATCGGTATATCAGTGCATGGTTTTGAGATTTACATGTGATGAAATAGAAAGAAGAAGAAGATCAGAAGTCGAGGAGGAATAAGAGAGAGATTGAGACTTACCAGATATCACTTGAATAACATGCATTGACAACCCTTGCTCAGAAAGCAAAACAAGTAAAACTTAAACTTCTTAAGTGTATAATTTATGAGAGGTGCCCTTAAAATAACCAATAATTTTATTTTATATACCTAAAATAGATGCCCAAATTAAAAAACTAACATGCCCTTACCTGCAGTCAAAAGAAAATGATAGAAACAGCGGTGGTCTCTTTCATCTTGTTTGAGAGTTTAGGAGAGAAGAGAAAGTTACTTTTTTTCCTCTTGTTCGCAAATTGAGAAGAAAAGAAAAGAAAAAGAAAAAGAAGAAAGATACCATTCTACCCATCAAGAATTTCAAATAATGGCGAGGAGAGACACTCAATCGTTAATGGAGATGAGATAGAAAATCATGGTCGCAAATGATTGTTTTTGTGAGGCTAGGTTAATTATTTTTTATTAGAGATAGAATACATGTATGTTGTGTATTATGGAGCTCTAGGACCTAAATGGAATTAAAATTAGATAAGGCCAATGAAAGGGTATTGTGGGTATTAAGAAAGATTCATTAATGCCCACTTTCAATTCTCTCATTTTCTTCCCAATTTGGAGAGAGATATTGAGAGAAAGTAGGGGATAATTTTCTCTTCTTTTCTCTCACTACTAAAACTCCCAAACGAGAGAAAGCTAGAGAAAGTGAGGTACATTCTCTCATTTGCTCTTATTTTCTCCCAATTTTAGAACTCCCAAACATAGTGTTTAAGAGTTTTATTTAATTCTATATATCTCACGGATTCCTGCACAATTTTATTAACTGATCTCTCCAGTGTCACCAATTAAACTTATTTATTTATTCTTAATTACTGATTAATTCTGATTAAGGGTAAACTACATTTTACAATCTTGTAGTTTAGATATGATGTCATTTTGGTCCCTCTAGTTTCAATTTTATCAATTTGGTCCTTACAGTTTCAGTTTTTGTTTAATGTAGTCCATTCATGAAAATTTTTTACAATTTTTTTTTTATAGAAATAAGTAATGTGATGAACACGTGAGGTATTATTAGGAGCAGTGTTCTAAAAATCGGCCTAGGCGGTGCCCGGCCGCCGAGATTTTTCCTAGGCGTTTGCGAAAATCGGCCAGTGGATTAGTCAGCCTCTAGGCGGGGCCTAGGCGGTGTTAGGCGGTCTAGGCGGTGCTAGGCGGGCTAGGGTGAGAATGCTAGAGAGTAGAGAATCTTATTTAGCTCTGACTTTTTGGGAAAAAAACCCTAACATTAGTATATATATATATACACTTAAGGTTTAAGTTAATTATGGAGAGATTCCTATGTATACTTTTTATTTTTCGGTTGGTACCTCCATGTATGGATTATTCAACATGTGAATTGGACCAAGTTAACTACTACTATCTTTGAACATGGATTGCTCTTCTTTTCTCTCTGCATCCGCTCTTCCTTGTCCTCCTTTGTCTCCTTCGGAGCATCCCTCTCTTAGCACGCTCTTAATCCACCCCCATATCTTGTCACGCGTCATATTTTTGACACAAAGTTGCAACATTGTGTCCAAGGGTTACAATACTTTGACATCTGGGTTATAACCTTTGTCAATAATTGGGTGATTCGAGCATTTTGTAACCTTGGTGACCAAATATTGTAACTATACCTCAAAAGGAGATGATGATGAAGGAGAAGGAAAGAAAGGAGCAAGATTTGCGTGCTCTAGCTCAGAAGGCGAGATCAGAGAGAACTGGTGCTGCACCTGTAGCTGCAGTTCTGGTGCCTTCTAACAAAAATATGACGTGTGACAAGATATGAGGGTGGATTTGGTAATATGACACGTGACAAGATATGAGGGTGGATTAAGAGTGTGCTAAAGAGAGGGATGCTCCGAAGGAGACAAAGGAGGACAAGGAAGAGCGGATGCAGAGAGAAAAAAATTCGGGTCGGGTTAGAATAATAGCATTACTCCCCAAATAAATAATGTGATAGTGGACCTACTGAATTTGATTGGATGGTGTTGAATCTGTTGATCACAAAACTTGGAATTTAGTGGAGCCAAATAGGTCGCTGACAGTAATAGAGTCATAGACTTATGACTACTAAAAAAAAGGGTTAATTACACTTTCACCCCCTAAAGTATGATCCATTTTTAACTCACTCCCCTCAAGTATCAAACTTGACAAATACCCCCCTACATTATTGGACACTTTAAACATCAACCCTTATTCTCTCTGTCAGAGGCACATGAATTAGTAAAGTTACCGAAATACCCAAGTTGATGAGCTGTTGAATTTGTTGGGACCAAAATACCCCTTTGTTATATATAAGATACTATCTCTCTCTTTCTCTAATTTCTGGTTCTGGATTTCTCATAAGGTGGAATTGAAAGACTCTGTCTATAATCTATAAAATTCATTTCCCTTTCACACACAGAAACTCTCAACTGAGTGAACCCAAAAAATTGTTTTTGTAAAAGCCACAAAAAATTCAGGAATTCAGGAATTATGTTCTATATAATTACTCTAATTGTCACCAAATAATTTTACAACTTAAGTGTAAAAGTTGTATGAAAATTGTCACCAAATAATTACTCTTAATAAATACACCCTCAAACTTTAAAGCTACGTAAAACTAAATATACACTGACAAGAGGTTAAGAAAGTTAATGGGTCTGATAGTAACAGTTCCGCTACTGATGTCCTTATCTTATCTGTCTTGATGCTCGTGTTTGAATTTACGTTCTAGGGTGCTTGACTATTAATTTGTCTTATGAATGATTCAATGGTGTATGTGTATCAAGTGGGGCCTAATATTTTACACCATTAATTAATTTTCATTTAATATTGGATCTCATTATATTAGCAAATAAAATAGGAAATGCACAAAGAGTGAGCAATTTTGGTGAGCAAAATGTATTCCCCAAAGGAAAATGCTTCGGTGCAGTTAGCACAGTGCAATTTGCACTGTACTACTCTTAATATGAGACGGAGAGAGTACTACTTATCATAATTTAACTTATATCTTATAATTTATAACTATTTGATTCGGGCCGGGTTAGAATAATAGCATTACTCTCCAAATAAATAATGTGATAGTGGGCCTACTGAATTTGATTGGATGATGTTGAATCTGTTGATCACAAAAACACATCCCAAATAAGAGTGTAGTTTTGCTCACCCCAAAATTGCTCACTCTCCTTTTCTATTAGCTAATTCACTAGGACCTAATATTTTACATCATAAATTATTTTTTATTTAATATTGGATCTCACTATATTAGCAAATAAAATATAAAATGTACAAAGAGTGAGCAATTTTGGTGAGCAAAAATGTATTACCAAAAGGAAAAATGCTTCAGTGCAGTTAGCACAGTGCAGTTCACATTGTACCACTCACAGTTTACACAATAAAACTCAATGCAAAAGCAATATTTCTGTACAAACTGTGAATATACACTGTACTAACTACACCGAAGCATTTTCCTTCCCCATAATATCTTCCAATACTTTATCTATTTGACCCCTACCTAATCCTTTCAGCAAAAAAAAAGACCCCTACCTAACCCCTACCCTCTGTCTTCCAATACTTATTATATCTATTTGACCCCTACCACTCACATTTACCCCCTTGTTTCTGCTGTTGTCTCTCTTATTCTCTCTCCCTCCCTCGTCTAAAAAAACTAAACCCAATTGCAGGCGGCTGACAGACTAACTTCTTTCCAATTGATTTGGGTAGATATCATGTCACTCGAATTGATTCTCTGGTGCAATTTAATTACTGGGATGTACTGGAAGCTGGGCTTAATAGAGTGTTGGAAGTGTAAGTTCAGGGAGAACCAAGTAATTCTTTTCTTCTTTTCTTCATCTCTCATTTCTTCTTTGGCTAGATCAATTGCTAATATTGTAGAGAAATCGGAGATTTGCAGGAAAGGGATGAAGCCAGGACCAAGCAGATCACCGGCTTTCAGCAAGCAATATCCAGGCTCGAGGAGATCCGGAGCAATGAGAGTAGGGCGAATCTTGAGCTCATAGGTCGGATGAAGCAAGAGAGTACGGCGAATCTTGAGCTCATAGGTCAGATGATTCAAAAGCTGAACGTCCTGGTATGATGGGTATTCTGAGTTTATAGATGCTGCATTCTTAGGGATCATATTGCATTGCTTGTAAGGTGTTTGACATATGGTCTAAGAGAGACTCTGTTTGATTAGGAGGATTGCTATCTATTAGGTAAAAAAAAAAATTTTGGTCTTACAACCAAAGGTGTTTGACATATGGTCTATGCTTTTCAATTTATAGATGCTGCATTCTTAGGAGTCATATTGCATTGCTTGTAAGGTGTTTGGTCTAAGAGAGACTCTGTTTGATTAGGAGGATTGCTATCTATTAGGCACAAAAAAAAACAAATTTTTTTTTTGGTCTTACAACCAAAGGTGTTTATAGCAAATGCATGTGGAAATTTTGGTCTTACAACCATAGATTGAAAAGCAGAGATGTTACTTTATTACTTGGGTGTCTTTACCTTTCACAATTTCCAAACATTTTACATAATTCTTTTAAATCATGCCAAACACCAGAAAATGTTTACATGCAATTAAAATTGTTTTACATGAGAATGTCTTACATGTAAAATGTTTTTCAATGTAAATCGTTTTATGTCGAAACAAACGGAGCGCTAGAGTTTGAAACACTGTAAATAAAATTTCATTTCTTTTCTTAACACAAACATTTCTCAAAGAGTGGAGTTGATCTTATGTTTTCAACAAGAGCCTTAAATTTGCAAAATGTAGGGTAAGCCTCAGATTTATATGTAAGAGGATAGAGCCAAGTGAACCTGCTATAATCATTAACAAAGGAAATATAGTATGAAAAACCACTGAAGGACTTAAAGGGAGCAGGACCCAGAGATCACTATGTATTATTTGCAAAGGAGCAGTAGTTACAGTTGTAGAAAGAGGAAATGGTAACCTACTCATTTTCCAGTGTTCACACATAGATGAGACATTATTAGATGAAACAGTAATGGGAGAAACATGATGTAAAATGTTTTTCAACACAGTATTAGAAGGATGACCTAGTCTATTATGCCATAAAGAGTTGGAAACTCTTTGAACAGCTGTAGGTAAAAAAGAATAGGCTTGAATGGGATAAAGTCCGTTGGTACAATGTCCTTGGTAGAGGATTTTGCCAGAGGAAATATCCTGAATTTGGAGCATCTTGGAATCAAAAGGTGCACTTGCAATTATTATCTTGGCAGAGCCTATGAACGGAAAGGAGATTAGAGGCTAAGGAAGGTACACAGAGTAAATCTTGAAGTTGAGAGAATACTTTTACCAGAATGAGTGATAGGAAGATTCTGACCATTTGCAATGGAAATTTCATCTTCACCTTGATACTCAGAGGTAATAGCCAGATTGGAGAGATCGCTGGTCATATGACTAGAAGCGCCGGAATCAGTATACCAGACATTGGGACTGAGAGTGTGTGAACCTTGAGAAGCAGCCATAGCTACTAGATGAGATGTTACTTTATTACTTGGGGTGTCTTTACCTTTCACAATTTCCAAACATTTTACATAATTCTTTTAAATCATGCCAAACACCAGAAAATGTTTACATGCAATTAATATTGTTTTATGTGAGAATGTCTTACATGTAAAATGTTTTTCAGTGTAAAACGTTTTACGTCAAAATAAACGAAGCACTAGAGTTTGAAACACTGTAAATAACAATTTGATTTCTCAAATCAAGTACTGTAAATAAAATTTCATTTCTTTTCTTGTTTGTGGCAAACCAAACAGATTGTAAATATCCTCTTCCTACCCTATAATTCTAATTAAACAAAGTCCAAAGTCCAAAGTCCAAAATAAGTATCCCTTTTCTTGCTGCAGGAGCAAAGGCAGGAGCAAAGGCCGGAGCAGAGCTAGAGAAAGCAGCCCCTTGATAAGTTTTTTTGTACGAATTACTTTTGAGTTTTTACATTTCAATTTTTCAAAATTTTAAAATATCTGCACAAAATAGGCAGCCTTTTTTTGGTTATATTTCTGTTTTCTGTCTCTTCTATTTCTGTTAATCTCTAATTCTTTTTATCTTTATGTTTTGGTTGCAATTTGTTATTGATTGCAGATGATGCTGTGGAGAGAGGAGTTTTTACATTTCTTTGTTTTAGTTATTTAGAATATTATGAATATTGGATGTTTTTATTCCTGGTTTGGATATTTGGTTTTTATTTGCCTCCCTTGGATTGTTGTATTTATTAGCCTATATGGATATTTGGGTTTAGCGTCCTTTGGCTAAACATTTGTTTTTTCTTTTCTTGCAAAAATTTAGTTTTTAGAAGAGTTGAAATTGTAGTTGATTAACTTCCAATGTCCAGGGCCTCTATTTTGTTGAGCTCTTTTCCATCAATTGGAAAAGATGCAAGTTACCAACTTGCTCCTGATTTGAGCAAATCAATTAGGGAGTGGAGAAGGCAGCAATAAATCTGGGAGAGGAGGAGCCGATGGGTAGAGGAGAAGGGTAAAGAATGTATCCAGTAGTGGAAAAGTCTTTAAGTTTGAGAGAGAGGAGAGGAACAGAGGTTGAGAGAGAGTAGTGCAAGACTCGATGAGAGAGAGAGAGAGAGAGAGAGAGAGAGAGAGAGAGAGAGAATATTATCATTTGTAACAGGTTCAATTTTGAGGTTGCTACATAGGAAAACTGGTTGGGATGGAGCTTGTGTGGCAAGATGTGGAGGCAGCTTTTGCTTCAGGATTCTATCATCTCTTCCTTTTGCCACCTTCGCTCTTCTCTCCTCTGCCCTTTTATTGTCTCTCTCTCTCTCTCTCTCTCTCTCTCTCTCTCTCGCTCTCTCGTGTATCTACTGCTATAATAATGGCTGAAATTCAATACAAGAAGGAATAATAAAAAAGTCGGTAGAATACAAAAATATGGTAGAAAACTAAAAGCGTTCATCCAATCTATATCTATCTATCTCTATATACATTTGATGCCATGTGAAATGGTAGAATTTGTTTCATTCTTCATACTGTTTCTACTCATGTAAAATGGTATACAATCCATAAGAAGAACTTGCTTAACGACTAATATTTTCTTTCTAAAATATTAGCCATCTACTTAACGACTAAAATGGTATATTTTCTTTCTACTTTATTTAGCCATCTACTTCACGCCTGTGTTTCAGGCACCTACCTTCTAAAAACGCCTGTGTTTCAGGCACCTACCTTCTAAAGTAGGCAGCTACTTGCTGGCAGAAGTTGTTGCCTCATGTGGTGTCATGACCAATTGTTTATGATACCGTTTAATTTTTTTAAAAAAATTGTGCGTACATTTGACATGTCCTTTTGTCATTTTCTAATCTTTAAAAATATTACATGTGCCTATGGTACGTCCCGTTCTAAATTTTTAAAAATTTGTGCTTGCATCTGGCATGTTCCATTGTTATTCAATATATGTATTTTTAAATTGTGTGATGATGCCAAAAATTGGTAACAGTAAAGTAAAGCAATTTAGGAGAGAGGGAGAGAGAGTGAGGGACTATTTTTTGTATGTGGTTCGGCCCTGTTAATGAAGGTACCTACGACCACGGGTGTGTCTGAGCACGTTCACTAGCAGATCACCGGCGGGCCTGGTGAGCCAACAAAGAGGGGCGGCACTACCAGTAATACCGGCCGGGTGTATGCGTATAATGGTGAATTATAGAGGCGCTGTGTAGACTACAGAATTATCGGCCCCTTCAATGGGGGGTGAGAGGTCTCTTTTATAGATGTAAGAGACCTACTCTTACATGGATAAGGAAATATAATTCCATTAGGATGTGATTGACACCCATCAAGTAAGTTTCCTAATTGTATTAGGATTGATTGACATTAATTGTGGAGGTTTCCTAATTGAATTAGGAAATAGATGCACTTTCCATTAGTCTTCTAGCTTGAGTAGGAAACTGCCCATAATTTTGGGCGTATCATTGTGTGTATTAGGTAATATCAAAATATTATTAAAAAATGCATGTAAAGTTAGCATGTCGCACTCGTGCCTTCGACTCGTATCAAATATGGCAAGTGAGTGTCCAAAGGGCCGGGCCGTGCTTCACCTAACATCGGGCCCGGCATGGGAGAGGAGGGTGTGGGCTTGACAAATATTGTAGGGGATTTTGGATAAATGTGATGGATTCTTAACAAATTGTTAAGAATCCCCCGCATTGCATAAGAATCCTCCACATTATTATGAATCCCCCCCCCCCACATTGATTAAGAATTCTACTCTCTGTTTAACACTTACAATGAGTAGGCATCTACTCTTTGTTTTAGGCCTCTACTCTATTTAGCCATCTACTTCACGCCTGTGTTTCAGGCACCTACCTTCTGAAGTAGGCAGCTACTTGATGGCAGAAGTTGTTGCCTCATGTGGTGTCATGATCAAATGTTTATGATCTTGTTTAATTTTTTTAAAAAAATTGTGCGTACATTCGATAGGTCCTTTTGTCATTTTCTAATCTTTAAAAATATTGCATGTGCCTTTGGCACGTCCTGTTCTAAATTTTTAAAAATTTGTGCTTGCATCTGACACAAAAAAATGAAAAAAATAAAAAAGCATTCATAGATCCAACACCATATATTAAAGCTTGAATAAAAAAATAAAAATAAAAAAGCATTAATGGGTCCAACAAAACCAGATCTGAAACTTAAAAAGAAGAAGAAAAAAAAACACATTCATAGATCCAACAAAATCATATATGAAAGCTTGAAGGGGAAACAAAAAACCATTCATAGATCCAACAAAAAACCAGATATGATTCATATGAATGCTTAAGAAAAGGAAAAAAAAAACACACACACACACACACTTACAGATCTGAACACCCTTAAATATTTGTTGCAAATCCTAAGGGGTTCAAGAAAGCAAGAGAGGGCTTACATAGTGGCTGGAGTTCTTCATATTTTAAGTCTTCATCGCCATATTTCGAGTCTTCAACAATCGAGATTTCGAGATATCTAAGGGCTGATGGTGATTCAGCGGGGCAGTGGAGGTCGCGGCCTCAATCAGCAGCCGAGGTGGTGGTCGTGGCCTTAATCACCGGCGGTGGAGGTTGAGGCCTTGAGTCCTTGACCCTCGAGTCTTCACAGGCAGCGGGGAGATAAACTACCCTTGGCCACACAGTGAAATCTAGTATAGTGATGTACTAAGATTTAAAAAAAAAAATATATATATATATATATGTATATATATCACCAAAACTGTGTGCTCGTGTGTGTGTGTTAAATTCGCTTTCACAATTGTACCTCAAAATGATCACAGAATCGTCTTTAGCAACAAATATAATATCAAAATAATATAATAATGTACCACAGATACCTAAAAAACATTTTAGTATATAAGGGTGCGCTCATTAGCATGTAATAGGAGTGATTTTGTACTTTTACCCATTTTCCGTTACCTTTAACAGATAAAGTAACTGTTTCACTTTAGTCCAGACTACAAGGAGTATTCGTGATAAAATTTAAAGTACAGGGGATAACTGATAAAAGGGCTAACCACAGAGAGTGTTTCTGTAATTAACCCTATATATAATTATGTACGTGAAGGGGGGGCAAAGTTGTTGGTGTGATGAGGGGATGACAGTGAGGAAGTTGTCATCCCTGTTGCTATGAATTGAATTCACACGCCATGTATTGTCTAAAAATTGGGCCCACATTAATTGGATGTCTGTATCGTTATTGTTTATTATTATTATTATTATTATTATTATTTTTTTTTATGTTGTAGAGAGGATGAGGTTCGAACACAAAACCTATGTATTAGAGGAGACTTATAAATACTAAGCTCTTTATCACTTGAGTTATGCCAACTTATGCATCAGTGTCGTCATTAATGTTTGGTGCTATTGTGTCTTTTTTCCTTTTCATTCTTCTGAATTTTGTACAGCTGCTTTTTTGACTCTGCTGTTCACTGTTGGAACCAGTGGACAAAAAAGGTCATTGGGTTGACCCGACCCGATTTTGACCCGCCCAAATTTGACCCGAGTAAACGGGTCAGTGACCCATTTCTTACTCGATCCGCATCCGATCCGTCCAATACCAACCCAACCCGCTCATTTGCCATCCCTAGTTACACCATATTTGTGTACCAATTGTTAATTTTTTGAAAATTAAATCTAAAATATATTTTATTTGTCATTTAATTAATAAAGGGATAATTCTTGGGACACAACTTTCATACAACTTTCAAAAATTTGTATCTATCTCTCTCTTATGTTATTATGGGATCCAGTAATGTCACAGGAGAGATAAACACAAAAACCAATAGAATGCATCATAAAATGATTTTCAAAATTATAAAAGTTTGAGATTTACTATTTATATAGACCAAATTATTACGCCTATACTTAAGTATCAAAGTAGAATGTACAATATAATCAAAACTAGTAGTAGTATATATCATAGAAGATGTTTTTTTTTTCTCGGTAAATTGCAATTTACATCCCTGTAGTTTAAGGGTTGTGACAATTTGGTCCTTATGGTTTTAATTTTGGTAATTTGTATCCTATAGTTTGAAAATTGTGCAAAATCCACCCAATTACAAAATAAGCAAGGGCACAATGGGAATATCATATTATTTCCAGCCCAAAATGACCCTATGTATCCATAGACTTAGGAGTGTAGTTCAATGAGACCAGAAGTTTATACGGGGATTTTGGGACAGCGCTCCCGCCAGATTATTTTGTGTAAAAGTAGTATAATTTTATGTGGTTTGTACAAACTAATTTATCACATAAATAACTTATAATCTTTTAAACAATCCGAGACACTTAAAGCTTATAATAATCTAATAATATCTTTTAATATTTTAAATCACATGCTAATATCTTATAATCTTTTAAACAATCTGGTACACTTAAAGTTAAAGCTGGACACGCACTGTCACACAAATATCAAAGTGAAATTGATAAAAATAAATAAAAAATTAAGCTTATATTACAAAATTTCCGTGAAAATATTATGGGATAGATTAGTTTGTACAAAAAAAAAAAAAAAAGCTACAGAATAATACTATTTTTACCCGAAAAAAATAAATATATTGGGTCGGGCGTTGCCCCCAATCCCCCGTATAAGCTTTTACTCCCAGTGAACTACACTTATGGGTCAGTTCATGCACATGGGGTTATTCTGGCCTGGAAAAAATGTGACATTCCAATTGTGCCCTTATTTATTTTGTAATTGGATGAATTTTGCAGAATTTTCAAATTATAGGATATAAATTACCAAAATTAAAACTACAAAGACCAAATTGTCACAACTCTTAAACTATAGAGGCATAATTTACAATTTACCCTCTCTTCTTTTTTGGCTGAAAATATCATAGGAGATCTTTTTAGCTTGTATTTTGACCAAATCTTTCACGTTCTGAGAGTTTGTCAATTCAAATCAAACTTTAGAGAGATTTTCAAAGATTCACTGACATGTACACAGGCTACATTATCATAGACCGAAATCAGTGCATCCCCTGTGCAGTCATTCGGGAAGTCACCTAGAAGGGAAGGAAAATATAGAAAATGAGATGATTTCTATTCATTACCAAAAACATACTTCACTACATACATTTACATTATATTTATATCAATCAGTCAAAGAAAGGGCTATGGAGAGGGCGGCATCTCTTTAATAAAGAGATGACATCTGTTTTGACCGTTAGATCGTGTTTTTATTAAGGACATATTTTTCACTTCACAGTTTTTAAGTACGATCTGACGGTCAATACAGAAGTCCTCTCTTTATTAAAGAGAGGACGCCCTCTCCATAGAATTTTCGCAAAGGCTAAAGGCTAAAAAGAAAATACAACTAATTAAAGTCCACTTGCCCACTTGCTGTGTCCACGTGCTCAATATTGATGACCACCTGACCTGCTCAACTTGCAGAGTTCGGTAGGGTTTGTTTGGATACATGGTTAACATCCCCCTTCAAACGAATGGGAGGAGAGGTGACCATGAGTTTGTTCTTGAAAGTAAGAAACTTGGCAGAGGACAAACTTTTGGTAAATACATCAGCAACTTGGTTCTCAGGAACAAAAGCAACAGCCAATTCGTTGTGATTGACTTTTTCCCGGACAAAATGATAATCTAATTCTATGTGTTTCGTCCTAACATGAAGTAAGGGATTGTAAGCCATGAAAATAGCAGAAACATTGTCACACCAGAGGAGAGGAATATCAGATAAACATGAAGAAATTTAAGCAAATGTTGAACCCATGTGAACTCTGCAGTGGTAGTGGCAAGAGCTGAGAGCTCTATATTCAACCAAAAGTAGAACATCACGAATGTGATTTTAAAGGTGATTTTAAACATTGATTTGTTTATTTTTTTTATAAATTTTTGGACTTTATTAATCCACGTTTAGACTTTATTAACCAATCTTTGGACTCTATCAAAGAACTATTTGACCCTAATAACAAAGTTTAACATTTGTAAATAATATAGACGCGAACTAAGCTAATAACTGTCCAAACTAAACTAATCAAAGTACAAATTAAGTTGTAAAAGGGATAATTTCGTATTTCACGCATTTTCATTATTTTTAGTTAGTGACTGTACATCATTGGGATCTATAGAGAAATTAACAAATATGCATCCCTTTATCTTTGTGATGGTATTATTTATAAAGTTGTAAGAAAATATGGCTGCCATGTATCTTTATTGTAATGATAATATTTATGAAGTTGTAAGAATCTGTGTTTACCTTCAAATGACTCATCGATGTGAGTTAAGTTAAAAGGAGAATGCTTCTGTGCAGTTAGCACAGTGCTGTTCGCACTGTGCTACTCACAGTTAGCATAGTAAAATTGTCCAGTTTTTAAAAATTATTTTTGCAAAAGCAGTTTTACTGTGCAAACTGTGAGTAGCACTAACTGCATAGAAGCACTCTCCAAGTTAAAAATGTGTATAGTGAAAAACGTATTACTGCAATTAGTTGAGCTGGTTGAACAAACACTTAAAAGGTAATTAGAGAGTCAAACTGTGAGATTTTTTATTTTTTTTTTGTTGAACAAAAACATCCTATCACTGTTATGTAGCTCACAGTTTGCTCACGGATTGCTCTGGAGTGGACAAGTGTCTATGTGAGACCCACTAGTATTCCTTACATTAAATGTTGTATGAGTAATGCTAGGTACATTATGAAATTCATACTGAATTTGACACCCAGCTTTAAATGCATGTACTCTGTGCTGAATAAGTGTGAAAAATTCACACAGCACAGGGTACATATATTTAAAACATAAGATGTCAAATTCAATGTGGATTTTAAAGTGTGACTAACATTACTCATGTTGTATTGACTCCCTAGTTACATAACTGGTAGGATGTTTTGTTCCAAAAAAAAAAAAAAAATTAAACTCACAGTTTGACTCCCTAGTTACCTTTTAAGTGTTTGTTCAACCAACTCAATTAATTGCAGTAATACATTTTTCACTATACACATATTTAACTTAACTCACACCGATGAGTTATTTGAAGGTAAACACTTTGAGAACACATATTCTTACAACTTCATAAATATTACTATTACAATAAAGATACATGGCAACCATAGTTACCATATTTCTTACAACTTTGAGCATGTTTGTCTGTGCTTATGCTTATGCAATCTTGATCGTGATTGGTAGAACTGCTTAAAAGTAGACCTGCTTATTATGGTTTGGGTGTTTGGTTAATATGCTGGGAATTGATCAAATATAGAGATAATCTTGAAAAGCACCCCCCTACCTGCTTATTGTCAAACTGCTTTTTGGATCCAATCTGCTTATATTTTTGTTGAAACAAACAGATTAATAAGCAGTTTGGACCATCAAAACTGCTTAAAATGAATAAATAATCAATGACAAACATGGTCTTTATAAATATTATCATTACATAAAGATAAAGAGATGCATATTTGCTTAATTTCTCTATAGATCTCAATGATATGCGTGGCTTGTGAAAAACTGTGAAAATCTATCTTGACCTCCCAACGTCGATTGATCTGAGAAGTGTAGTTGTCGCGCAGGTCCTTGAAAACTTGGTTGAATTACTCTCTATCAAATTAATGTTTAAATAATGATTCAATACACAGTTAAATAATATACAAATGAAAAGTGAAAAAAAGTCCAAAAATACAGAACCTGTGAATATATATTTGAGGGATAGGTCATTGATGAGGGATAGGCCATTGATGACATTTGATACCCATGTTGACCACAAAAGTTATAAGCCCCATGACATTCATATGAATCATATGGTAATACATACGGTAATTCAACTGCCCACTATAACACAAACACAAAAATTAATTTTTTATTAGAGAAGTAATGAAGAGATTTTAATTAAGTGACGCTGTAATCATCATTACATTCTAACCTGAATGAGTGCATTTACATTTGATGAAGAGTCACCAACAAATCCATGTGCATTAGAATATGTTGAAGTATTACTTTCGCTAAAATCTGTAAAATTTCTAATAAAATAAGAGTAATATTTGGGACACAACCTTCATACAACTTTCATACAACCTCCCCAAAAGATGTGTCTATCTCTCTCATGTGATGTCACTGGACCCCACAGTGACACAGGAAAGAGATAGACACATCTTTTGGGGAGGTTGTATGAAAGTTGTATGAAGGTTGTGCCCCAAGTATTACCCATAAAATAATTACTTTGGTTGACAAAAAGTTATACAAACATGTATAAAATAAATAGAATGTATCAAAAAATGTTAATATAGATTATACTATGAACTAACCTTTCTTTTGGATGGTGCTTTATTTTTTGGGGGTCTAATTTCCAAAGTTTGCTTTTTGCACCCTTCTCTCTGCTTTTTGACTTTATTTTTGGGTCTCTTGAACCATTTTCCGAAATAATATCACCACAAGTATCAAGACAATGCTCTTGTTCAATAATTGTAAGATTGTTCCCATCAAAACAAAAAAAAATTAATAGCAAGATTGTCCTTTTTTAGTGACGAGATCCAAGTGGCAGAAGTGTCAATGCGAGGTTGATGAGTAAGAAATTGCTTCTTTTTTTTTTTTTTTTTGTTACAAAGAAACTGCTTATCTAATATCTGCAACCGCAAGACCAAGACCAAGATCAGAAGACAACTTGGCATGTTGCGTAGCTGGTAGCTGCTGTGAAGTTGGCAATACGCACGGGTCCCACCAAATCTGTGCTCGAAAGTAGGAACATTTAAAACAACAATAAAAACCACTTGTTTCCACAAATATTGTCTAAAAAAACTTAATTATTAAACTGGGATATGTTTTAACTTAAAAACATAATTGGAGTAAAACGTTTTTAGCAAAAACGTCATTTAAATGACGTTTTTTGAACATACGCCCATAAATAAGAATAACATTATTTGAAATGACGCTGTTATAATGACGTTCTTACAAATCACGCCATTAGTAATTGAATTTTTTCCATTTCCAAAAATTAAAAATATTTTATGAAAATTCAGAAAAAATGAATTTAGAAAAAGACGAGTGGCGGTTTTACAAAAAAGCCATTCACTTTTTTTTTTCTTTAAAAAAAAAATATGGAGAATTTAGAAAAATAGTAATGGCGTGATTTAGAAAACCGCCATTAGCATTTTTTATTTTTATTTTTAAAATTTTGTTTCCCACCAATTTAGAAAAAACATGTATAACGTTAATTTTTATTTTGTGATTTCTGTGCTGGGTAATTTCTTGAATTGGGTTTTTGTGTGTAATTTTTGCAGGATGTGAACAGGATAATGGGAAAAGTTGCTGGAAATGAAATTGGAAGTGAAATCTCAAAGATTATACTAAATGATTCAAATTAATCGCATATTTCAAATGGGTAATACTTGGGGCACAACCTTCATACAACTTTCATACAACCTCTTCAAAAGATGTGTCTATCTCTTTCCTGTGTCACTGTGGGGTCCAGTGACATCACAGGAGAGAGATAGACACATCTTTTGGGGAGGTTGTATGAAAGTTGTATGAATGTTGTGTCTCAAATATTACTCTTTCAATAATAATAGGGATACACACCAAATAACACACTAAATGACACACTATGCTTTAAATGCATGTACCTTGTGCTGTTTAAATTTTTCACACTTTTCTGTGCAATACTTACACAGCATAGGGTACATATATTTAAAACTAGTGTGTCATTTAGTAAGTTATTTGGTCTATATCCCTATCATTTTTGATAATATTTTATCAAGTCATAAGAACCATGTAACTAGGGAGTCAATACAACATTTAATACAAAGAATACTAATAGATCAGACATAGACACTTGGATCTGGATCAGCTTTATTGGATCTGGATCTAAAAATTGAAATCTCAAAGATTATACTAAATGATTCAAATTAATCGTATATAATAATAATAATAATAATAATAATAATATTGCTCCGTCCAACACATATTCCTGTCCAATTTCTGAACAGGGTAATACTTGGGATACAACCTTCATACAACTTTCATACAACCTCCCCAAAAGATGTGTCTATCTCTTTCCTGTGTCACTGTGGGGTCCAGTGACATCACATGAGAGAGATAGACACATCTTTTGGGGAGGTTGTATGAATGTTGTGTCCCAAATATTACTCTTCTGAACATTACTAGATCAATTAAGAAACATACCCACGAAGTGTGAAAATAAAACCTTTCAAGGACAGCCAAAAGAAAGAAGGGTAACTTAGAATTTAGTCCTAATATAGACACATAACTAGAAATATGTCCCTTTTTAAAATGAAACTAGAAATAGGTCTCTTACTTATTTTGAGGACCAAAATACCCCAATTTAGTTATTTTTAGAAATATATATGCACACACTATTTACTCCTCATAACGAGGGTTTTGAAATTAAAAATAGATATAACTATATATATACATAGAGAAACAAAACAAATCACCATATTTACTCCTCATAATGAGGGTTTTGAAATTAAAAACAGATATAAATATATATATATATATACACATAGAGAAACAAAACTAATCACGTACATAACGATAAGTAAAAAAAAAAAAAGATTACCACAGTGATGAATTATGCTAAGTCACTTCTTCCAACAAGTTTATTACCATAATCTCAGAAAATCTTATATTTCTAAAGAAGGGTAACTTATATGATCAATTCCAATTAATGACCCAAAATAGGGACCAAATCTTATATTTCTAAAGAAAGAACTATAAATAATATTTCAATAATAATAGGGATACACACCAAATAACACACTAAATTATATACTGTGATTTAAATGCATGTACCATGTGCTGTGCTGGTTGAATTTTTCACACTTTTCTGTGCATCACTTACACAACACAGAGTACATGTATTTAAAACTAGTATGCCATTTAGTAAGTTATTTGATGTGTATCCCTATCTTTTTTGATAATATTTTACCAAGTCATAAGAACTATGTAACTAGGGAGTCACATTTTACCACCGAAGAATGTACGCGAAAACGTAGGAATACCTGAGTCTGAAAACACAACCTATATAAGTCGTCTAATAATACGTAATGTCGCGTTATTAGAATCAAGTCTTTAAGAGTCTGTGTTCGGAAACATGTTGTACGTAGACAGAGAGACTATCTCCAGGAATAGTCTTTAAGAGTACTGTTTTTATCCTATATCTTGGCTATACCATACTGTTCTTAGTCTATGGCATGTTGTACCTATACTTTTTTTCGAAAAAAATATTGTACCTATACCATACCATGCTATACCTACACTATAATATGACATAGCATGTTGTACTTACAGTCTACTACGGTATACAACATTTAATACAAAGAATACTAGTAGGTCAGACATAGACACTTGTCCACTCAAGAGCAATCCGTGAGCAAACAGTGAGAAGTGCAAAATCCCTCCCCACGGACCCCACCTAGCACGCCCGGTACTCTTTCCAATGAAGCTGATCCACTTTTGGCTGCCCAAGACCACTGTATATTAAAAAATAGATGCATAGCATAGCATAGCTTAGCTGGAGTCCAAGGTGGTAATTTTATGCACAATGCTGTCTATATTATGTTTATCATAGTTTGTATAGTATTTTTTTCAAAATTGTTTTAAAAAAAAACAATTTTGGAAAAAACACTTTGTATATTGTGAGAGGCACAGTTTACACAGTACTATGCCAACTGCACAGAAGCATTTTCAGACATCATATTACCACCTTGGGCTCCAGTTATGTTATGCATCTATTCTTTAATATACAGCCAATGTGGACTGACCCAGCCACTCTTGCACACGGTGCCTCTCACAATTTGCACAGTATTTTTTTCAAAACAGATTTTTTTTTTTGTTATTATTATTTTTTAAATCTGTGCAAACACTTCATAAATTGTGAGAAAGATAATTTACACAACACTGTACTAACAATACAGAAGCATTTTTCTTTTATGTCCAACCCGCTAGCCGCTAGGTGTTGATGCATATGGGTACCGGATGTCCTTGGGAGTTCCCATAAAGAAGGTGGACCTACTTTAAACAAATGTAGCTCTAAGAGGGAGAACACTTGGGTACTTTTTACTCAGTGTTTTTTGTGTTGTTTTCTCTCACAGAAGTGGAACCCAGGACGGTTTTAAAAAACTATTTTAAAGTGTTAGGCTCCACTTCTTTGAGAAGGAACAACACAAAAAGCACTGAGTGAAAAGCAACCAAATGCTATCTCTCTAAGAGCATTTCTAATGCAAAAAGCTATTTTGCATCTTTCAAACCAATATTTTAGCAATACTACAATGCTAAAAATTTATAATTTGATAATTATAATCCAATGCAAAAAGTCATCCTAAATGTCATTTTTTGACATAAAAACTATTAATCTAGTATACATTGGGCAGTGTATGCCATAGCTAATAAAAAAATAGTATTTTTTTTTTATACAAAAGCAATTGATGTACATTGAAGGCATCTGCTTTTTAAAGTTTTGTATCTAATACAAATTTATAGTCCCAAAATTTTAGATTTATTCATAATAAATCTATAATATAAAAATAATTAGGTATTTTACATTAATCATAGACTAAGGCTCTGATACCACTGTAAGAAACCATGTGGAACCCTTAAAGGTTCGTGCAGTGAAAAACAAAAATTTAGTGGTTTTCTAAACCCATGATCAAGCCTATGATATATACATATTACATACAACCTCCATAGGGGGTTAATCGAATGATTACGCTTGAAGCGTGTGTCCCAATCAATTGGGGTCGACTGTATGAATCATTTTTCTCCATTCTGCACGATCAAGAGCTATATACTCATTTAAATTATATATATTCATATCTTGTTGCACTACATATTCCTAAGTCAGTCTAGGTCTGCCTCTCCCTCTAACCATTCCAGGCACTATGATCTTATCACTCTTTCGCACAGGTGCATCTACAGATCTTCGTTGCACATGGCCGAACCATCTAAGTCTATTCTCCCTCAACTTATCCTCAATATGTGTCACTCCTACAGTCTCTCGGATATACTCATTTCTAATTCTATCTTTCCTAGTCTTACCACACATCCATCTTAGCATCCTCATCTCCGCTATACTCACTTTGCTAATGTGTTGTTTCTTAGTTGCCCAACACTCTATCCCGTAGAGCATAGCTGGCCTAATAGCTGTCCTATAAAATTTTCCTTTCAATTTTGCTGGTATTCTGCGGTCACATAATACTCCAGAAGCACTCCTCCACTTAAGCCAGCCCACTTTAATTCTATGGGTCACGTCATCACCAATCTCTCCGTCTCTACTGATCATCGAACCTAGATAGCGAAAGTGTTCCCTCTTTGGGATCTCTTGATCTTCGATCTTCACTGCTTCGTTGTCTCTACTTCCACTGTTGCTAAAAGTACATTCCATGTATTCTGTTTTCGTCCTAGTTATCTTTAACCCCTTAGTCTCCAGTGCTTCTCTCCAAGCTTCTAGTTTAGTGTTGAGTCCCCTTTTAGTCTCATCAACCAAGACAATATCATCTGCGAACAACATACACCATGGGACCTCATCTTGAATGTGTCTAGTCAATTCATCCATAATTAGGGCGAACAAATAAGGGCTCAAGGCCGACCCCTGGTGCAGGCCTACGGTAATTGGGAATTCGCTTGTTTCTCCGGCTGGTGATCTAATTGTAGTAACCGCTTCATCATACATATCCTTCACCACGTCAATAAAACCCTTGGTCACTCATTTCTTCTTTAGCACCCACCAAATTAAATCTCTAGGCACTCTATCATAAACTTTCTCTAAATCAATAAAAACCATATGTAAGATCTTTTTTCTTCTCTCTATACTTTTCCATTAGTCTTCTAAGTAAATAAATTGCTTCCATAGTTGATCTCCCAGGCATAAATCTAAACTGGTTTTCTGACACTGATGCTGCGCCTCTTAAGCGATGCTCCATCACTCTCTCCCATAGTTTCATGTATGGCTCATTAACGTAATACCTCTATAGTTGTTGCATTGTTGTACATCTCCTTTACTCTTATATATAGGCACTAGGATGCTCTTCCTCCACTCATCAGCCATTTTTCTAGTCATTAAAATCCTATTAAAAACTTTTGTAAGCCAAGATGCCCTCACATCTCCCAAGCATTTCCAAACCTCAATGGGGATCCCATCTTGGTCCTAAGGCCTTGTTGGGTTTCATCTGGTATTAATTATATATATATCTATTATATAATTAATTTTATTTATAAAAAAAAATCCGCCTAGGCCCCCCTCTGTCGCCCGACTAGCGCCTAGCGTTTTTTAAAACATTGATTAGGAGCATAATAGTAAATTTACTTGTAGAAATTACACTCTCCACAACTATATAGAACCTAAATCTTTCAAAAATTGTATGAAAAAATTGATGAATGGACTATATTGAACCTAAACTGAAACTGTAAAGACCAAAGTGACAAAATTAAAATTGTAGGGACCAAAATGATATCACACCCAAACTATAAGGGTATAAAATGTAATTTACCCTTCTGATTAATTACTTATTACATATTTATACAAATTACTTATTCATACTTAAATTTATAATGATCATCGAAAAATTTAACAAATTTAATGTCTTAGTAAATTTAATGTCTAAAAAAAATTAACATAATTTAATTCTGGTTGTAGTAATGTCTTAAAAAAATAAATATGGCACTTCACAACCAACTGGAAAAAAATAAAAAAATAAAAAATAAACGAGAATGGGATATTGGTTAGAAGCACGGGAAGTAAGTTGGAGATAATCGGAACCATGCTCAATGTAAGTACTGTCATAAAATAATGAAGGGTAGCGATGTGTCATGTTTGAAGCATCACTTTGACAGCTTCATATGCTACTCAACAATTTGGGTGTAATCGAGGAGAATATGAGAGGTTTAGGACAGATTACGAGGCATGGTTTCGTGCTTACCTAAGTTGGACTGAATATTGCCAACATATCCATAAGACATATAATGTTCCCCTTGGTGAATACCCAGAGCCTGGACCAGTTTATGCTCTCGCTCAACACTCTATAACCGATTGCATGTGAATTTGTTAGATGAACAACCATATGTACTTTGGAGATGTCTTATTAGCTCCTTATTTGCTTATATGAAACTTTTCTTTTCTATGAAGTGCTTTATGTATTTTATAAAATGCCGATTGTAGATTGATGATTAAATCATCATGTATTTCTAATTTGAACTATATATTATTGATATAGCTACATAAATAGACCTCTCTCAAAGGTTCAATTAATCAATTATTAGCTTTATATGTGTATACAATTAAGGGCTTGCATGCTAACGTTGTGGTTTTCGATTTTCAGTTTTTGTTTTCTTTTTTATGTATTGATACCTGTCTCTAAATCAATAAAAAAAATGAAAACAAACACTGAAAACCGAAAACCACAACGTTACCATGCGAGCCCTAAGATTGAAGTTTTGTTTTCACAAGTTTCTTAGTGTTTCCAATTTTTTCCGGTGTTTCCACATGTTTCCAAAACGAAAACGAAACGTTTCCGTTTCCTGGCTCACCGAAACAATAGACCGAATCGAAATTTTTAGTTAGTGTAATAGTCTCATGCGAGAACATAAGTGTCGGATCCCGGAGAAGGGGGACGAGCCGGGGTTTGAACCTTCTTGAAGGCAAAAGGCTGAGTTGCAATGCAAATAGCTCCAACATCTTTCTTAATATAAAGTTTGTAACAAACCCCTCCTATAGCATTTTATTAACTTAGTAATAGGATATATGCATCCTAGGTTTGCTCATACTTTGAGTAAGCTTAACTTCTAAACATGTATAGGGGAATGTTCTATGCATTTGTTAGTATAACACTGGTATTTTCACAAAGCTCAAAACATATTACCAAGATCCTTTTTCCAAAAATAATAATAATAAGGAAGCAAAATAGCAAAAAAAAAAAAAAAAAAAAAAAAAAAAAAGGAAGTAACGGGAAATTAATATCGTAGCTCATTCTCGAGCTAGATTTACAATTTTTGTAGGTAGCTTCAATGTGTAGTAGGAAGAGTATCCTCTTATCGTTGCTTGTCATATGGAACGTGATTGTAATCCTGACTTAGTGGTTTCTTAATGAATTCTACGACTACATTTTCTATGAAAACAAAAAAATTATAGCAAATTATTCTTATTTTATTTCTATGGAAAAAATTTCTAAGGAAAATAATTCCATGGAAAAAATTTCTTTTCAACCCATTTTCTACTTTACAATCAAACGCACCCTTAATGATCCCTTTCAAGTAAAAAAAAGGACTCATGGGTATTAATTTATTCCCTGTTTCATATTACCAATGCTATAGAAATACTAAGCAAGTTATAACCAATTCTAATCATCTAGACTTACCTTTCGCCTACTTACAAATGCGAATGATGTTATGGGTTTAGTGTCCCAAACTCGAACCATGCCATCCTCTGATCGAGAAATTAACGAAATTCCATCCGCACCAAATCCCTGGGTATACCTCTTCACTGTTTACATAACTGAAAATGACTATAGGAAACACTTTTTTTTGTTGGGTGAATAAGTAAACAATGACAAAAATAGCAATGAAAATAACTAGTGGAATAGTTATCATTTATTTCTTTCCTTTCCTCTTTCTATTCCACAAACCAAGCAGAGCCACAGTAGCACAGTAGCACTAAATGAGCTTATCATTTGTTATCAGACCATGCTTACAATGGCCCTAACAAAGAGTGTTTTTGATGCTTTACCCATTTCAGACACCGTCTTCAGTTCTTCCTCCGAACCCACCAGCATCTCTAATAATTGGGTATCACATGTAGTCATGGGTGTACTTGCTAGACAAATGGGGTAAAAGCTTTTGAACATGCACATGTAATGTGATTGTTTTCCATGAGAAATGCAGGACAAAAAAAATGTACTAGGAATAATTTGGGTGTTTAGTAATCCTAGTCACTATTTTAATAGTATTAAACTAGGACTCAATAAAGCCATATCTTATGTTCCCTCCATAAAAAGAAAAGGGGGAAAGAGCAAGGAGTGAAATACAGTAACTAGTATGATTAAGTACGTAGAAAGAGACAAGGCAATGAAAACAGAGTTGTTCCTGTTGACAATAAGGACGAGAGGGAATGAGGGTATAGATAAGGGTTGTCGACAGATAATAACGCGAGAACAAACAAACAAACAAAAAAAAGAAGTTTAAAGCCAGAACAAAATCAAATGAGCCCCCCCTTCCTAGGTGATTGGGGAAGATGAAACCGAGGTACTTTCACCAACGAAAACGATAATAATTCTTCGCGGATATTATAAGCTACAACCCCAAACGATTTTGCAATCTAGATAACAAAAACTTTTTTATTCCCAAGTGTTTGAGGAGTAATTGATGGCTTTTCCTTCTAAGTACACATGTGTATTTTATACTTTATATAAGAATTAAAAAATAGAGTGATGTAAACTGATTGAAAAAAAAAGGAACAGCAGATTTCACAAAGGAAAAGATTTAAGTTGTCTATGTGACACGGAGGTGGACCAATAGCGATACTACCTAAAAGAAAAATGATTTTACCTTTATTGAACATGGGTCCCAAATTTTTTGATAGTGATACCACCTAAAAGTATTTCCGGTTGAATTAGTGCTCAAGTCTTTCCCCCACCTCCACCCGGACAAAATAAGAGGAAAAAAAAAAAGCATTAGTGAGTTTAAAGTTTGCAGTTTTCCTCCACCACTAAACAATAGATTGAACCTAATCTTTTTCGCTGTACTATTTTGAACCTAAGGCAGATATTAATTTCTCAGTGAACGAAATGGTTAGGCATCACCTTCACACAACGGATGCAACAAACTAACAATTCGAATCTAGGAGTAGATACGAATTACTGCAAATGAAATCTAGACAAAACAATCACAAATAATTGAATAATTTTCTCTTTGTTTGGATACTAATAAAATACATTAGGAAGAATATTTTCAAATTCCAAATCCCACATTTTACATCATTATGAATCCAGCAAAACAAGGTAAGAGGGATTTTATATTTGAAGGCGCAAAAAATAAAAAGAAAAGATGTTTCTTTTTCTTCTATTTTCTGCCATTTTTAAATCAACCAATCATAGAAACAACACTAAAAAGAACCAATCATAAGCTATGAGATACACAATAAATGCACTAGAAAACAACACTAAAAAGAACCAATCATAGTAACAACACTATAAAAATCAATCATAGGCTATGAAAAGCATAACTGAATTGGCCATTTGAGGAATATTAATGAGAGCTGTGCCTGTGACTGTCACTCAATTCAAAACACATCTTCAAATGATACCCAAGGCCTTGAGATTTCATCATACAAAAGACATTGCTGGCCAGCATTAGAATTGAATACTGATTAATTATGTTAATTTTCTTTTGATTAACCTAACTATATAAATGCAACAAAATAAAAATAGGAAGGCACCTGAACAACAACAATATGAACAGGAGCTAAGCAAATCCGAGATGTAGAAATCGAACCTTGCTTGAATCAAAATCAAATTGAGTTCTGAAGTGAATCACTCGTACGTCGAACAATTCAAACCCTAACTTATGCGATCTGTAGAGAGATTCGAAATCAACTTGAGTTCCGCAGTGTATCGATCTGTATATGTATCGATGTGTGTGTATGTATATGTATATGTATCGATCTGGAGAGAGAGAGAGAGAGAGAGTGAGAGAGAGAGTATCCATATATGTATCGATCTGTATCGATGTGTCTGTGTGTGTGTGCGCGCGCGAGAGAGAGAGAGAGAGAGAGAGAGAGAGAGGGTACCGATTGAGCTGCCATGGTTGAGTAGAGGAGACAGAGAGGTCAAAAGAGGAGAGAGAGTGTCCCGTCGATTTTTTATTTTGGATCGGGCAAAAATTTGCCATCGAAATAGTTTTTCTGGGGGGATTGGCCCGATTGGGGAAGGAAATTATTTTCCTAAAAAATTAATTATTAAATAAATTAATATTAAATTATATTTTTAAAAAAGATAAGTACTAAAATAAGGATCAAACTAAGCCTAAATAGATTGAACTAAAAACAGAGGTCTCAACAAAAAAAAAAAAAAAAAAAAAAAAAACCCCTTAAATTAGCCAAACAATATTGGAGTTGATATTTTTCGTGCAAACTCTATATAGATTTCTCATCCTAGTGATTAGAAGTTTTTTAAAGCGCACATATCAAAATTACAATTATTAAAAAAGAAACATAAATTTACAAAACACATTCTATTCATAGTATGTATTTCATAGCATATGTGAACATCAAATTTTTAGTTTTATGGCACCATTCATATACATGCATTAACAGATGCATAAAATAAACTAAAATTATTCATTATACAGAATCATAGATAGTATCATCTAATTTAATTGAGGAATATTATGTCATAGACCCTTTAAAATTATGTGTTTTAGTAAAAATCACGTTTTTTTTGCAGTTTCATGAAAAACTCCTCACTACTTTTCGTATTTGATGAAAAGCTCATCCGCTCACAGATTATGTTATATTATCTGTGAACTTTAAATCATCATAACTCACTCGTTTTTTGATCTTTTTGGGTGATTTTTTTTTTTTTTTTTGATATTATGTATTTTTTCGAGATCTACGCATTAGACTTGAAAGTTGTACAAAAAAAAGTAATTTGGAACTTCATTTTTCATTTTTATCTTTCAGATATATAATATTATCTGTTTACACTAACAGTTAACATTATTTGTCAACTTTAAACCACAATAACTTTATCAATTCTTGGGTTTTTTGGGTAATTTTTTTTTTTTTTGAATTCATGTATTTATTTGAGATCTACGCATTGGACTTGAAAGTTGTACAAAAAAAAAAAAAGCAATTTGGAACTTCGTTTTTCATTTTTTATCTTTCAGACACAAACAGATAATATTATCTGTTTACACTAACAGATAATATTATTTGTCAACTTTAAACCACCATAACTTTATCAATTCTTGGGCTTTTTGGGTGATTTTTTTTTTATTTCATGTATTTCTTTAAGATCTACGCATCGGACTTGAAAGTTGTACCAAAAAAAAATAATTTAGAACTTCGTTTTTCATTTTTATCTTTCAGACACAAACAGATAATATTATCTGTTTACACTAACAGATAATATTATTTGTCAACTTTAAAGCACCATAACTTTATCAATTCTTGGGTTTTTTGGATAATTTTTTTTTTTGATTTCATGTATTTCTTTGAGATCTACGTAATAGGCGTGGAAATTTTAAGAAAAAAAAGTCAAGTTGCAGCCTAATTTTGAGGTTTTATCTATCTTACAGATAATATTATCTGTTATCTGTGTGTCTAACAGATAATATTATCCATCAACTTTAAACTACCATAACTTTATCAATTCTTGGGTTTTTTGGGTGATTTTTTTTTTGATTTGGTGTATTTTTTTAAGATCTATGCATCTATGGTGCCCATTGTACGAAAGAAATATATTTTTATTATATGTATGCGAAAAAAATACAATTTTTCATATATGTTTGATGTTTAGTTTTTTTTTTTTTGTTCCAGTATTTCATGATCAACATTGAACCTAACTGATAGATCTCGTTTTGCTAATTTCAAAATATCAAATTTTACGAAAAACGGACTTGTGTAACAAAAGGTATAGCAATTTGAGTATAAAAAGGGCCTAATACGATAAAAAAAAGTAGCAAGAATTTTAATTTTGAAGAGTTTTATTTGAGGGGGCTATGGCCGAAGCTCCCTTTAATTAATAACACTCATGTTATAAAACAACGAAATTGTGATACCCTTACCAACTGTGGGCCAACACTGTCTCCACACATATATTGCAGAATAATCCAATAAAGCTTTGAAAACGTGAATAAAAAATAGTAATATATATTTAAACGAACATGGAATAAAGCTTAAAGAGTTACACATGCAGAAAGTTAAAATTCAAGATACAGCATATGTGCGCGTGTGTGTGTGTGAGAGAGAGAGATAGAGGTAGAATATGGTAAATCAAATTCCTCTTGGCAGAGAACAGAAGAAGAAGACGCAACGTGGGAGAACACACTTACCAACTAAATGGAAGTTTTGAAAAGTAGATGTAGAAGTGCAAGACCCAGACGGTTGTGTGGGTAGTTTTAGTAGTCAGTTATTTGGATTTGTAATTTGTTTGGGGTGTGTATAATAACAATTTAGTACTGCTAAATTTATTTTTGTGTGAAGAGAATTATATAGTTTTAATGTAAATATTTGTGAGGATAGAAAAAGAGATGGTACCCTGCCTCTCCCTTTATAAAATAGTATAGATGAGGAAAATTTGGTAATGTGACCCATTTTGTGGTAAAATATTTTATGGCAAATTTAGGCAATTAAACACCACACAAGAGGTAAAAAATTTGTGAGAAAAATATTTTCTATGAAAAAAAAATTAATATCTCTAACACTCACGCAAATTGAAGGTGAGAATAAATCACATAAGTTTGGAATGATAAAGTTACAACAAGACTATTCTTGAAAGTTGTTAAGACTTAAGAGTGAGAAACACCATCCACCAATAGAAGGTGAGACTGTGAGAATAATCATCCACAATAAATCACCAAAAAAGCGACTTTTTGTCAAAACAAATAATAGTGGTTGTCAATAGACTCAAATCTTAAAGGGTAGGGCTGTCCAAGAAAAACCGAACCCGACCAAACCCGACTCCACCCGACTAAACCCGACCCCACCCGACCCCACCCGTGACTGTTTGGTTGAGTCACGGGTTTCAAAAGTCAAACCCGATAGTCTTCGGATCGGATGTCGGTTCTACTCATGCAAAACCCGAACACACCCGACCCGACTCGTGAGAGAAGACATGATTTAAATATATTTTATATATTCAGTCAAACCCTAGGTATATATATAGTATTTATAACAAATTTTTCTCATTTTTAAGGGTAAAGGTTAGATACTGTGAGAGAGAGAGAGAGAGAGATAGAGAGAGAGAAGTCATCGGAGATCCACCACCATCGCCGACTCGCCGGAGGTATGGCTCAATGGCTGGTATATTCTTCGTCCGCATATGGCTAAGTGTCAAAGGCACATCACCACCACCACCATCGGCGCTCTACCGGCCAGTCACCATCACCATGATCTAGTATTTGCCTCTCTTCCTCCCCCCTGCACGATGCCGCCACCACCACCACTACCAGATCTTGCCGTCGGAGAGTCGGAGCCTTGGAGGTATTCCTTTTTCTCTTAAGATCTTGACTTGTTCTTCGGATCTAGACTTTAGATCTATGCTTTTTCCTTTGCCTTCCGATCTACACTTTCAGATCTAGACTTTTTTTTACCAATATACTTTCAAAACAACCCAAAATCTGTGCCCCAAATCTTAGTCGATTTTCACCCGACTCGACCCGAAACCACCCACACCCGAGGGGTCGGTTCACCCGACATTTACGAGTGGATGACGGGTGGAGGAGGGCTAACCCGAATGCTATTCGGGTGGATGATCGGGTGAGGGCTAAACCCGACTCACCCGACCCGTGGACACCCCTATTAAAGGGTTTGTTTGGACCACAAATTATATTTAGGGTAAAAGGCATTTTACTCCCTCAAACTATACACGTTTTTGTAAATTACACCCTAAACTTTAAAAAGTTGCAATGTCCCCCCTGAACTATTTTCAGGGTTGCAATGTCCTCCATGAACTTTAAAAAGTTGAAATGTCCCCCCTGAACTATCGTCTATGTTGCAATGTCCCCTCCTGAACTATCTTTCGTGTTGCAATGTCAACCCTACCATCACATTCCGTCAAAACATGTGATGGAATTTGCTCGTGTGGGACGCACATGATAAATTTCAAAGGCATTTATGACATTTTACTATCCCATCTAAATTAACAATCATAAAAATTAGGGCAAAATACACTTTAGTCCATCAAACTATACACCTGTTTTCAATTGGGTCCATAAACTATTTTTTTTTTCAATTAGGTCCTTGAACTTCAAAAAATCATTCAATCCGACCCAAATTCTAACACTGTTAGCTTAAATTATTAGATATTGTCACTTATGTTGCGCGTAATACTTACTTGTCACATGTTACGTTAAAACAAGTACTAGAAATTATGAATGGCTAAAAGATTATACGATTTTGGGTATGATTGAATGAGATTTTGGATCTAGTCGAATGTGTTTTCGAATTTGATTAAACGAGATTTCGGATCTGATTGAATGCGGTTTTTCTTACTATTCACAATCTACCATATTTTGCTTAACCTAGCATGTCACAGGTAAGCATTACGCGCAACATACGTGGCAATTTCTTATAATTTAAGCTAACAATGTCAGAATTTGGGTCTGATTGAATGAATTTTTGAAGTTTAAGGACCCAATTGAAAAAAAAAATTAGTTTATGGATCCAATTGAAAATAGGTATATAGTTTGATGAACTAGAGTGTAATTTGCCCTAATTTATATGATTGTTAATTTAGATGGGATAGTAAAATGTCATAAATGCCTTTGAAATTTAGCATGAGCGTCCTACACGAGCAAATTCCATCACATTTTTTGACGGAATGTGATGGCAGGGTTGACATTGCAACACGAAAGATAGTTCAGGGGGGACATTACAACACAGACGATAGTTCAGGGCGGACATTTCAACTTTTTGAAGTTCAGGGGGGATATTGCAACCCTGAAGAAAGTTCAGGGGGACATTGCAACGTTTTAAAGTTCGGGGTGTAAATTACAAAAACGTGTATAGTTTGAGGGGGCAAAATGCTTTTTACCCTTATATTTATATGCATTAGTATATGATGTCATATTATATTATATTATTATATGTTATTATAATTGTCACATGGAAAACCAATTCAAATTGGTTGGTGGAAACTTGGAAGATTAATTGAAGGACACTTGGCATTACAAGGGGAGCTCAAGGTTGGTTACTTGAAGATCAATGGTGATGATGGAGATGGAAGTCACTTGAAGACACTTGTCATTATAGGAGCATCTCCCACTAATTGGTAGTTAACTACTTGAAAGTTGTAGGAATTTGAATTGTTAGTTATTGTAATAGGAGGAAAATATTCAAATTCAAATAGGTAGTTATATGTTTCTTCTATAAATATGTTGTTATGTGCTCCTTGTAATAGGTCCTTGACCAAACAATCACATCAATACTGTTTGTCCCAAGAGTTTTACCCTAAGTAATTTTGATGATTAACAAACTATCAAGTTGAGTTCTTATGATTTCATATAGTGTGTTGTCTAAACAGAGCTCAATAATGATAATGGATATTCTATGGAAGTCTTGTGGAAGAGCATTTGTTTTATGTATTATTCTTATAGGAATTTATGTAAAGTTGGTTAGATTGAATCTAAAAAACAAGGGCTTAAAACTGAACAAAACATTCAAATCTGTTAAATTGTTTTTCTAAAGAAAAACAGTCGACTGAACATTAGTTCATTAGTTCAGTCGACTGGAGCTTTTATTTTTCAGTCGACCGGAACTGACCTTCAGTCGATTGGTTTCTGCATCAAAATCAAGCATTCTGCTTGACACATTTCAGTCAACTATTTTTATGGCGCAAACATTCAGTTCAAAAGTTCAGTCGACTGAACCGTGAGCCCAGTCGACTGCATCACTGCGTAGAAACAGTAATGGCTCTTTTCCTCTGTTTTGCTTTATGCATTTAATGCTCCCACCTACCTTAAATGTTCAAATTTTCTTGAGAGAGTATATATACTCAATTCAAATTGGTTGTTGACATCAATTACTCCTATTGAATACTCACTTATTGCAATCAAAGATTCAAGCCTTAATTATTTTGAGATTCAAGCTTCTAGCTCTAGATTTGATTTTGTAATCCCTTGAGAGCTATTATTGTGAGCTTCTATTATTTCTATCTACTCTACAAAGAAGGTGTTATTCAGTTGTAATCCAATATTATTTAAATCCTTGAAGTTGTAAGAGGGTTGGTGTAAACCTTGCTCCAAGTGAAGGGTTTTTTCATTGGAGGTGTAACAAGGAGTTCAAGAAGAACTTGTAAGGAGTGGTTTAATCTTCACTCAAAGAAGATTGGTTAGTGGAATCCTCAAGAGGTGTTCTTGAGGGGTGGACGTAGGCTGCGGATTGTGGATTGCCGAACCACTAGAAAAACTTGGTTTGCAAGTGTTCTTCTCCTTCTCTCTTTTATTTTTGTTATAATTATTTTTGCACTTGCTTTAGTTTTGAATTTGCCATTAATTGCTAGTAATTCTATTCATCCCCTCCCCCCTCTAAGGATTACTTTTGGGCCAACAATTGATATCAGAGCAAGGACTCTAGTATTGATTTCACATATCTTAAAGTTAAGATCACATGGCAACCACAAGTACCAATATCACTTATAGTGAGGGACAATCATCCCAAAGACCTCCATGCTTTAATGGAACAAACTATGCTTATCGGAAAAATAGAATGAGAATTTACATTATTGCTCAAGACTTCTATTTATTGCAAATCGTAGTCAAAAGACCTCATGTTCCCGCTAAGACTATAGGTACCGAAACCGTTGCTAAAACGGAAGATGAATATAATGATAGTGACAAGAAACTTATTAAAAGGAATGATATGTCTATGAATCTCTTATATTATGGCTTAGACCCAAACGAGTACAATAGAATATCTTCTTGTGAATCGGCTAAAAAAATTTGGGATAAACTAGAAGTCACACATGAAGGAACAAACTAAGTTAAGAAGTCTAAGATTAGTTTACTTGTTCAATCATATGAAATGTTCAAAATGATTCCTAATGAAACTATTAGTGAAATGTCTACTCGCTTTACTACTATTACTAATAGTTTGAAAAATCTTGGTAGAGTATATCCTAATGAAGAGATGATTGAGAAAGTGCTTAGGTCTCTACCAAAGCATTGGTAACCAAAGGTCACGGTGGTTCGAGAAGCAAAGGAACTTTCAATGCTCTCTATTGAACAACTCATGGGATCTCTCATCACTCATGAAATGGAATTGGCCATCTTCGACAATGAAGACAAAAAGAAGAACTTGGGTCTAAAAGCTTCAAATAACCAAGACGATGATAGTGATGAAGATGATGAAATGACCATGATTACTCGAAAGTTCAAAAGGTTCTTGAGGAGAGACAAATCCTTTGGAAGAAATGGGCAAAAGGAAAGTGAAGCCAAGAAGGAACCAATTATTTTGCTTCAAGTGCAAAAAGCCCAGACACATCAAAGCCGATTGTCCATTGCTAAAGAAGAATTTCAAGCAAAAGGCAAAAAAGGCAATGAAGGCAACAACTTGGGATGATTCCGAGAATGAAACATCCGAAGATGAATCAAGTGATGATGAAGTTGCAAACATTTGTCTCATGGCACATGAAAGTGATGAGGTAAACTCTAACTATGACTCTTGTAACGAATCTCATAACTATGATTAGCTACAAAATGCAGTTGATGAATTGCATGAGGAATTGGAAAGCTTGGGAACCAAATACCTAGCTCTCAAAAAGAATTTTTCTCTTATCTCAAATGAACTTAGTGAATTGAAATCACAAAATGAATCTTTAGGAGGAGCTCAAGGTTGGTGGAAACTTGGAAGATTACTTGAAGGACACTTGGCATTACAAGGGGAGCTCAAGGTTGGTTACTTGAAGATCAATGGTGATGATGGAGATGGAAGTCACTTGAAGATACTTGTCATTGTAGGAGCATCTCCCACTAATTGGTAGTTAACTACATGAAAGTTGTAGGAATTTGAATTGTTAGTTATTGTAATAGGAGGGAAATATTCAAATTCAAATGGGTAGTTATATGTTTAAATGCGTGACGAAACGGACCAGTTGCCACACAACTGGTCGGTTACATCCACACCGACTTCGTTGGATCCCAATAAGGCTAGTCACTCCTTGACACGTGGTAGGAGTCAGCCCTGGTCCCACAGAGTCGCCGCTCGGTCCAGACACCGGATGACCAACACGACCGGTCACGTCCATGGTAGGGTCCCTACCTCCATCCTGGACGGTTTTCAGAGCGGTACTAATTTTCAATCATCATCCGATGAAGTATCGCATTAGCTTTGAAAATGGGGGTAGCTGATATGTACAAAAATATCAGGTCAAAGTCAAGCCTCGCCACCTCTGCAAAGAGAGAGTCATCTTGAATCTGGGCCAACTACGCAACCCTCTCGGGCACTTATGCACAACCGCCCGATTCAGTCCACAGTCCGGGCATTCGTTCCAGACTGGACCCACATGGGGGCACTCCAAGAAGGTGTGACTGCTTGCCAACGAGCATCCAGTTAGTTTTCTATCCTAGCTGAAGGACTAATGGGAAGAGCAAGTAGTTTCCTAAACCACTTAGGAAACTCTCCTTCAATCATGCAAATCAGTTGTAATCAGATGGGGCTTCCTAATATGTGAACTTACCTTGTACGAGTGGCCTCTTGCACCTATAAAAGAGAGCCCTCACCCCCTGCCAAAGGGGTCGCCGCATTCTTAACCTAAAGAATAGTAAGGAACATCACTATTACGCATATACCCGGCCGGTTAACTGGTAGTGCTGCTCTCTTTGTTGGCTCACCAAACACTGCCAGTGATCTGTTAGTGAAAAGCGCTCTGACGTAACCGTGGACTTAGGTCACCTCATTAATAGGGTCGAACCACATACAATCTTTTGGTGCACATCTCTCTCTAAATTACTCACAAAGCTCTTTTACCAATTTTCGACATCATCACTTATCAAATAGACCAACTACATACTTGTACTCTGAACATAGTCAACCTGGCTAATTGTTCATGATGCATGAAAAAAAATTGATGTATAATCATGTGTGCCACCACGATGACACATGTCTAGTGCAAACAAACTGCATGAGAATTATGCCCATGTTTTCTTCCATCATTTTCTTTGTTCCTTTGTTGACACCCATCAGAACAAACACTCAAGACATTCAAAATTTGAATGATCGGGCCCACCTTTATTTTTAACTTGGAACAAAAACATGCCACACTACATGCACATTGGTCCGAATTTCACTCTCCTCAAGCCCACACCTTTGTATCGAAGTAATGTTCGAATTCAATCTGTGATTTCCTTTTTTTCTTCATAATAAGAACACCATAGAAAAAAACTAATTTTTTATTGAGGATGATTGAGAATTTTTTATTTCCACCATTAAAGGTCTTTGAAAATTCTTCACAATCAATTTATTTTCATTCATTGGCTCGTAATTTTGAAGAATAATTGACACCCCCCGAGCCATTTTATACATTTTAGTTTTTAAACTAAATGCTTCATCCTTTAATTCTTCCAACAATGGAACACAATCATTTAACTAATTTTTATCACCAAAATTTGGTGTTAATGGTCGTGAAACATACCACCCTTGAAAATTCATTTTGACACTTGTGTCCCACTGGGCATGCCAAAAATGTTTGGTTGAAAAATTCCTCTAAGGATATAAGTGGAATTATGTAAGTGCGAGCGTGCTAGGCAAGCAAATTGCCAATGTGTGCGATGTAATAAATTTCCAAACTGCGCCTCACCAGGGAGATTGTGGTAACGTTCGATGTCTTAACAAGGACTTTTATCGTGTGAGATGAAATAGAGTGTGATTTGATAAACATATGATTATAAAGGAAAACGAATGCAATCTCGAACCGATCTTATATAATTCGAACAATAAAACCAAACCAAATGAAATAACTAAATTAATTATTAAACTCGAACTAATGAAATGAACTAACAGAATGCTTCGAAGATGGTCCTAACTACTTCGAAAATGCAAAAGGATGTGAAAGACTAAGAATAACTAAATACTAAACCAAAATCTGGAACATGGTCCACTAGCATCTTCAAATCATGATGGATAAATGTTAAAGTAGGAATATTAATTACAATGAACTAAACAAAAGGCAAGGAAATGGTCATGGTGAATGACCGAATGAAGGATATATTGAAGAAATACTACATAATGTATTGATGTGATTGTTTGGTCAAGGACCTTAGTATAAGGAGCACATAACAACATATTTATAGAAGAAACATATAACTATCCATTTGAATTTGAATATTTCCCTTCTATTATAATAACTAACAATTCAAATTCCTACAACTTTCAAGTAGTTAACTACCAATTAGTGGGAGTTGCTCCGACAATGACAAGTGTCGTCAAGTGACTTCCATCTCCATCATCACCATTGATCTTCAAGTAACCAACCTTTAGCTCCCCTTGTAATGCCAAGTGTCCTTCAAGTAATCTTCCAAGTTTCCACCAACCAATTTGAATTGATTTTCCATGTAACAATTATAATAACATATAATAATATAATATAATATGACTTTATATACTAATGCATATAAATATAATTTGTGGTCCAAATAGGGTTCAAGCCATCATAATATACTCCACCACTTCCCCTCAAAGGGCTCGCCAAAGATTGGACAAGGCCCGAATAGTGCTGACCTAGGGATGGATAGGGCCTGAAATGGCTGACCTAGGACTGGACAAGGCACAAAAGGGCTAGCTGGAGGCTGGACGAGGCCCGTAGGGGGTAGTGGAGTTGGCGTAGGGAGGGTCATTGGACCGAGGCTTCAAGTTGAAACCTTAGCGAGGTCCGGTGGGTGATGGGTCGCCACCTGCCGAAGGTAAAAGCGGGAGCAATGCCAAAATCAAATTTGGCTCTGATAGCATCTTGAAATTAGAGTAGCTTATATAAGTTAACTTTAATCCAACTTATATATATACTACAAGGCCCAAGACATTATAGGAAGAAAAATAATAGATGGAAATAGTGCTCCTGGCAAATCAAGTTTTTGTTCAACATCCATTCAGTTACTTCCACTCCCAACATTGCGTGTGCATACGTTTTTAGATGTATGGAACGCCACATAGGGGGGTGGTGTGGTGTGTGTGTGTGTGTGTTGAGGAGGGATCAGAGGCGAGAGTATCGTGCACTCGGCTGCCTGCTCTTTTCTTTTTCTTTGTTTTAGTATGTAACTATCATTGAAAAAGTGTCACAATCGGGTCATAACCTCATGTGCACACGACTTGTGCAACTGGACAATGAATCACCCAAATATAGATCACCCAAAAATAAATTATTATCCACATGCAGTTCCACTTCATGACACTCTGGGCGTTGCAAGTTTAATGTCCTTAGAAATCCTCCTATTAAGTTCTCTCCAAACACACGCCACACTTTCATTTCCCTAAATTAAAGGCAACTTGGACTTTTCAGATCCATATGATGGTTTTGTTCTCTTTAAACCAAAGGATTATCTCAATTGATGTGGTCTTAATGTGATCTATAACTGGAGAGTGAGTGGAATCAAGCTTGAGCTTTGCTGAACAGTGTGAGGAAGGTTTGAAGAGCTCCCCTCAAGCTCGGCCAAGCCTGAATAGCATGAAATTAGGCCAAGCCAACCTCATGCAGCTCAATACCTGTGCTTGGGTTGGTGCATTTGCTACCTCGATTGGAGTTAATATGATCAAGGACATGTAACTATGTAACATCATGACGACAACTTGAGGTATAACACAAGTCTTTTTCAAATGAGTAATGCTAGGTTTCTTAAATTTGAATCCCTAATTTGGTTCCCAAATGCTTTAACAGTTATACCACATGTAGTGGTACCGTATGTGGTACCACGGTTTACTATCACAGTATGTGATACAACTTTAAAGCATTTGGGAAGCATACCATTATTCTTTTCAAATAACAATACACTCTTGTTTAAGGCTTGATTTGAAGCTAAGACGACGTAGTGCATTAGCTATTCTGAGATTGCATGGCACATTTTGTAAGCAGTGCCTGCATAAATAGGTCAACATGACCAATTAAAGAGAGATAAAAAAGGAGAAATAAAAATCTTAAAAGATTCTCCAATAGCTAAGATTCGTTAGTGTTTTTCAGAAATCAACAACAACTTAACCAAAATGTGCGATGAAAGACCTGCCTATCTTATTCGGGCAAAGAAGATAAAACAAATATTACTCCTATCACTATAGCACGCACCACATACAGTTGTCTATAGCTGCAATCATAGAGAACCAAAGAGCAAGCTAATGTACTCTTGGCTCTAGAAGGGCCAAGAACGAACCAAAGAAAACCCACAATCATCTGATCATACGCTATCTTATTGCGATGAATAAGAATTTATAGAATTATTTCTGCAGGAGTGGAGCATGTCGGGGGAGATATGTTTGTACGTCAATGTTCCAAAAGCATATGCCATTTTTATGAAGGTAAGTTTGAATTTGTGGATACTGGTGAGTCATATATGTACCTATAACTAATACAACTACACCGAGTTAAAAGAATCCTTTATAAAGGTAATTTTGAATTTGTGGATACTGGTGAGTGATATATATATATATATATATATGTATGTACCTATAACTAATACAAGTACCCGAGTTAAAAGAATCTATCATGCGTACAATAATTATTGAATTAGTGTCATCGAAATCCTGGTCTTCGTGGCTAAATTAATCATCCTTCAATTAACCCCGCCCAGCCTAGTTGAATTTATGGACTTGGCCAGTACAAGAGCTGGATTTAGTGGCATTATATAGATTGGAATATGTTTTGTTTGTATCTTTTGGGTCATTGAATTCTACAAGTAGACGTGTGTGTACGGTTACTATCTCTATTTCATGAGAAAGATAAAATAAATTGTCTCTACTTATCAATGTACTCATAGCTATATAAAATAAATCTTTTCTGTATATATTGTCTATCATGAATTAATGTTGTACGTGTTATTTGGAAAAACTAAAAAGTAAAAAGTACATATATATACATATAAATACATATATATTTTCTATAAGAGTTTGTGTATGGGTTCTTTCACTGAGGTTTGGAATTATGCAAGGAATTGTAAACGTTACTAATGACGGAAAGGTAATAGTTGTGGAGGCAATTCTTCCGGTAATATATAACAACACTCTAGCGCGACTGCCAAAACCCACTTTCCAAATTGAACTAGTAATGATGACCCAAAACCCAGGAGGAACAGAGAGGCAGCAATAGGAAATTCTCTTCTGGGTCATTGAATTCTACGAGTAGATGTGTATAGGGAGAAAATCGAATTGTATTCGTCTACACAGCATGTCCGCACAAACATCGATTTTTAAGTCAAATTGGGCTCTTGATTCTAGTGATGGATCCCATACAGGACTCATCGAAATCAAAAACCAAAATTGCTTTGTTTTGAAATTTGTGTGAGTTTAGCATTTCTCAAGATAGTAAAATCTAAATTCATGCCAAACAGTCCAAGCTTTAGATACAGTTAGGTCAACTACTTGAGACCTATACTTCCATGTCACTTACAATGACCTTGAATTTCAAACCAATTAAGAAAGTCAAGATATCTAATCAGCTTGGATAAGAGTGTAGTTTTGCTCACTTATTTTTTGGTTTACTATTGCTCATCCTCTTTTTCCATTAGCTAATATAGTAAGACCTAATACTTTATATCATTAATTAAGGGAATTGTTATTGTCACTCCATCGTTGAACTAAGGCACTCTATGGTACCATTCTTAGAGCATGTGGTACCATGTATGCAATGCATGACATACATGGTACCACATTGTAATACCCTGTATTTTTTTATATTTATTTAATGCAGAGAGATTCTATATACTTCCTTTGACCCTTCATGAAATTTCATCTTTGATCGATTGAAGCTCGTTCGAGCGATCGAGCATCCCAGAAGTTCAAGCGATCGAACCTTGTTCAATCGATCGAAACCCTACCGACCTGAATTTAATACGTGGTCCCCACTTCAATCGATCAAACCTTTCTCAATCGATCAAACCTGGCCGACCTGCGTTCGAGCGATCGAACATACTTCGATCGATCGAACTTGTAATGATTTGAATTCCAGTTTCTGCGCAGAACAGGCCACCTGCACCCTCATTCCCCCTATATATACCATGTGTTTGTGTGAGTTAGGGAGTTTGTTGAACCTTGAGAGTTGAGAGTGTGTGTGTTTGTGTGTTGATATACATATATATATACCTACCTCCATATCTATATATATATATACTCAGTAGAAGGAGAAGAAGAAGAACAAGAAGAGGCAGAGAAAGAGAGACAGAAGAGACGAAGAGAGGAGCAGAGAGAAGAGGCCACCATTGGAGGAAGCTTGGAAGCTTTCAACCGAGCCAAACGCGCCCTTAACAAATTTTGGTGAGTTCCAAACTCACTCGGTAACTTAGTTATGATGTTTTAGATATTGTGGACGTATTAATTATAACCCAAACACCCCTAGCACATTCTACACGTTGACTGGCAGAATCTGTGGAAGACGAAGTTCGACCGATCGAACTGAGTTCAATCGATCGAACATCACTAAGTCTCAATCGATCGAAATAAGTTCAATCGATCGAGATCACCTTCTTAGATCGATCGAGAAGACTTCAATCGATCGAACATCACCTTTCTTCAATCGATCGAGAGGACCTCAATCGATCGAACCCGAGCAGAACATGAATGTATTCTTTTCAGTTTATTATGCATAATGCGGAGTTGTTTAATCTTTGTTCCATATTCCTATTATGCGATATTATGGATTACGGAGGTAATGGGATAGGATAACGAGATTGAGATAACATGGTGAGTAACGTAGTCGGGTTCGGAACGCTAGTAATAGTACGACGCGATAACGAGATAAGTTTGAGATGATAATACGGGGTAGTATTTGGATAATTGGGAATGAGTCAGTAAGAGGATTAGTATGTTCAAGGTTATGTAAGTCGAGCTGATGATTCGCTCAGGTTGAATCCGATAAGTGTATGTCAAGGATTTGATCAGGATCGTGAGAATTATGGGTGCACAGTACTCGCAAGCGTTCTTAAAAGCGGTGAACAGTAAGAGTTCTTAAAAGCGGTGAACAAGAGTAATTGTGGCACATCCATGATTTATATTTACCAGAGCTGTGTATGTATCGTACTCGCAAGCGTTCTTAAAAGCGGTGAACAGTAAGAGTTCTTAAAAGCGGTGAACAAGAGTATGGGTACATCCATGGACCAGTCGTTATATGAGAACGATGTATGGGTGCTCGCAAGAGTTCTTAAAAGCGGTATAGTGGTGAACAAGAGCACTGGTATGTTGTGCTAATATAATCAGTTTGAGATAGTCAGTTGGGTATTGTGAAGTCAATCTTAGAGTGGGAATTGATAAGAATCGATTAATGATATGTCTGAATAAACGAGTAAGGAATATATTTACTATCACTGTCATATATTGTTCATAATGGTAATTATGTTATTTCTAGGAGACTGTGTTAGTTAGTGCTCACTCAGCTTTCAACAAGCTGACGGCCTTTATTGCCTGGACATTCCCCGTCCAGACTACTCTGTCCTTTACAATGCAGATGACGGAACATATGGCAATAACTATTACCCTAAGGGGAGTTACGCAGAGAATGGCCCCACTGTTGCCGGTCAGGCTGATGACTATCCGTACGCCAGCTGAAGACTTGAAGATAAATAGTAGTTTATGTTACTACTTTTCTTTTTACTGTTGTACTTTGTAGTTAACGGGTACTTGGGCATATGTTTGTCTCCAGACCTGTTATGATCCTGTGGACCATACTCTGATGTTTATAGTAGATATAACCGTGTTTATATTTCAAGTTGTTTACTGTTCCTGTTTGGACTAGTACTGTGTGGTGTGGATATTAGTGACTTTCACTTGTCATTCCCTATGGACCCATAAAGGAAATTTATTTTTCTCTATTTATGCTGCTCCAGGGCGTTACAGGGTTTTTGGTATCAGAGCGTCTTAGGTTCTGATATTGTCGTTCACTATTCGTCCCACACCATCTGGTTCTAGTATTTAAGACTTTCTGAGATGAGATATGAGTATAAGATAAGTTCGTCTTCCTGACGATAGATAGTTTCCTTTGCAGGATAGCATGGATCCAGAGTTCCATCAGTTTGTTACCGATGCTTATGGAGGACACGTGATCCATGGGGATACCGTGGAGCCAGCTGACCCAGAGTTTTATCGGGAGCGTGTGTGCCAGATAGCTAGTCGACATTTAGAGGAGGATATATGGAGAGCACTTTATGTGACAGAGAGGACTCACCCGACGCAGATGCGTATGGATGCTTACCACACTGCGAGGATTGGTAGAGACATTTGCCGGGAGATATTACGGTTAGTTCAGAGTAAGCCAGAGATGGATGAGATTGAGTTGAGAGCCATTGTAGCCGGTCCACCAGAGCCTGTAGTTGCACCAGCGCCAGCAGCACCACCACCATCAATGGTACCCGACGTACCAGTTCCAAAGCCTGAGCCGATTCAGGGAGATGGGGATCTAGAGCTAGAGGATGAGCATCCCGATGAAGACATAGACGGAAATGGAGAGGAGGAGCCGATAGATGATGAGGGACCAGCCGAGGAGGAGCCTGCAGTCGACGATGACGATGATGAGCTCGAGGATGATCCGGAGGAGCCAGAGTTTGAGCCAGAGGACCCAATACCGGACCCAAAGGCTGTTGAGGCAGATATAGTAGTAGATGAGGATGCGCCCGATGAGGAGGTAGTTGTGCCAGAGGTACCTGTTGTGCTTCAGATACCAGCTAGACCTGTTATGCATATGGCAGCTATGGCCGACATGGCAGTAGGATGGATAGCTCAGATGGTCGCTCAGCCAGTAGGTTTTGTTATGGGAGAGGCAGCCATAGCAGGAGCCCTTGATATAGCCGATGGATTCGCCGCAGTAGCAGTTGATGTCGCCAACCAAGCGATAGCAGACGAGATGGAGGATGATGATGCAGAGATAGTAGAGGATTGGGATATAGGAGTTGTAGTCGGAGATTTTGTTGCACCAGTTGAGGATGATCCACTCGAGGGGATGGATATTGATTCAGAGGATGAGGCTCCACCAGCGGGATCAGATACTGACGACTTTTGAGTCAGGACCTGCAAGACTTAGTTTTGTTAGTTTTATCAGGACATATTGTCCACTAGATTTTTGGGAGCTTGAGAGATAGCTATTTGACCATAGCTTTGTATAGATAATAGTAGTTGAACTTAGTACTGTTTTAGCCTTGTCCCACGTGGTACATGGTATGACATCTTTTGATATATATATATATACGAGCAGTACTTTTGATATTGGTTGTTGGTTGTTTGATGTGTTGTTTTGTAGAACTGTTAGCTCTTGTTACTTCTCGTTCTATCTTGGTTTCGTTTCTACGAGAAGACTTTCAGCTGATCAATATGTCTCTTGTAGGCAATACTCGTTATCATCATGGTAGGACCCTAGAGAAATCACCAAGCGCGTAATGGAGCACCTATTCCGGAAGGGATGGATCCGACGGGAATTTTTGAAGCATTTATGCAGAGGATGGAGCATGTGGGGGATACATACAATCATTCCACCCACCAGAGACCTGTTGCACCCCCGCCACCAAGACAGACTGGAGACAAGTTGTTAGCAAATTTTCGTGGGTTACGTCCAGAGAAGTTTGATGGACTAACAGAACCTTGGAAAGTAGAACAATGGATAAGAGAGATGGAGTTGATATTCAAAGCGTTAGAATGCAGCGAACAAGAGAAACGTCGCCTTGCTACGTTTCAGCTCACTTATGCCGCCGCAGATTGGTGGGAAGCTGAGAGAGCCACTATTGGGATCGATGCTGCTGAAGCTATGCCTTGGGAAACATTCAAAGGACGATTTTTGGAGAAGTATTTCCCAGAGGATGAGAGAGATCAACAGGAGAAGAACTTTCTTAATCTAGTCCAAGGAGGATGGAATGTCAGAGAATATACAACACAGTTTGAGCGTCTATCTAGATTTGCTCAACATATGATAGACACTCCACAGAAGAAGGTGAAGAGATTTCACCAAGGATTGAATCCCCACCTCAGACATATGATGGTTGGTCATCTGAATCAATCATTTGAAGGGATTGTCAGATTTACAGCAGGATTGGAAAAGGATGCTTATCCAGCACAACAACCGCAGATGAATCGACCTCAGTCATCTAGAAGTTTTCAATAGAGGAATTTCCAAAACCAGCCGCAAAGGAATACCCAAGGTTGGAGACCACAGGGTAACGATCAAGGAAATAAGAAAACTTGGGAAGGAACCCAAAAGCCACAGCAGAGCTATACTCGACCCCAGCAATATCGCCAACAAGGACCACCGCCGCAGGCACTGCTGACAGCACCGCCCAGCAATAGCGGAGGATGTTTTAATTGCGGAAAGCCAGGGCACGTTGCCAGATTCTGTACAGCCACTAGAACTAACCGCAGAATGGATGTTGTCTGTCGGAATTGCAACAAGCCAGGACATCTAAGTAAAGATTGTCATGCACCTCGCGGAGGATACTATGGAACATCGATTCAAGGGATACAAGGACCTCCAGATCAGACAAGGATGAATGCTATTATCCCAGGAGAAGTAGGCTTTAATGTTGACGAGCAGCAACATTTGGAAGGTACGCTTGTACTCTTTCATAGTTCAGTTAAAGCTTTATTTGATACTGGAGCTGCACGCTCATTTATTGTTGTTAAGATTGTGCGTCAATTGGGTTTAGAACCCCAGACACTTGAGCCATCACTGAATGCTGTGTCACCTTTGGGAGTGACAGTTAAGTTGAGTAAAGTGTGTAAAGATTGCCTATTGACTTTGGGAGATAGGAATCTTCCAGCAGACTTGGTAGTTCTGTCGATGTCAGAATTCGATGTTATCCTAGGGATGGATTGGTTAACTAAGTACAGTGCCAATCTGGATTGCCCTACTAGGACAATTGTATTTCCAATACAAGGAAGGCCGACGATTAGATTTCAGTGTCAGCCGACGAGCGATATGTTTCTTACAAGTAGTTTGGCTACGATCGGGAGTACAAGTACGGAACTCAAGATGGATCAGATTCCTACTGTACAAAATTTTCAGGATGTATTTTAGGATATTAAAGGACTCCCACCGAAAAGAGAAATAGACTTCTGTGTGGAATTAGTACCTGGTACATTGCCGATTTCTAAGACTCCATATAGGATGGCACCAACTGAGATGTTGGAACTAAAGAAGCAAGTTCAGGAACTTGAAGATTTAGGTTTCGTTCATCCGAGTACGTCACCGTGGGGAGCACCAGTTCTGTTTGTGAAGAAGAAGGATGGAACACTTCGACTCTGTATAGACTATAGGGAGTTGAACAAGGTTACGATCAAGAATAGATATCCACTTCCTCGGATAGACGACCTATTCGACCAGTTACAAGGGTCTAGGATCTTTTCCAAGATCGATTTACGTTCAGGATATCACCAATTGTTAGTTCGACCAGAGGATGTATCGAAGACTACATTCAGGACAAGATACGGGCATTACGAGTTTTTAGTTATGCCTTTTGGATTGACGAATGCGCCAGCAGTATTTATGGACTTAATGAATAGAGTATTCAGACCATATCTGGATCAATTCATTATAGTGTTCATCGATGATATACTGATCTACTCAAAGATAGAAGAGGATCACAAGGAGCATTTACAGGTTGCTTTGCAGACACTTCGAGATAGCAAGTTGTATGCAAAGTTCAGCAAGTGTGAGTTTTGGCTACGGGAAGTCAAATTCTTGGGACATGTTATATCTCAGGACGGTATCTCTGTGGACTCATCTAAGATTGATGCAGTCTTAAGCTGGAATAGACCGACCAATGCGACAGAGGTCAAAAGTTTTCTTGGTCTAGCAGGATATTACAGAAGATTTGTAGAAGGATTTGCCAAGTTAGCAGGACCATTGACGAATTTAACAAGGAAGGAGACGAAGTACGAATGGACAGACAAGCATGAGGGTGCATTCCAGGAGTTAAAGGAAAGATTGACTTCTGCACCGGTACTTGCAATACCTAGGAGTGGAGAAAGGTATGTGATCTACAGTGACGCATAACACCAGGGATTGGGTTGTGTGCTTATGCAAGACGGGAATGTTATCGCATATGGATCAAGACAATTGAAGGTACACGAGAAGAATTATCCGACGCATGATTTGGAATTGGCAGCAATAGTGTTTGCATTAAAGATTTGGAGACATTATCTCTATGGAGAAAAGTTTGATCTGTTTTCCGATCATAAGAGCTTGAAGTATTTGTTCTCTCAGAAGGAGTTGAACATGCGACAACGAAGATGGATGGAGTTACTCAAGGACTATGACTTCTCATTGCAATACCATCCAGGTAAAGCAAATGTCGTAGCAGATGCTTTGAGCCGTAAACCTCGACTAGTGATCGCTGCATTACTAATTCGAGAATGGAAAGCATTGGAGGTGTTAGCTGAATTCGAGCTTCAGCCAGTGGAACCAATGGAAAGACAACATTTTGGATGTCTTCTGATACAACCAACTTTGATTAGTCGTATCATAGAAGCTCAACAGACAGCAGAAGATTTGAAGTTATGGTTCACAAAGATGTCAGCTAAAGAACCTGAGATCTGGAATGTTAGTACAGATGGAGCCTTACGATGTAAAGGTAGACTCTGTGTACCTGACAAAGAAAATCTTTGAAAAGACATATTGGATGAAGCTCATAAGTCACGGATGACGATTCATCCTGGAGGTACAAAGATGTACAAAGACTTGAAGAGAAATTTTTGGTGGGAAAGAATGAAGCGAGAAGTGACGGAGTATGTTTCTCAGTGTCTTACTTGTAAACAAGTAAAGGCAGAACATCAGAAACCACCTGGACTTCTTCAACCATTACCAATTCCTCAATGGAAATGGGAACACATCACCATGGATTTTGTGGTAGGATTGCCGAAGTCATAGCAGAACCACGACGCTATCTGGGTAATCGTGGATCGACTTACAAAGACGGCACATTTTATTGCCTACAGTATGACGTATCCAGTGGAACGTTTGAGCCGAATGTATCTACAACACGTAGTACGGTTACACGGAGTACCTGTTTCTATCGTGTCAGATCGAGATTCACGCTTTACTGCAGAATTTTGGGAGAGTCTTCAGGCAGCAATGGGAACAACATTGAATTTGAGTTCAGCGTTTCATCCGCAGACCGATGGGCAGACTGAAAGAGTTAATCAAGTGATGGAGGACATGTTACGTGCTTGTGTCATTGATTTTGAGAATTCTTGGGAGACACACTTACCTTTGATAGAGTTCGCTTACAACAACAGTTATCATTCGAGCATAGGAATGGCGCCGTTTGAAGCTTTGTACGGAAGACCTTGCCGATCACCGTTATGTTGGACTGAAGTCGGAGATACTCAACTTCTTGGGCCAGAAATGGTACGAAAGACAAGTGAAAAGATTCAAGTGGTACGTGAGAAGATGAAGATAGCTCAGACCCGACACAAAAGTTATGCTGACAAGCGACGCAAAGATTTAGAGTTTGCCGTTGGAGATCATGTGCTACTCAAAGTTTTTCCTGTTCGAGGCATCGTCAGATTCGGTCAGAAGAAAGGCAAGCTATCACCGCGATTTATCGGACCATTCGAGATTTTAGAGCGTGTTGGAAAAGTTGCTTCTCGCCTTGCGTTGCCCCCGAAGATGTCAAGAGTGTACAACGTTTTCCACATCAGTATGCTGAGGAAATGCGCTCACAACCCAGCACACGAGATCAACTTCAAAGTTATTGAAGTCAACAACAATGTTACGTTCAACGAAGGACCGGTTTGTATTTTAGATCGTGGAGTCAAGAAGCTCAGAAATAAGGAGATTCCATTAGTCAAGATCCAGTGGAAGCATCATGATGAAGGAGAGGCTTTATGGGAGCTAGAGTCAGAGATGCGGGAAAAATTTCTGTTTTTGTTTTAACTCTGTATGTTTCTGATTTCGAGGACGAAATCTCTTGTTGAGTGGTAGATGATGTAATACCCTGTATTTTTTTATATTTATTTAATGCAGAGAGATTCTATATACTTCCTTTGACCCTTCATGAAATTTCATCTTCGATCGATCAAAGCTCGTTCGAGCGATCGAGCATCCCAGAAGTTCAAGCAATCGAACCTTGTTCAATCGATCGAAACCCTACCGACCTGAATTTAATACGTGGTCCCCACTTCAATCGATCAAACCTTTCTCAATCGATCAAACCTGGCCGACCTGCGTTCGAGCGATCGAACATACTTTGATCGATCGAACTTGTAATGATTTGAATTCCAGTTTCTGCGCAGAACAGGCCACCTGCACCCTCATTCCCCCTATATATACCATGTGTTTGTGTGAGTTGGGGAGTTTGTTGAACCTTGAGAGTTGAGAGTGTGTGTGTTGATATACATATATATATACACCTACCTCCATATCTATATATATATGTATATATATACTCAGTAGAAGGAGAAGAAGAAGAACAAGAAGAGGCAGAGAAAGAGAGACAGAAGAGACGAAGAGAGGAGCAGAGAGAAGAGGCCACCATTGGAGGAAGCTTGGAAGCTTTCAACCGAGCCAAACGCGCCCTTAACAAATTTTGGTGAGTTCCAAACTCTCTCGGTAACTTAGTTATGATGTTTTACATATTCTGGACGTATTAGTTATAACCCAAACACCCCTAGCACATTCTGCACGTTGATTGGCAGAATCTGTGGAAGACGAAGTTCGACCGATCGAACTGAGTTCAATCGATCGAACATCACTAAGTCTCAATCGATCGAAATAAGTTCAATCGATCAAGATCACCTTCTTAGATCGATCGAGAAGACTTCAATCGATCGAACATCACCTTTCTTCAATCGATCGAGAGGACCTCAATCGACCGAACCCGAGCAGAACATGAATGTATTCTTTTCAGTTTATTATGCATAATGCGGAGTTGTTTAATCTTTGTTCCATATTCCTATTATGCGATATTATGGATTACGGAGGTAATGGGATAGGATAACGAGATTGAGATAACATGGTGAGTAACGTAGTCGGGTTCAGAACGCTAGTAATAGTACGACGCAATAACGAGATAAGTTTGAGATGATAATACGGGGTAGTATTTGGATAATTGGGAATGAGTCAGTAAGAGGATTAGTATGTTCAAGGTTGTGTAAGTCGAGCTGATGATTCGCTCAGGTTGAATCCGATAAGTGTATGTCAAGGATTTGATCAGGATCGTGAGAATTATGGGTGCACAGTACTCGCAAGCGTTCTTAAAAGCGGTGAACAGTAAGAGTTCTTAAAAGCGGTGAACAAGAGTAATTGTGGCACATCCATGATTTATATTTACCAGAGCTGTGTATGTATCGTACTCGCAAGCGTTCTTAAAAGCGGTGAACAGTAAGAGTTCTTAAAAGCGGTGAACAAGAGTATGGGTACATCCATGGACCAGTCGTTATATGAGAACGATGTATGGGTGCTCGCAAGAGTTCTTAAAAGCGGTATAGCGGTGAACAAGAGCACTGGTATGTTGTGCTGATATAATCAGTTCGAGATAGTCAGTTGGGTATTGTGAAGTCAGTCTTAGAGTGGGAATTGATAAGAATCGATTAATGATATGTCTGAATAAACGAGTAAGGAATATATTTACTATCACTGTCATATATTGTTCATAATGGTAATTATGTTATTTCTAGGAGACTGTGTTAGTTAGTGCTCACTCAGCTTTCAACAAGCTGACGGCCTTTATTGCTTGGACATTCCCCGTCCAGACTACTCTGTCTTTTACAATGCAGATGACGGAACATATGGCAATAACTATTACCCTGAGGGGAGTTACGCAGAGAATGGCCCCACTGTTGCCGGTCAGGCTGATGACTATCCGTACGCCAGCTGAAGACTTGAAGATAAATAGTAGTTTATGTTACTACTTTTCTTTTTACTGTTGTACTTTGTAGTTAACGGGTACTTGGGCATATGTTTGTCTCCAGACCTGTTGTGATCCTGTGGACCATACTCTGATGTTTATAATAGATATAACCGTGTTTATATTTCAAGTTGTTTACTGTTCCTGTTTGGACTAGTACTGTGTGGTGTGGATATTAGTGACTTTCACTTGTCATTCCCTATGGACCCATAAAGGAAATTTATTTTTCTCTATTTATGCTGCTCCGGGGCGTGACACACATGCTCTAAGAGTGATACCATGGAGTGCCTTAGTTCAATGATAGAGTGAAAATAGCATCACCCTTAATTAATTCTCATTTTAATCATGAGTCCCACTAGAGGGTGAGCAATAAAGAGTAAAAATTGAGTGAGCACAAATGTAATCGTTGGATAAGCCAAGTTGTTCTCTTTTTAGGGATAAACTTGTAAAGCATCAAGTCCAATAGTATTTTGGAACTCAGTGAAGTCCAGCTTGTTGAAAATTGTATGACATCATCCCAGATATGGTATGGAGAATACTAAATAAGGCAAATTGCATTTTACCCACTTTACTTTGACTGGAGTTCAAGTCATTCCCCGTATTTTGAAAAATATCAAAGAATTTTTTTATACTTTAAATTAAAATGAAAATAATGGAATCTGTTAAAGTGACAATGAAATAACAAAAATACCCTCATATATAGGGGTGACTTGAACAAAGGTCAAAGTACACAGGGTGAATTTTTTCCTACAATTATTTGGCAAGAATAGTGAATTATAAACACTTTTCATCTATTTTATCGAAAAATTTAACATTTTCACTTTTGTTCGAAGTACATGAAAGTTCTTTGATCCTTTTCAAAGTACAAAAAAAAAATGACTTAAACGATAATCAAAAGTATAGTGAGATAAAATGCAGTTTCCCTATTATATATACCAAAGTTTGTTTTGTCTTGGCCAACTTTTGTCTTTTTCTCGATAAAATATACTATAAATAACATGAGTAATGCTAGATGCACTTCCAAATGTACAATCAAATGTACAACACTGTTTAAAAATATTGGACCTTGTGCTGAAAAGTTTGTACACACAAAAGGGGGTGTGCAGAGTGTGCAAGCTTTCAGCACGATGTCCAATATTTTTAAGCAGGGTTGTGCATTTGGTTGTGGATTTGGGAGTGCATCTAGCATTACTCGCCATCGGGAAGATGCTCAATACTCCAATTATTCATCTACCAAACTACCAACTCCTTTGCTAATCCGTTCTACTTTGTTTTTACTGGTAAGAAATAAAATTGTAAAAGAGTGGAGTTGGTATGAATAAAGAAAACTCATGTAGTAGTAGAAGTGGGTTTGGAAAGACCCCCAAACTCCTATTCCGATCCGCTTATGTTGCAAATTTACTAAACTATCTTTATTACTATATATAATGGGTGGGGCTAAATACATCACTTTTTTTTTTTTGCTAAATACAACACATTCATTTACAATATATATATATATATTAACATTGCAGGGTGGTGTATTTAGCAGAAAAGGTGGTGTATTTAGTCCCACCCATAATAATTTATCCCGTTGGCCGTTAGTAATCCGATCCACTCCTACTCTTGATTGTGTTTAATTAAACTATGATTTGCTATTTTGCAACACTCTAATCATATTAATAGTGTTTCAAACATATTCTTATTGTGAATGGACTTTTTATTCTAGATTATTTTAGTTTTTAAAATTGATGTATAAATTGGTAAATGGAGTAGCAATGAGATGGAGTGAAATAAGAGTGGGCCAAAAACAAAATGGTATAGCAGTTGGTATGCTTCATGAATAGAAGTAGAGTGGAGTAAGAGTGACCATATATACAAGCGGAGTGGAGTAGGAGAATGATGACTCCTACTCCACTCTACCCTCCTTTTTTTAAGTAATCGGAGATATTTGTGCCAGATTGCACGTACCTCGATTAATCTCCCAAAATTCTAGAGTCGCTAGATGAATTCCCTAGTAGTCACGCTCCCCATGACTTCGAACACTAAACTTCTTAAATATTACACTTAAAAAGAAACTTACAAATCGACCAACAGTCCAAAATAGAATGCCAAGTGCCAACTTGAGAAACTTACATACAAGACGTTTCATTATATATATTGGCATATACGTGTATCTATACTCTATGGACTCTGTTACATTCTGTAGGTAGGACTAGGACTAGGACTAGGACGAGGAGTAATTGGTTGGGCAGCAAACAGAAATGGAGTCGTGTTGTAGAAAAGATGATCCGAAAATTACAATCTCCTACTCCTCGATTGAACATAATAAGCATGGTGAGGAAGAAGAAGATGAGCACTGCTCTTATGCATTGCAACTGGCAAACATGTGTGTGATGCTTATGGTTATGAAGGTCGTCGTTGATCTTGATCTGCTGGAGATTATTTCCAAAGCCGGTCCTGGGGCACAACTCTCTCCAGGCGAGATTGCGGGTCAGATGCCCACCCGGAACCCGGATGCACCAGCCAGCCATGGTTGATCGGATCCTCCGGCTCCTAGCCAGCTACTCTGTTGTGACCTGCTCCGTTGGCCATCCCGGGAGCAGGGTATACGGACTGGCTCCCGTGGCTAAGTACTATGTTAGGAAAGGAACCAAGATGGAGCATCTTTGGGTCCCTTGATAGCGTTGATTCAGGATAAGGTCTTCATGGACAGCTGGTGATCAGTCACTACTTCCTTTCTTTCCTCAATCCATCATATATGTAGCCTTAGTTCAACGATGGAGTGGCAATAACAATTTCCTTTATTATTCATCAATCTTTCTTCACTGATCTCTGTCTCTTTTAAAATCCATATAGATATTTATCTCCATTAAATTTAAATTTGGTACAGATCATCGATATGATGAACGAACCTTTTAATCTGTACGACTTACTATGTATATAATAATCCCTTACTATATATGAAGCACTACCTACCGGCTGCCATTGTTACAATTTACTACTACTACAACTTAGCATTATTGATTGTTATACCCTACTATTAAGGGTATTGGAGTCAACCTCAACATGATTGATGTTGGTGGTGGTCACGGAGTCAACCTCAACATGATTGTCTCCAAATACCCTACTATTAAGGGTATCAATTTTGACTTGCCACATGTTATACAACATGCCCCTGTTGGAAAATTTGGGTTTTCCTTTTGTGGGCTCGGATCCATTTGCACATGGGTTTCTAGGTGGGTTTGGGTCCATCTGCATTTGGGGCCCACAAATTGGTTGAATGAGAAATTGATATATCTGTATTGCTTCTCTAAAATTCCTAGCAGTTTTTCCAAGGGTTAATACACCCTTTCCCACCGAATGGACATGCCTTCCTGTTTGCTGTAATTTGCGCGGGCATGCCAGAGCCTTGTTAGGTAGACCCAAACTAATAAACACAAAATTTCCTAAATCACTTGTGTGAGTGAAACACAGGTTTTGAAAATCTGACTTCTAACAGGTGATTGTGATGGCCAAGTAGGAAAGTACCCTTGACCTGTGGTCCCTAGACAATATTGAAGCATACAAGTCTAGCAAGTGATGAAAAGCCATAAAGAAATTAAATAAAATATATATTTTATTTAATTGTAGAAAAGAAAATTACAAGAAGTAATTGAAAGCTAAGAAAATAAAAACTAATCCTAAGAATGCTAAAGGATGCTTTAGAATGCTTTTTTGGATGCGGTTTGTCGAAGTGACGCGGGGGTGAATTGATAGCTTGGCCTGTTGCTGATTTATAGCGGCCATGGAGGTCTTCTAGATAAGGTAGGAAATCTGCAATGAATAATAATCTGGAAAAAAATACCAGTTTTCTTCCATAAAATGCTCTTGATAGTTTCTTCCATATCAGATAGAAGCTGCCTTATCTTCGAATATATATATATATATATATGCTGCTTGAATCCAGCCCATATGTTGGCTTCATTCAGCTTCCTTTGCTTGCAAGTAAAAAAACTTCCCAAAAGTGATAATATTTACTTCCCAATTCAGATAATATCTTGAAATATTATCTTCCTTGTTATTATAATAATTCCATAATATGATAATATAAATATTATCACATTGAGAATTTGTAGGGATGACATAAAGTAGCCAAATCTGTATCAACTTCTCACAGCGATTGAATTTACAAAGGTAAATACCAAACATAGAGTCTGAACTGATGTATACACGAAATTAGATATGCTTGCCACACTTAGACTAATTAATGCATCACTGGCATGTGGCTGGATGAGTTTTAAACCAAATGACATGTGGCCCCACCTTCTTGAAATACCAATAACTGATGTTACTAATCAAACACTGCTCAGTCCGATGGGATAAGCAAGGCCAATTTTTATTGCTTAGTTGGATTTTGACTTGACCTTGGACCCACCATTGCCAACTCATCAATCATGTAAAAGCACATATCAAACCAAAATGGACTCATACTGCCTCCATGTGCCCGATAGAGTGGAGTCACAGCCCGATGGCTGCGTTGAGGCTGACCAATAAAGGGGCGGATGTTTGAGTTGATGAACTGATTAAGGACCAATAATTACCAAATGGTCAATCAAAGATACCAAATTTACTTACTAAGTAGTGGCCCACCATAACCTTCACAGTCAGCATACAACCCATTGAATCGGACTCATGAGGCAGCCCGACTACTGATGAATTCCTGCCCGATTGAATGTAGTCCGTCCAAATATATGATCAGCCCGATCGCAATCAGTCCAACTTTGAACCAGTTACTTTAGCCATTAATTTTGCCATCGGTCTCTAAGTCCAATAAAAAATTTCAATCGGCCTCCACCAACTTTAACTTAAAAAGTGTATTTTTTAGATGCAAATAATTGCCCCCCTGGCTGTTTAAAATGAAAGCAACTGAAATTTTGAATAGCCATGTTTTCTAGCTCGGCCTAATCATTTAGTCCGAATTTCGTCCTTTTAATGACCGATGACTGTTTGTCACTGAAGCCCAAATAATCAGTCTCCTTGTCCACCCATTTATGGTAACCTGATGACATCGGACCATTACTATTTCCATCGGCCTCCATGCTTAGACCGATGAATTGACATGAATCATTACGTGGGTCCTTTCTAGCATTTGTCTATTGAAACAAGCCACATGAAAATGCCTTACCATTGCAGCTGATCATCGGGCCCATCATATTGAACTTTTAACCCTTTACTTTGTAGTATTCATTGAGACAAGTCCAACACTGGTAACAACTTCGTATAATCGGGCTTCACCACTTGACTGTTACACAAGCACTTCTGACACTACACCATCGGCCTCTATGTCCGATTCAGCATCCTAAGCATCTTTCCAGCATTACTTTATTTATTATTATTTCTTGCTTTCGGTCTTGTGAGTCCGAATAGCACTATTAGTTAGACCGAATTAATATTTTTACCTTCGGCCTTTAATACCTTTCCAGTCTCTCGATAATACCATTGTTGCAAAAATAACCACCAAATAATATTCAATTTTTGGTGACATCCACACAGCCAAATAATTAATTGGCTTAAAATAAAAATAATAATCGGTCACTACAAGGAGAAAAAAAAAATTGAACAATTCCTTGAGGCTGAGTTTCCTCAAAGAAATATTTTCAAAAACTTCATGGACCGAATTAAAATCAATCGGTCTCGACGAAGCTTGCTCCCCGAGCACTTCATCGCCGATTTCTTCATCCTCAAGGGGGTCTTTGTCACACCCCAATTTTCAGACAATTAAATATTAGTCAAGGGAAAATCCCTAAACCAATATCCAGTTGTCCGATTATTAGAGGTGATCGCAATGAAAAAAAAACATCACACAGTCTGTACAGGATAAAACTTAACTCCCAAACGCAATATACTAGTAAAATATCCAATCAATAAGGATCAAAATCTAATGTTCCAAAATCATAATTAATCTCTAAAAAAAAATCATTCAAACAATATCTGATAAAGTCAAATGGCCCACAATGCCAAAATATAAAATATTAAAACTCTCAAATAAAAATTTTAAAAGCTAATAAGGACTTCACACTTCTCCTATTATCAGATGCCACGAACTTCTCACTATCCCTGCAAATTCCGATCGGCTACGCTCCAAAAAGAACGCACCCGCGAGAAAAAAAACTTAACGGGTCAGTCACATGACTGGTATGAGTTAAATAAAACTAATTACACACAATCTTAGGGATCGTTCATAATCCCTTACACCAATACAACAATAATAAATAAAAGATCGGGTAGGAAAGTAGTTCCGCTCACATAACGGGACAAGGGGTAGTTTCCCTTTTATGTGACGACAATATAGTTCCTACCCGAACTAGACTGAATAAATAATTACCCTTCTTAGCTATGGTAGGCCAATACCTGCAAACACATTAGTGGGCCTACCATCCTGCATAAATAGATGTTAGTAAAAAAAAAAAAAATCAAAAATCATTCTTTAAATGTTATTTATAAAAAATGAATTTATCTCCAAGAAGTAGTTGGAATTGGACAAAACTTCAAACATGAAAGATGTTCAGAATTAAATTTCCAAGGGAAGCTGCGCGTCCCCGTTCATTAATTCTAAACACGTAAGTCAGAAATTAATTATTAGACTTCAGCTCATAAACACGCTATATGCAGCAGATTCTGAAATTAAATCAAAACGGTGTCAAGATGACGTTTTTAGGAAAAGTGTAAAACACGAAAGTCGCTCGGATTGTCGTTTTACTTCAGGTTATGCGAAACGACCCTCAATTGTGAAATCAAGTGACCAAACTATCTAATTTACTAATCTGATCCTATTTATTATTAGTTCACAACGTTCCCAAAGATATTACGGTACACATACAAGACTACATTTAAACTAACGGATACCCACATAAGTTGTTTGATATGACAATGATTCGACTACAACAAAATATAACGAACTACATTACAACGTATAGCCACAATTTAAGCACTACATGTGTTTTAGTTAATTAACCTTATGTTCACCACTTCGGCCACCCATCCATGGTTCAGCCTACACATATATCCCATGTGTCTCCTAACGTATTACTAACTCCCACTCCGGTCCCAACTCCCATAGGGTATCACTGGGATTTGAGTCTACACCGAAAGGCTAATACTTACGTTTTTGACGTCAATAAACAATGTCTAAATACACATGAAATAGACCAACAAGCCGGGCATAAGGCTTAAGATGAAGAGATGGGTCATCCACGTAGTCGCCGTCTAATCACACAAGACGGGTCATCCACGAAGTCGCCGCCCAAACTCATAAGGAGCCGTGGTGAACATTAAAGGATTTCGTATTATTAACTTCTATAAAAAAAAAAATCTTCACACAAATGGTCTCACATTTACAAGTTTATGAAACCCAACATTAGATGAGCATGCTTACATCTCAACAAAATTTCACATTATATCATTGATCGGGAGAGAACAAATCCTATTTATACGCCTTAACGAGCATCTGTTAGTACCTTTTTATCCTGTTTTTGTATATTTTTACTTCGTTTTTTAGTTTTTGACAGGATTTGGAAGAAATCACCTAAACCAGGCTAAACAGGATGAAAAAGTACAAAGAAAGAAGCTGAAAAAGCCAAGTCGCGCGCGCAAAAATCCGAGAATCGCTCGCGCGAGAACCCAGAAATCGCTCGCGCGATCCGCGCGCGCGAAGAGCCAAATGTCGCGCTCGCGCGACCCGCTCGCGCGATATGTGTAAAAACCAAAGTTGCGTATTTCAGTATACTGAAGACTCCTGTGCAAAGGAAACTGCTGAACGACGTCTAGACTATAAATTACTTCAGTTTCAGTTTGTTTCGGGTTGGGAAGGCTTCCAAAACTTGTTGTAAATCTATATATACCCTATTTTATTACAATTAAAGGGTTAGACATTGTGGACAATTAATATACAACCAAGCTACACACATACTTTCAGCCATTGAAGAGAGGGAAGCAAGGAGAAGAAGAAGAAGACCAAGGATTTCCATGGCCTCCTCCATCAACTACTTGCCGATCTCCACTCCTATGGCAGCCTAGACAAAGATCTAGGGTTTCAATGAAGCCCTAGTCGAGTAATAGGGAGTATTTTATGTTTTTATTTTAGTTTTATTATGTATGGATGACAGTCACATGTTTAGAGGATTTTTATAAATAAATCGTACTTCTATTGATTAAATCATTGCTTTCAGAATTTATTCTTGTCTTAGATCTATTTTGACTGTGATGTGCTCAACGATCTATTCTTGCTGTGCTTGTTTAGATTGTTTACATGTGATGGTGTTTTATTGATTTGTGCTATCAAGTATCCGAATAGTCCATGCCTAGGTTAGACGGATTAGATCACAACCCTAGTTTAGTGTGGGAGAATTCGTGCTAACCGAAGATGGATTATGTTGGTGCTTGAACCATGATTATCTTCTTGTCGGAGGGATTGGGCTTGTAGCTACAATTCCCCATTATCATCCAACGTAATAAGCTAAAGTAATTCATAACTATTCCTATTATGAAGCTAATGGTGGATTTGCAATCCTAGGTTCCCTTAAACATTATTTAAAACAACTTAAATTGCTTTCATAGTTTAGATTTATTTTTATTTGTTGTTAGTTTAATTAAAATTCAAATCAAAATCTCATTTTCATAATTAATTAGATTTTGGTTTTAAAATTAAGAGTCGTAGTAATTCAATCTCTGTGGGTTCGACCTTTACTTTCACTGCTACAAATCTTTAGAAAAGTAAAGTATACTTTTACATCTTGATATGTCAAACATCAATTTTTGGCGCCGTTGCCGGGGATTGCATTACTACCTTTACTTTTATAATCTTAGTTTAGTTAATTCGTAAATATTAGGTTAGTTTTTATTTTTTTCTTATTTTCCGTTTTGTTTTTAGTTACTAACTTGTTCTTTTATTTTGTAGTCAACATTTCCAAGTGAAGCAGCTAATTACATCAAAGGAGCTTACGCAAATAAAAATATAAATAAAATAAAATAAATTGCTTCTTGTGAAACTCGCTTTAAACCATTGTAAGTCAGGGCGCTGTGACGCACTATTTGCATTAGTTTAGGGTTAATTGCACTGCATTAGCTAGGAAACCCGGGGCGCTGGGCTTGACGCGGTCATTGCATTACAGGATAATATTCATGCATCACAGTAGTTGAGTGCTTGTTATCTTAGTTGCGTGATTGCTATTTGTTTTTTTTGTTGAGTCAGTTTTTGTTTTTAGTTTACTTTCTTTTAGTTTATGTTAGGTACACATTCAAATAAACCGGAATTAAAACCTTTTGACTCTGAACTTGAACGTACATTAAGACTTAACAAGTCTTCAAACTTAACTTCTAGAACAAGGTTTTTAATAGACGACGATTTGACACCGAAACCAACGTCTTTATTTGAGTCCGAAATACGTAATACTCTTACAAGACTAAAGAAACCACGCTTTAATAACATAGAACCAATTAAAATGGCAGACATTAGAAATAATAACGAAAATAACCAAAATAACAATGGAGCTAATATGAATAATCTTAATATACCGCCACCTCCTCCACTTATAAACTATTTTATTCCTACGACGTACACGCCACAAGCTGGTATCGAATTACCGGAGGCAACAGCATCTCACTTTGAGATAAAGTCGTCTACCATCTCGCTACTTCCATCATTCCATGGCCGTCTAAATGAAGACCCTTACCAACACTTAGGGGATTTTCAGGGTATATGCTCTACTTTGAAAATACAAAACCTAAATAATGATGAATTAAAATTGCGGCTCTTCCCATTCTCCTTAAGAGACAAAGCGAAGTATTGGCTTCAATCACTTGAGCCAAACACAATAAAAACATGGGAAGCCTTACACACCGCCTTTTTACAAAAGTTTTTCCCTATTATGCGTACAAATAAGATAAGAAAAGATATAACTAATTTTGTGATGCAAGATGGGGAGACTCTTTATGACACGTGGGAAAAATTTAAAGAATTATTACGTTCGTGTCCACATCATTAGGTTCCTAAGTGGCAACTTGTTCAGGTCTTCTACGAGGGACTAATTCCCTCTGTCAGGAATACCGTCGATGCCGTTTGTGCGGGAACTTTCCTACATAAAAGCGCCGACGAGGCCTGGAAAATTTTCGAAACTTTGAGCGAGAATTCGATGCACCAAGCGGTGTCTGTCCGTTCTGAGGGATACCTTCAACCTAAGTGAGAGGTGACAGTTGAGTCAAGTCAGTCAATGCAAATACAAGAATTAAATACAAAACTTGACCGACTGATGCAAGTGAACAAAACGTCTAATCCACCCTCTTCAGAAGTATGTGCATTATGTTCCGATCCGTCACATTCTATCCTAGCATGTCCATCGGCGAGTCAATTTCCGGAATTCGTGGAGCAACACATTAATTCTATTCAATAATACCCACGAAGTAATTATAATTCGACTACTAATAATCCGGACGCGCCATGGAGAAACCATCCTAATTTCTCGTGGAAAAATAATAATAATTATAATCATAATGAGATGAGTAATTTCCCTAACGCTTACAGACCTCAACAATGTCAATACCAACAACCTCCTCCTCCACCTCCACGTAATAATGCATTTGAGGAGAAGGTGTTGGCCTCACTTGAAAGTTTTGGTCCGGTGATCCAGTTAGTACATTCCCACACCCAGTCCATTGCAAAACTGGAGTCCCAAGTGGGACAAATAGTTAACACGCTAAATCGTTTAACCGAGAGTAAGTTGCCAAGTCAACCTATTCCGAACCCTAAGGGACAATATGAAGTGGGTGGTACGAGTGAGCAAGTGAACGTTGTGTCAACTAGGACGACTACTCGAGAGGAAGAAGTTGTTGAGATTCCGAGGGAGGTTATGAGGGATGCAAACGTTAACTCGAATAAAGAGAGGGGTGAGGACGTGAATCAAAGTAGAAAAGAAAAAGAACCGGTCCCAACTAATTATATTCCAAAGTTACCTTTTCCACCAAATGTTGAGGGACCGTCAAATTTTTCAAAGAAAAAGTCGAAAGTTGAGGATATACTCGAGGTATTTAAACAAGTTAAAATTAATATTCCATTCCTTGATGCTATAAAACAAATTCCTGCTTACGCTAAATGTCTTAAAGACCTATGCACACAAAAGCGCAAAATACGCAGTCATACTCCTAAAAAGGTCTTCCTCACGGAAAAAGTAAGTTCAATTTTTCAACACGCTCCTCCGAAGTATAAGGATCCCGGTACGCCTACGATTTCATGTGTCATAGGTGACACTATCATTCATCGGGCTCTCCTTGACTTAGGTGCAAGTGTTAATCTCTTACCTTATCATGTCTATAAACAACTAGGTCTAGGTGAACTTAAACCTACGGCCGCTACTATTCAATTAGCGGATCGTTCTGTCAAAGTACCTAGAGGAATCGTCGAAGACGTCTTAGTTAAAGTTGATCAATGTTTTTATCCTGTCGATTTTATGGTCCTTGACACCGAACCGGTGCTAGATACTAGAAAATACACTCCTGTTATTCTTGGTCGTCCATTCTTAGCCACGGCCAACGCACATGTTAATTGTAGAACAGGGGTGATGAAAGTGTCGTTCGGGAATATAAAATTAAAATTAAATGTTTTTAATGCTGCTGATCAACCTCCTAAAGACGACGATAACCTATGTGAGGCGGAATGTGATGTGAGACGGAATATTGAGCCTAAGAACGTAATAAATATGAGTGCGGGGAATAATATAGTGGATGATGGGTAGATGACTCCTAATACCTCAGACCCTAATGCTGAATCTACTCGGAAGGTAAGAAATCGATTTGAACATACTGACAAACCGTCAATCAAATTAATTCAAAGCGATGTAATTTCTGCTTACTATCGTGCTCTACCTGATATTCTTAGGGGTACAAAGTCTGATTTTCAACCTCCTTGAGTCTTGAGCTAGAATGGTCTAGCTAAAGACGTAAAAGTTAGCGCTTCTTGGGAGGTAACCCAAGCTTTATTTCGTTCATTTTTCTTATTTTTGGTCGTTTTTTAGTCTGTTTGAGTCTGTTTTGGACATTCTGGATAGGTTTGGGGGGTTGGAATTAATTTATTTTAATATTATATACATAATTTTAGCCAAAAAATGGGAAAAACCCTTCTCGCGCGCGCGACGGCCGCTCGCGCGGACTGCTCGCGCGATTTCCCCTTTTCTTGATATTTGCTTTTCTTTTCTGTATCCTTCCCCCATACCTGCTCAGGTAGTTTTTCCATTTCTGTTTTTGTTTCGTAGGTCCTTTTCCATCATGTTTTTGATTGTTGTCCTAATTCTGGTTATGTTTTATTTTCTTTTATCGTATGCTTTATTTTCTTTTCTAGTGTATGTTTGTTTTGTTTTCTTTGTTTTGTTATATCGTATAGATTAGGTTAATTTATTTATATTTCTTTTAGTTGTTTTTCATCTTTTCTTTGTTTAGTTTCTTTTCTCTAGTATTAACAGGTACATTTAAACTTTATCGCTATATTCTTATACCTTCACCTGTTTGTGTTTGCCGAGATCAAGGTATTATCGTTTGTTTCTTACCTACTTTCCTTTCTTTTGTTTTATTGTTTCATTGGGGACAATGAAAGGTTTAGGTTTGGGGGTATGCACACACATGCACATTATTTTATGCAAAATTTTGAAAAATTTTCAATAAGTGTGTTTAAATAAATGATGATTACCGACGTTTTTGCAATATAAATTTGATACATCTGGTTATGTAACTATGATTGTTATAGAATGATAAACAAGAAAAGATGTGATTAAATATTTACTGAAGTCATGATATAATGTTTTAGGTCATGTATTGTTCGAATCGTAGTTTTATATCATAGATTTGCACACTAACCTATGCACTGCACGTAGTCGCTTGAATACATGTTTGATGTGAACTATAATATAATTCGGATTTCTAGATAACACATGGTGGAGACTAAGTCCAGTGAGCTTTTGAGCCTATCTTTTCTTTATAGAGGGTTATAAATACATTGTGTTTGTCGAAATTTCATTGAAATAGCGCATTAACTCGTTGTTTAGTCTCATTATTCTTGTTTTGGTTGATAGTCAAGTTAAAATATTTGTTATCATGCTAAATAATCTTCCGTCGTAAATATTGAAGAACCATATAACCATAGGACATGATTTTAGGCCCTCTTTGTTTACTGCCGACCGATAAATGATAAATTTTCTTAGTTCGCCCTTTGAGCCGTAAAATGCCTTTTTCTTTAATTACCATTATCTTGTTTTTGCTCCAACTTGACCAACTTGGAGTTCACCACTGAAAGATTCGTCACCTTTTAGTGTTGTTAAGGCGATGTGTGATTGAGAAGAAGAAGAAAAAGAGATAAGATGATATTTGGGGTGGTTGCCTTGGTATTCGATGAATATTTGTTTCAAGAGCAATGAAAAGGAAAAGAAAAGATTGAAAAAAAAAACAAGGAGGAAAAGAATAGAGAAAAAAAAGAGGAAGGTTGAAAAAAAAAAAAAAAAAGAAAAGAAGAAAAAATGAATGAAAAGGAATGAAGAGAAAGAAAAGATGAAAGTTTGTAGAAGAAGAATGAAAGAAATCGAACATGCCTTACAATGCCATTCTGAAACTACCTAATGAATCCTTTCTATTCTTTTTCATTGTCTGAGCCACGTTACAACCTTTGAAAAGTCCTATTTGATCCTAGGAAATATGGTTTGGATATGAAAGCGATGGGAGGGGGATTAAAACATGGTAATGATTAATTTTTCTTGATTACTGGCATCCTATCCATGAGACTACTGTTCTTTCATGTCATGCGTCTTTTTCGAGTCATATGTGAGCATTTCTTGTTTTGAAAACATATTTCCTTTACTCGCATATACTAGATAAATTACACCTGTTTCTGAGTGTTTCATTTGAGAGTGTAATTCATTGTGAGATTCGTAGTCGAGACATAGTTAAATTGTTATCCGAAGTATATTCCAAGTTCAGGTCATGCGCGTGTTCATTTGACTACCACATCACACACGTGCAATTGTGTGAGGAACTCTATTGATTTATACGATGCATGTGCTTGAGATTGTTTTTCATGACTTAGGTGGATGTCTCATTACGTTTCTTTATGTTCGTTATTCTATTTCAGATCTTTGTTTTATGATAAGAAGTATTGATTGTTATATTTTTCATTTTTAAATAAAATTCTTTGAATTTACAAGTTAATAAAAATGGTTGTGGGTGACTTGTTGACGAGAACCCTCACGAGACTTCACTCGTCCGACTAGGGACACCTAGAGGTTTAAAAGGCTTGTTGCATATGCTAAATGCAATCGCAATCCATGCGAAAATGGAATAGATTTTTATTAGTAGTTTTTATTTTAGTTTTGCTCGAGGACTAGCAAAATGTAGGTTTGGGGGTGTGATCGGGAGAGAACAAATCCTATTTATACGCCTTAACGAGCATCTGTTAGTACCTTTTTATCCTGTTTTTGTATATTTTTACTTCGTTTTTTAGTTTTTGACAGGATTTGGAAGAAATCACCTAAACCAGGCTAAACAGGATGAAAAAGCACAAAGAAAGAAGCTGAAAAAGCCAAGTCGCGCGCGCAAAAATCCGAGAATCGCTCGCGCGAGAACCCATAAATCGCTCGCGCGATCCGCGCGCGCGAAGAGCCAAATGTCGCGCTCGCGCGACCCGCTCGCGCGATATGTGTAAAAACCAAAGTTGCGTATTTCAGTATACTGAAGACTCCTGTGCAAAGGAAACTGCTGAACGACGTCTAGACTGTAAATTACTTCAGTTTCAGTTCGTTTCGGGTTGGGAAGGCTTCCAAAACTTGTTGTAAATCTATATATACCCTATTTTATTACAATTAAAGGGTTAGACATTGTGGACAATTAATATACAACCAAGCTACACACATACTTTCAGCCATTGAAGAGAGGGAAGCAAGGAGAAGAAGAAGAAGACCAAGGATTTCCATGGCCTCCTCCATCAACTACTTGCCGATCTCCACTCCTATGGCAGCCTAGACAAAGATCTAGGGTTTCAATGAAGCCCTAGTCGAGTAATAGAGAGTATTTTATGTTTTTATTTTAGTTTTATTATGTATGGATTACAGTAACATGTTTAGAGGATTTTTACAAATAAATCGTACTTCTATTGATTAAATCATTGCTTTCAGAATTTATTCTTGTCTTAGATCTATTTTGACTGTGATGTGCTCAACGATCTATTCTTGCTGTGCTTGTTTAGATTGTTTACATGTGATGGTGTTTTATTGATTTGTGCTATCAAGTATCCGAATAGTCCATGCCTAGGTTAGACGGATTAGATCACAACCCTAGTTTAGTGTGGGAGAATTCGTGCTAACCGAAGATGGATTATGTTGGTGCTTGAACCATGATTATCTTTTTGTCGGAGGGATTGGGCTTGTAGCTACAATTCCCCATTATCATCCAACGTAATAAGCTAAAGTAATTCATAACTATTCCTATTATGAAGCTAGTGGTGGATTTGCAATCCTAGGTTCCCTTAAACATTATTTAAAACAACTTTAATTGCTTTCATAGTTTAGATTTATTTTTATTTGTTATTAGTTTAATTAAAATTCAAATCAAAATCTCGTTTTCATAATTAATTAGATTTAGATTTTAAAATTAAGAGTCGTAGTAATTCAATCTCTGTGGGTTCGACCTTTACTTTCACTGCTACAAATCTTTAGAAAAGTAAAGTATACTTTTACATCTTGATATTGACAACATCAATCATAATAACGAACACGAGTTTATCCAGACACATAAATCAATTTAGACATCCAATACGTTTTTAATCATATAAAAAAAAACTGCTACTGAAATTTAAATCTACAGCCCAAGCAGTGCAGAATCAGGGAAATCTCAAAACACGAAAGGTGTGCAGAATTGCATTTTACACAAGACTCGCGGACAAAATGTTAAAATTCCAACCCATGAGTTTACAATAATTTTCTAAAGTTTCTGCAACTGTGTGAAATAAAAAAAAATGAATTTCACATATATTTCTTAATTACTATGAATATTTCACATATGGTTTTATCAAATTAACTATTCACCTAACCCTTTTCGAATACCCCAATATCGTAATCACAAAGTCACACGAAGGGGGAAAGAAAATATCTAGATTACTTCACAATAACGTGTAACCATTACAAAGACTTAACCCTAACAATTAAATTAAACATATACTAATTTAATTTACTCCCATATACATATATACATACGTGTATATATATATACTCGGATACACAAAATTTAACTCACCTTGGTTGGGAAAAAAATTGGCAACACGGTGTATACGCTCCGCAATTCCCCACGCGCCTACGCATCCGAGACCCTTCTCCTTCTTCTTCTCTTTTCTTCTTCTTCTTTCTCTTCTCTCTCTCTCTCTCTCTCTCTCGACGGCTGTGCAGTGTAGAGGAACTAGAGTTTCTTTTTTTTTTAAACATATTTTACCTAATATTATATAACTATAGATGTACACCCACAATATTATATATTATATATAACCTAACCACACACGCCCCACATTAAACACACACACACACGTGCACTACTAATGTATCAATTTCAAAATTCAATGGTATCTCCTATGGTGTAAAACACTCACACTAATATTTGTATACTAACCACATTATTAATTTAAATAAAATCATAAAAATACCAATTTAAACATTAAGAACTATTAAAAAAATTTAGGGTATTACATTATACACACCTCAAAGAAAATCTCGTCCCGAGATTTGAAACACGCACGAATACTACTCGAATAGCTCAGGATGTGACTTCCGAATCTTCTCCTCAAGTTCCCACGTAACGTCGTTAATTCTCTCACTCCATTGCACCTTCACAAGATTCACTACTTTCCTCCGCAAATACTTCACATCTCGATCGACAATAGTGATAGGTCAAACAACATACGTAAGATCATTAATCTCAAGCTCTGTCGGACGAACAATAAGTTCAGGATCTTTCACACACTTCCTCAACATGGATACATGGAACATGTTATGAATTGCCGCCAATGCCGGTGGCAACAATACTCTATAGGCCAACTCTCCAACCTTTCCGACAATCTCATAAGGTCCTACAAACCTCGGAGCAAGCTTCCCTTTTCTACCAAAACGCATCACACCTCTCATTGGGGATACCTTCAAGAACACAAAATCTCCAACTTCAAATTCTACACCCTTACGCTTCCTATCAGCATAACTCTTTTGCCGACTCTGAGCAGTCTTAGTCCTCTCTCGAATGACACTCACCTTCTCAGTAGTCTCCCGAACCATCTCCGGACCCAAAATAGGTACATCACCTACTTCCGCCCAACACACTGGAGATCTACACGGCCTCCCATACAACGCTTCGAAAGGCGCCACTCCTATACTAGAATGGTAACTGTTATTGTAAGCAAACTCTACCAATGGCAAGTGTTCTTCCCAACTACCACCGAGATCGAGAACACAAGCCCTCAACATATCCTCAAGGATCTGGTTAACCCTCTCAGTCTGCCCATTGGTCTGAAGGTGATAAGCAGTACTAAGATCTAACTGGGTCCCCATAGCGCGTTGAAAACTCTCCCAAAACTCTGCCACAAACAATGGATCACGATCAGACACAATCGAGACCGGAGTCCCATGCAAACGTACTATCTCCCGAATGTACAACTGTGCCAACTTGTCTACCGTACGATGTATACTAATAGGGATAAAATGTGCAGACTTAGTGAGCCGATCCACAATGACCCAAATCGACCCATTCCCCTTCTTGGACCTCGGTAACCCATCCACAAAATTCATGGAAATGCATTCCCACTTCCACACAGGTATTTCTAAGGGTTTCAACAAGCCAGACGGCTTCTGATGTTCCGCCTTCACCTGCTGACACACCACGCACATAGAAACAAACTTTCCCACATCTCTCTTCATACCTTCCCACCAAAAGGTACGCTTCAAGTCATGATACATCTTAGTCCCACCAGGGTGAATAGTGTACCGAGATCGATGTGCCTCACTTAGAACTTCCTTCTTCAACTCTGCAATATCAGGCACACAAAGCCTACCTCGAAAACATAGACTCCCCTCTGAATCCACAGTCCAATCAGTCGGACATTCATCAAGCAAATCCACAATCAAATCATTAAGACAACTGACCAAAACTTTATCTGAACACTGCATCTGTCGAATCCTACTTACTAGGGTCGGCTAAACCAACAAACTTCCAATGTACGCCTTCTCACTCTCTCGCACTGGTTGAATATCATGAGAGGTTAATACCTCAAGAGACTTCCACTCCCGAACCATCATAGAAGCCATCACGCTATGTTTCCGGCTAAGCGCATCAGCCACTACATTTCCCTTCCCTGGATGATAAAGAATCTCAAAGTCGTAACTACTGATGAACTCGACCCATCTCTGTTGTCTCATGTTCAGTTCCTTCTGTGAGAACAAGTACTTGAGGCTCTTATGATCTGTATAAAGCTCAAATCTCTCTCCAAAGAGGTAGTGCCTCCATACCTTCAATGCAAACACTACCGTTGCAACTCCAAGTCATGAGTAGGATACCTCCTCTCATGTGGCCTCAATTGTCTAGAAGCATACGAAACAACCTTCCCTTGCTGCATCAAAACACAACCCAAGCCGGTCCCACTGGCATCCGTGAATACTATAAGTTTCCCAGCTTCAACTGGAATGGTCAAAATGGGTGCGGTGGTCAACCGCTGCTTCAACTCCTTGAATGCTTGCTCACACTCATCTGTCCACAAAAACTTCACATTCTTACGTGTCAACTTTGTTAACGGTGCTGCTATGACTGAGAATTTTTCAATGAACCTTCTGTAATACCCAGCTAACCCTAAGAAACTCCTCACCTCTGTTGGATTAGTAGGTTGCACCCACTCTTGAACCGCTGCTACTTTATCAGGATCTACTGCTATTCCCTTAGCTGAAATAACATGTCCTAGAAATCTCACCGACGACTCCCAAAAATGACACTCTCTAAACTTGGCATATAACTTATGTTCTCGAAGCGTCTGCAGTACAGTCTTCAAATGTTCTCTATGCTCCTCAAGAGTCCGAGAATAAACCAATATGTCATCGATGAAAACAACAACAAATCGGTCTAAATACGGCCTAAACACCCGATTCATCAAATCCATAAAGAATGCCGGAGCATTGGTCAACCCAAACGGCATCACAGAAAACTCATATAATCCATACCGGGTACGAAAAGCTGTACGTGGAATACTCTCCTCCACAACTCCCATTTGATGATATCCCGTCCTCAAATCCAACTGAGAAAAGACTACCGCCCCATTCAACTGGTCAAGAAGGTCATCAATCCTAGGCAACGGATATTTGTTCTTAACCGTCACCTTATTCAACTCTCTATAATCTACGCACATACGCAGAGAACCATCCTTCTTCGACACAAAGATAGCTGGAGCTCCCCATGGAGAATTACTGGGTCGTATGAACCTGAGTCATACACACCTCAAAAGGATTACTCTAATGGCTAAGGAAAGAAAACAATAAAGAATAATAGAATAATCAACAAAAGAAAGGAATTCAACGCACCCCTTCTGAAGCATCTCATCAAGTTGCATCTTCATCTCTCCTAATTCCTTGGGTGCCATACGATACGCTGATTTAGAAATAGGTGCGGATCCAGGTAAAAGATCAATCCGAAACTCCACATCTATCTTAGGCGGTGGTCCAGGAATCTCCTGAAAAATATCTTCAAAGTCGTATACCACCTCCACATCACTAATATCCTTCTTCGGTATCTCCATCGAATATAGAAAACTAGACATCACTAACTCTACGCTGTCAGGATAAGTATGAGAGAAACGAGGCAAACCCTGAGTATCTATATGAATAGTCCTTTTAGCACAGTCTAAGGTGACATGATTCTTCTTAAGCCAATCCATACCCAAAATAATGGAGAACCCCTCGAAACCCAACACAATCAAATCAACAAGAAATGTCCTATCCACAAAGTCTTTACACTGTTCATATAAGGTAACAGACCCTCCTAAAGGCGTTTCTACGCATATAGGCACAAGTAAAGGAGCCACAGGAATACCCTCTCTCAAAACAAACTGACGAGAAATAAAAGAATGGGATGCACCCGTATCAAACAAAACACGAACATTGGAATGAAAAAGTTTGAGACTACCTTGCACATTCTCATTGCCTGGCATCACTGCAAATGCTCTAGCGGGAGCTGCCTGATTATTCTGGGGCTTGTTTGGACAATACTTAGCAATATGCCCTGGTATCCCACAATTATAACACAGCTTAGAAGCTGCAACCATCTCCTTTCCCGTTGGTGGTGCTCCAATCTGAGGCACCGGTGGACGGAAACCAATCTGCGGTTGTGGGGCCTGCTGGCGATAGCCCTGGAAGCCTTGATTGTTTTGACCTCCCAGCCCATTCCACTGATGAATCTGATTCCTGAAATTCCACTGACGGTTCTATTACCGTGCCTCTGGTTCTGTTGGCCCTTCTGCCCTTGGTCATAAGGCTTGTATCGATTCCCACTTTTCCCCCCATCCTTCTGCTGAGACTGGGAACAGTTATCTCTCGATGACTCTGCTGCCTTAGCTCTTGCAGATTTCTCTGCCTGGAACTTCTGCTCTTTCTTTTCAAATTTCAGGGCCAAATCCACTATCTTACTAAATGGCTCACCCTCTGCCGCTAACACTGACTTGGAGAGGTAATGTCCCAATCCATCAATGAATTTCTCATTCTTCTTCTCCTCGGTATCAATGAGATATGGAGCATAGTAAGAAAGTTCATTAAATTTTCTCACGTACTCCATCACAGACATGGTACCCTGTGTAAGATCTTGAAACTCTCTAGCCAATTGTGACTGCACTGCTCTAGGAACAAAACTCTCTTCAAATTCAACCTTAAACTGCTCCCATGTCATTTCTGCCACATCATATTGAGCCCGCACAGACTCCCACCATGACAAGGCTGCACCCTCCAACTGCTGAGATGCCAACTCTTGCTTCTGCACCTCTGTCAGCTGCATTCGCTCAAATACAAATTCACACTTGCGAACCCAAGCATGTGCTGCTAGCGGACCCTTATCCCCATCAAATGTTCGCCCGCCAATAGAAATAAAATCATTGTTCCTTTTAGCGAACGGGTCACCCTGGTTTCCCTACTGATTGTTCTGCACAGCTTGGAGAATCTGGTTCATCATAGCCCCCACGTCAACCTGAACTAAGTTGGGATTTCCTGCCCTAACTCCTCCAGAACTCTCACCACCTCCAGTCTGAGCTCCATGACGGGTATTGTAGCCTCCAGCCATAACCTTCATAAGACAACCACACATACATAAATATCTTACACAAACTCATTCATTGTAATTAACAACCCATTGACCACATTTCGAAGATCACTTAGACACTCTCCAGTCTAGGGTAACCTGGCTCTGATACTAAACTGTCACACCCCAATTTTCAGACAATTAAATATTAGTCAAGGGAAAATCCCTAAACCAATATCCAGTTGTCCGATTATTAGAGGTGATCGCAATGAAAAAAAAAACATCACACAGTCTGTACAGGATAAAACTTAACTCCCAAACGCAATATACCAGTAAAATATCCAATCAATAAAGATCAAAATCTAATGTTCCAAAATCATAATTAATCTCTAAAAAAAAAAATCATTCAAACAATATCTGATAAAGTCAAATGGCCCACAATGCCAAAATATAAATATTAAAACTCTCAAATAAAATTTTTGAAAGCTAATAAGGACTTCACACTTCTCCTATTATCAGATGCCACGAACTTCTCACTATCCCTGCAAATTCCGATCGGCTACGCTCCAAAAAGAATGCACCCGCGAGAAAAAAAACTTAACGGGTCAGTCACATGACTGGTATGAGTTAAATAAAACTAATCACACACAATCTTAGGGATCGTTCATAATCCCTTACACCAACACAACAATAATAAACAAAAGATCGGGTAGGAAAGTAGTTCCGCTCACATAACGGGACAAGGGGTAGTTTCCCTTTTATGTGACGGCAATATAGTTCCTACCCGAACTAGACTGAATAAATACTTACCCTTCTTAGCTATGGTAGGCCAATACCTGTAAACACATTAGTGGGCCTACCATCCTGCATAAATAGATGTTAGTAAAAAAAAAATCAAAAATCATTCTTTAAATGTTATTTAAAAAAAATGAATTTATCTCCAAGAAGGAGTTGGAATTGGACAAAACTTCAAACATGAAAGATGTTCAGAATTAAATTTCCAAGGGAAGCCACGTGTCCCCGTTCATTAATTCTAAACACATAAGTCAGAAATTAATTATTAAACTTTAGCTCATAAACACGCTATATTCACCAGATTCTGAAATTAAATCAAAACGGTGTCAAGATGACGTTTTTAGGAAAAGTGTAAAACACGAAAGTCGCTCGGATTGTCGTTTTACTTCAGGTTACGCAAAACGACCCTCAATTATGAAATTAAGTGACCAAATTATCTAATTTACTAATCTGATCCTATTTATTATTAGTTCACAACGTTCCCAAAGATATTATGGTACACATACAAGACTACATTTAAACTACCGGATACCCACATAAGTTGTTTGATATGACAAGGATTCGACTACAACAAAATATAACGAACTACATTACAACGTATAGCCGCAATTTAAGCACTACATGTGTTTTAGTTAATTAAACCTTATGTTCACCACTTCGGCCACCCATCCATGGTTCAACCTACACATATATCCCATGTGTCTCCTAACGTAATACTAACTCCCACTCCGGTCCCAACTCTCATAGGGTATCACTTGGATTTGAGTCTACACCGAAAGGCTAATACTTACGTTTTTGACGTCAATAAATAATGTCTAAATACACATGAAATAGACCAACAAGCCGGGCATAAGGCTTAAGATGAAGAGATGGGTCATCCACGTAGTCGCCGTCTAATCACACAAGACGGGTCATCCACGAAGTCGCCGCCTAAACTCATAAGGAGCAGTGGTGAACATTAAAGGATTTCGTATTATTAACTTCTATAAAAAAAAAAATCTTCACACAAATGGTCTCACATTTACAAGTTTATGAAACCCAACATTAGATAAGAATGCTTACATCTCAACGAAATTTCACGTTATATCATAATAACGAACACGAGTTTATCCCGACACATAAATCAATTTAGACATCCAATACGTTTTTAATCATATAAAAAAAAACTGCTACTGAAATTTAAATCTACAGCCCAAACGGTGCAGAATCAGGGAAAACTCAAAACACGAAAAGTGTGCAGAATTGCGTTTTACATAGGACACACGGACAAAATGTTAAAATTTCAACCCACGAGTTTACAATAATTTTCTAAAGTTTCTGCAACTGTGTGAAATAAAAAAAAAATGAATTTCACATATATTTCTTAATTACTATGAATATTTCACATATGGTTTTATCAAACTAACTATTCACCTAACCCTTTTCGAATACCCTAATATCGTAATCACAAAGTCACACGAAGGGGGAAAGAAAATATCTAGATTACTTCACAATAACGTGTAACCATTACAAAGATTTAACCCTAACAATTAAATTAAACATATACTAATTTAATTTACTCCCATATACATATATACATACGTGTATATATATTCGGATACACAAAATTTAACTCACCTTGTTTGGGAAAAAAATTGGCAACACGGTGTATACGCTCCGCAATTCCCCACACGCCTACGCACCGGAGACCCTTCTCCTTCTTCTTCTCTTTTCTTCTTCTTCTTCTTCTTCATCTTCTTCTTCTTCTCTCTCTCTCGGCGACTGTGCAGTGTAGAGGAACTAGTGTTTCCTTTTTTTTTTTTTTTTTGTTTAAACATATTTTAACCTAATATTATATAACTATAGATGTACACCCACAATATTATATATTATATATATATAACCTAACCACACACGCCGCATTAAACACACACACACGTGCACTACTAATGTATCAATTTCAAAATTCAATGGTATCTCCTATGGTGTAAACACTCGCACTAATATTTGTATACTAACCACATTATTAATTTAAATAAAATCATAAAAATACCAATTTAAACATTAAGAACTATTAAAAAAATTCAGGGTAGTACAGTCTTCGTCATCGTCCTCCTCACTAACGGGAGGCCCTATGGCCGATACGGGATCACTCGGCCTATCACACTTTTCCTCTTCGGCCTCAATAGAATTTGAGGCTCGTCTTGAATTTGCCCCCCGAGCGCTTCGTCGTCTTCTTCAATGTTGGTGAGGAGCTCTATGGCCGAAATAAGATTATTCGGCTCTTTGTTTATTTTTCCGCCGTCTTGCCCCCCGAGCGGTTTGGACAGCGTGGAATCAAGATGACCAGAGACATCGACCTCTTGATTTAGAGTGGTAACATCGGCCTTCTTGGGCCGTTGTGATTTTAGGAATTTAAGTTGAATAGCGATATCATTAAGTACACCACTACGGCTTTCTCGAGCAGCAACCGATTCGTCTTGTTCTTCAACCTGCAAATCTGATAAGCCGATTGGTTTTTGCTTCCAACCACCATCTAGCAACTCATCCCGAGACATGAAAGAGTTTCCATTGGGAGGTGGGCAGTCAGCTCCACTCGCTTGAAGGTGGCCGATACCTTGGGTAAAATACTTAACATCGGCCTCACAACACCAGATCTTTTCGTAAAGATCATGGATGGCAAAATCATATGGGGCTACAATGGCATGCCGATTTGGGTACTGCGGATCCCACGGCTTGTCCCATAAAGCCTTGTAAGTAGTAGATTTATCGTTTTTGAGACGATTAATCTCTTGTTGAAGTTGGCTGATTGATTCATTACACCAACCAATTTGGTTGTAGTAGAATTGCAACCATGCTTCGGTGAACATGATTCATCACTCGGCGGTCCCACCGGGCGTGCCAAATTGTTTGCTGTAATTTGCACGGGCATGCCAGAGCCTTGTTAGGTAGACCCAAACTAATAAACACAAAATTTCCTAAATCACTTGTGTGAGTGATACACAAGGTTTTGAAAATCTGACTTCTAACAGGTGATTGTGATGGCCAAGTAGGAAAGTACCCTTAACATGTGGTCCCTAGACAGTATTGAAGCATACAAGTCTAGCAAGTGATGAAAAGCCATAAAGAAATTAAATAAAAGATAGATTTTATTTAATTGTAGAAAAGAAAATTACAAGAAGTAATTGAAAGCTAAGAAAATAAAAACTAATCCTAAGAATGCTAAATGATGCTTTAGAATGCTTTTTTGGATGTGGTTTGTCGAAGTGACGCGGGGTGAATTGATAGCTTGGTCTGCCTGCTGATTTATAGCGGCCATGGAGGTCTTCTAGATAAGGTAGGAAATCTGCAATAAATAATAATCTGATAAAAAATACCAGTTTTCTTCCATAAAATGCTCTTGATAGTTTCTTCCATATCAGATAGAAGCTGCCTTATCTTCGAATATATATATATATATATGCTGCTTGAATCCAGCCCATATGTTGGCTTCATTCAGCTTCCTTTGCTTGCAAGTAAAAAAACTTCCCAAAAGTGATAATATTTACTTCCCAATTCAGATAATATCTTGAAATATTATCTTCCTTGTTATTATAATAATTCCATAATATGATAATATAAATATTATCACATTGAGAATTTGTAGGGATGACATAAAGTAGCCAAATCTGTATCAACTTCTCATAGCGATTGAATTTACAAAGGTAAATACCAAACATAGAGTCTGAACTGATGTATACACGAAATTAGATATGCTTGCCACACTTAGACTAATTAATGCATCACTGGCATGTGGCTGGATGAGTTTTAAACCAAATGACATGTGGCCCCACCTTCTTGAAATACCAATAACTGATGTTACTAATCAAACACTGCTCAGTCTGATGGGATAAGCAATGCCAATTTTTATTGCTTAGTTGGATTTTGACTTGACCTTGGACCCACCATTGCCAACTCATCAATCATGTAAAAGCACATATCAAACCAAATAGACTCGTACTGCCTCCATGTGCCCGATAGAGTGGAGTCACAGCCCGATGGCTGCGTTGAGGCCGACCAATAAAGGGGCGGATGTTTGAGTTGATGAACTGATTAAGGACCAATAATTACCAAATGGTCAATCAAAGATACCAAATTTACTTACTAAGTAGTGGCCCACCATAACCTTCACAGTCAGCATACAGCCCATTGAATCGGACTCATAAGGCAGCCCGACTACTGATGAATTCCTGCCCGATTGAATGTAGTCCGTCCAAATATATGATAAGCCCGATCGCAATCAGTCCAACTTTGAACCAGTTACTTTAGCCATTAATTTTGCCATCGGTCTCTAAGTCCGATTAAAAATTCCAATCGGCCTCCACCAACTTTAACTTAAAAAGTGTATTTTTTAGGTGCAAACACTTCCAAACAGCCATATCTGTTCGGAGATTACAACCTTTCCTCGCAAGTGTCGTGTCTGTTTGGGCAGACTCTTGTCTGTCTATTTATTCAGCAGATTGCATATCATTTAGATATAGAAGAAAAATTCCCAGATATAGTTTTGCATTGAAAGAGTCATTGTATGAGAGAGATTACTTAGTTTCGATTCACCGGACTTGTTGTTTGAAGTGCTGCTACAACAAGTGTAAAGATTGTTGTTAGAATTAGTTTTATTAGCTTTAGGGTAGTTTAGTATTTTCTTTTATATTAGGGTAATACTGTATACCTAGATATTCTATTATTATTGCCTCTTCTTTTCCATTGTATTCATTCATTCAGTTTTTGTGTTATGAAAAACTCTAGCTCTCTTTTCTCTTTCCCTTTATTGTTTTCTTGATTATTTAATATATTCACATGGTATCAGAGCAGGTTCGAATCTCATTATTTAATATATTCTTTTATATTCACATGTTTTCTTGATTTTTTTTCGGATGATTCGGTTCGTTGTTGGATTTCTCGCTGATTCGGATTCGTATTTAGATCTCGCACTGCTTTGCGCTCGTTTTTGGATCTGTCACTGATTCTGGTTCGTTTGTTTTGTGTTTTTGGATCTGTCTTTGATTTTGGGTTCGCTTGTTTTGTGTTATTTAATTGCTTCGTTTTCGTAATGGCTACTGAACGTGATGATTCGCTTCAAGCAATTAGTGTTAAACTCGATGGCAAGAATTTTGCATATTGGAATTATGTGATGAAAAATTTTCTGAAGGGGAAGAAGATGTGGGGTTATATCAATGGGGATTTTAGTAAACCTACGAATGAAAATGCTAATAAATTTGCAGAATTGCTAGATGTTTGGGACACAAATAATTCAAAAATCATTACTTGGATTAACAACTCCGTTGCTCCCTCAATAGGTATACAGTTGGCAAAGTTTGAATATGCAAAGGAGGTGTGGGATCATTTGGCCCCTTTATTTTTTACGATCCAATTTTGCGAAAAGGTACCAATTAGAGTGTGATATTCGTGCCCTTGAACAAAAAATTTGAGTATTCAGGAGTTCTATTCTACAATGACAGATCTTTGGGATCAGTTAGCTCTAATGGAGTCACCCGAATTGCGGGCCTTTGCACCATATATCGCTAGTAGGGAGGAACAACGTCTGGTTCAGTTTTTGATGGCTCTACGTGAAGATTTTGAGGGCCTTCGTGGGTCCATTCTCCATCGTAGCCCACTTCCGTTCGTTGATTCTGTTGTCCATGAGTTAGTAGCCGAGGAAATACGTCTCAAGACACAGTCTGGAAAGGGAATTCTCCCCGACTCTACTCCGTCTGTTTTAGCAGCCCCTTTTCGACCACAGTCCAACAATCAGAATAAGCCCTACTCGAGAGTTGGTAGTGATGTATGCAACTACTGTAAGGAGAAGGGTCATTGGAAGGCTCAGTGTCCTAGGTTAGGTCGTGCAAACCAACCCAATAGCAGTAACCAGCCCTCACATGGTCGACCACCACAACAACAGCAACCTCAATCTTCTCATTGGAAATCTGACAACCAATCTCAGCAGCGTTCATATAGGCCTCCACAGCCTAACACTGCAGCAGTTGTATCACCATTAGACTCATTTGGACCCGATTCCCCTTCCCCATCCACTCCGTCCATGACCTCCCTTGCTGAGCAATTTCAGAAGTTCCTTGCCACACAGCCACATGCTATGGCCACCTCTTCACTAGGTATGTCTTCAGGTATGTCCTCAGGTATTTGGGTTTTAGACTCTGGAGCTTCTAATCATATGTCGCCTGACTTGTCGTGTTTTGCTTCCTTATGTCCTACTTCCTCTTTGCCTGTTATGACTGGTGATGGTACTCCCATGCCATTAGCAGGTGTTGGGTCTGTTGTCACACCTCATGTATCTCTCCCTAGTGTTTACCACATTCCTAAACTTACTATGAATATTGTTTCTGTTGGTCAGCTTTGTGATGCAGGTTATTTAGTCTCTTTTTCTTCTACTTTTTGTCATGTGCAGGATCCGCAGTCTCAGACGCTGATTGGGACAGGCCGTAGGCAAGGGAGATTATACATCTTGGACAAGCTCAATGTACCAGTGGTTGCAGCTTCTAGTGTTGACTTGTCATCCTTTCGTTTGAGTTCATCTTCGTCTAGTTTTTATTTATGGCATTCTCGCATTGGTCATGTTTCAGCCTCTCGTTTAAAATATTTAGCTTCTACAGGAAAATTAGGAGATTTACAAACTCACGACATTTCTGATTGTAGTGGTTGTAAACTGGCAGAATTTTCCGCTTTACCATTTAATAGAAGTATTTCTTATTCTCTTGCACCATTTGATTTAGTTCATTCTGATGTGTGGGGACCCTCTCCTGTTACTATAAGAGGGGGGTCTCGATATTATGTATCATTTATTGATGATTGCACTCGTTACTGTTGGGTTTATCTTATGAAACGCCGTTCAGACTTCTTTGATATTTACAATACCTTTCGTGCTTTTGTTAAAACTCAACATTCTGCTGTCATCAAATATTTTAGATGTGATTTAGGTGGAGAGTATACCTATTATAAATTTTGTGAGTTTCTTGCTTTAGATGGAACTATTCACCAGTCCTTTTGTACAGACACTCCTGAGCAAAATGGTGTTGCTGAAAGGAAACATCGGCATATTGTTGAAACTTGAAACTGCTCGCTCTCTTTTATTATCTGCATATGTCCCTAGTGATTTTTGGGGAGAGGCTGTCCTTACTGCTGTCAATATAATTAATAAAATTTCGTCCTCTCACTGCTCAGGTCTGTCACATTTTGAAAAATTATGGGCATGCTCCTGATTATTCTTCCTTAAAGGTGTTTGGTTGTACTTGTTTTGTCCTTCGACCTCATGTAGAGCGTACCAAATTGTCACCTAAGTCTGCTATTTGTGTTTTTCTAGGTTATGGTGAGGGTCAGAAGGGATATTGTTGCTTTGACCCACTTACTAAGAAATTATATGTCTCTCGTCATGTTGTGTTTCTCGAGCACATACCCTTCTTTTCTATTCCTGATAATCATCATGAGTTGACTAAATCTGATCTCATCCATCTTGACCCATTCTCTGATGATACCGATAGTGTGCCCTCTCAAGCCCCATGCACCACTGATATTGTCTCACCTCATGGTTCTACTTCTGCTGATACTGGTACCTTGCCGCTTGATGCTACCTCCCTTCCAGAGGCCACCCAAGCACCTACTGAGACTGTGGAACCTCCTCGCTATCCTGCTCTCACTCGTAAGTCTACTCAATCACTTGATTTTGTTTATTCTTGTTATTCGGATTCTTTTGCTTCATTTTTAGCTTCAGTTCATGATCTCTCTGAGCCTCTGTCCTATAAAGAGGCAGCTCTTGATCCTCTTTAGCAACAGGCTATGGCAGAGGAACTCTCAGCATTGTATAAGACAAACACTTGGCGTTTGGTTCCCTTACCTTCTGGTAAGAGCGCTATTGGTTCTCGTTGGGTTTATAAAATCAAAACCAAGTCAGATGGGTCTATTGAGCGGTACAAAGCAAGATTAGTTGCCAAGGGTTTTTCCCAGCAGTATGGTATGGATTACGAGGAGACTTTTGCTCCTGTTGCTAAAATGACTATTGTTCGTACTCTTATTGCAGTTGCTTCTATTCGTCAGTGGCATATAACTCAGATGGATGTTAAAAATGCTTTCTTGAATGGAGACCTCCAAGAGGAGGTTTAGATGGTTCCTCCTCCGGGTGTTCCTCATGGTCCTGGTGAAGTTTGCAAGCTTAAAAAAGCCTTATATGGTCTTAAACAAGTCCCTCGAGCTTGGTTTGAGAAGTTTTCCACAGTGATTACCTCATTTGGATTTTCCCCGAGTGAGTATGATTCAGCTCTCTTTATTAGGTGTACCACTGCTGGTTGTATTATGCTTTCTTTGTATGTTGATGATATGATTATTACTGGTGATGATGTTGATGGGATTGCATTGTTGAAGTCTGAATTAGCTCGTTATTTTGAAATGAAGGACTTAGGTCCACTACGTTATTTTTTGGGGATTGAAGTAGCCTATTCTCCAAAAGGTTATCTTCTTTCTCAGTCTAAGTATACAGGTGACATTCTTGAGTGTGCTCGCCTCACTGATAATAAGATTGTTGATACCCCTTTGGAGCTTAATGTTCGTCTTTCCCCTTCTGATGGCATTCCTTTGCCTGATCCTACCTTATATCGCACTATTGTTGGTAGCTTGGTTTATCTTACTATTACTCGTCCGGATATTGCTCATGATGTTCATGTTGTTAGTCAGTTTGTTACTTCCCCTACTACAGTTCATTGAGCTGCTGTTCATCGTATTTTGAGGTACTTGAGGGGCACTAGGTTTCAAAGTCTTTTACTTTCTTCATTATCTTCCTTGGAGATGCGTGCGTACTCTGATGCTGATTGGGCCGGTGATCCTACAGATCGCAAGTCTGTTACTGGGTTTTGTATATTTTTGGGTGATTCTCTCATTTCTTGGAAGAGCAAGAAGCAAGATGTTGTTGATGTGTCTTCCACAGAAGCTGAGTATCGTGCTATGGCTTCGACTACCCGTGAGCTTATTTGGTTACGCCGACTACTTACAGATATGGGTGTCTCCCTTCCTCGCCCTTCACCTATGTATTGTGATAATAAGAGTGCTATTCAGATTGCTCACAATTCCGTTTTCCATGAGAGCACCAAGCATATAGAGATTGATTGTCACATTACTCGTCATCACCTTAAGCATGGAGCTATCACTTTGCCTTTTGTTTCTTCTTCCGCACAGATTGCTGATTTGTTTACAAAGTCACATCCGATTCAGCGTTTTCGTTTTTTAGTTGGCAAACTCTCTATGCTTTTAGCTGCAGCATCGTGAGTTTGAGGAGGGGTGTTTGAATTAGTTTTATTAGCTTGAGGGTAGTTTAGTCTTTTCTTTTACATTAGGGTAATACTGTATACCTAGATATTCTATTATTATTGCCTCTTCTTTTCCATTGTATTCATTCATTCAGTTTTTGTGTTATGAAAAACTCTAGCTCTCTTTTCTCTTTCCCTTTGTTGTTTTCTTGATTATTTAATATATTCACAGTTGTATCTTGGGAGACGATTGCTATCAACCGTGAGTAGCATAGTGGAGCAAAATCGTCTTAAGGACATAGAACACCGTTCTAGACTCAATCTACAATTTTCTGCATTCAATCTCGGTGTCTGCAAATATCTTTGTGTATTGTAAGTTTATTGTTAATTTATTTATTTACAGTGACTTGTTTGATTTTAGTTTGGTTTTACAGAATCTATATCAACAGCCCCTTCCTATCCCGGTACTGTTTCTAGCTATAAATGCATATAAAGTTTTTATATATATATATATATATATATATATTTAAAATTTCTCTTCTTTGTCCAACCTTTGTGTTTCACAAGGATATTAACAGTATGACGATTAGGATGTTAGATTTATTTAATCCACTCACTTCAACCAACCATTGTTATAGCATTTGATGGGAAAGCATATTGTGAACTAATGGACTAATCACAAAAAAAAAAAAAAAAAAATACTGAAATGGAGAAATTTCTGGCAATCCTGTAATGGATAATTTCTAAATTTATAGTCAAAGAAGTAATTAAGTCCATTTAAATCCTATGACAATAATATTTACATATGCCCAGCATCCATATTAAATAATGAAAAACAGGGGTATCGCTCCTTTTCAATTGGGATTCACTAGTGTTTTCAGAAATCAACTACAACTTAACCAAAATGTGCGATGATGAAAGAACTGCCTATATCTTATTTGGGCAAAGAAGATAAAATTAGTATATGCCTTTAGAATAGCTAAATTGTCACTACAGCACCACATACAGACAATTTTTCTGGAGCGACGACCATGGAGAAGCAAAAAAGCAAGCTTATGTACTCTTTACAAGTCACTAGGCTCTAGAAAGGGCCAAGAATTCTAGTCGCAGAAATATGTCTTTCCATAATTGATAATCCTTCTCATGCACTCTCTCATCTCCTATGGTTAATAAGACTTGAACGAATTTGTTTTTGTGCAGGCGTGGAGCATGTCGGAGGAGATATGTTTGTCAATGTTCCAAAAGCAGATGCCATTTTTATGAAGGTAAGTTTGAATATGCTTATATTAGTGAGTGATTAAATATAACTAAACAAGTACGTACCTGAGTTAAAAGAGCCTTTCTTGTGAACAATAATTATTGATTGGTGCCATCAAAATGCTAATCTTGATCTCACCAAATCGTCCTTCGATTAATCCTGCCCAGCCTGGATGAAATTTTGAAGGACACTCTGGGATAGTCAAAGATCACATGTTTGAACCATGTCAATGTCAATTGGGATGTAGAGTCATAATGTAAATGTATAGCATTACAAAGCAGTGCACTATCAATTGTTTTTCTCCTGATTAATTAAAATCTTCCACAGTAGATTAAGATATTGTCAGTGATGAGTTTAACTAAACTTGATGGTAATGATGTGATAGTGGATACTTCATGATTGGAGTGACAATCATTGCTTGAAGTTGCTAAAAAAAAAAATTGCTACAAAGCTCTACCAGATGACGGAAAGGTAATAGTTGTGGAGTCAATTCTTCCAGTGATACCAAACACTAGCGCTAGTGTCAAAACCAATTGCCAAACTGATCTGGTAATGATGACCCAAAACCCAGGAGGCAAAGAGAGGACGGAACAGGAATTTCTGGTTTTGGCCACTGGAGATGGATTTAGTGGCATTAGATTGGAATGTTTCGCCTGTAACTTTTGGGTCATTGAATTCTATAAGTAGATGTGTGAAGATAGAGTAAAATATATCTACTCATAGCTATATACAATAAATCTTTTTTCTGCATCGTTTGTCATGAATGCTGTTATTTGCAATAACTATAAAGTGTGTTCTCTACAGAGGTTTCTGTATTGAGTTATTCCACTGAGGTTTGGAATTATGCTAGCTAGGACTTGTAGACCTCTATGGCATATTACCTATTTGGCTAATAACATTTCAGGTTACTCTTTGAGAACTGTTTCTCCTTTCTTGGTGGATTCTGACTGTTTATAGCTTCCAGCTCGGTGAAGAAGGCTCATTGGTATGGTAGATATGACTTAAGTTCTTAATACTAGTGAAACTGATTTACAGACAAAATGTAGAAGAAGATTACTTCTGAAATCTATAGTCAGCATGGAGGTCATTGTACATTGTCAACTAGGCCTTTCTGGGTTCGACAAGGCGGGCCTAATTCGGGCGATATTTTCAATGCACTAGAGCCGAGAGCAAGTTTGATTCCTAATACGATTTTGTGCACCATTTCGTTGTTAGTCGCCTTAATGTCAATAATGAACATTATTTCCACAAGAACAATATAATTACAAACAATCTATAGAGCAGCAACTATATATCGAGCATTCCCTTGTCATCACAAGTAATCAATAGAATTGAAAATTTCATATCGCGTCATAATAATCTGAGTACAAATTCTCCAAAAACACAAGGATGCAGAGTACTGTAATGCATGTAGTTGTTGAAGCAAGTGCGTGCTTACAAAATATTCAAGATTATGGGCATGCAATAGATATTGGATAGTGCTAATGCAAAAGAAGGAAAATGGATTATAGGACTGATACATGTATCTTCAACAAAGTACATTACAATGGGTTTACTCCAGTTACAAGAGGCTTATATTATGTGACATAATTATAATAATAAAAAAAAAAAAGAAGAAGCAAGCATTGTCAAACTTTTCATGCGTGCTGCTGCAAGATAATTTGATTCAGAAACTCAAGTTTCATCTTATTCTCAGCAGCAGCATAGAGTCTTATCTTGATTTCCTCTCAGCTGCTCCCAATAACATCCTTGTATGTGCACTTGATCTTCTCTATCAAAGCTTCCCTGCAATTTCATTTACCGGCCGTGTGAAAATTCATAGGGATATTTGGGTGTTTACGAGTATTCTTTTTTATAATATAATAAACTACTATGAGTTAATTAGTACCTGTCTGGTTTGAAAACCACATTCTTGTACGCGAACCACTACAAGAAATGCAAAGAAGAGTAGTTATTTTGCAGCTCCAAATGATTGAAAGGTGCATTATATATATTTATATGTCATGAATGTTACTCCTTATTTAACAGATGTTCACTTGTAATTAAACATGAGCATCATGAGCATTGATACTGATTAGTTGAGTCTGACTGAACTAGGGGGGTTAAATTTGATTTGGAACTCATACAGAAGGACAATAGAAAACAAAAGATTCAACTCACCCCAGTGTAACCAATTCCTACAAGCTCGAGGATGCCTGGAACTAACGGAAGTCTGTCGATTGCCTGTTACAAGTGAATGAAAATTAAACCATAATGAGGAGATTCGCGATTTGCTGCTTATACTATCGATATACTAACATTATTGATATATATACATAAAAAAAAAAAAAAAATAGGATATGAAGTTCCTCACCCCGATGAGTCCAGTGGACCCCCATAGTGCAACAACACCAGCTACTGCAAGAGAAGTCACTGCATACTTATCTTCAACTTTATTCCACTGTACATGCATCACAAATTAAGGATAAAGTTGCTCCAATGCCTATTAGGGAACTAAAATCAGAGCACAATTTAGAATTATTAGAGAGATGACATAAAAAAAAAAAAAAAAAAAAAAGGGTAAATTAATTACTACATACAGTTTCTTGAACTGTCTTGACAATCTCTGGCAGCTCAGTTGCTCCAACTTCTGCTGGTGCTTCTCCAGTGGCCATTGCCGCCACATTGCGTGCAATCTTTCGACCTGAAAACATACACTCCATGGCTAATCCATGTACTAAAATTTAGCAGAATAATAATACTCCAATGTAGAATTTTACATCTATATGTCTATGTGTGTGTGTGTGTGTGTTATATATATATGTGAAGTGAACATACAATAGGCAGTGGCCTTGCGGGCACGGCTTTGAGAGTGCAGCGGAGGTGGAAGGAGTGTGGGGAGGGCTACAGATTGTGGGGATGTGGCAGGTGATTGGCGGGGAGCCCTACCGTCAATGAGGGTTGAGGAGGAGGAGGAGGAGAGAGAAAGTGGGGTGGAGGTAGTTGAGGCCATGGGAATCACCTTTCAAGTACTCAACTACACTGTGTACTTGATTAGGGAAATTTGTGAGAGTGAGTGAGTGGGTGAGTGAATTATACTCCTAGAAGATAAGAAAATATGTGGGGTTTGATTTATTTTTCTTGATGATTTTCTCTGGTTTTTCTTTTTATTGTTTGTGTACTAGGAAAATTTTGATAGATATTTTTGGGAAAATATGAAGATCCCTGCTTCTCCCAAGTATAGGGATGCACAGCCACACATTCATTGATCCATCCAGATAGTGCTGACATGGCTCTTGGATAGGCGTTTTATGGTGATTGATTGGATAGAATTTTGATTTGCCCAAAGAGCCTTTCACTTTTTTTTTTTTCTTCTTTTTTTTTTTCCTCCTCTTTTATCTATCTCACCCTCCCCAAGGAGATTCCCTTTGGTTCACCAGAAATAACAAAATGTACTTTTTTTTTTTTTTTTTTTTTTTTTAAAATTACAGCAATGTACTTGTGTATATAGACTTTTTTTCTCTGCTCCTTCAAAAGTTGGGCATATTTTGAGATTGTGTGCCGACTTGAACTTTGAAACATTTCTGAGGAAGATAATAAACACCGACAACGGACAAAGATATAAAAAATAAAAATAAAAATAAAACTTGAAATTTTGATTGTGTTTAAAGTTCGATGTCAAAACTGTTTTGACTCTGAACTTGAAATTTCGATTTTGTTTAAGAGTATTATTGGAGAGGCTAATAGCTGGTTATAATGTGGGTCTTTTATGAGATACTCCTATTTGCACCCAAAAACCGTCAAAGGTTTTTGAGCCCGAGCCGTGTGAAACTAGATAGAGGTGAGGCTGGGTTAAGGAATATATGACTCATCGGACTTAAGCGTAGACGTGAGACCGATGATAGGTACAAGGCTGTTGGGTGTTGTGAGTAGAGTCCGATGGGAAAGACGAACATATGTGAAGATTATCGGGCATTGGAATAACATAACTTAATGTGGTGTTAGCCCGATGGTGGATTGAAGCAACACGAAGGCCAATCGGACACCGTGTAGTGAAGAATGGCTGTAGCAGTCCGATTGGTCATAGGCATCTGAATAAAGGTAATCGGGCAAGAGGAAAAGCATGGAAATGGGTAAAGCCCGATTTAGCTAGGAGATTAATTGACAAGGCCAATGGACTGAAAGGAGAAGGCGGTGCTAGGGGTGGGCAATCGGTCGGTTCGGGTTCGAACTGTAAAGTTCAGGTCGGGTTGATCGGGTTCGGGTTGGCAAAAATGGTACCGATAACCGAACTGTACTAAAGATCGAAACTATAGTTCGGTTCCAAAATAGAAGTTCGGGTTCGGTTCGAAACTACGGGTTGAATTTCAACCGAAGTTCTGAATTTTTTTAATTTTTTTCCCTCCTTCCTCAACAAAAGATAGATCATTGTTCTACAAAAAAAAAAAAAAAACAGAGAGTCGCTGGAGAATAGAGAGTCGCCGGAGAGCCGTTGTCGGAGAAGTTGATCTGTGAGAGAGAGAGAGAGAGTTGATCTGAAGAGAGAGAGAGCTGATCTGAGAATGAGTGAGCGAAAGAGAGCCGCAGGAAGTGGTGTGCTGGTGCGGGTGGAGAGAGAGAGAGTTGATTTGAGAATGGGTGAAAGGGTGGGTGTTAGTTCCCGTGGGTTTTGGGGGCCTTGGGCAGTGTGTGACAGTGAAGTGATGGGGCCATTGGGGTGTGTGAGAGAAAATTTAATTAATATATATTTGGGACAGTGGTGGTATGGTATGATGTATATATGTTTATAATAATATATATATGTGGGACATTAGTTAGCTTAGCAGAGGGTGTGATGTATTACATGTATATAACAAGTATTCCTTTTACATAAGTTCGGATATTCGGATTGACCGAAGTTTGGAAACCCCTTTCGAAATCCGAACTGGATATTGTGAGAACGATTCGGTTTCGACCCGAAATTTTGGGCGACCCGAAATAACCGACCCATATTGTAATAAAACTTCAGGTTCGGTCGAAACTTCGGGTTGGCCCGAAGTGTGCCCACCCCTAGGCGGTGCTATCCACAGCTGTCAGGATGACGTCATCTCAGAGTTTTGGAAATAAGAGTCCTTTTGGGAAGAATCTGATCGTGTCCAGCTGGATTTAAGAGGCTAATCCCTAAATTAAAGGGATTGATTCAATCAGAATCTGGATAAGGTAGGAGTCAGAGATAAGGAAGGCCTCTTCTACCATCAGCCAATCAATCACGCAGCTTGGGGTGCAAGCTAAGGAGTCATTTTCTAATTAGGAATCGTCCAAGGCTGCTATAAATATTCAGGCAGACCAACCAAGCAGGGGACTCCGCGTCATCTCAAAAACAACATACACACTGTATTCGAAGCATTCAAAGCACTCGTAAGTCTTTATGTTTTTCAGCACATAACAAATAGGTTTGTCCTGTTTTGTTATTTCTTTTTGATTCTTCTGAATGATCAGTTTGCCCTGGTTTGTTATTTAGATCTGTTTATTTTTTCCAAACACTTAATATTATAAAAATCCGTTTGTGATTGTTTACCTGTTAAACTCGACACTGTTTAGCTTGTGCGCTTCAGTACTGCTAAAGAATTTATGGTGAGGGTACTTTCCTACTCACTACACACAATCACTCTGTTTAGAAGTCAGATTCATAAAGCCTTGTGTATCACTCACACAAGCGGTTAGGAAATTAGTTTGCACGCACACACACATACACCGAGCCTGGTTGGCTCTGGCACGCCCGCGCAAATTACAGCAAACAACTCCATATTTAAGTGTTTGGTAATACTCTTTTATTATGAGATATTCTGTCTACACTAAAATCACTCTAAAAAGATTTTTTTTTCCCTCCCTCGCTTTCTTAGTTGTTGGTGTTGTCCATCTTTATGTGGGTTTGAATCAATAATTCCTCGCACGCTTGGTATATCGGTTTTTTTTTTTGGTCGGATTCCCAGGCTGGATCTCCCTATTCTCCTCGTTTTACAATTGGATCCGGCTACTCTTCTTTGTAGATACAATCTTGTCCTTTATTCGTTGATTTACTCATACAGATTCACATAAGATATCATATCTTTTTATGACCCTTCTATATCCCTAGCATTACCGTTCTTAAACAGCCCTCCACTACCATTCCAAACTAAGTGGAGCTAAGTGGAGAAAGACAATCTGTTAGATAGTTCGACTAAAATGGGCCTGATAAGAACTCTTAAGCCCTGGGTTTAGGTTTGGCCCACAAATTCCAGCCCAATTAGGTAATCAAAGTAAAAGTAAAATAGGAAGCAAATTCGAGTTGGAAAGGTTTACAACAAGAATCCTCTTAGTTATTCGAATAACTCTTGGAGCACATAAGAATATCACATAAATAAGATATATAAATTTTATATGTCTATCTCTCTTATTTATGGATCCCACAGACACTGTATCCCACAGTGTCTATGAACCCCAATCAAGAGAGAGAGAGACACACATTGAGACACATTGTGATTTATATGTCTTGTTTCTGTGAGACTCTTATGTGCCCCAAGTGTTATCATAGTTATTAAGCTTCCCAACATTTTTGTGTGTGTGTGTGTGTGTGTGTGAAAAAGCCAACATTCCGTCATTTCTTCAAAATGAAGCAAAAGTCCCTAAAACCAACTCCAAACCTCCATTTCTTCAAATAAAAATGGAGTGAAAAGTGTTCCTTCATATTTGAAGGAGATACCAAAAAAAAAAAAAAAAAAACTGAAGCTCATCTTCATTTTGCTATCCAGTCTTAATAATTCCATCTATGTCTGAAATCTTTCTTCATTTTAATATTCATCCCTTACTATTTATCATATAATAGATAATTAAATGATGTAATAGATAATTAAATAATGTATAAAGTTGAAACGAAAAGCCAAAAGAGAAAAAGAAAAAGAAAAAGAAAAGAAAAGAAGATGGAGATGAAAAGCACTGGAGAATGGAGGAATAAATAAGGGTTGTGCAGAGTGAGAGAGAGGTTAATTTCTAAATTTTTTATCCAACCTAGGGGTGCAATTTGGAATGGAAATTCCGATTCCGAGCCAAAAAATTCCGAATTTGGCTACTAAAAAATATTTCCGAATTCCCAAATTTCCGATTCCGAAAAAATCGGAACTGAATCTGAACCATTTTTAAAATTCCGAAAATTCCGAAATTCTGTTCCGAAAATTCCAAAAATATTATGATATTTTGTGAAAATATTCATATATATATATATATTTATTTATACACATACAATTAACAATATAATGTGGGGTCTATATATAATTTTACAAACTAATGTGAACTAAATCAAATTTACAAAAGTCCAAACCCTAGGCATGTATTTATCACTTCATCTCTATCTTTTCTAATGTGCTGAATCTCACTTCCTCTCTCTATGCACTGCTGCCTACTCTCTCTCTCTCTCTAACCATCATCCTAAATTTATACTAATATATGTTTCTCTCCTCTCTTACATAGAACATACATAAAACCATTCCTAATATTGAAAATGAAGATCCAGTGTGACCCAGAAGAGGCGTCGGCTGACCAGGCCGCACTCTCCGCCGCCTACGACTACCGAGTCCACCATGCTAACAAGCTAGCCGGAAATCGCCAATGCTTCTCTCTCCTCCTTCCTCCCCCCCTAACTCATCACCATGGCCTGAATCATCGTCCACCCACAGTCACCGTCGTCTGACATCGTTGCCGATCTAGGCATCTCTCTCTCTCTCTCCCTAGATCTGTCATTGTCATCGCTTAGTTTTTATTTTTAATTTCATTTTAATCTTAGAGCATCACTATATCAGTAGATTTGGGATTCTAGATCTTAAGTTTTATCATACTGCACAAAAAAATTATGTTTTGGTAAGGTGAACATAGAAAAAAACTCTTTTCCGAAAATTTTTCGAAATTCTGAAAATTCCAAAAATTCGGAATCGAAAATGAAAATTAGATTTCCAAAAATTTGGAATAGGAATCGAAACATACACTTCATTTCCGAAATTTTTGAAATTTTTTCCAAAAGTGGTAATCCCGATCCGTTCTGGCCGAATGACACCCCTAATCCAAACCACCAAATGGTGGGTCTTATTTCCACACCCATCAAGTTTTTAACTTATTTACCATAGAGAGAGGAAGATGTTAATTTCTAAATTTTTATCCAACCCATCAAATGGTGGGTCTTATTTTCACACCCATCAAGTTTTTAACTTATTTACCAAAGCCAACAACTTTTTAAAGTCGCAAGTTCAAAATGTGACTTCTAAACCTGCTTTTCTTTTTCTGAAATGGACTTTTATGCTGAAATCGCATTTTGAACTTGCGACTTCAAAAATTTAATGTGTTTTAGAAATAAGTTGAAAAGTTGATGGCTGTGAGAATAAGACCCCCATTTGATTGGCTGGGTAAAAAAATTCGTTAATGATCACTAGTATTAATTACAATCCGTATTTCATGAATAAAATTAAAGAAGTTCAGATCAGAATCGACACGAACCACTTCAAAATTTCTTGAGTTGGTTTTGTTATTATGACCGGTCTTGTTCCGATTCTAATTTTTCGAGACCCGATAAAGTCAATTAGGTATTGGGGTTAGTCTCAACCCGCCCAAACTTGATCCATGCAAACTCCTTAAAGCATCTCAAACCAAGATATCAAATCCTATGTGACATGTTTAACAATAGGTTTTTAAAGTAAAAAAATACCTCCACCTGGTATGCCAAAAGTGTAGGTCGCATTTCGATAAAGTCATTGTCTTTAATTGATTTATTAATTTTTTTTACTATTTTATTAATGAATCCCACTATAAAACATATATTATATAGAGTTCTTACAGGATGATCAAGTTCTTGATAATATCTCATTACAGGAGAAAAAAAAATACGTAGTACTCCGTAATAGAAATAATAAATTTGATATCCCAAGATTAGAAATAGGGAAATTTGGAGATAAACCCCTTAAAATTAATCAATAATATGCAAAACCCAGTCAAATTCTTGTTTAATCTAAGGCCAATACGCGTTTTATGTTTGCAACCAAAAACCCTTTTTTGTTTTTTTTTCTCTATTTTAATGACGACGTTGCCCCCATCGACGAAATGACCGATTTTGGTGACCGCCTGTCACACCCTAACCTGCCCCAGGCGGATCAGGACACGTGTAACAAAGCCCACACACCAAACCATACACTAATCATGAAGAAAAATATGTTTTAGACTCCATAAAAGAACTTTCTTGGCACAAATCAGCCCCAAGGGAAAAATGGTCATTTATGAGGTATAGCAAATTTTATACCAAAAGATAGGTCTTTGAGTCCCGGTTCCAACGCAAAAAATAGCGCGCAAATTCGATCATTCTAGAAAGAGTTATGCTTGTTTCCGTAAAAGTGGACAGTCAAAATTTATAGGAGTGGATCGATCCGCGAAAAGGGCGGGTCGAGGGATCGATCCATTTTCCAAAAGTTCTAGCAGAATGTCCCCAAAAAGGGGTGGATCGATCCGCGAGAAGGCTGGATTGATCCGGCTTCTGCAGAACAGCTCCCTACTACTTAAAAACATCATTTTTCAAGTCCAAACTTGTTCCAAACTTCCCAAAACTTTGTGAAACCATTAAAACTCATTCTCAAAGCATTTCCAATGTTCCTAAACATTAACACATCTTTCAAGCATGGATTGACAATCAAACACACAAATTATTCTCATGGATCATGATTTTATCATTGGAAATCTAATGTTTTCTAATAATTGCAAAACTCAATCAAAGGGAAATCAAGCTTTAGTTATAACCAAAAGTTATCTAGTTTCCTCCCTCATTCTTCCTCAATATACATGACTTGTAACTTGTAAACACAACTCATGGTTTGGTGCATAAACAACCAACATTACCTAACTTAGCATATTACAAGTCTTCCAAACTCCCAAGGTACTTATATATTGACAACAAAAGATACATATGAAACATAAACTAACTAGGCATATGAACATATTCACATGGACTCAACTTCCACGCCTAACCGTCGAGCGAATCATTATCTCTCCACTTCCCGTGTCGTACCTGCGATGGTTATTCAATAACCACAACAGAAAATATATTTTCGTTTAAGCTTTCGCTTAGTGAGGGGACTAATCATGCTATTGGAATGTTTAATATGCAAATGCAACACTCATTATAAAGAACAACAAATTGATCTCCGGAAAGTCAAGTAACTCAAGCCACCATCCCCGGGTCCTTCTCAACCTGGAATTTCTCACTCTTTTGGCGCATATAGTACAACACACACTCTCTTGTAACCCCGAAGGCGTCACTGGCATTTCATTGTGGTCGTCACCACGTCCTACTCATTGAGGACTTCCTATCCCTTACATATGGGACCTATAAATGGTGCTCACTACTTGACTTCCCTTTGATCCACATAAGCATTTAAGCAACTTAGCATATAAGCATATAAGCATGGCAATTTCATAACTTTGACATACTTTTTACCTAATTTCAACAACACATATAAACATAAACATGAATTAAGCATTCTAAGCCAACAATTATTACACAAACATATCTAAACACCCAATTGTGGGATTAGAGCACTCACCTCCTCGATTTACTAGCGATTAAGCTGATTCGTGTCCAATATTGCATTCTTAACTTCATGATTTTACCCTTTTTGGACACAAATTATCACTTACATTGGGAGATTTAATGGATAAATTGTACTTTTGTTGTTCTTGTTATTGTACACTTTTTGTTAATAAAATCTCTTTCTTGTAGGTTTTGGCGACTTGTTCAAAGTGGGAACTAACCCTATTGGTTCTTATCTTGTAAGAAGAGGAGGAAATCCATCCCAGCAAAGGCGGATCGATCCGGCCTTCTAAGCGGATCGATCCGTGTGTTTTAAAAGATGTCACCATCAGAATAAAAAAGAGCGGATCAATCCGGCCCTTTGTGCGGATCAATCTGCGATTTTGGAGGGACATTCTGCGATAAGGATCCGTAAATGGATCGATCCGCCAGTTGTGAAGGGATCGATCCGCGACTTCCCGAGCAGATTCCAACAGCCCAGACAAAAGGCGGATCGATCCGCCAGTTATGAAGGGATCGATCCGCGACTGCAGTTTTTTCCCTTTTTATTTACAAGTTTGCCATTTTTGTGTTTTTTGTATAAATAGAAAGAGATAGGTTTTTTTGGAGGATATTCTCATCTCTCTTGTTTTTCTCCCAACATTCTTCTTCTTCTTCTCTCATTTTTGGAACCCACTTGGGTTCCCTTCTATTTCTTCTCCATTTGTATAAACTTGAAGCTTGGATTGAAATGTTAATGGCTAGGTATATTTTCTATCTCTTTTCCTTTGATGATATTGCTATGTTTTCCATTGATTAGTTAGGTTTACTTAGGTTGTGGATCATGAACTCTTGGATTTAATGTTGTAGCATTTCTAGGTTTCATTTGTGTAGGATTTGAAACTAAGGGATTCATCTTATTTGTATTGCAACTATGATTGTTAAAACTTAGACTTTGAATCCTACCCTATGTATTTCATATGGAATATTATGTAACCTTGTGTTTTGCACCCCATGTGTTTGATAAATATTGTGTGTGGGATTTAAAACTTGGAGTCTTCATCATAGATGCCAAGCATCTTTGATTGTTCAAACTCTTGGGTTTTAAATACTACCTTTTGAAGGCTTCATAGGTGGTTTGTCCACCAAGTAGATTAGTTAGTGTAGGGGGGACAAATCATTCGGATTAGAAGCCATAGAGGCTTCATCTTGTATGTCATGCATCCTTGATAGTTAAACGTTAGCTTCAAATCCGTTTCTATGGAAATCTTAAAGCTCATTTCATCTAACACATAGGTGCATTCCAAGTGTTTGATAATATGCCACAATGAGATGTTACCTTAGAATGTGCTTGAAACTTTAGTCCATTTCATCTTGGTGTGACCCAAGATGGGGGGGATGATCCCAACCTATTGCCTTTTAGATTAGTATTTATTTACCTTTTATCCTCCAAAAACCAAACAAAAAGCCGCAAGACGCAATGTCACTTTTATTCTCTTTCATCATCTTTTCTTATTGCTTTCTTTTGAGCATTATAATTAGTTACTAAACTTCTGAAACGTTGTTCTTGTATCAATCCCTGTGGACTCGACACCCTACTTTCAACATACTACGTTTGTAATAGGGTTAAATAAGAACTTGATTTTGACAACATCATAAGCCTAGATTTTTCCCAATCTCTTGCAAATTTCCAACCCAAATTCCACCAGTGTAATTCCTACATAAGTTTGGTACCACGAACATTGTCTATTAAAAATGGCCGCCGTAAAAACATTACCAAAAATGAAAATAGAGGACGTGCATGTGATCCCCTTACCTCCACGAGTCCAAATCCGGTATCGGTTCATGAATCTGACGCCGGACGGCGAAGGAACGACAAGAAACGTCGTCGAGAATTTTCCATCGCCGACTCGAGAGCTCTTCGTTCTCTCCAATGCTGTGAATTCCAGCTTATGCCACACTGTGGACACGCGGGATTTCACCACTTGCTTTGTTTTTGTTTGAAATTTGATTTGGATCAAAGAAAGAAAATGGTCTGTTGAAAACAGATGTAGAGTCGCCACTTGGTCTTTAAGGAACCAAGAAACCTAATTTTGACTCACCCAAATGGATAAAGGGCACCGGCCCTTCAAAACCAAAGAACTTGGCTCGGGGTTTTGGTACGAGAGAGGAAGGAGCCTTTGTTGCGACTAAAACACCCTCAACTCGCCCCATCTTTCGACGGGCCTCAATTAGCATCCAAATAATCATCTTATACTATGTATGGTTCGACAATTAATACTATGATAGTATATTACATCACATAAGAAAATTTGAAATGGAAGATCTAAAGATAAGATATCATTCATAAGATCTAAGTCAAGTATCACACAATGCAAAGTGAAAGATCACACAAAACAAACCTAGGAAAAATCGTCTAATCACATATCAAGTAATAAAATTTTCCTAATCTAAGGGGACATGAATTGATACGCCCAAAATTGGCTCTATCCTATGACCGAGCGGTTCAAATCAGCAGCCAGTCCAATCATGCATAACTCCTCAGAAGCATTAGCCCGAGCAGTTCAGTCTATTCATCATCCCGAGCGGTTCATTCACGACCCGGCCAGCAGGTCGGGAAAACCGCACATGCACATCCCGCCGCGGGAACAGCTCATCCGGGCCCACAGGCATGATCCCGAGTATTACGGGCAGTTTTTTACTCGAGCTAGAAGACTAATGGAAAGTGCACACTATTTCCTAATCCAATTAGGAAATCCCCATAATTAATGCCAATCTATATCAATAGGATTATATTTCCTTATCCATGTATGAGTGGGTCTCTTGCATCTATAAAAGAGACCTCTTACCCCCCATTGAAGGGGCGGCCAATTCTCTAGTCTACACAGCACCTCTATAAATTCACCATTATATGTATACACCCGGCCGGTATTACTGGTAGTGCCGCCCCTCTTTGTTGGCTCACCAGGCCCGCCGGTGATCTGCTAGTGAACGTGCTCAGACACACCCGTGGACGTAGGTACCTTCATTAACAGGGCCGAACCACATACAAAAAATAGTCTCTCACTCTCTCTCTCCTTAAACTGGTCTATTTACTCTTACCAAATTTTGACATCATCAGTTTGGCGCCGTCTGTGGGAACGACTGTAGACACCCCAATTTTGACCAACCGTCGAATTCAGGAGAGTGTCGCCTCAGTATCCGATGATAACAAGGACCGGAAGATTCGAAGTATTCCAAGCTCTTCAGAAAGTTCTCTAAAACGCGGTAAAATTTCACAGAAAAGAAAAAATACCAGGTATTTAAGAGAATTCAGGTATAAAACACAATTTTTGAAAAATATCCTCAAGAATCATTTGCTTTGAAAAAAGAAAAATCTAAAAGGGGGAATTCTAGCTAAAAACGGCACACGGCGGACTGCCGCGGTACTCTCTGAATGCCGCACGGCAGTCATAGAGTGCCGGGCCGGTATTCACCAAGTGTCGCCACAAATTTCTGACTGCCGTTCACTTTTAAAGTCTGTATTTTGCAGTGCAATACGTATGTGTATGCAGATAAGAACAAAATACTGATAAAGTAAGATTGACAAAAACGCGGCAATCAATTAATTGCCGCGGCGGTTGATGAGTGCCGCACGGCATTCACTGAGTGCCGGTACGGCATTCATGGACTGCCGCGGCGGCATTCCGTGGTACGGCATTCATGGACTACCGCGGCGGCATTAACGGAATGCCACGGCAGTTTGTCGACTGCCGCCCTGGGCAGCAGTCTGTCTAAATTCAGAAAGTACACATTGTACCACCAAATGAGAGAATTACACCTGTTTTTTGCTCCGAAATTCACCAAAAATACCTGGTAATTTTGCCTATAAGAGAGAAAGAGAGATATACAACAAGGGACTACTACATAGAACATCCATGACTACTACATCAACATATTTTGGAGAGAAAAGAGAAGAGAGTTTAGAGAATTAAGAAGAAGAGTTTGGAAGATCTTCAAAGAATACTTTAAGGATAATTTGGAGGTGATCCCCTATGCCTTAGATTGTTTGTTTACTCCTTTTCTTTTAGACTTCCAATCCTAGAATCTCTTGTTATTTTTATTTGTCAAGCAAGCTTAGGAACTTCTATTTCTAATTCTCCCTTCAATTTCTTATATATGTTCTTCTCTTGAGAGTCTTGGAGATCTTCAATATCTCTCTTGATCTCTTGAGTATGATCCTTTGAACCTCATGTAAAGCTCATACTCTACATGAGAGTCAAAATTTGATCATTACTTTGTTTTATATAGTGGGATCCAAGTCCATGCCCATGACTTGGATCCTCTAAACTTGATATTTAATGAAGTCATTCCCTTATTCTTCTTGAAACTTAGGATTATTAGTCATGTCTTTGTTTCCCATGACCATCAAATGGTAGGAGTACTAAGATGAATTCAAGCTTTGGTTTATAAAGTTTTGAGTTCATTGTTTGGAATTTTGAGGAGTTCATTTCATACTTCATCAAAATCCATAAGCACAAAGTGACTTTTAGTCTTCAAGGACCATCATATGGTAAGGAAAGTAGTTTGGTTTAATCTCAACTTCATGTTTTCAATAGTTGAGGTTAACCAACAAAGTTGAACTAGCAAAATAAAAACTGTGAGTTCATGAACTGTTATTAATCAAAGATTTTTAGATCGAAATCTAACCGTTGAAATCAAGTGAAACCAACGGGAAAGTGTCAATAACACATCGTTCTACCACTGTAATTTTTGTTTTGAGGTGTTTTTATGTTTAGAAAGGTTTGATCATGGGTTTTGTGAGATAACCACAATCTGTCCAGAATTTTAGAATAGTTTCAGAACAGCAAACCGATTTTAAAATTGATAGATCAGAGATCTAACCAAGTTTTCATGACCTCTAATAATTTTTTATAAGAACCTTAATGTGTTATGAAGGTTCCCTAAAAGGAATGAAGCAATTCGGACTTGTTTGCTATTTTTAAAAATCATACAAGATCTCTGGACAGAGAGTTGTAAAATGCTGAGTGATGCCTAGTGTTTTCTACATTCCTGGAGATCTAACCGTTCAAACCTTGATTTTCTTTCTGGGTTAGAAACTAGACTCACAGAGGCATAATATATCCAAAAATCATTCAGATCTAACCATTGGAAGTATTTTATCTCTATTTTTGAACATCTGGTCTGCTCTCTGTAATTCATAAAAACTGCTACTATTTTTGTCTAATCTTATTTATTTCAACTCAAATGGTCTCTTAATGCCTTAAGACCCAAATCATACTTTGAATAATGATAACTTATCTTAAACCCAGAGGCTTAGGGATACAAATTAGTGAATAAATTCATACCTCATGCTTGTTCATATTCGTGCATTCATTGATACATGACGATATTCATAAGTAGGACTTATCTCTTGTCTTAGTTGAACCTAATTGAACATGATTTAGGATTAATTACCCTTTGATATTATATCTTGTCTAAGGCATATGTACTAACCTTTGTTTTGTAGCGCACTTGAGGTACAACTTTTCATCTCCTCTTTAGTTTATCTTAATTTCTTGATTTTATTGATTTTTCGACTTAATGCGCGACACCTTAGAATTAGGTTTTGCCTTATGTGTATATGTGATTAGAGACTCTTTTTTTAGGATTTTCTTTTGTTTGCATGCATTGCACGTTTACTATCGCTGCTGGATCCCGGGTAAGTTCACTTGTTCTCTATTGCATATCATATCGCTTGCTACCTGAATTATGTGGCTTTTGAATGGTATTTTGTCAATTGCAATTTTACACCCTTTGGACATGCTTTTGTGATGTATATGTATATATGTATTAGTTGAGGGCATGCTTAGATTAATAAATTTGATTAAAAGGATGTTGAGTAGAGGCCTATCGCAAGATAGGATGAGAGAGGGTGTTTTAGTCCGACGGGCTCCTTCCTCTCTCATTCCATAATCCCCGGACCTAGTTAATCTCTAGTTTCTAAAAGATCAGTTTGCTTTTAAAATGGTTTCTTAATTTTCCTTTTAAAAATTAAGTGGCGACTCATTTGTTTTAGAAATTGATTTTGAAAAAGCTGTGGGTAAGAAAAATGCGATATCCACAATCTGGCGACTCTGCTGGGGATCGAACCCAGAATCTCTGGTTTCGCAGACCAGAATTTTCTGATTTTGGGTTCACTTGAGGATTAGACTTGAAAAATGTCCTTTTAATCAAATAAATTAATCTTTGCGTGCCTGTTGCATTTCACTTGCATGTCCAGCCAGTCGATTGCACGGAACTATGACCTTGGAGGCTCGGGGCAACCCGGTCGGTCAAGTCATCATGGGACTGTGTGATCACCCTTGATCTCGTACCATGATTTGGTATATGAAGCATCCTATCGGGTGTGTGTCAAGGGTCCCTTCATTTGACCAAAACCCAGCCTTTGTATAATAGTTTCTGTAGAACCTTTCAGTCTTAGGAAATCAATTCTTGATTAGGGTTATGTGCTAGGAAGTCTTGTATGCCCGGAAGGGATTATTTGAGATGATGACAATACTAGCTTGATAAAAGATGTATAATTTTTTAATCACCTTTTAGCAATTCCTCCTCATATTCCACGATATTTGGAGAACATGCTAAACCTTGATTATGAAATTATACTTCTTATATCATGTTTAGTTAAGCATCATTGACCCTGTATGCATCCGAATTCATGAAAAGTACGGTGATAATCCGGTCATGTGATCCTCCTACCTAAAGAATTTCCTCTTTCCAAAGTTTTTTTTTTATTATTATTCATTCACTCTTTCAAAGAAATACAAAAATCTTTCTTCTCCTTTCGAATCGAAATTTCCTTTGTTAAGGTATATTTTCACTTGATCAATTTCGCAAAAAAAAAAAAAAAAAAAAAAAAATCTTCAAATGAATTTTAAAAAGAAACCCAAAATAAAAGATTAAAAATCTTTGAGAATCATTTTTGAAAAAATCTCACCTCTGAGAGGGTAGTAAGGATCACAATGAGAGGAGAAATGGGCGTACTTGACATGAGTGAAGATCTTATGTGATTATGTGCTTATGTGTTAGGATTAGGATTTTTCTTCTTTTCGGCATATAGAGTAGGCACACACACACACATGCATTGCATCCGCATGATATACAAAATAAAAGTTTTTGTTAAAATAAAGGTAAAAGGTCTTCTAAAAAGAAATTAAAATTCACTGTAGGAGCGAAAATAGCAAATCAAGCGTGGTTTAGGGACCCCACAACAAGGCTAGTAAGGAGAGGACGTGCTGACATGGCCGAAGAGAGAAACAACGAAGAAATGTCCGGTTTAAGGGTATTAGTCGAACAGCAAGCGGAACAGATGAGAAGGCAGGCCGAGAACATGAATCGCATGATGGGAATGATAGAAGAACTGAATCGCCGACCACCGCAAATGAATCCGCCTGTTATGGACCCGCCTTTGGGAGGAGGGGACGGGGATTGGTTCGACGATCAGGAAGCACAATGGAATGACGCACTAAGGGCCAACAGGGACAGAGAAAAAGATGAGAAGGAGAAGCTGCTGACTGAGAAGATAGAAAAGTTGGAAAGGGTAATGCGCAAGGCTCAGGGAGTGGATACCTACCTAATGGAACTGGAAGGGTTGTATGACGGAGTACGTGAAACACTGCCTGCCGGGTTCAAAATGCCAGTTTTTGATAAGTTTGATGGCACCGGGAATCCTCGCAGTCATATCCGGATGTGCATAGGAGCTTTTCAGCCTAGCGGTCTAAGCACTACCATGATGGCCGTTCTATTTCAGCAAACCTTAACAGGAGCTGCTCTATCGTGGTACCTTACACTTGAGCCAAGCAAAACCAGAGTTTGGGAAGAGGTCGTGAAATCGTTTGTGGCCCAGTATGAGTACAATCAAGATCTGGACGTCACTGTTCGAGATCTAGAAACAACCAGGCAAGGGAACAAAGAATCGTTTGCTGAGTATCTGAGCCGATGGAGGGGAAAAGCCGCAAAAATGGTACAGAGGCCATCAGAAAAAGACCAAATCCGAATGTTAATGAAAAACCTGCAGCCAGTCTATCAAGAGAAGATGAGGTTTCAGTCAATCAACACTTTTGCCGAGGTGTTCGATGTGGGAACCAGGATAGAAGACGCGATTCAAGAAGGAGTGATCAAGAAAGAAGAACAACCAAACCGGTATCGGAGGCCCAGTTATGGATCGAACGGAGGGCATTCAGGGGGTCACTCTGGTCCCACCAATGTCAATGCACTTAGCGAGCCAGAAAGAAAATTTGATATCGCCAGAAACCAGCCAAGAGGAGGAGGGGATAAGCAACCAAGAAAATTCTCAGATCTGGGAGTATCATTGTCAACCGCTCTTGACAGGCCGTTAGCAAAAGGGCATCTCCGTCAGTTGGAACCACGACCTCTGCCTAGTCCACTTCCGCCAAATTTCCAAGGGGACCTCTTCTACAAATTTCATCAGCAGAAAGGCCACTCGACGGATCGATGCATGAGGTTAAGGCATGAAATACAAGACCTCATTGACAACAAAGTGATATCCGAACCGCCCGTCAAGGCCCCCAATGTCACCAAGAATCCTCTGCCAAACCACCGTGCTGTGCCGCCGCCACGGGGCCTTTATTTCTTGGAGATAGAAAAAGCAACCTTTGATCCATCTAAGCTAATCACTAAGTCTGGGGCACCAAGAAAACCATACCTGCTGCCTAAGGACTCAACAATCTGTGCTTTGGGGGATCAGCTAAGGGAAAATGAAATGGAAAAGTCAGATTGGTGGATCCAAGAGGGCGACGAGCAAGACGTGAACCGGGTGGAGGATGACCTTTGGTATGAAAGCGACAAGGAAACAGAGATGTTAGAGAGTACTTTGAAAGTCAATTCGGAAACCAATAATCTATGGATGAGAGAAGAAGTCAGTCACTTGACCTGGTCAGGCAGACACTTCAAGCTGCACGAACTAGAAGAGGATCACTCGGGGAGGGAACTGGAAAAAGTAAAAGGGAAGGTAAATGAAGAAGAAGAAGAGGATAGGGTTTTAAGGCAGATGAGGAAAACGCAAGCTAACATCACTATCTGGGGACTGCTGATCGCCTCCAAAAAACACAGGCAGGCAGTCTTGGATGCTTTGAATCAATCCGATGTCTCTATCGATACAGCGCCTGAAGACCTCGTGGGGATGATCAGTAGGATCCCGGCTTTAGCTATTACCTTCTCGTCCGACGACCTACCTCCCGGAGGGCCCGTGCATAACAAGTCTTTGTATGTCACCGTCGAATGCTTGGCTAACACTGTGCCTGCCTGTCTGGTGGACAATGGATCTGCCTTAAACGTGTGCCCGTTTCGAACTGCCAAGCGCATGGGTTTGGACGAATCAACTTTCATGCCATCTGAGCAAAGGGTGAGAGCATACGACAACACTCAGAGAACTGTCATGGGCATAATTCTCCTTCACCTCGCTGTCGGTCCACTTGAGAAGGAGGTCGAATTTCAGGTCATCGACATTCCTGCATCCTTCAACCTGCTACTTGGAAGGCCGTGGTTAGACAGTTTGGGCGCCATACCGTCGATAATCCACCAGAAGGTCAAATGTGTTTGGAAGAGCAGGGTCTGTGACATCCTCGGGGATAGCTGGGTTCGTCCGTCTGAAGCTTCATCAAGCGCACCAGTCTTAGAGGTACAGCTGCAAGAAGAGGGGACAGGTCTGGGGGGATTCGAGTTCATTAACATGCTGGAAGAGGGAAAGCCGCGAGAGTTCCTACCGCTTTATTTTGATCAGCATGCCAGTCCAGTGGTCGCAGGGATCATGAAAAAGATGGGCTTCTTTCCAGGATTAGGATTGGGAAAGAACCTTCAGGGCCTGCCTGAGTTTCCAAGAATTCCTACTCAGACTCACACTCACGGCCTGGGGTATCAGCCAACGAAGAAGGAACTAAGGGCAAAGAAGAAGGCTTTCGATGCGCCGCTAGACCCTTACCTCAAGACGCTCAATGGATACTTCGTGAAGGAAGGAGAAGACTTCCCCTTCTGTGGTTTTCCAGAGCCATGGGTGGACCAGAAGGACAAGCGCTTAAAGCCGGGGTTCGAAATCTTTTTCTCCCACGAATTCTCCAAACACAAGGGTCCGTTTCTGCAAGTGCCTGAAAAGCCTGTTACTGTCGACGATTGGATCGGTGTACTAGAAGGACCAGTCATGCAGAATCTGTTGAGCAAGGAAGGGGTAGAAGTCGAAGGAAAAGGGGAAGAAAACAAGGGTTTGGAGGTCAAGGCCGAGGAAGGGAATGTTGAGGATGTGCTGGAAGAGGATGTGCTGGAAGAGGATGCGCTGGCAGAAGAGCTGGAACTAGAAGGGGGAGAGAAGACAGACACCGGAGGACTGCCAGGTTGCGTCACTTTGGAGCTCAAGCAGGGAGCCAACAAGGAGTGGGTCTTTGAGTCTAGTGATAAGTATCCCCCTCACCCAGAGTCTGTAATGGCCCAAATGAGGCGTCTTACTATTGCTATGTCTGTTGTAATCACTCCTAACAAAATCAATGAAAGTATGACTGATTCTGCCTACTCGAATGCGCTTAATGAATGTGATGAATGTGATGATCATGGAATACCTAATGAATTGCAAAAGTTAATTGACAAAGAATCTGCATGTAAAATCATTGAGGACACTCTAACGATTAATCTAGGAAATGAAGATAATCCTCAAAATGTCTTTATCGGCTCAACACTTAGCAATGAAGAAAGCAAAAAACTAATCAATCTATTAAATGAATTCAAAGATGTTTTTGCATGATCTTATAATGATATGCCAGGTATTGATCCAAAGATAGTCCAACACCACATCCCTCTCTTTCCCAATTCGAAACCCATAAAACAGAAACTGAGGCGAATGAGGCCAGAATGGGCACTTAAAGTAAAGGAGGAGGTTGAAAAGCAACTAAAAGCTGGATTCTTGATGGTCACCGAGTATCCGGAATGGATTGCCAACATTGTACCTGTCCCAAAGAAGGATGGTCGTGTTAGGGTTTGTGTTGACTTTCGAGATTTGAATAAGGCAAGCCCTAAAGACAATTTCCCATTACCCCACATTGATGTGTTGGTCGATAACACTGCGGGACATGAGCTTCTATCTTTCATGGATGGATTCTCTGGGTATAATCAAATCCTCATGGCACCCGAGGATAGGGAGAAAACCACATTCATCACTCCATGGGGGACGTATTGCTATAGGGTTATGCCATTCGGACTTAAGAATACAGGTGCGACCTATCAAAGGGCTGCCACCACTTTACTGCACGACATGATCCACAAGGAGGTGGAAGTGTATGTGGACGATATGATCGTGAAGTCCAAAGAGAGGGGAGGACACCTAGAGGCTTTGAGAAAATTCTTTGGGAGATTGAGGGAGTTTAAGATGAGGCTGAACCCGCAGAAATGTACCTTGGGAGTTACCACAGGAAAGTTGTTAGGGTTCCTCATTACCCAAAGGGGGATCGAAGTAGACCCAGCCAAGATAAAAGCCATAACCGAAATGAACCCACCAAGAAATGAGAAAGAACTGAGAGGGTTCTTGGGGAGAATACAGTTCATCAGTCACTTCATTTCCAAACTCACCTTGACCTGTGATCCATTGTTCAAACTGCTTAGAAAAGGAGAAAAATTCAAATGGGACACCCTTTGCCAACAAGCCTTCGACAAAATCAAAACCTACCTCCAGAACCCCCCTGTCCTATCACCACCATCACCCGGGAAACCATTATTGCTTTATCTCTCCGTATTCGAAGATTCGATGGGATGTATGTTGGCCCAAGAAGGAGAAGAGGGGCACGTGGAGAAAGCCATTTATTACTTGAGCAAGAGAATGATCGGATACGAGTTGAAGTACTCGCCATTGGAAAAAGCTTGTTGGGCCTTAGTCTGGTGTACCCGTCGCCTTCGCCACTACATGCTAGTATTCCCTGTGATCTTGATATCCCGAATGGACCCACTAAAATACCTATTCGAAAAACCCGTCTTGACCAGTAGGATTTCCCGTTGGACCATGATGCTGGCTGAATTCGATATCAAATATGTCACTTCCAAGTCCGTGAAAGGGAGGGCTGTCGCCGAGTTTTTAGCCGATCTCGCTGTGGAATCCGAGGACGAAGGAGAATTCAAGTTCCCAGATGAGGGAATATTGGAGGTGAAGGAGGAGTTGTGGAAAATGTACTTTGATGGAGCAGCAAACCAATTAGGTTATGGGGTCGGAATCATTCTCATAGCACCCGATGGGACCCCTACCCCATTAGCTGTCAAACTCCAATACAACTCAACCAACAATACCGCAGAGTACGAAGCCTGCATAATCGGGATGGAAGCGGCCTTGGCTTTGAAGGTCGGACGAATTGATGTCTTTGGAGATTCCAATTTGATCATATCCCAGGTCCGGGGAGATTGAAAAGTAAAGCATGAGAAACTGAGACCTTACCATGATTACCTAGAAAGTCTAAAAGCGTAATTTCAAAAGATTTCTTTTTACTACCTCCCTCGTGAAGAAAACCAATTAGCCGACTCATTGGCTACCTTGGCCTCGATGATCCAAATCCCCTCCAAAACTACCATGATCCCTCTATCCATAGAAGTAAGGAAACAACCATCGTTTGAAATGGTCGCGGCCGTGGAAGACGAAGAGGAAGTACCGTAGTATGAGGATGTGTGGAAGTTCATTAAAGAAGGAGAATACCCCGAGGGAGCCTCAGAAAAGGATAGACAGACAATTCGACGGTTCGCCGCTCAATTTGTGATCTATGCAGGTAAGTTATGGAAGAGATCCTACACCGGGTATAATCTAGAGTGCCTATATGGAAGAGAAGCTAAGAGAATGATGGAAGAAATTCATGAGGGAGTGTGTGGGCCCCACATGAATGGGTACATGCTAGCGAAGAAGATCATCCGACAGGGATACTATTGGACAACCTTGGACAAAGACTGTTGTGAATATGTTAGAAGGTGTCACAAATGCCAGATTTATGCAAATCTAATGCACACTCCGCCGTCACAGCTTTATAGCATGACCACCCCTTGGCCATTTTCCGTATGGGGGATCGATATCATTGGTGAGATAGTTCCGAGGGCTTCCAATGGGCACCGGTACATAATCGTGGCAATCGACTATTTTACAAAGTGGGTAGAGGCAGCCTCGTATGCAACTCTGAAAGCCAAGGACGTGGTGAGCTTCATCGAGAAGAACATAATCTGTAGATATGGGGTCCCAAACGAATTCATCTCTGATCATGGCAGTCATTTCCAAGGAGAGGTCATCCCGCTCCTAGAAAAGTATAAGATCACCCGTCATCAGTCATCCCCATATAGACCTCAAACGAATGGAGCGGTGGAAGCGGCAAATAAGAATGTTAAAGCAATCCTGGGGAAAACGACAGATACATATAAGGATTGGCATGAAAAGCTGCCATTTGCTTTATGGGGGTACCGGACCTCGGTCAGAGCGTCAACAGGTGCTACGCCGTACTCATTGGTCTACGGAATGGAGGCGGTCCTCCCAATTGAGGTAGAAATACCCTCTCTCAGGGTCTTGGCAGAGTTCGAAGTAACCGAATCAGAATGGGTACAAGGAAGGTATGAGGAGTTGATATTACTCGACGAGAAGAGGCTGGCCGCGATCAACCATACTCGGGGGTACCAGAAGAGGATAGCCCGTGCTTTCAACAAAAAGGTCCGCCCGAGGAAGCTTGCTGAGGGTGACCTTGTCCTCAAAGAATTGAAAGTGCCTGTTTATGACCCCAGAGGAAAATTCAAACCCAACTGGGTCGGGCTGTACATCATTAAGACGCTCCTTTCCGGAGGAGCGGCTTATCTCATGGACCTGGACGGGGTTGAATTTAAACAACCAATTAACTTCGATCGCCTCAAAAAGTACTTTGCTTGAAACCTTTCTTTTCAAAGCCTCCTACCTTGATGAACTACGCTTGACCTGATTCCCACTAGGGGATACGTAGGCAACCTACTCGGTTCGGTCATCAAAAATAAAACTGCCCGAGCGGCGTCCTTCTTCAAGCCTTAAAACGAACTACTCGGGACCTGACGCCCACTCGGGGATAAGTAGGCGGGCTCTCCAAAGCCCTCGGTCCCCTCGAAAAACCTGTGCTATACTAGGGGCAAACTGGCGTTTGCCCAGAACTACTTCAAAGCCCTAAAGCCAGGGGCAAACTTCGTTTGCTAGCCGAAGAACCCAGATATCTGTCTGAAACCCGTCTTTGGATCTCCTGGCTATCAAAATACATACTATAAAGAAGCAAATGAGAATTCATGGTATAGAAAGAATGAAGCCTAAAGCAAATTCAAAGCAAGGTAAAGAGCCGAGAAAAGACGTTTGAAAGGAAAATTCTTCATAAAAGACTAATTGAAGGGGATGAACACTTTGATTAAACACGTTAGAACTTTCCTAAAAGATAACACCACTTTTTGAAGAGAAAAATCACATTCAAAAGCGTAAACAAAGAGTAGACAGGGTCTGTCAGAAAGTTTTGTAAAATAGCAAGCTTTTCCCTGTTTCAGTCTACTTTATTATGCATGTGTCCGTCAAGCTCGCCTCGCAACCAAGGCTTGGATCTCTAGGAGATATTCAGTAGTAGTCGCAGTCAGAGCAGGAACCCTTGGGAAAGGAGCAGCCATTCTGCTGGACCAAGCCTCCATGAAAGCCTTCACAATAGAAGGACGCAAAGGGGACCCCCTGGTGAAATCAGCAGTCACAGATTCAGTGGCATCTTGCAAAAGTCCAAATTAACTGACGGACAACTCGGTCAGGAATGTAGAAAGTCGTAGCATGCAAACCCGGCAGCCAGATACCAGGTCGCCCAGGGAGGCGTACAGCAACAGAGCGACAGATCCACGACGGACAAACCCAACAGATGTCACTAGAAGAGAGACCCTGAAGCCAACCAAGCCATGCGTCGGCGGACTGAAACAAGCTGTGAATCTCCATGCGATCATAAGGAAGTGACCCACGGAGATGGGAAGCATGTATGAAGAGGTCTAGACGCTCCATGAGCCAAATTTGCAAGACAAAAGGTGCCCCAGCGGATAACATGACCCCAGTGGCATGAGCATGGGCCAATCCAATCAGAGTTTCACCAAGGACTAGCATAACAGCACTTTTCATCTCCCGCAAACCGCAGGCGATGGGTATGAGAGTTTCCGAAGATGATCGAAAGAGAAAGTAAGAGAGCATAGCAATCGACAAGGCACTACGTCGAATGATCTGATACTCACCATTGTAAGGGTCCCCTATGGGAGCATAAACAGAAGAAAGGCGCTCAAAGTCGATTTGTCTGTCATGAACAAAAGAGCCCGCCGCATTCCGAGACATGTGGAGAAGGGTGGCTAAGTCCCGAACATACCCGGCCTGAATCTGAGGAACCATCAATTCAGCAGAAGGATCCGTGTGGAGAATATCGCTAAACTCCTCAAATAAGGGGCAGATCTCCTGAGAGCCGAAACGAAAGACATTGAGAGCAGGATCCCAAAATTGGACGGCGGCGCGAAGTAGACCCTCATTTAGATTCATCTGTTGGAAAGAGAAGAGATCGTTTAGTCTGAAGCACTCAAAATTGAGCTTGTCAATGCCAGAGAGAGTATCCATCCATGGAAAGAGGATTTGAGAACTAATGGGGGCCATTTGGAGAGGAAATGAGAAGAAATGAGAAGTGTTTTGCGGAACTTTGAGAATGAAGGGATATAAATAGAAGAATAAGGCTGTCTACCTACCCGCGGCACTCGATAAAGTGCGGCGGCACTCGATGAGGTGCCGCGCGGCAGTCCGTGAATGCCGTTGCGGCACTTACTGACTGCCGTCGCGGCTCTCACTGAGTGCCGCGGAGACCTAACCGAGTGCCGTTCTGAGTTTTTCATTGGCCAGGATCTGTTTGTAACACGATCAGCCCACCTGCAAACAGAAAAATAAATGAGAAGCAATAAAACGTGTGCATCATGCAGCACGTACAAATACATTCATTCATTCATTTCATTTATTTGTACATTCCAAAAGATAAAAGAAACAAGAGCATTCAAAGATAAAAATAAAGACAGGATCAAGCCATGATCCCACATACGGCAAGAATTGGACCAAGCTATGGTCACACATACGGTGAAAAACAATAATGTAATAATAAAAGTATTAGGGATGCCTATCCTACCAACTGTCAGGGAGCAGCCATCAAAATAAAGCATATGTGTATATATACAGTCATCCACCAAAATGAAGTATAAATCTTCTCAAAAACAAAAAAAATGATAAAAGCAGGATCAGCTCCGACCCCGACCCCGACCCCGACCCCGGCCGCGAGTCTGACGCGTCGTGCGCCTAAGAGGCTCCTCCTCCGACTCGGTCCCGCTGCCTCCACCACTCTCTCCACGCCCGCTGCCTCGGCCTCTGCCACCGCTAGTGCCCTCGCCGCCGCCTCCGCCACGCCCAGCACCGCTACCTCCGGGGGCATCGCTGAGAGAGATGCCAAACTGCTGAAGCCGCTGTTGGAGCTGACCCACCTGCTGAGATAGGACTCTGATATCCTCCGCCTGAAATGAGAAAAATAAGTCCAGGCAACGTTGAAATAACGGATAAAATACTGAGAATAAAAGGAATAAAAGATCATACCTGGGCCCTCAGCTGGGTCGCAGCAGTCGCCCGAGCTCCCTCAGCCTGAAAAGCAAGATTAGTAAGAAGGGGGACAATCAAAATCACCGTCAAAGTAAAAGTGAAAGAGAAAGGTGGAGAGGAGTCTCTTACCATCCACTTGTGCCCGAGAACCCACTGTCGCACGCTATGGGCATACGTCAGGCCCTCCTCCGCGTAGGCACGCGGGACGACGTCATAATGGATAGGAATAGTGGGGGCGCCCCGTGATAGCCAGGGGATCGTCGTCACGTGGGGCTCACCAAATGAGACGGTCGACATGGTCCAGTCCCACTCAGGCAAGGCAGGAGGTCGAACCGCGGCAGGAACAGGCTGCAGACAAAAGTAATAGAACATGGATAAAGAATGAAAGATAATTCATAGAAAGGTTGAATGAATCATTTACTCACCCGAGTCACTTCCATCAGAGGGAAGTTCGGCATCAGCTTGGCGGCACGGAAGGCCGCATATCCGTCAGGATCGTCCAAGAAGCCGTGAATACCAAAGCTGGCTCGAGCAGCCGTGAACTCGCTGCCCTGAAGTGTATCCGTGGCCCTCATAGAGTCAGGAGGAGGGAATGGCACGAAGAATCTGGGGGCCGCTAGTGACTGCCTGGTCACCCTCTCTCCTAGATACCACGCCTGGCCCTCTGGCCCACATAGAAGTCGCCTCGTCGGGTCATACCTGGCCGACTCTCGAATCCCCACACTAGCCTCGGGCAGCACCCTGAGCCACGGCTGCCAGTGTACATGCTCCTCCCGTAGGTTCGTCAGGAAGTTCCTGAACGAAACAAAGTCGTGAGCTCCGATCTTCCGCCCAACCTTGTCCTTCGCCAATTTCAACCCCTGAGGCATGACGAGGGCATTAGCGTCGCGTGTCACTGGAGACATCATGCGAAAATACTCGTAGGACCAGATCTGCGATAATAAAATAAGGGGGTTAGTTTCTCAAATTGAATAAATTTTTGAAAGCATAAAAAGGGCAATGAAACGTGAAAATATACCTCCCACGCTCTCCAATACCCGCTGGTAGCAGCCGACCTGTCCCGGGAGATGACACTCATATGCCTGTACATGATAGATAACCCTGCACCAGCCCAATCAAACTCAGCGACCCGGTCCAGACGCTCCAGCGACGCCACCAAGGAAGCAGAAATCCGGTCACCCTTGGTGCTCAACAAGGAGCACCCCAGCATGTACACTCCTGGTCTGTCAAGTACCTCAGAGGCTCTCCGCCAAAAGCGATCCCTATGATCATGGAGAAGTCTAATGGCGTCAACATCATCTCGCCAAATGAAAAGTGAAAAGTACTCGTGGTATCCCACCACCGCTCAGTCAACGCATGCATCTGCTGTAGGTCGTTGGAGCTCTTCGTCAAGAGTTTGACGAAGTCTCCAAACCCTGCTGCGTCAATAAGCCCCCGTATGGTCTCACTCAGCTCCGTATACCACTCGTGGCCATGAGCAAGGCTGCCATGCCCTTTCAGGACCTTTGACTGCAGCTGCAAGAAAGAATAAAAAGGTTTGTTGTTAGGGAGTGGATAAAGAAGAAAGCAACAACAATGAATAAATAATAAATAAAGGAGTGTTTATAGGGGATTTCACAAGCAGAGCACTCGTTTGCATTTAAGAGGAAATGAATAAAAGAAAAAACTCAATATTCTAGCAAGGTTTCGAAAAGAAAAGAAAGAGAAATAGTAGTTTGTTCACATTCTCTAAAATACATGCACATATAAGGTTTGAAAGAGATTTTTGGGCCCGAAAAAAAATACAAGTTTCGAAGAGAAATGCGTAATTGCAAACATTCGAGAATCAATAAATGGCACTTAGAATGCCCAGGGAAAACTCGCCAGTGTAGTAAGAACAGGAGAAGGTTCAGGATTGCATTGGATTCTTTATTCACAAGCAATGTATCCCGATTAAATGGCTTTCAAGAGTCTTTGAGAAAAGTCAAAAGGAGAAAATAAAGGATAAGTGTTCGGAATGTTCAAACATAACATTCAGTTTCCGAGGTTCATGAGAATTAAAAAGAGAATAAAATAGATTTCCTTTACAAAAGGCATGGAATAAATTATTCGAGACACTCGGGGACACCACGAGCACGACATTCGGGACAGGGTATCTAAGGAGTTGTGTGGCAATCCTACGTTACATTCACGTAAAGAAGGAAATGCGGGAAAGAAATACGAAAAATAAATAAAAGGAGAGCGTTTACCTCGCGCTTGAACGCGCGGGCCGACAAATGCTCATCGGGGTCCCTCAGTAGGAGTGTGGCGTCCGGGTGATGAGTAGCAGTGTATCTGGCCTTCTTCTTACGCCCTGAACTACTCGCCATAATCTGTCAAAGAAAAAGAGAGAATCCGCGCGTTAGATTGATGAAAATTCGGAAAAATAGTGAAATAAACAGGTTTAATCAAACTCTGATCTAGCAGAACTAACCTGTGAATGTCGTAGATCAATATAGGAGTGAGGAAAGAAAAAGAGAAATTTTTCTCCAGAGAGATTTCGAGGGAGAGGAGTTTGAGAGAATGAAATGAAATGTAATGAACCCGGCGGTTTTAGCCACTGCCGCTCAAACGCGGCACTCAATTTTCTGTGCACGGCAGTCAGTCAATTGCCGCGCGGCACTCTCCGAGAGCCGCAACGGCACTCCGTGAGTGCCGCACGGCAGTCACCGAATGCCGCAAAAAACCGCGAGTGCCGCGATTAAGGCGGTTCAAGGATATTTACTTTCCCTCCAAAAATTCAAATCAAGTCCCGAAAATTAAATTTGAGGCCTCCAAAAATTGTCCTCATCGCACTTTTGGCCCTCAGGGTCGTTTTTAGGTACATGTTGACTACAAATTTTGAAATTTAAGAGTATCTATGAGCCCGTGGGCCTCCCAATTGTTGAAAATTGAAGATGTTTGAGCCCGTGGGCTCCCAATTCTGAATTGAAAATATTCGAGCCCGTGGGCCCAGATTTATATTCTCGGTTCTCGCAACAGATTTGCGTTAACCCCCGTTTGGGAATATAACAGATTTATATTCTCGGTTCTCGCAACAGATTTGCGTTAACCCCCGTTTTGGGAATATAACAGACTTATATTCTCGGTTCTCGCAACAGATTTGCGTTAACCCCCGTTTTGGGAATATAACAGACTTATATTCTCGGTTCTCGCAACAGATTTGCGTTAACCCCTGTTTTGAGAATATAACAGACTTATATTCTCGATTCTCGCAACAGATTTGCGTTAACCCCCGTTTTGAGAATATAACAGACTTATATTCTCGGTTCTCGCAATAGATTTACGTTAACCCCCGTTTTGAGAATATAACAGACTTATATTCTCCCCCCAAGATCAAATCAAAAAAATCATGACCCCTGTAAGAGATCTTCGCATCGGTCACTGAATTAGGTGATCTTCCCTAATTAACACGTCATACAAAATGCGTAAGGGAGACATGATGAGCATGACATTTGTACAATCGGTTCAATTCAGAAAGAACCGTGGCATGGCATTTGCATCACGATTGGATAGGTGCATTCATCCGTGTGACTACTTGTGTTTGTGTATGTTCGGCTCCCATGTTTGAACTACGCTTTGGTCTGATTCCCGATGGGATACGTAGGCAACTCGCCATCGAGCACGACCAGCATGAACCGTTCGTACAGCCGATTTTTGCAACGCATTTTGTTTTTACCTAAATTCGACAGTCTGGTCAAAGGCTTGTCTTCACACAAGCTTTGACATTCACTTATGGGACGCGTTGCCCCACAAGCTCTGTCAAAGAGGGGCAAACTGTAGACACCCCAATTTTGACCAACCGTCGAATTCAGGAGAGTTTCGCCTCCGTATCCGATGATAACAAGGACCGGAAGATTCGAAGTATTCCAAGCTCTTCAGAAAGTTCTCTAAAACGCGGTAAAATTTCACAGAAAAGAAAAAATACTAGGTATTTAGGAGAATTCAGGTATAAAACACAATTTTCGGAAAATATCCTCAAGAATCATTTGCTTTAAAAAAAGAAAAATCTAAAAGGGGGAATTCTAGCTAAAAATGGTACACGGCGGACTGCCGCGGCACTCTCTGAATGCCGTACGGCAGTCATAGAGTGCCGGGCCGGCATTCACCAAGTGCCGCCACAAATTTCTGACTGCCGTTCACTTTTAAAGTCTGTATTTTACAGTGCAATACGTATATGTATGCAGATAAGAACAAAATACTGATAAAGTAAGACTGACAAAAACGCGGCAATCAATTAATTGCTGCGGCGGTTGATGAGTGCCGCACGGCATTCACTGAGTGCCACACGGCATTCACTGAGTGCCGGTACGGCATTCATGGACTGCCGCGGCGGCATTCACGGAATGCCGCGGCAGTTTGTCGACTGCCACCCTGGGCAGCAGTCTGTCTAAATTCAGAAAGTACACATTGTACCACCAAATGAGAGAATTACACCTGTTTTTTGCTCCGAAATTCACCAAAAATACCTGGTAATTTTGCCTATAAGAGAGAAGGAGAGATATACAACAAGGGACCACTACATAGAACATCCATGACTACTACATCAACATATTTTGGAGAGAAAAGAGAAGAGAGTTTAGAGAATTAAGAAGAAGAGTTTGGAAGATCTTCAAAGAATACTTTGAGGATAATTTGGAGGTGATCCCTTATGCCTTAGATTGTTTGTTTACTCTTTTTCTTTTGGACTTCCAATCCTAGAATCTCTTGTTATTTTTTTTTGTCAAGCAAGCTTAGGAACTTCTATTTCTAATTCTCCCTTCAATTTCTTATATATGTTCTTCTCTTGAGAGTCTTGGAGATCTTCAATATCTCTCTTGATCTCTTGAGTATGATCCTTTGAACCTCATGTAAAGCTCATACTCTACATGAGAGTCAAAATTTGATCATCACTTTGTTTTATATAGTGGATCCAAGTCCATGCCCATGACTTGGATCCTCTAAACTTGATATTTAATGAAGTCATTCCCTTATTCTTCTTGAAACTTAGGATTATTAGTCATGTCTTTGTTTCCCATGACCATCAAATGGTAGGAGTACTAAGATGAATTCAAGCTTTGGTTTATAAAGTTTTGAGTTCATTGTTTGGAATTTTGAGGAGTTCATTTCATACTTCATCAAAATCCATAAGCACAAAGTGACTTTTAGTCTTCAAGGACCATCATATGGTAAGGAAAGTAGTTTGGTTTAATCTCAACCTCATGTTTTCAATAGTTGAGGTTAACCAACAAAGTTGAACTAGCAAAATAAAAACAGTGAGTTCATGAACTGTTTTTGATCAAAGATTTTTAGTTCAAAATCTAACCGTTGAAATCAAGTGAAACCAACGGGAAAGTGTCAATAACACATCGTTCTACCACTTTAATTTTTATTTTGAGGTGTTTTTTTGTTTAGAAAGGTTTGATCATGGGTTTTGTGAGACAACCACAATCTGTCCAGAATTTCAGAATAGTTTCAGAACAGCAAACCGATTTTAAAATTGATAGATCAAAGATCTAACCAAGTTTTCATGACCTCTAATAATTTTTTATAAGAACCTTAATGTGTTATGAAGGTTCCCTAAAAAGAATGAAGCAATTCGGACTTGTTTGCTATTTGTAAAAAATCATACAAGATCTCTGGACAGAGAGTTGTAAAATGCTGAGTGATGCCTAGTGTTTTCTACATTCCCGGAGATCTAACCGTTCAAACCTTGATTTTCTTTCTGGGTTAGAAACTAGACTCACAGAGGCATAATATATCCAAAAATCATTCAGATCTAACCATTGGAAGTATTTTATCTCTATTTTTGAACATCTGGTCTGCTCTCTGTAATTCATAAAAACTGCTACTATTTTTGTCTAATCTTATTTATTTCAACTCAAATGGTCTCTTAATGCCTTAAGACCCAAATCATACTTTGAATAATGATAACTTAGCTTAAACCCAGAGGCTTAGGGATACAAATTAGTGAATAAATTCATACCTCATGCTTGTTCATATTCGTGCATTCATTGATACATGACGATATTCATAAGTAGGACTTATCTCTTGTTTTAGTTGAACCTAATTGAACATGATTTAGGATTAATTACCCTTTGATATTATATATTGTCTAAGGAATATGTACTAACCTTTGTTTTGTAGCGCACTTGAGGTACAACTTTTCATCTCCTCTTTAGTTTATCTTAATTTCTTGATTTTATTGATTTTTCGACTCAATGCGCGACACCTTAGAATTAGGTTTTGCCTTATGTGTATATGTGATTAGAGACTCTTTTTTTAGGATTTTCTTTTGTTCGCATGCATTGCACGTTTACTATCGCTGCTGGATCTCGGGTAAGTTCACTTGTTCTCTATTGCATATCATATCGCTTGCTACCTGAATTATGTGGCTTTTGAATGGTATTTTGTCAATTACAATTTTACACCCTTTGGACATGCTTTTGTGATGTATATATGTATTAGTTGAGGGCATGCTTAGATTAATAAATTTGATTAAAAGGATGTTGAGTAGAGGCCTGTCGCAAGATAGGATGAGAGAGGGTGTTTTAGTCCGACGGGCTCCTTATTCTTTCATTCCATAATCCCCGGACCTAGTTAATCTCTGGTTTCTAAAAGATCAGTTTGCTTTTAAAATGGTTTCTTAATTTTCCTTTTAAAAATTAAGTGGCGACTCATTTGTTTTAGAAATTGATTTTGAAAAAGCTGTGGGTAAGAAAAATGCGATATCCACAACGATAAGTTTTCTCATCAACAAATTTCTCGACTAATCGTCATGCCACCGAAGAAGAGTAAGAAGGCTGACCAGCAGTCCGACCGGGATGTTCCTCCGGCCCCGGCAACGGCTGCGGCAGTCATGACATCTGAGCAAATCATCGCGACCCTCACACAACTCCTGGAGGGCCAACGTCAAATCCAGCAACAGATCGAAGCCCTGCTAGCCCAGCAAAGCAATCCTCCAGTGGCCGAGAAACGACCCGGGAACGTTGCGTACGGTCGGGAACCGATATTGACCAGACAACGTGCCCGAGCCAACCCGTCCCGTGTTGAGGATGCCAGAGACATCAACAGTGGGCGTGCTGCCCGAGAGGAAAGGCAGGAGCATATGGCCCGAGAATCAGTCCAGGGCCACTCGGTCAAGCGCCGAGTTGTCCCTAGGCGAACGGTTACCCGGAGTCATAGCCGAGCCCGATCCCAAAGAACGGCACCCCGCCATGAAGAAGCATCTTCCACCAACCCGACTAGTTCCTTAGATAACGGTCGGGAAGGAGTGGAAGCCCAAATCAAGGACTTGCAGAAGTAGATCGATGGAGTGGACAAAAAGCTTGGTCAAAACCGCCCTCAGAATCAGGCCAATACCGAGACAGAGTCACCATTCTCCAGCCAGATCACGAGATTCTCCATGCCGCGCAAATTCAAGCAGCCTCGCCTAGATCCCTACAACGGCTCGGGAAGCCCGGTCGACCACATCCGAACCTATAAGGCTCAGATGGCCTTAGCCACCAACTCCGATGAACTACGCTGCCTAGCCTTCCCCAGCACTTTGAAAGGCCCGGCCATGCAGTGGTTCTACTTCTTGGAGCCCCGATCGGTCTGCAGTTTCAAACAACAGTTCATCAACCAATTCGCCGGTATGCATGAGCAGCCAAAGCCAGACATGCAGCTACTGACGGTCAGACAACGGAATAATGAGTCCCTCAAGGAGTTCACCGACCGGTTCAACCAACAGAAGCTTCAAATTCACAATTTGAACGAGACAGTCGCCATCATAGCCTTCTGTTTGGGAGTTCAACACACCAAGTGCGCCGCATCGTTCCACAGAAACTAACCGGTAACCTTGGTCGAACTCGCAGAGAGGGTTGGAAAATACATTGACACTGAAGAATTTCTGAAGATCAAAGACCCCGGGCAAGAAAGCGACAAGTCCTCCAGAAGTAAGCGAAAGCGAGATCAGCCCGGGAGTTTAGGCAGTTCTTTCAGTTCACAGCGATCAGAGTCCGGCAGCCCCGACACGACCCCCAGTTCACAGTGGTCTGAGTCCGGCCGCCCTGACACGACCTCCAGTTCACATCGGTCAGGATCAAGCAGTTCCGACTTTGCCTCCAACACAGAGAAATCTGGATTCCGACGATCCTGATCCAACCTCCTGTCTCCATCGGTCTAGATGAGTCCGACTGCAGTGGTACTTGCTTGATCACCACATGAGGCTCCACCGATTGTCAGAGAAATCATCTAAAGACCTCGGGCTCGACCTCGAGGCGTACAAAGACCTCGGGCCTAACCCCGAGGCATGCAAAGACCTCGGGCCTAACCCCGAGGCACAAAAAAGCCCTTGGGCTCCGAACCCAGGCACTCAAAAGACCTCAAGCTCCGAACTCAGGCACTAAAAAGACCTCGGGCTCCGAACCCAGGCACCAAAGACCTCGGGGTCACGCCCGAGGCACCGGCTTTGCTTAGGTCCAACCGACGATGGGGGCAAACCCCCTAGGTGGCCAACGATGGCAAGCTTCAAAAGACCCTGCAACCACCATGTTCCAGGTCGGTTACCTACAGATCATAGCCTCTGTAAGACCCTCGTCTTAGCAAAAGCTTGGGGGGCAAGACGGCGTAGTGAACTAAACAGGTAATCAGACCGGGTATCTACAGGCCTCACGGATAACCAAGTCAAAATCTTGGACAACCCGAGCACCTACAGTACTCAGAGGCATTAACTCCACTTAGGTCCAGACCGATGATAGAGGTGACTAAAATCTCTTAGGTTGGCCGATGATAGAGGAGAAAAAGGACCCTAAAGCAACGTGATTTAGGTCGGCTCCACCAACATGGTCAAGCTCTTCTCCCAATAGTCTTGACGAAGGCTGGCCGGGCAGAAAACAACCATCCTGGGGAGTTAACATTAAAAAAAGGACCCTAGAGCAATACGCTTTAGGTCGGCTTTTCCAACATGGTAAAATCCTTCTACCCACAGCCTTGACGAAGGTTTACAGGCAGAAGATAACCATCCTGGGAGCTAACTCAAGCAAAAAAAACTCCGAAGTAGGCCGAGTCTCAACTCTCAGTCACTTCCCGAGCACTCAAAGACTCCGAATTAGGCCGGGTCTCAACTCCCGGTCAGTTTCCGAGGACTCAGCAGGCTCAGAAGCCCCGAGGAAGCTTCCACAAGCACTCAGACAGCGGCAAGTAACATCAAACTGATTTCCAAACTTGCCCCGATATAGCATCTGGCCAATCTTGGAAATGGGGGGCAGCTGATAAGCCCAAAATTGGCTCTATCCTATGACCGAGCGGTTCAAATCAGCAGCCAGTCCAATCATGCACAACTCCTCAGAAGCATCAGCCCGAGCAGTTCAGTCTATTCATCATCCCGAGCGGTTCATTCACGACCCGGCCAGCAGGTCGGGAAAACCGCACATGCACATCCCGCCGCGGGAACAGCTCATCCGGGCCCACATGCATGATCCCGACCATTACAGGCAGTTTCCTACTCAAGCTAGAAGACTAATGGAAAGTGTACACTATTTCCTAATCCAATTAGGAAATCCCCATAATTAATGCCAATCTATATTAATAGGATTATATTTCCTTATCCATGTATGAGTGGGTCTCTTGCATCTATAAAAGAGACCTCTCACCCCCCATTGAAGGGGCAGCCAATTCTCTAGTCTACATGGCACCTCTATAAATTCACCATTATATGCATACACCCGGCCGGTATTACTGGTAGTGCCGCCCCTCTTTGTTGGCTCACCAGGCCCGCCGGTGATTTGCTAGTGAACGTGCTCAGACACACCCGTGGACGTAGGTACCTTCATTAACAGGGCTGAATCACATACAAAAAATAGTCTCTCACTCTCTCTCTCTCCTTAAACTGCTCTATTTACTCTTACCAAATTTTGACATCATCATGAATTGTTCTTGAAACAAATAAATCAAAGAAAACAAGGATGCTTAGCAAGCTAGAATGATGCATGTTAATCTTTGAGAAGAGAAGATCTCTCAATCTCTGGGACGGATGAGAATGGATGATTAGATTGAGGGGAAGCATGAACGTGTGATCATGATCATTGCTTATAATCTTCTTAGATTAGGAGTCACAAAAATCCCAAATCTTGCATGAATACAATGTATGTATCTAGACTGTGCCAAGGTTGTAGTGTGTTTTGTGTTCATGGATTCCTAGAATGACTTAGAAGTCTAGAATGTGTATGAATAAATGAATCAAATCATCATGGGATATGTAAAAATGTAGTATGAACTACTTCCTAAGACATGAGCTAATTTAGAGTGCATGTAAGCATCAAATCAAAGGGGGGAAGTAAAAGTGTGCTTGCTGTGAATAGTGGACAGAACAATAGCATGATCTTTTGGAAATTGAAAAGAGGGGTTAGGAATGTTTTCAATGAATGCTTTTTTATGGAGATCTTCCTTATTGTGTTTAGAACACAACACAAAAATCCAATCTTTAATAACTATTACAAATTAAGAGAAATCATATGAACAATGGAGGTTACCCAGAAAAAGAGTTCGTACTGTCGACTGAAATGTCAAAAAATCTTAGAAAATGAAAACAAATGATCTAGAGACCCATTTTATACATAACGTTCCCTAAGACATTGATGTTCAAGGAAAAAATAAGTTAGGACCACTCTGTGTGGAAAAGTTTTCTATAAAACAAGTTGCAAGTAGACCAAGCTGCTGTGACAGCAAAAACAGAATATCTGGAGAGAATGTTTGGGCCCAAATGGACCATTTTCAAGTATTTCCAAGTTAAGCCAAAAATCATGGGTGTTCCCTAATGAGTTAGGAAGATTTTCCAAATGGTCTTGCAACTATACATTGAGTATTGAGTTCTAGAGAAATCTTTGAACTCAGATCACTCACTGTTTTGACTCATTATTTTGAAGATTTTGGGGAAAACTAAAGTTTTCTTTCTTGAGATCAAAATGAGGGGTTTTAAGAGGGGTTTTGAAATAGAGACTTTGAAAGTATATTTTCAACATCAAATAGAGATTATAACCTCTTGGAATATCAACATCAAACTCATCATCAAGAACCTCCAAGATTGTTGGAAGGATTCATTTTTTTTTTAACATAACTTCAAGGATACCTTGGAGGTATTGAAGTTATAACCATCATCTATCAAACATGGTTTTGAGGTCAAGAGCTACTATCCATAAGGATTCACTCACCTCAAACTTCATGTCATCATTTAGAGGATGATGAACAAGGAAGTAAATAAAGAAAAAAATAAAAAGAAATGAGGTTAGGAAGAGACAAAGATAATATGAACAAGTAAGTAAATAACAATCAATAGATGATAATCAGTGTAATTTTGGACTTGTAGCTTGGTGTTTCACTCATATGTGGTGACATTTGGACATGGAAGTAGCTTCCTATCTCATGGATGCTTAGAGAAATGGTATTTGGGTGTATTGATGATGAAATATATAGAAGAATGGTGGAGGAAAACAAGATTGGAACTCACTTTCTATAGAAAAATAGTAGGAGGAAGCTCTTTTCTCACTTCTAAATCTATCTCTATCTCTCTTTCTCTCTACAACTTTATCAAGCTTTGCACTTGGCCCCCCTAAAATGAAGAGTAATGGGGGGTATATATAGGCTAATTTGGGGTGGTTTTGGGGTTTTAGAAGTACTCCCATTGGTCCCAAACAACTAAAAACATAGAGCTACGTTGTTTTGGTTTCTAATTAATCAAAAAGGACCCCCAAAAGAAATTGCAAAAATGGACTATTCTGGAGGATAGTGCCGCCGCGGCACTGGCCATGTGCCACTGCAGCAGTGGCCCAGTGCTGCCACGGCACTGCTCCTCAGATGCCCAAAAAATTACGTTTAGGCCCCCAGAGGTTCCGGTATTCGCAAAAAGGCCCTATTTCGTCCGAAATTCACAGAAAATGCATACGAACTCCAAATTGAGGTTGTGATATACCTTAGGAAAGGTAATGGAGTCTACCTTTCATAAAAAATATTTCAGGGATAGGTTACTTTAAAAAGTTTTGCGGTATTCACGATAAAAGCCGATTTGATCGCATTTTCCACCTTCGGAAATTCATAATAGATTCATTTGAAATCCAAAAATTATGTGCGATATACCGTTGGAAAGCTATTGACCTATAATATCTATGAAAAATGTTTGAAAATTGTTACAGTGCTCCGGTTTCAAAGTCAAATTTTGGTCAAACTGGTCAAACTTGGGATTCCCGGGAAGTTCTGGAAACCTCTGGGAGCTCCTAGGAGTTGACGTTTTCGTGCGATCTTCTTTTAAAACTCATTTTAATACTTTCCACATGATCTAGAATGATCCCGGAGAATTCAGACATTTTTGGTCAAACTTGGTCAAACCTGGTCAAACTGGTCAACGGAGACTTTTCGGGAACTTTCGGGACTTTCGGGGGTCTCTGGGAGCTGACGATTTCATCTGATTTTACTGAAAAACTCATTTTTTTTACTTTTCTTACGACATAGCATGTTTCTAGAACTTTTGGACCAAATCTGGGAGTTTTCGGGCTTTCAGGGGCATTTTGGTCATTCTGAGCATTTTGATAAATAGAACTAACTTCCAGGAGTCCTTTTGAGTCTTTTTCGATCATTGTGAACCACCAAGCTATGGGTCTCCTAGATCTATAGCCTACAAAATGGGGTGTCTACAGTTTGCCCCTCTTTGGCATGAACTTGCGAGGCAACGCATGTCGCAAGCGAGTGCCAAAGCTTTGAAGAGACAGGTCTTTTGGAGGCTGTAGATTTAGGATAAAAAGCATTGCAAAAGATGCAATGATGCTGAGGCCAGTGCTGGTCGTGCTCTGCGTGAGCTGTCTACGTATCCCAAGGGGAATCAGACCAGGACGTAGTTCAGGGCACAAAGGAACAAATCACACATGCACAACGAGACAGGCAGATGATATGTTATGAGGATGATATGCAATGCATGGATGTGATATGAATTGTGTCATGAGTCCTAGTGTTCTAATCCTAGTACGAACTGGTGCTGTGGGGTGTACCACTCCGAGTGGACTTGTGTCGTGCCTGTATTATGTTCTAAAGTGCTTGTGGTCCTAGTACATGTGCTCTGCGTATTCGCCACTCTCAGTGGGCTTAGTGATTTACGCTTCACTATGACTAATAGACTTGTGAGGGATCTCGACCTGGAGGTCTTACACAAGGAAGAGCGCGGTGCTCAAAGTGATACTACGGTGCTCAAAAGAATGCTTATGGTGTGTTTGCCACTCCTAGTGGCCTTTGTGATTTGTGTGTGCCGCGACCGATGGGCTATGTGTCATGTTATGGCCAATTTGTCGTGTTGGATAAAGTGACTCTCTAGACTTGACTCGTGCTCCCCTTAATCGTGATACTATGGACTCGATGACTCTCGGAGTCTCGACGGTGCTTCTCAAATTTCAATGATGATCCTCAATTCTCAACGGCGCTTATGTTGTTCCTTAAATCTTTGACGGTGCTTCTCAATGCTTCTTGATTCTCAATGGTGTTCTTCAAATCTTAACGATGCTCCTCGACTTTTCAACGATGTTTTTCAACTCTTCTGATGCTCCTCAACAAATCTGATGCTCCTCAACACATCCGATGTTCCTCAACTCTTCAACGACGCTTCTCAACAAATCTGATGCTCCTCAACACATCCGATGTTCCTCAACTCTTCAACGATGCTTCTCAACAAATCTGCTACTCCTCAACACATCCGATATTCCTCAACTCTTCAACGATGCTTCTCAACAAATCTGATGCTCCTCAACACATCCAATGTTCCTCAACTTTTCAACGATGCTTCTCAACAAATCTGATGTTCCTCGACACATCTGATGCTCCTCCTCAACAACACACTTGCACTTTGAACCTTAAACATCTTATCAAAATATCTGGACTTTGGGCCCTAAAATACATCTTATCAACACTCCTCATCAACACATCTGGACTTTGGGCCCTAAAACATCTCATCGACACACCTTATCAGCAATAATTTCTTGGTGTTGGCGATATTTCCTCCGATCAGCCACCTTGAGAAACAACTAACGATTTGTAGTTTGCAACCACTTACGAGTTTATGCCACTCGTACTTAGGACACTTTTCATGTTGAGACCTTCACTGGTGCAGTAATAATGTTTGGTAATTCTGCTTGTATCCAAAGTTTTTTTCATAATTGGGAATCACCTTTAACCCACACATTTGAGACCAAACAGGAACAACAAGGAAAGTTGGGTTAGTTTGTATGAAACCTTGATCTCTGACACACTTGTGATCAGATTACTACTGACTCAAACAAAAAGGATTGACTTGGACATAAAATTCTCAAATTGCCACAATCCAATGTGCCTTCATCATGAATGATGTACCGCTCATCTTTTATGTTCACTCCTCATCTTAATATGACATCACTTTTCTGATAAATCTGGTTTTTGAAAATTCATCCCTATTGATCTAATCAATTTTCTACTTTTCCCAGAAGTGCTTTGAATTAGTGCCTTAGCTTTTAGAATAAAAGATGCTCCATTTCAAAAAATTTCAAAACAACTTGGTGACTTGAGAACTCGCCCTTGGTGTGAAGGGATCGTGTTAGGCAAACGGAGTTTGCCCCTAGTTTGAGGTGTACGAAGTGGAATTCATAGGCAAACGAGGTGGGTGACCGAAGTTTGCCCCTAGTTTGGAATGATGGTTTATTGGAGGTTTTGGGAAAACGAGATAGGTGACCGAAGTTTGCCCCTTGTATGAAGGGTAGATAGTAAAATTTAGGCAAACAAGGCGGGTAGCCGAAGTTTGCCCCTAGTATGAAAGGTAATTTCTGGCTTGAGGCAAGGACCGTGACTTTAATCTCTCAAATGCTCATAACTTTTGCCTAGGCACTAGTGAGGTGACCTAGCGAGCTCTTTTATCTCTTTTGTTATTGCTCACCTTGGATTTAGCTCTAATTTGTGCCTAGGCATCCTTTCAGATTTTTGACCTAGCAAGCCATCTTTCTTTTCTTTTTGAAAGTCTGCCTACGTACCGTCGAGCAGGGATCAGGTCCAACGTAGTTCGGCCCAGGACCTTTAAAGAAGAGGGGTTAATATTGATGGTGTCGACCGAACCGATGCGATTGCCTACGTATCCCCTAGTGGGAATCAGGTCGAGCGTAGTTCAAGCCAGGACCTTTAAAGAAGAGGGTTGAGGGTTTTTCAAACCAATCGTCAAAGAAATTCAAACTTAGGTCACTTGTGGTAGCTTTGAATAAGAAGATCAGTTTCGGTCTCCCTTTCTTTTCTTTTCTTTTCTTTTTCTTTTTTCTTTTTCTTTTTCTTTTTCTTTTTATTTTTCTTTTGTTTTGAGGATTGATCCTTTTCACTTTCTCCTAGCCAGTCAATTTCCCTTTTCACATAGTTGATTTTTGTGAGATCTTTTGATCACAATTTTGAAATTCCAGAATGTGCACGTCAGCTCTCGGGATTTATGTGTGGTCGTTCCGAGCCTTTGAAATGTGATCTAGGCACGTTTTTATGATGTACCTTGAAGCGTACAATTCTCTCATTTGTAAAATCATTTTGACTGGCTAGGGTCGGATCTTGGAAATCAACACCTTTTCAGCTCTAACTTTTGCCTAGGCGCCCTTTCGGGTTTTCAACCTAGCGAGCTTTTTTTTTTTTTTTTCTTTGTTTCTTTTTTTTTTGAAAGTGGAGATGAAACTCACTGAAATGTTTGGATACCATCAAGGACTAAGTCTGTATTGCTTCCAATCGGAATGATTATATGGCTCCTAATTAGATTGGCCTTAAGACTTCGAAATGGTGGAAAAAGGGTGTTGGTAAGCCTCAAGTCAGTTTCAAGTATGTCTTTTTGAGATTTGAGTAAAAGCATCTTTTAAATTCTTAAAGTAAGACTATTCAATTCTCGGCTCTTCATCGGTGCCAGCGTGAAATCGACTTTGACCTTTTCAGGGTTTTTTTTTTGTTTGATGCAAAAATTTATTAGCAGAGTAATATCCATGGTAATTTGAAAAGTGACATTTTCAGTTCAGCAATTCATGCACTTATGACTATACACATCAGATTACGCAAAATGAGATTTCATTCCATCAGAAGAGAAGGATTACATTACTCGACACAAACAACTCGATGACAGACACACTTGACCACAAGACTAAACTTGAAATATACTCAAAACATAGGGCAGACTCGACTTGGTCTCAAATTGAATGTCTTTGTGACCCATTTATTATTATTACTATTTTTTTTTAGCAAAAGTTCCAAACACTATCGCTCCACTGCACGGATTCAACATTCATGGGTGTCAATGAAATGGATCATTTGAAAGGATAGGCCATGGGCTTAAGTGATATGGGGTTGAATGGGTGGTGGCTCGATGATTCCTCGATCAATGAGGTCTTGGATATCTTGGCGGAGACGTATGCACCGGTTGGTGTCATGGCCAAGGCCTTGGTGGTAGGCACATCGTTTGGACAGGTTATAGTTAGGTGGTGGGGGATCGGCACGAGGCTGGAGGAGTTGGAGGTGTCCCTTTTTTAGCAGGCGGCCTAAGGCTATAGAGGGGGAGATATCTAGCTTGGAAAATTCACGGGGTACCCTATTTTGGTAAGGGCGTCTAGGCGAGCTGGTTTGGTCTGTGAGCTGGTATGATTGGGAAGAATAGGCCATGGGTTGGTTACTAAGGGCGTTGACATCCGAAGGGTTTTGGGAGTAGTCGGGCCTCTTGGACTGGGTTTGTGATTCTTCATTCTTGATTTTCCCTTCCCTGATTGCATCCTCAATTCTAGTCCCAATCTCAAACAGTTCTTCAAATGTTAAGATGGACTGGTAGAATAGTTTTTCATGGTACAACGATAATAGATTCTTGATCAACATCCGAACTTGTTCCTTTTCGACTGGTCGGTGGATCATTTGGGCCACTTTGTTCCTCCATCTTCTCAAGAGCGCAACGAAGGACTCATTGAAGTTCTGCCGGGTAGTCTCCAGATCCTGAATGGTGACATCGAGCTCTTGGTTATAGGAGTAATGATCAACGAAGACCTGGACTATATCTTCCCAAGTTCGCGTCTAGAAAACTCCAAAGGTCGAAAACCAGGATAGAGCACCCTTGGCGAGGGTTTGAGGGAACAACATTGGAATGTGCTCATGGGTGCAGCTTATTGATTGGAAAACACTAATGCAGAACTTTACGTGACTCTTCGAATTCCCAGTCCCATCAAAATGGTCAATTTCAGGCATTTTGAAGTTCTCAGGCAGCTTTAATTTGTTGGGCTCAAACAATCCTTCCAGATCTAACATGTAATCGTCGACCCCCTTACTCTTTCTCAGTATGTTCTCAAGCTTGTCGACCTCATCATCTACATTGTTCTCGGGATATGGTACAAACCCAGGCGGTGGTGGCAGTATAAACCCCGGTGGCGGTAGGAACCCAAGTGGGTATTGTGGTTGTTGTTGTTTCAGTTCTTCCATAAAGGCTAAAACTTGGGCCAACCAGTCAGACTGTTGGTTGATCATTTCTGTCATTCTTGCCTCCAAACCTTCTGGATCCATAAAGCTGACTTTCGACTGAGCGATTCTGACAAGGTGACTCCCTAATCCTCTGACTCACAAATGCAGATCCTGGGTGCTCAAAACTTGTACTAACATATAGGTGTGAAAAGACTATGTCAGACTTTTAACAGTGATGATTGAGATGACAACTATAGTGATGTTAACACACGTGGACTGACTCATGTACAGCCTGACTGAAACAGTGCATGCAGACCGATAGGAATGGTGTATGCAAATGAGACAAGCATGCGGATGTAAGCCCTAATCTATATGATGCTCCTATTTCTAACAGATAACAGATAAACAAATAAGGTCCTAACTATATAGAGTGTGCTAACCTTACTTTCCAGTATGATCACCAAGGGATAACAGGGATTTTCGGAGTTTTATGAAGGCTTTTAGGAGAGACTGGGCATTTCTGGTTGATTTGGACTGAGCTTCTAGGAGAAATTGGGAAATCAGAATTTCTGGGAGAAATTGGTACATCTAGGCATTTTTGGAAAGTTTGGATGGAGTTGCTGGAATTTTTGGGAAATCTTGGAGGTTTGGATAGAGCTTATGGGAAAACATGAAAATTTGGGTAAGTTGGACAGAGTTTCTGGGAGAAACAAGTATACCGGAGTTTCTGGGAGAAATTGAGATTTCTGGGTAATCTGAGAGATTTGGACAGAGCTTCTGGGAAAATAGGTATATCTGGGTAAGTCGGACAGAGTTTCTAGGAGAAACAGGTATATCAGAGTTTCTGAGAAAAATTGAGGTTTCTGGGTATTCTGGGGGAAGCAAGAATATCTGGGGGGACATAAGTATATCGGAGTTTCTAGAAGAAATTGAGATTTCTGGGTAATCTGGGGAAAAATAGGGATTTCTAGGAAATCTGGGTGATTCGGACAGAGTTTCTAGGAGAAATAGGGATATCCTGATGAGTTGGGTAGAGTTTTTGGAAGAAATAGGGATATACGACGAGATTAGGTGATGATGGTGATCATACTCTCTAGCAAGTTTTCATACTCCTATGTCTCAGGACCAACAAACAAGGTTTGCGGTGTATATCTTTGTAAGCATGGAGCAGACATTCTTATCATGGTGCCTAGGCAAGTCAACTCAATGTGATCATATGTGAGTGATTGCCTTGGGGATCATAAGAAAGAGGTTCTGCCTCATGTCACATAAGCGTCTACACCGCGCAGCTAATCCCGTCAGGGCATACAACAGTTATATCACATTGTCCTATTTGTAAAGATAAATCAACAGTTCTATGAAAGGTTCTACAGGAATCTATATGCAAAGGCTGGGTTTAGTCAAAGAGGGTCCGTTGACGAGAGTTCCAATATACCGTCAGAGACACAGTACAGAAGTATTTACTCTTTTTGATATACCTTGGAAGGTACAGTATCCACGGTGACTTGTGCCCTGGCACAGCAAGACCTGAACAATGTCAGCGCCGCGTTTCAGACACAATCGGAGGGGTGAAATGCAAGAGTGCGATGCGATGAACCAGACACAGTAAAAAGATAATTTTAAGGATGCTTCTTATGAGTCAAACCTCTATATTATTTTGTTTTAAAAAAAAAATATCCCCAGTGGAGTCGCCAGATTGTGGACATGCGGGATTCCACCACTTGCTTGTTTTTGTTTGAAATTTGATTTCGAAAAGAGAGAGAAAAGGGGTCTGTTGAAAATAGATACAGAGTCGCCACTTGGTCTTTAAGGAACCAAGAAACCTAATTTTGACTCACCCAAATGGATAAAGGGCACCGGCCCTTCATAACCAAAGAACTTGGCTCGGGGTTTTGGTACGAGAGAGGAAGGAGCCTTTGTCGACTAAAACACCCTCAACTCGCCCCGTCTTTCGACGAGTCTCAATTAGCATCCAAATAATCATCTTATACTATAATGGTTCAACAATTAATACTATGATAGTATATTACATCACATAAGAAAATTTGAAATAGAAGATCTAAAGATAAGATACCATTCATAAGATCTACGCCAAGTATCACACAATGCAAAGTGAAAGATCACACAAAACAAACCTAGGAAAAATCTTCTAATCACATATCAAGTAATAAAGTTTTCCTAATCTAAGGGGACATGAATTGTTCTTGAAACAAATAAATCAAAGAAAACAAGGATGCTTAGCAAGCTAGAATGATGCATGTTAATCTTTGAGAAGAGAAGATCTCTCAATCCCCGGGACGGATGAGAAAGGATGATTAGATCGAGGGGAAGCATGAACGTGTGATCATGATCATTCCTTATAATATTCTTAGATTAGGAGTTACAAAAATCCTAAATCTTCCATGAATGCAATGTATGTATCTAGAATGTGCCAAGGTTGTAGTGTGTTTTGTGTTCATGGATTCCTAGAATGACTTAGAAGTCTAGAATGTGTATGAATAAATGAATTAAATCATCATGGGATATGTAAAAATGTAGTATGAACTACTTCCTAAGACATGAGTTAATTTGGAGTGCATGTAAGCATCAAATCAAAAGGGGGAAGTAAAAGTGTGCTTGTTGTGAATAGTGGACAGAACAGTAGCATGATCTTTTGGAAATTGAAAAGAAGGGTTAGGAATGTTTGAAATGCATGATTTTTTATGGAGATCTTCCTTATTGTGTCTCGAACACAACCCAAAAAGCCAATCTTTAATAACTATTACAGATTGAGAGAAATCATATGACCAATGGAGGTTACCCCGAAACAGAGTTCGTATTGTGTACTGAAATGTCAAAAACTCTTAGAAACTGAAAACAAATCATCTAGAGACCCATTTTATACAGAAAGTTTCCTAAGACATTGAAGTTCAAGGGAAAAATAAGTTAGGACACTCTGTTTAGAAAGGTTTTCTGTAAAACAAGTTGAAAGTAGACCAAGCTGCTGTGACAACCAAAACAGAATATCTGGAGAGAATGTTTGGGCCCAAATGGACCATTTTCAAGTATTTCCAAGTCAAACCAAAAATCATGGGTGTTCCCTAATGAGTTAGGAAGATTTTTCAAGTGGTCTTGCATCCATACATTGAGCATTGAGTTCTAGAAAAATCTTTGAACTCAGATCACTCACTGTTTTGAAGATTTTGGGGAAAACTAGAGTTTTCATTTTTGAGATCAAAATGAGGGGTTTTAAGAGGGGTTTTGAAATAGAGGTTTTGAAAGTATATTTTCAACATCAAATAGAGATTATAACCTCTTGGAATATCAATATCAAACTCATCATCAAGAACCTCCAAGATTGTTGGAAGGATTCATTTTTATTTGAACATAACTTCAAGGATACCTTGGAGGTATTGAAGTTATAATCATCATCTATCAAACATGGTTTTGAGGTCAAGAGCTACTATCCATAAGGATTCACTCACCTCAAACTTCATGTCATCATTTAGAGGATGATGAATAAGTAAGTAAATAAAGAAAAATAAAAATAAATGAGGTTAGGAAGAGACAAATATAATATGAACAAGTAAATAACAATCAATAGATGATAATCAATGTGATTTTGGACTTGTAGCTTGGTGTTTCACTCATATGTGGTGACATTTGGACATGGAAGTAGCTTCCTATCTCATGGATGCTTAGAGAAATGGTGGTTGGGTGTATTGATGATGAAATATATAGAAAAATGGTGGAGGAAAACAAGATTGGAACTCACTTTCTATAGAAAAATAGTAGGAGGAAGCTCTTTTCTCACTTCTAAATCTATCTCTCTCTCTCTTTCTCTCTATAACTTTATCAAACTTTGCACTTGGCCCCCCTAAAATGAAGAGAAATGGGGGGTTTATATAGGCTAATTTGGGGTGATTTTGGGGTTTTAGAAGTACTCCCATTGGTCCCAAACAACTGAAAAGATAGAGCTACGTCGTTTTGGTTTCCAATTAATCAAAATGGACCCCCAAAAGAAATTACAAAAATGGACTATTCTGGAGGAGAGTGCCGCCGCGGCACTGGCCATGTGACACCACGGCAGTGGCCCAGTGCCGCCGCGGCACTGCTCCTCAGATGCCCAGAAAATTACGTTTAGGCCCCCAGAGGTTCCGGTATTCGTGAAAAGGCCCTATTTCGTCCGAAATTCACAGAAAATGCACACGAACTCCAAATTGAGATTGTGATATACCGTTGGAAAGGTAATGGAGTCTAATTTTCATAAAAAAATAGTTCGGGGATAGGTTACTTTGAAAAGTTTTGCGGTATTCGCGATAAAAGCCGATTTGATCGCCTTTTCCACCTTCGGAAATTCATAATAGATTCACTTGAAATCCAAAAATTATGTGCGATATACCGTTGGAAAGCTATTGACCTCTAGTATCTATGAAAAATGTTTGAAAATTGTTACAGTGCTCCGGTTTCAAAGTCAAATTTTGATCAAACTGGTCAAACTTGGGATTCCGGAGAAGTTCTGGAAACCTCTGGAAGCTCCCAAGAGCTGACGTTTTCGTGCGATCTTCTTTTAAAACTCATTTTAATACTTTCCACATGATCTAGAATGATCCCGAAGAATTCGGACGATTTTGGTCAAACTTGGTCAAACCTTGGTCAAACCGGTCAACGGAGACTTTACGGGAACTTCCGGGACTTCCGGGGGTCTCTGGGAGCTGACGATTTCATCTGATTTTACTTAAAAACTCATTTTTTTTTACTTTTCTTATGACATAGCATGTTTTCAGAACTTTTGGACTAATTCTGGGAGTTTTCAGGCTTTCAGGGGCATTTTGGTCATTCTGAGCATTTTGATAAATAGAACTAACTTCCAGAAGTCCTTTTGAGTCTTTTTCGATCATTGTGAACCACCAAGCTATGGGTCTCCTAGATCTATAGCCGACAAAATGGGGTGTCTACACACTTGTGAGACACATATGCAAGTCATGCATATGTGTTGTCACCTTTTTCCCTTATTTCTACTTACCTCCCCCAATTTTCTTTAAGCTTTATTATGAAACCCCCATGTTAATTACATTAGCTACCCACCTTTTCTAAATGGATTTAATCTTAGTTCCGCATGGGTCCCAACATGGTCCCATATAATTTATGAGGTTACTATTAATCCTACCATTTATCAATTGTATTCAAATACGCCCTCACATGGGTACCCAAACGGGTTCCTTTTACTTATCACAAGACATAATGTAATCTTTAAACATTTAAACAAGTATTCATATAAGCATATAATGGCATCTAAATGCAAATTATTTTACTTAGACCTTCATTGGGTCCCACTTTTATACCAGTCCTGTCTTTTACAGAACTTTCATATGTGTCCGCATTTGAACACCTTTTTACTTGTGGGTTCATAACCCCACCTTAAACCATCTCATGCATTAATTATCTTTAATTAACACATATTAATATCACATTAATCTTCTTTTCCGGGTACGGGTGTTACATTTCTCCCTCCCTTTTAAGAAGTTTGTCCCCAAACTTATTCTTACCTCATCAGTCGAACAAGTGCGGGTACTTCTCCCTGATCTCATCTTCTCGCTCCCAAGTTTCCTCTTCAACGCTATGATTACGCCAAAGGATCATAACTAACGGAATTATCTTCGTTCTCAACACTTGATCTTTCCTATCCAGAATCCGTACCGGATGTTCAACATACGTCATATCTTCTCGGACTTCCAACAGTTCTGGTTCAAGGATATGACTCGAATCCGACACATAACGTCTGAGCATAGACACGTGGAACACATTATGAACATGTGATAACTCTTGTGGTAACTCCAACCTGTAAGCTAACGGTCCTACTTTATTCAAAATCAGAAAAAGTTCCAACATATCTCGGACTCAACTTACCTTTCTTACCAAACCGCGTAATGCCCTTCGAAGGTGAAACTTTCAAGAACACATAATCACCAACCTCGAACTCCAACGGTCTTCTACCCGTATCAGCATAAATTTTGTAGCGATTTTGTGCCACTTGCAACCATTGCTTAATCAACTTAACTTTATCGGTGGTGATTTGTACAATTTTCAGCCCTAGAAGTTGCTTCTCCCCAACCCCTGTCCAACACACAAGGGATCTACATTTTTGACCATACAATGCCTCAAAAGGCGCCATTCCAATGCTTGTCTGGAAACTATTGTTATAGAAAAACTCAATTAACAGCAAGTGAGTTTGCAAGTCAGCCTTGAAATCCATAACACAGACTCTAAGCATATCCTCTAGAATCTGAATAACCCGTTCTGACTGCCCGTCGGTTTGCGGGTGAAATGCCGTGCTAAAATGCAAAGCTGTCCCCATTGCTCTTTGTAGCCCTTCCCAAAATCTGGATACAAAACATGTATCACGATCCGACACAATAGATACCGGTGCTCCGTGCAATCTCACAATCTCTTTAACATAGAGTTCTGCTAACTTCATCGGGTCAGTGGTCTGAATCGGCAAAAAGTGGGCTGACTTAGTCACCGTTCAACGATCACCCAAATACTATCATTTGATCTAGGAGACCTCGGCAATCCCGACACAAAATCTATTGTAATGTGCTCCCATTTCTATTCCAGTATTTCCAAAGGTTGTATCTCTCCCGCGGGTCGTTGATGCTCAAGTTTTACTAATTGACATGTCATACATTTGGCTACATATTCGGCAACTTCACGTTTCATACCATTCCACCAATAAACCTTTCTTAAATCTCTATACATTTTCATACTACCCGGATGCACGGAATACCGAGTACCATGTGCTTCTTCCAAAATTTTTTCCTTAAGGTTGCTAACATTAGGCACACATAACCGGTTTATGTACCATAACACCCCATCATGCAAACTAAATTCCGATCGCTTACCCTCAGGTAGTTCATTTACAATTTTCTTCAAGTTTGAATCCAAGAGTTGATTTGTTTTAATCTCTCCAATCAAGTCAGGTTGTGCTACCATCACTGCCATCAATCCACCTTCAACTCTAGGAATGACTTCCAATTCCATTCGATCAAACTCTTTTACCAACCCTTCTTGTGCCGTCAAAACACATGCTAAACTTTCTAATGATTTCTGACTTAAAGCATCGGCCACCACATTTGCTTTACCTGGATGATATTGAATTTTCAGGCCATAGTCCTTCATTAACTCCAACCATCTCCGTTGTCGCATATTTAGATCCCTCTGAGTAAATAAATACTTTAAGCTCTTGTGGTCAGTAAAAATTTCACAAGTTTCCCCATACAAATAATGTCGCCAAATCTTTAAGGTAAAAATTACTACAGCAAGTTCCAAATCATGGGTTGGATAATTCTTCTCATGAGTCCTCAATTGTCTTGAAGCATATGCTACCACTTTGTCCCTTTGCATAAGAACACATCCCAAGCCTTGATGGGAAGCGTCATTGTAAATACTAAATCCCCCGGTACTTGTCAGAATCACAAGTATTGGAGTAGAAGTTAATTTACTCTTCAATGTTTGAAAACATTCCTCACAATCTTTCCCCCATTCAAACCGAATATCCTTTCTCATTAATGTCGTCATCGGAGTAGCAATCTTGGAGAAATCCCAAACAAACGTTCTATAATACCCAGCCAATCCCAGAAAGCTACGAATTTCTGACACATTGGTTGGTCTCGCCCAATTCATAACAGCTTCTATTTTCTGCGGATCAACTGCCACGCCATCCTTGGAAATCATATGGCCAAGGAAGGTAACACTTGTTAACCAAAATTTACTTTTCTTCAGTTTTTTGAATAATTGCTTTTCTCGAAGTCGTTGTAACACCAATCTCAAATGCCTATCATGCTCGTCTGAGCTCATTGAGTAAATAAGAATATCATCAATAAAAACTATAACAAATTCATCCAAATACGTTTTAAAGACTCGATTCATTAAATCCATGAACGCAGCCGGTATATTGGTTACTCCAAATGGCATTACAAGAAATTCATAATGATCGTACCGAGTTCTAAAATCCGTCTTCTCAACATCCTCAGATTTTACCTTCAATTGATGATACCCTGACCTTAAATTGATTTTTGAAAACACTTGAGCTCCTTGTAACTGGTCAAATAAATCGTCGATCCGCGGCAATGGGTACTTGTTTTTTATAGTTACTTTGTTGATCTCACGATAATCTATACACATCCGCATCGTCCCATCTTTCTTTTTCACAAAAGAACCAGTGCACCCCAGGGTGATACACTTGGTCGTATGAACCCCTTATCCAACAACTCCTATAACTGAGTCTTCAACTCTTTCAATTCTACTGGAGCCATTCTATATGGTGCCCGCAAAATGGGTTGTGTTCTCAGTATTACATCTATCCCAAATTCAACCTCCCTTTCAATCAACACACTCGGCAAATCTTCTAGAAATACATCAGGAAATTCCCTAACTACGGGTATATCTTCCAACTTTAGTTCCGTACATCTAGTATCCGATATACAACAAAGAAAACCTTTACACCCCTTTTTCATTAAACGACAAGCCTTGACAGCGGACACAAGATAAGGTGGTGACACAACACCTACCCCTTGGAAAGAAAAGATTCTATGAGTCGGTGCCTGGAATTTAACCCTTTTATTCTCACAATCGATAACCGCGTGATTTACTGATAACCAATCCATCCCCAATATGACATCAAAATGCTGAATTACTAACGGTACAAGATTAGCAGGTAACACTTCATCATTGATTTTAATTTCACAGTTTCTATAAACTCCCAAACTCACCAATGATCTTCCCAGTGGAACATCAACAGATAGATCATATTCTAGAAGTTCTAAGGGTACATTCATATTCCTAGCGAATTGATGTGATACAAACGAGTGCGTAGAACCAGAATCCATTAACACATTAGCAGGTATTGAACAAATAAGAACTTTACCTGACACGACCGTGTTGGCAACGGTGGTCTCCCCTCGATTAAGCTGGAAATAACGGACTTGACGTTGTTCCCTTCCTTGAGGTGGTTGTTGTTGAGGTGGTCGCGGTGTTGGTGCACTGCTTGCGGTTGCACTAAAACTTCCTTGCCTCGGCTTAGGATAATTGCGCATTTAGTGTCCAAGCTCCCCACAATTATGAAAAACCATTCCACTATCGTCGGTACGTCTCATCGGAGCATAAGTATTTGGCCTCACCCCTGGATAATTATTCGCCACATGACCCATTTATCGGCAATTATTATACACCGTTGTCGGTAGATTGCATACACCCCAATGAAACTTCCCGCATGTGTTATATCATGGCTTATTACATCCACCACCCGAAAACCCCCCAAAACTTTGTCGTTTTGAACTCCCTTGACCGCTATATTGACTTGAACTTGGCCTTTTGTATTGTTGAGTTGTTGGTGCTTGCGAACTTTGTTGATACCCTATATCTCTTTCAGCGATTGAAGCCACTTCCAATGCGTTTGCAACTTTATCCAACCGCTGCACGGATACCTGACGTCGAATCTCATCCCTAAGCCCCATCACAAACTTTCTAGTTCGATCCCCTTCATTCGGTATTACATTTTCAGCAAATCATGCCAAACTTATGAATTTGGCAGAATACTCCCGAACTGTCATTCCCCCTTGCTTTAGTTCCATAAACTCTTGAGCCTTCGAATCTTCGAACGATTTTGGAAAATACTACTTCTTGAAGAGTACCACAAACTCCCTCCAAGTATTCGGCCTTTCCTGTCCCAACTTTGTACGCCACCAGTACTGTGCTTCTTCTTTTAAAGTATCGGCAGTAAATAAAACCTGCTGAACCTCAGAACATGGGAGAACCCTGAATATCCTCTCCATATCGGACAACCAGAAATCGGCTCTCATTAGATCAGTCTCCCCCTTGAATAGTGTCAGTTTCTGATTGTAAAACTGTGAAATAGTGGTCACCTCCTCCCTCAGATTAGGATTCGGTTGTTCACATCTTCCCTCTATTGCATGAGTTTCAACTCCTTGTACCAAACCAGCTACAACCCTTTCCATTCTCTCCATTTGCGTAGGCGGTGTTGAACCAGACATTTTCTCTCTAGCATTCACAATACATTTTCACACACACGTTATGTTTATACTTTTCAATGCATGCTCAACATCATTCAACATGCTAAGTAAACGTGTATGCACGATTTACACATTCATTGATCATTTATGCTTATTACGCGTCGTAGTCGTAATCGTCACTCGTCCCCAAAGGCTCTAACATATTGCTTTGATACCAAAAATTATCATACCCCAACCCACCCCAGGCGAATTAGGACACGTGTAACAAAGTCCACACACCAAACCATACACTAATCATGAAGAAAACCATGTTTTAGACTCCATAAAAGAACTTTCTTGGCACAAATCAGCCCCAAGGGAAAAATGGTCATTTATGAGGTATAGCAAATTTTATACCAAAAGATAGGTCTTTGAGTCCCGGTTCCAACGCAAAAAATAGCGCGCAAATCCGATCATTCTAGAAAGAGTTATGCTTGTTTCCGTAAAAGTGGACAGTCAAAATTTATAGGAGTGGATCGATCCACGAAAAGGCGGATCGATCCATTTTCCAAAAGTTCTAGCAGAATGTCCCCAAAAAGGGGTGGATCGATCTGCGAGAAGGCTGGATTGATCCGGCTTCTGCAGAACAGCTCCCTACTACTTAAAAACACCATTTTTCAAGTCCAAACTTGTTCCAAACTTCCCAAAACTTTGTGAAACCATTAAAACTCATTCTCAAAGCATTTCCAATGTTCCTAAACATTAACACATCTTTCAAGCATGGATTGACAATCAAACACACAAATTATTCTCATGGATCGTGATTTTATCATTGGAAATCTAATGTTTTCTAATAATTGCAAAACACAATCAAAGGGAAATCAAGCTTTAGTTATAACCAAAAGTTATCTAGTATCCTCCCTCATTCTTCCTCAATATACATGACTTATAACTTGTAAACACAACTCATGGTTTGGTGCATAAACAACCAACATTACCTAACTTAGCATATTATAAGTCTTCCAAACTCCCAAGGTACTTATACATTGACAACAAAAGATACATATGAAACATAAACTAACTAGGCATATGAACATATTCACATGGACTCAACTTCCACGCCTAACCCGTTGAGTGAATCATTTCCTCTCCTCTTCCCGTGCCGTACCTGCGATGGTTGTTCAATAACCACAATAGAAAATATATTTTTGTTTAAGCTTTCGCTTAGTGAGGGGACTATTCATGCTATTGGAATGTTTAATATGCAAATGCAACACTCATTATAAACAACAACAAATTGATCTCCGAAAAGTCAAGTAACTCAAGCCACCATCCCCAGGTCCTTCTCACCCCGGAATTTCTCACTCTTTTAGTGCATATAGCACAACACACACTCTCTTGTGACCCCGAAGGCGTCACCGGCATTTCATTGTGGTCGTCACCACGTCCTACTCATTGAGGACTTCCTATCCCTTACATATGGGACCTATAAATGGTGCTCACTACTTGACTTCCCTTTGATCCACATAAGCATTTAAGCAACTTAGTATATAAGCATATAAGCATGACAATTTCATAACTTTGACATACTTTTTACCCAATTTCAACAACACATATAAACATAAACATGGAATAAGCATTCTAAGCCAACAATTATTACACAAACATATCTAAACACCCAATTTTGGGATTAGAGCACTCACCTCCTCGATTTACTAGCGATTAAGCCTAGATTTTTCCCAATCTCTTGCTAATTTCCAACCCAAATTCCACCGGTGTAATTCCTACATAAGTTTGGTACCAAGAACATCGTCTATTAAAAATGGCCGCCGTAAAAACATTGCTGAAAATGAAAATAAAGGACGTGCATGTGATCCCCTTACCTCCACGAGTCCAAATCTGGTCTCGGTTCGTGAATTCGACGCCGGACGGCGAAGGAACGGCAAGAAACGTCATCAAGAATTTTCCGTTGCCGACTCGAGAGCTCTTCGTTCTATTCAATGCTGTGAATTCCAGCTTATGCCACACTTGTGAGACACATATGCAAGTCATTCATATGTGTTGTCACCTTTTTCCCTTATTTCTACTTACCTCCCCCAATTTTCTTTAAGCTTTATTATGAAACCCCCATGTTAATTACATTAACTACCCACCTTTTCTAAATGGATTTAATCTTAGTCCCGCATGGGTCCCAACGTGGTCCTACATAATTTATGAGGTTACTATTAATCCTACCATTTATCAATTGTATTCAAATACGCCCTCACATGGGTACCTAAACGGGTTCCTTTTACTTATCACAAGACATAATGTAATCTTTAAACATTTAAACAAGTATTCATATAAGCATATAATGGCATCTAAATGCAAATTATTTTACTTAGACCTTCATTGGGTCCCACTTTTATACCAGTCCTGTCTTTTACAGAACTTTCATATGTGTCCGCATTTGAACACCTTTTTACCTGTGGGTTCATAACCCCACCTTAAACTATCTCATGCATTAATTATCTTTAATTAACACATATTAATATCACATTAATCTTCTTTTTCAGGTACGGGTGTTACACCGCCACTACTACCATCGCCACCATCGCGGCAAGACCACCACCACCATCGTGAGCACCACCATCACCAGCACCAGCACCATCGTTGCGAGACCGCCACCACTCCCATCGCCACCACCATCACCACTACCATCATACCGCAACCTCCACCACCTTCGTAGCGTGACCACCCCCATCGCCACCACCATCACACCGCGACCACCACCATCGCTACTAAAGAACATGATATATATAGATATATATACACATATATACACAGATAATATCGTCGTCACCACCACCATCGCCATTACCATCGCACCACCACTGCCACCATCGCCACCACCATTGCATCGCCACCGCCACCACCACCATCGCCACTACCACCATGTCACGGAAGAAGATGATATATATATATATATATACATACACACTGATAATAGTACGTGTTTGACAAACAGATAACATTATCTGTTTGTAAAACTACCATAATGTTTTTTGGTCTTTTTGGTGAATTTTTTTTTGTGTTTCATGCATTTTGTCAAGATCTGTGTGTTAGAGTTGGTAACTTTTGAAAAAACTGATAATTTTAAGCCTCATATAGAGAAAACAAATATTGTGATCTAGACAAATAATATTATCTGTTTAATTTAATCAGTCTGAGACAGATAGTATTGTCTGTTTTTGGGGGCATTTTTATTTGTTATAAAGTGACAAAAGAGAGTAAATTATCTGTTATAAAGTGACAAAACATGTAATCTTATCTGTTATAAAATGGCAAAAACAGATAATATTATCTGTTATAAACTTCTTCTTCTTTTTCTTCACTGACTTCTTTTTTTTTCTTCATCGTTATCTCTTTTTATTGTTCATAACTCTTTTCATTTTTTGTTCTAATCATATTTCTTCTTCTTCTTCACTCTCTTCCTTTTTTTCGTCATCGTTATCTTCTTCTTCTTGTTTATATTCTTCTTCGGTCTTCTTTTTCTTCTTCTTCTTCTTCTTCTTCTTCTTCTTCTTCTTCTTAAGGCCAAAAAATAAGGAAGTTATTGTACAAACATATTATATTATCTGTTTGCACCATAACTGTCAAAATCTTTTTTGGTTCATGGATTTTATCTGTCAAAATCTGCTAACAGATAATATTATCTGTTGGACAAGAGAATGTGTAATGCACAACAGAGAATATGATATGAACAACTGATAATGTTATCTATTGTGTACAAGAGTTTCAGTTGCTAATTAGAACACATATTGTCTATAATGTACATCAGATAAATTTATCTAGTTCACAACAGATAATATTATCTAGTTCAAAACAGATAATATTATCTGTTTCACAACAGAGTTCTGTTACCCAACAGATAATATTAATATTGCTAAAATTTGTCAACAAATTACAGAAAACATAAGCTATACAGATAATTAACTTTGCAAAAGTGAAAATTGTATAATGTAGAATAGATAAAACTATCAATAATGTGCAAGAGATAAAGCAATTCTATGTTATGTAAAAGTTGTACACAATAGATAATATTAATTATCTGTTTTCAGGAACAGGTAAATAGAGACAACCTCATTTGATATAGAGCAAATCAACCAACAAAATAGTAATGATATGTGTTTTTCTACAACAATTATATTTTTTTATATTCTATTTTCATTATCTTCGTATTCTTCTTCTTCATTTTCTTCATCATTTTCCTCTTCCTTGTTGTCTTTTTTTTTTTTTTAATCTTCTTCTTCTTCTTCTTCTTCTTCTTCTTCTTCTTTACTATCTTCATTCTTGGCTGCGTCTTCTTCATCATCTTCATCACTTTCTTCAAATTGCTCTACCTCTTCATCTTTATCATCTCCCTGTTCTTCTTCTTCATTTTCACAATCATTTTCCTCTTCCTCGTCGTCTTCGTAGATTAGCAGCTCTTTTTCCTTGGTTGTCATCCCCAGTTCTTGTCCACGTACCTGCATAGTTGACAGAAGAAGGGTGGGTGTAATTTGTTATTTAGAACATATAAAGTTATCTGTAATTCACAACAGATAGTATTATTTGTTGGACAAGAGAATTTGTAATGCACAACAAAGAATATGATATGAACAACAAATAATGTTATATGTTGTGTACAAGAGTTTCAGTTGCTAATTAGAACATATGTATTTATCTGTAATGTACATCAGATAAAGATATCTGGTTCACAACAGATAATATTATATAGTTCAAAACAGATAATATTATCTGTTTCACAACAAAGTTCTATTGCCCAACAGATACTATATATTAATATCCGCTACAATTTGTCAACAAATTATAGTAAACATAAGCTGTATAGATAATTAGCATTGTAAAAGTAATAATTATATAATGTAGAATATATAAAGTTATCAGTAATGTGCAAGAGGTAAAGCAATGGTATGTTATGTAAAAGTTGTATACAACAGATGATATTATCTGTTTTCATGAACAGGTAAATAGAGACCACATCATTTGATATAGAGAAAATCAGACAACAAAATATTAATGGTATATGTTTTTCAACAAGAATTAGGTTATGTGAAGCAACATATAATCTACAACATACAAAGTGGTGTGACAAATCATACACAGCAATGGTATGTTGTGTAAAAGCTATAAACAGATAATATTATCTGTTTTGCTGAATAGGTAATATTTGTATTTTTCTCCAACTTTGACCGATAGCAAATCAAACCACAGATAAAATGGTAGTGGTATGTGCTTTTCAACAGCAATTAGCAACAGACAACAAATCTACTATACTATTTTGTGATTATACAAAGAGAAATGAGGTTGTATCTTCTACAAAATCCCTAGGTGTCTCAGGTAATAGATAATTTCAGTATTATCTGTCATAAACCCTTATTTTTAGCTTTTTGAAGTTCATATCCATAAAGTCTTGGTTCGAAATCAATTTTTAAGACTTTAAAACTAAATTTGTGTGTGCATTCTTTGATTTAATCGAAAACTATGAACATTAACAAGAGTTTAACGAAAATTTCTACTTACTTTTCTTTGCCATTTGACAATGTGATTGTGTTTTTCTAGAGGATTTCTATTTCTGATCAGTGTTTCGTCCTCAAATCTCACAGAGAATCGTCGCTTCTGATTTGCTTCTTTGCCAGAAAATTTGAAAATTTGAATCAAAGCTCTAACTATATCGGTATCGTCACTTCTGTTGTGTAGGAGGAGAAGACATTTTCAATTTCTTAGAAAATTAGGTCATTTTGGTCTTTTTGGTTGGGGAAGGGGTTATTGAGTTAAATATTTGGGTCTTAGACTTTATGTAGCATTGTATTGATTTTAGGGTGCTATGGCTAGGTGCCCCTTACAAATAATAGTTGTAGATGCTTTAATATTTGTAGCTTTGCAATGAAAACCCTTAGAAGAAGAACAGAACACTATTGAGGAAAAAGAGACAAAAAAAATGGAGATCAAATCTTGGTGCGGTGTCATGTGAGGACACAACAATTAATTGGAACGCAGAAGTAGAGGGTGAGTGGTGCTTGATTCAATTTGGATGCTCATGAACAATTACATGGATATTTGTGCATGCTAACAGGGTGGGGATTGAAACGTAAGTAGAGGTGTCAAACGAGGCGCCCCGCCCCATCCCGCCAGCTTAACGAGTAGGGCAAATTTTGGCGAGTTACGGGGCGGGTTGGCGAAATAAACTGGGCGGGGCGAGTTGACTCGGTAAGGGATATAGGATGACTCGCCCCAACCCACTAATTCGTGGGTCAACGGGGCGAGGCGAGGCGGGGCGGCTAACTCGCGGGTTGGTTGGCGAATTAGCCCGCAAATTGCTTGCAAAAACTTATTTTTAATTGTAATAAATAAAAAATTCTAAATTTTTTTTAATAAAATACTTTATTTAAAAATAGTTTGTTGAAAAAAGTATTTGGAAACTATTTTAAAAAAAAAGTATTTTCTACTTAAAAGTTTAATAAAATTGTTTATTAATAAATAGTTTATTTGAAAATAATTATAAAAAAATGTTTTATTCACGGGTTGGTGAGGCAGGGCGGGGTGGATCCGCGAGGCGAGGCGAGTTGGTGGCGAGTCAGTGGGTTGTAAAAATGTAAGTCGACCCGGACCATACCCAATGAATTCAGTCACGAGCTGGGTTCGTCCACGAGGTGAGACGAGTTACGACTCCGTCGACTCGCCAAATGACGAATTGGAACGGAGCGGGACGGATCAATTCGCCCCATTTGACACCCCTAAACATAAGGTAGTCTGCTCTCTTTCTGTTTGGAGTCTGACACATTATTTTAGAAATTCAAGCAAGGTTCAATACCCCCAGGGCCCCACCCCCATTGACGAACATTACTTTTCCCTTTCTTGTCTGTCAAGACTAAAAATACCCTTTTTCTTCTTTAAGAATATGGTGGGATTGGGAGGAAGAGAAAATAAAAAATAAAAAATTCTTAAAAAATTCTATGATGTCTAGTCCCCGTTTGATTGTATCATTGGCTAGTTTTTGTTCTCAAATGTTGCAGTAAACATGTTTTGACTTTATGGCTATTTTAATTGTTTACGGATTATTGGGCCGGGGCTTACTAATTTAAAACAAAATTTGCAGAGAAATATATATATATATATATATATATATATTTAAGAGTTAATTAGTGTCTGTCAGAAAAAATTATTGGTTAAAAAGCACAATAAAATCTTTTCAGTGAAAAGTCCTCAAATATAAAATTGAGCAAAATAATTCTGACGATTTTGTAAGACGTCACTAAACTATCTTGTGAAATTTTACAAAATCGTCAAGATTTTTTGTCCAATTTTATATTGAGAGACTTTTCACTAAAAAGATCTCATTGTTGGACCTACTGCTTCAAAAGAGTAATATTTGGGACACAACTTTCATACAACTTTCATACAACCTCCCCAAAACATGTGTCTATCTCTCTCCTGTGATGTCACTGGACCCCACAGTGACACAGGAAAGAGATAGACACATCTTTTAAGGAGGTTGTATGAAAGTTGTATGAAGGTTGTGCCCCAAGTATTACCCGCTTCAAAAATACTCTAAAATGTACTAAACTCTAATTACCCCATTTTAATTATAGAAATATAAGAAATAGTCCCTCTCCAGATATTTAATTAGAAGTTAATCCATCGGGAGAGCTAGATTAGAAATAGACCCTTAATTAGGCATGTTAATTAGAAATAGGTCATTTTCCCCAATTTTATAAAATTTTAATTTCTGAAGTACCCTTACTCACATAGCCAGTTATATACATACACACATATATATATATATATACACACACACATTCGTGTATGTGTATGGACATATATAGATTTGAAGCTAATTTCATTAACTGATATTGGGATTACGTTCCCTTAATCCAAGGGATATCCTTATCTGCTCACCATGATCTTTTGGTTGAAATTCAAATTATTTAATACGTTTTTTAAAGAGTGAGAATTTCTCACTCTTTTGTGAGAATTTCTTAGTCTTCTGTGAGAATTTCTCAGTCTTTACACAGTTCGTCTTTTAGGTCCGTTTTTGATGGTTCGCTTAAGATTCATATTGTATTTTCGTTTATCTATATATGGACATATAGATATAGATTTGAAGTTAATATCATTAACTGATAATGGGATTATATTCCCTTAATTTAAGGGATCCCCTTATCTGCTCACTATGATCTTTTGGTTGAAATTCAAATTATTTAATACATTTTCCAAATAGTGAGAATTTCGTAGTCTTTTGTGAGTATCTATCAGTTTTTACACAGTTCGTTTCTAAGGCCCTCTTAAGATCCAGACTATATATTCGTGTAACTATATATGGACATATAGATATAGATTTGAAGTTAATGTCATTAACTAATAATGGGATTCAGTTCCCTTAATTCAAGGGATCTCCTTATCTGCTCACTGTGATCTTTTGGTTGAAATTCAAATTATTTAATACATTTTTTTTTATGAAATCCCTGATTAAAATACTGATAAATTCCTTAATCCTGAGAAATTTCTCATTAAAAACTGATAAATTCCTACTCTTAATTTTGTGAAATCACTGGTTAATATACTGAGAAATTAATTCCCACTCCTTTGTGAAATTTTTGATCCAATAAACTAGGAAATTACACATAATCAATATCATTAGTTCTAGCAAGGAATCGCACAAATGTGAGAAATAGATACTTTACCATGTAAAATTGCAAAACAATTGTGAAGATCATTGTTATTATGTTTTTTGGCTAATTTTTTCGAGTAATTCCCAGTAATGGATTTTCTATTGGCATGAACTTTCTCAGTCAACTGAACAACGATGAACAATTCCTCAATAAAAAATAAGATATAAAACCCTGAGAAATTATAAATAATTTCAAATATGATCAATATTTTGCGAACGCTTCTCGAAGCTCGCTGTTGTCACCGCCGGCCAATCCTCCGAGGTGAAACTCCGTAAACACCTTTAGATCGATGTAGCCATCGCCGTCGGTGTCGATCTCCGACATTATGCACTTGAGTTTGTCCGGCGACGTCTGGGTGAGTATGGCCTTGAGCTCCAAGACGGAGATCTTTCCGTCGCCATTGGCATCAAACTTCTTGAACACCTTTTCCATCTCGTCCATGCCGCCTAAAACACAGTCAGTCTGTTTCGAGTCTGTTGATTTCTTCGCCATTATAGACTGTAGAGAGAGAGAGAGAGAGAGAGAGAGAGAGAGAGAGATTAGTATCCTTATATATATATATATATATAGAGAGAGAGAGAGAGAGAGAGAGAGAGAGAGAGAGAGATATTATTATCATCCTGATATGTTTATATATATATATATTATAGAGAGAGAGGGATAATATAGGGGTATTTATGTATTTAGCAACACAAATGGACTAATTTTTAGATTCAAATATAGGAAGGACCTATTTCTAAAAAAAGTTAGGATTAGAAGCTAAATGCTACTTTATCCTTTTAATTATAATTGTTAATGAATACAGTGCTGAGAACAAAAAGTAAAACATTATTATTTCCTAGCATTACTGTATTTTTAGCTGATAAACCCCAAGGTAAAAGTCAAACTTTCAGTTTCACACAATGGAGGACCTATGAGGAACAATATTGAATGGTCGTTCGCATAGTGGCGGATCTAGGGGGGATAATTTTTTTGGGATATGCCTTTTATGCCTATTTGGGTATGATTTTTTGTGACACATTTTTTTGATAATAAAGGATGTGCTTGTTGGAATTTGTAAAGTTTAATAAATGGTAAAATAATTTAGATTGGACTAAATTTATAATTAACTTGTCAATGTTGAAGTTTTCGAAAATTTTGATTTGAAATGGTTCTTCATAAATTACCTTTACATATTGAAATTTTGTAGGGGCTAAAAGTTTTTAATTTTTAAAATTACATATAGGTATACAATATTTTCAAAAATTATGCAGGGACATGACCCCTTGGTCTCCAAGTGGATCCACCCCTGCAGTTCCACCATTATAACATTGCCAAAAGATGATGAAATGAAGAGATAGGCTTTATATTTTTTTTTGGAATATGAGTACGTGTAACAACCCCGCAATACATACACCAGATAAATTAATGAGATGAGTAGATGGTAAGATTCAATTGCAAAACTCCGAATACAATTAGTCCAACTACGTTAAAATATGTCATTAATTACAATCCACTCACCCGAGCTCAGGATTTTGAACTCTTGACCTCTTTTTGATGGTCGAGAGCTCGAGCTAGTTGAGAGACTTTATATTGGTAGTAGGGGTATAAACGAGCTGAGCCGCTCAACAACAGCTCTAAGATCGGCTCGATAAAGGCTAGGATCCGCTTGCTTATTTGAGCTCATGAACACGATCAATTAAAGTTCGTGAAAAAACTCTTTAGCAGGTTTGATAAAAAACTTGTATAGTGACTTTTATAAATATATTTATTATAAAACTATATAAATTTAGAGAGAATATGACATATATCACAAATAGGCTTGATAAATGATTGTTTTATTATTAAATTATATAGTTTAAAAGGGCACACGAAAAAACTCGTTAAGAAACTCGCGAACACTTGAAAGCTCAACTCATTTGAGCTCGCGAACTCGTAAAAAAACTCGTGAACAGGTTTGACTCGTATACAATCCTAATTACTACTAGTAGTAAAGAAGTGACAAACATCTGAAATGATGAAAAAAATAGCTAAACAGTTCCCCAAGTCAGTGTATGAAAAAAAAAAAAAAAAAAAGGGGCGTCATTTGTATGATCAATAATGATAAGATTAGAAATTGGAGAAATTTCTCCCATATAGGAAAGAGAAGGAGAAGAAAAAGGTTAATATAGGGAATTTTTATTTTCACTTCAAAATTGAATTAACGCATTCTATGATACTACTAATTAACACATCTAATATATGAAAGCAGAAGCTTTCGTTTCTGCCATGTGGCGTTCTTAAGAATTTTTAATATTTTAAATTAATAACTACTATAAAAGATAAATATAAGACTATAATTTTTCAATTAAATTTTTCAACGTGTAACCCATATGTTATTTTAAATTATAATTGTTCCAATTAAATGATTCAACATGTAACCGATATTTGAGTTCTATGGACAAGATTATATCAAATTTGAAATAAAGATATTTGCTGGTTGAGATTATATCACATATGAGAAAGTCCATTTTTTTAAACAGATCTTTATATTTGATTTGTATTTAAAGATGAGTAGTATATAATTTTGTTAGCCAACCCTTACCCAGATTTACTCAGGTCTCTATCTATAAAAATCTCACGTATGGAAATCTTACGTACCATCTAATTGACACAGAACATGAACTGTTGGTTCATAAATAGGAAAAAACAACAATAGTGAGCAAAGCCTACTTTAGCACATCTTCACCATTTTGATTATCACCTATTTATGCTATTTTGCATTATCACCTATTTATGTTCCTGCCTCCTGGTATGATGATAATTGCCCAAGATTAATAGCTCTTTGTATGCAAAATTGTAGAGTTTAATTGATAATTATTCCAATGTATTTGATGATTATTAATTACTGGTAAGATTGTCATATTTCGAAGATTGATAATGATGTGGGTAAACATCTTGATGTCCATATTTTTATGAAATTATGATCTAAGTAGAGGTATCAAACGGGCCAGGCCGGGCCCGGTCAAAGCGGGCCCCGATCGGGCTTTGGGCAGGGCCAGGCCGGGCTTCACCAAACATCGGGCCGGGCTTGGGAAAGGAAGGAGTGTGTCCGCCCCGGACCGGTGGCCCGGGCCTAGCGGGCCGGGCCGGACGGGCTAGCGGACTTTCTTCAACTTTTGGCCTTGGACGTGGTGGGCTTCGAGCCGGGCCGGGCCATGGATGGAAGAATGTGTGTCCACCCTGGCCCGGGGTATGTGAACCGAGCCTAACGGGCCGGGCCTTGTGGTGGGCCAGGCCGGACTTTTAGCCCGAAAAAAGCAGGCCGGGCTCGGACCGGGCCAACCCGCCCCGATTGACACCTCTAGATCTAAGGGTAAATCTTTTGCAGAAATTTATATTAATTGATGTGCTTATTAGATTGATTTAGCAAATTTTTACATTTTCTTCGAATTTACGCACATTGGATGTTTTGAAATTGTGACTTAAGATTCAAAGAAATTGCTTATGATCATTCGTGTTACACATGATCATTGGTAGCTTGCTTATGATTATTTGTAACTTCAGACCAAAACTATATGTTGATAAAAAAGGGGAAAAAATATTAACAAAAAACAGTTTAACATTAAGTATGAATGATCATTCATTATGTATATTATTTATCAATTTTTTTAATTGAAATCTCACTAAAAATTCAAATCCAAGCTAATTTTGCTTAATCATATTTGTTTTCTAACAATTCTATATTTTGTACAATAAATTATTCATTTTATTTTACAAAATAAATTAAATCATGAATACACCCTCCTCTGCATCGGATCCAAATGCTAATTATGTAATATTATACCGTCAATTCATTTTATAGAATGCATTAATTCATTCATAAAATGTGAATTAACAATTCCCAAAATAGTACTCGTAAATATAGTGTGCATAAACTATATAAATTATAAATATATTATAACGATATATATATATATATAATATGAAGTTAAGGCGAACATGATGTGTCCCCTGGCACAGCCTGACCCCATCTCTATGTAGCATAGCATAGCCTCTTTTGTGTTGGGTGGCGTACAAAATAGCAGAGGGACAATATCAGGCAGGAAGGAGAGAGGGAGTGGAGGTGGGTGCGCATTGATCCCCCCTCTTCCCACAAAAAAATAACCCTAAAACAAGTCTTTTGTTTTTTTGCTGATAAAAAACAAGTCAAATTTCAGTCTTCCTTATATATTCATTGGATTGGTGCTTATATAGTGAAGATGGATTGTACAAGTGGATGAGGTTCCGTAGAGAGCTAGCTAGCTGCAGTTCCTCATTCCCCAAACTTTGACCGAATCAGCTGCTGCTGCTGCTGCTGCTGCCGTTGAAAATTCCATGAACTGATCTTTCTATCTCAGCCGCTGATCCAACCCTACAGTCATCTTCTACCTGCAGCAGCAGAGATACAATATCGAGACACATAGCACAATCTCTCGTCAGAGTTTACGTTTTCAATAATATACACAACAATAATAAGAGTAATATTTGGGACACAACCTTCATATAATTTTTATATGATCTTCTCAAAAGATGTTTTTATCTCTCTCTTGTAATGTCATTGGACCCCACAGTAACACATAAAAGAGATAAACACATCTTTTGAGGAGGTTATATGAAAATTGTATAAAAATTGTGTCCCAAGTATTACCCCAACAATAAATGCCATACAAATAGTAATGCATGTATTTTATTATTTTTTTTTTTAAAAAAAGGGCACGCCTTATGTGAAAAATCTACGCTATATGTATTGTAATTTGTATTATGATTGGTATTGTGTGTCTATCATTAATTATTTCTCTGACTGTCTCATATTAAGAATCTTTGATGTCATTTTTTGATGTTCCGTTTAATAGTCTACTTTGAAAAGCCAAAAAATACACACTTATCAAATTTGTTCTTTATTATAATTTTATATCCAATTCTCTTTTTTTTTTTTTTTTTTTTTTTTATATGACACTATAATTCTGAATTTCAAAAAGGATAATATTGAAAAGTTAAAAGTCAAGCCAAAATTAAAGTTGTCCACTTAATAAATTAGAATGCCCAAAAAAGAAAATTTTTTATTTACATGAAAAGATTGACAGACTTCTATGATGATGAGATTTCTTCCGTACTCAAAAGTCCAAAATAGTTTGAAAAAGAAATCCAAAAAATTAAGAAAAGGCAAATTAAAAATAATCTAAATCTGAAGTGACTTTGAGGTAAATTAAACGAAAAAAAAAAAAAAAAAGGAGTAAAAATCATGAGATAGGAATAGGAGGATGGGGATGATGACTGACTGATTGATTGATTGATTGATAGATAGTTAGAAATTACCTTGAGATTGAAAGAGTAATGAACCGAAGAGGAAGAAGATGATGTTTGGAAGGTAGTGATGTTGAGGTGCAAGACAGTGAGCCTGAGGTTTTCCAGAGCAACAATGGCATTGAGAAGCTGACCAGGAGGCGGCCTCCTATTATTCTCATCACAGTACTCTACTTTCAAGTTCACATGGTTTTGTATCACTCTCACTCTCACTCTCACTTTCACTTTCACCGCCATCCCCCCATGAGCATCTCTTCCTCCTTCTGAGCACATATTATTTTTATCCTCTGGCCCCACCCTAATTATATTGTTACCACTCATCATCATCGGAATTACAGAGGATGAGGAGAATGATGACGTTGTTAAGTTGGTGTCTCTGTCTCTGTCTCTGTCTCCTCCTTGATCAGCTAATTTCTTACTACTAATAATTCTCTTATGGCCATCAAGTGATTCAAGTAGCTGTTCTAGTTCTTTCACAAAGTCTATTGCCCCTCCTATTATCGATGCTTGGTCACCCTTCTCTCAGTCCCAACAAGAAAATTAGTAACAAGAAAATTTAATCATAAACATCATCAGTATCACAACATCAAAATTTTTGGGTAAATTAACTTTCTTTTTTTTTTTTTCAAAAAAAAAAAAACAGAGAAATATTGCACGATTTGTTGTACGGTTATAAAACAATTAATCCCAAGAAATTAAAAAGAAAATTAGTGGAGTAGCTAGTAATGAAATTTATAAAAAGAAGATCAACAAAATAAAATATATTTATTTATAATAAAAAAGAAAGAAAGAAAGAAAGAAAGAAAGAAAGAAAGGGAAATTAAAGAAGTATGAAGGAAGGATTATTATTGTATTAATTAATGTAAATGTAGACGTACGTACGTACCCTTTGAAGGTAGGAGGGGGGCATGAGGGAACGGAGGGAGTTGAGATGGTCGTTCATTTGGCGTCTCCGGTTGCGTTCAACGGCAATGTGTGTCATTCTTCTCTGGCTCTCTACCTCCTCCTCTCTCTTGACGATCATCTTCCTCTTCTTTCGACTACTACCACTACTACTACTACTACTACTACTACTCTTTCTTCTTCTTCTTCTAGTACTTCTACATGATCTCTTGGCATCCGCATCATATTCTCCAAAGCTGGATGTCCCCTCCTTTACCACCACCACCGGCTGAAAAACATGATCATGGTATAATTGGTTGGTCAAACAGCTTTGATCAGTCGAATCATGATCAACCACCACCGCCGCCCCCCGAACTAGCACTTGCGTTAAATTTTTCTGAAACCTTCCTTCTTCTTCTTTCAAGCCCACTGGAAATAATAATGGTGATGGTGATTCCACACTGACACCACTCTCTTGTAACATCTTCACAAACGACGGCATAATTGTACTACTTCTCTCTTCTTCTTCTTCTTCTTCTTCCTTGGCCAACCAGCACTGTTGTTGTACTTGTGCTTCTTTATCATCTTCTTCTTCTTCTTCTTCTTCTTGAAAAATCAGTCGTCCCTCATTATCATCATCTGGGTTCACATAATAATAATAATAATGTCCAAAACTACCCATCATTAATCCCAATGCTTCCCTTGCTTTTTCTGAGTACTCCACACCCAACAAGTACTTCTCCCCAAACCACTTCAAATTAAATACCCCAAAAAAAAAAAAAAAACATTCAAAAATTACTCCATAGAAATTAAAGAGTTTAATATTGTACGTTTAGGTATTCTTTTCTTTAAATCATTAAAAACTCAACTAAGGAACCAAAAAAAAAAAAAGAAGAAGAAGAAATAAATGCAGGAACAGAATGAGGCAGTGGAAACATAGTAACAAGGAATGAAAAACAGGATGAGAATGGAATGTTCAAACAATAATAATAATAAAAAAAAAAAAATAAGGCAGAGCAGCAGATAGTTATCATTACCAGGAAATTACTAATACTCCCAACACAACACAAATATTGCATTCAATGCTAAAGTAAAGAGTACGTTGTAAAATGCATTTTGCCAATTCTTCCCCCCCACCCCCCCCCCCCCCAAAAAGAAAAAAAAAAAAAAAATTAATAATAATAATAGTTTCAAAGAAGAGAGTTATTGAGCTTAACGTACGTATGGGTTAATGGGTTCTTGATGCCCCTCCTCCTCCTTCTCCTCCATTAAACCAAAGCCCTTCTTGCAACTGATTACACTAACTGACCAACACTATCAATACATAACCAGTTTAAAATAGGGAAAATTACACTGACACCCCCTGAGGTTTGACGCTTTATCACTCACACCCCCTAAGGTTTTTCAGGTTACACTAACCTCCCTTCAGGTTTGTGGGTTCATAACACTGACACCCCCTGCCGTTAACTGGCGTTAGAAAAGAGCTGATATTAACAAGTTACTTTTTCAAAATGTCCAAAATACCCATATTATCTTCTTCTTTTACACACATGACTGACCTTTTTCACCAAAAAAAAGTAAATAATCTGTCACTTGACTCTCTTTCTTCCTCACCAAAAAATCTCTTCTTTCTCTCTCATCACTTAGCCTCTCTCTCTCTCTCTTAAACTCCCTGGGTGGCAGTGATGGTTTGAAGGTGGATGGTTGTTTCGACTAGTGGTGGTGATTCTCTCTCCTCTTTTGATGGTCTGTATTTTTGGGGTTTTGTTTTAGTTTTGATTTTAATTTGGGTTTTGGGAAAAATGTTTAGGGTTTTGATTTGATTTCAATTTGAGTTTTGAGGAATTAGTTTGGGGTTTCAATCACTGTAGATCGCCTCTCTGTGTGTGTGTGTGTGTGTGTGTGTGTGACTAAATCAATATCTTTAGAATTGGAAGTGGCCGACAACCCAGAGATTGTTCTTTGGATAAATATCTACTTACATACATAAATATACATAATTGATGAGCATGTATATATGTGTGTGTGGGTGTTTAAGGGCTCATATACATACATACATATATAATTGATGAACATGTGTTTGATTAAGGTTCATATACACGCACACATGTATATGTATATGTACAATTGATTGGAAAGAGGCCGAATTTTTGGGCTCATTGAATTAGAAGTCTCTCCCGCTCAAAATTGAGAGCTCTCTCTCTCTCTCTAGAAAAATAATTTCTCCTACTTCTCCTATTTTCATTTTCTTTTTTCATAAACGAAAAAAAAATAAAAATTTACCAAACGATTTTCTATTTTCGTTTTTTTTAAATGACATATGTATTATTCCACCACCACCAACCACTCCTCTGTCCAATTCTTCTTTTCTGCTATGATAACTTGATTCCTCCACCAAAATCATACACAATTTTGAACCACCCACAAGTCCCAGCATCACCACTCCCACTGGTTTGGGGGTAAAAAAAAATAAAAAACAGAGCTGGTCGAGCATTAACAACATGAAGAAATTTAAGGAAAAAAAAGAAGGGAAAATGAAACAAATACCCACCTTTAATTCTCTGGACCCAACTCCCAATTACAGCAAAGGGATTAGAGAGAGAGAGAGAGAGAGAGAGAGGGGGGTTGGGGAAGAGGGTATAATAGTCTATTTACAATAGCCACTAACGGCGTTAAGCATATAACTCTGACAGGGGGTGCCAGTGTCATGTCAGAAACCTCAGGGGAGGTTTGTGACAAAGCATCAAACCTCAGAGGGTGTCAGTGTAATTTACCCTTTAAAATATATTGGAGTACCTCTCTTTCTATCTCCTCTGTCTTATTTTATATATATATACTTTTTCTTCGCCTTACCAAAGCCTTAAATTTAATTTTCCAAAAGGGTAATATTTGGAGCACAAATAAATTTCATAAATACTTACATTCACAGTCTATTTATGTCTTGAATGGAGTCTAATGACCCCACAATGCTACCAGGACCCTAGAAAAAAAAATAATAAACTATAAGTATAAGTGTTTATAAAATTTATTTGTACCTCAAATTATTGTTGTTTCCGAAAATGAAGATACTCAAAAATGAAAAGCTCTTATCTTCCTCAGTTACCAAACATTCCACAGTCATACTAACAAAACAATAGTAGAGTAATAAAATAAATGTAGCTCCAGAGAAGGAGAGGCAGAGATCCCATTTTAGTAAATAGTAATTTTTTGGTGACAACTTTCATACAATTCCCTAAAATGATGCGTCTATCTCTCTCCTGTGATGTCACTGGATCCCATAGTGACACAGGAGAGAGATAGACACATCTTTTAAGAGGTTATATGAAAATTATACGAAAGTTGTCACCAAAAAATTACTCTTTAGTAAAACGATATATTCCTTCGGTTCTGATGCTTAATTTGGCATTCTCTTTAGTCTTTATTGACACAGAAGTAGAATACTACTATATGTTATTATTAAAAAAATAAAAATACTATATCTAATGTGTATTATCTATCAATCTATTATATTACTATATTTAAAAATTAAGGACTCGTTTGGTAACGTTGTCGTTTTCCGTTTGTTGTTTTTGTTTTCATTTTTTAGAAAACAAAAATTGAAAACACGTTTGGTAACGTTTTTGTTTTTTGTTTTTAAAAAATGTTTTCAAATTTTGGTTAAAAAATAAAAACACCAAAAAGTCGTTTTGAGTTTCCTGATTTTGTTTTTTTTAAATCAACAATGTTACCAAACAAATTTTTGTTTTTTTTTTCAAAAAAAAAAAAAACCAAAACTGATTTTCATTTTTAAAAAACTGAAAACTCAAAACAGAAAACGTTACCATGGGAGCCCTAAACTATTACTCCTGGCTCCTCTCAACCTTGCCATGTGGTCTTCTCTCTTTCGTAAGTGCCACATGGCCTTCCATATTATACCACATGACATTTTGTAATTTTTTTATTTTTATTTTTATTTTTTTTTACTTTTGTTTTTCCTTTTTGTTTTGTTTTATAAGAGCCAAATATTTATTGGTTTTCTCCAACTCACTAATACAAATAATATGCAAGTTAAATACATGTAGCATTGAAGCATCTTTAATAATGATAGATTCAAGGGTAAAAACTAAAAAGTATTTTGTCCATTCAAATTATACATGCTTTTGCAATTTATATCCCAAACTTTAAAAAGTTGTACTGCCCCTCCTGAACTATCTTCAGGGTTGCAATGTCCCCCTGAACTCACTACACCAAAAGGGCACATTACTAACGGTAATTTACCGTTAGTAAAATTATTCCTAACGGTAATTTACCGTTAGAAATAGAGCGTGGCTAATAATTCTAACGGAATTTCTAACGGTAATTTTCCGTTAGGAAAATTATTTTTACTAACGGTAAATTACCGTTAGTAATATGTTTACTCACGGTAATTTACCGTTAGTAATTTATTATTCCTAACGGAAACATTCCGTTAGTAATATTTATTCTAACGGTTTATTTTCTAACACTTTTATATATAAAAATACTAACGGTAAATTACCGTTAGTAATTTCATTACTAACGGTATGTAACATGACAGTTTCTAACACTTTCGAGACAATTACTAACGGATATAAACCATTAGTAATTTTATTACTAACGGTTTGTTTTCTAACACATGTGTAAGAATACTAACGGAAATTATCCGTTAGTAATTATTTGAAATATGAAAAACATAAATACTAAAATATGCACCTAAATTTTATTTGCACCTAATTTCCATCACAGCCACATCACATTTACTATAAACATATATAATAAGCTCAAATCCAAACCATAATAAATACAAGCTCAATCTGTATTAAATACAAAAAAATATAATAAAAAATAGGCATAATTATCCTTAAATACAAACTGTTTCTAAGTCCAAACCAAAACTAACAAACCATGTTTGAAATTGAAAGAGTAAATCCATCCAAAATTAAACTAAACCAACTGACAAATAAACCATATCTGAAATTTAAAGTCAACTTGATGTGTCTGGTCATATTCGCCAATACCAACTTGATGTGTCTGGTATATCTATGAACAAACTTGCTCCATATCCAACTCCTCTGGTACCATTAACGCCACCTGTAAACGGTACATCACTCAATTATTCACTATTTCTAGCCTGTAATTTACAATGAAAACTCTAAAATCACTGATTTGCTGAGAAAATTAAGGATGAATTATGATGGACTTACTTTAAATAACTAAAAGATTTATACTGTCTTTAGATATACAATTTTCATTTCATTTTCTCAGCAACCAACCAAAGTGTGTACCATACAAAAGATATTTTTGAACACCGAGTATGAGCAAAAAAGAACGCCACAAGATTGGTTAATCCATTTTCAATCTCACATTCAAAAGCTAAAAGGATTACAATTTTAGACCAATATATATATATATATATATATCCAAACTCGGCAGGCAGTCTAATCAAAGGCAAAGTTAACCCAGAAGTACTTTTTGGACTTTGTATCAATATAGAGTTGCTCTGTTTTTTAATCTTGATCTAAGAGTTCTTAAATGAGCTGTGTTGGTTGGTCATCAGGTTCACAGAGCCAGCTCGTGTGTTTTGGCTGTCGAAACCTTTTACTTTACCCAGTAGGAGCAACCTCTGTATGCTGTGCTGTTTGCAATGCAAAGGTAACTCCCTGATATTTATGGATTAAGACCCCCGTTTGGATGGGCTTAATTGGGACCAACAATCATTTATTTTGGGATTATTTGAGTCTATTTGGCCATAATAAAAATAAAAATCACTGTCATTTTTCAAATCAGAAGCACCGATTTGCTGCTTTGTCTAAAATCTGCCATAGCAATACCAGACGAGTTCCACGTCGTCCAATTTACTTTCTTTTCACAAGGCTAATTCTAACTATAGGCTAGAGCTAGAACATAAAGACTACATGTTATGTTAGTGATTGGACGCAAAACAGGCACAGAAATGCTGCTTTTTTTTTCTTTCTAAAATCTTATCATAGCAACACCAAATGGGCTCTAAGACGTCGTCCAATTTTCTTTCTTTTCACACGGCTAATTCAAATTATAGTGTAGAACATAAAGATTTTATAAGTTTAGTGATTGGTGTCTGAACCGGCACAAAAAATGGCTTAGTTAGTTTGTGGAGGCTGCCACACCTTACTCATGTACATTCGTGGAGCGACAAGCGTACAATGTTCTTGTTGTCACACCGTCAATCTAGCCTTAGAAGGTATAAAACTAATTAGACCATGAATGGATTCCTAAGATGATCTATATGTTGTGCCTCTATTGCTAGTACTAGATAAGAGTAAAAGCATCGAATGATTCGTTCATGTTGTAACAGCAAATTAGGTGGCGCATGTGAATTGTGGGAATTGTCAGATGATGTTGATGTACCAATATGGAGCACGATCTGTGAAATGTGCAGTCTGCAATTTTGTGACATCAGTTGGGGTCAGTATAAAATTTCTTCTACTCACTAATTCATATTAGTTAGATTCGTAAATTAGAGATATTATATATGTGTGTGTGTGTGTGTGTGTATGTGTGTACATACGCAACAACTCACTATAATATTTTCTAAGCATGAATATTGAATTCAAAACTAGCCTAGGATCAAAATTTTATAGTTCCTGCAAAATGAAAAAGGAATAATTACGCATTAGATTAATAGATTCCTAAATTCAACCGTCAAATTTAACCATGGTCTCCAAAACCGAAGAGGTTAGTCCCTACATTGACATTAAATTACTCGAATGTACGCTATGCTGAGATTACATACTTCAAACCTTGCTAAACACAAGTAATCCTGCAGTTTAGAGGTAGATAAATCAATTGGTGTAAATCATAGCATGTGCCTGGTGTATCTATGAACAAACTTGATGTTTCAGTCATATGAATGTAAATCAGATAGGATTGTTGATCTATATTGGGAAGGTCAATTAAATCAATGCAGATACTCCCTTTGTCCAGTAAAGACTGTCCTGCTTTCTGTATTGGATGTTTGCAAAGACAGTATTTCTCAAGTTTACCAGAATTTGTGTGATGATGTAAAACTATCTAGCTTTCGAATTAGAATTCATCAGTTAGTTCAACAAATGAGGAAGTATTTTTGGATAGCTAATATTAAAGGTGAAGTGTGACTAACATATTGCCTTTCTGTTAAAACTCAGCTTTCTCAAAGAGGATACATTATGGATTGTTAAGTTTCTATATCTCTGTCTGGTAAATAAGTTTCCTCATAATCCTGAGCTTTATCCATGTCATGCAGGCATTGCTGTATAGGCTATCTGGTGACTACAACCCTTTACATTCAGATCCTATGCTTGCAAAAATTGCGAGGTTAGTGAATCACCCAACTGCTCAGCTTGATAATTTTCTCACTTGTTCTTATATTACTACTTCTAATATTGAAATAACCAACGAGAGTCTAGTTTCATTGGCCATGCTACAACCCTCCTCTTGCTATAGTCTGGACTCCAGATTGAACACAACTGCTGAGTCCTTATTTCTAAAAACTATTAAAGATTCAAACTGTATTTGAAAGAATAGGTGGTTTTTATTTGAAAGAAGTGATTCCAAACACGCCCCACGTGGGGTCAATAGCTATCCATCACGTTGAGGGAAATCTTGTACAGAAGATAATGAACTCTTTATGCTGAAATGTTCATAAAACTGGTACCATATGAAAACTATCAAAGCAGAGAAAAAGAGGAGGCTCATTTTTTCCCGTGATGAGCTCTCGACTGGTCATTATTAGAGTGTCTTTTGAGCCCCCAAGGAAAGATCTGCCATTTCAGATGTTCGATTCATTTCCTCCTTCCTCTCTTCTAGTGACTTCATGGCAAGTTTATCAACAGAAATCTAAAAGAGAGAGAGAGCGTACATTAAGATTCTTATGCAGCAACCAAATTGGTAAATAATAAACACTGTGTTGCAAAGTTTAAACTAGCATCCCACAATTTCTTATATTCTTTCACTAAAAGATCCATCATCAACATTTATAACCACAACATAACATAGAGATTTAGAATCTCATTCACCTTAATAACTCTTTAAGATATGGCCACATTGTACTTTGAGTTCTTCAACCTGAGGATTACAGAAAATGATTTACAAATTATACAAAAATATCATAACTAATGGTCAGAAGATAGAAAATTCCAATTTTAGGAGTCATTTTCACCTGTTTAGTTGTTTTCGGAACATATGAACCGATAACTATGAGACCACCACTACATTCTTTAATAATTCTTGGATCATTAGGCAAAATTGGAGCTTTTGAGATAGTTCCAAGCCGTGCAGAAACAAAACTAGCAGCAGTGCGGCACAAGAAGCGCTTTCCCTTTATTTCTGCCTACCAATGAAATGATGGGTCAAAAAAAGACTATACGTTTTTGTCAGAGACATAACAAAGAGTACAAAACTGTAACACTGATGTTGAGAGTTTGATTTACCTAGTCGGTTTCATTCTTTAACGAGGTACGCTGTGGCTTTGTATGGTTTGAGGATTCAGAGAAGGAAAAGAAAAAAAGGAAGGAAAACAACAATGAAAACTAGTTCCGTGTCATTTCTTTTGTTTCCCTCCATGCTTAAATAACAATTAAAAGAAATACAAAATATAGTCATAACTTGATGAAAAAAGGGAGAAAAGTGACTCATAAATTCATAAAAAAATTCTCTCTATGCTTTGTTTTCCTTCTCCTCACTAGTCACTACCCTTACTAACCAAACAAAGAGAAGTGTTTTCCTTAGTGATTTCATTTCCTTTCCCTCGATGAATTCATGAACCAACAGATCCTAAGTGAAACACAATACAACTAGAGATCTTACCTGGATCATTTCGGCTGCAAATACAGCTATGTATCTTTTACTAGCTGCATTAACTATACATGTTGACCCCTGTTTCACCAGAAAATTAAAGCCATAAGATGTGAACACGTAATGTTCTGAACTAAATTAGAAAATAAACTGCTTATGTCTATCAATAAATTGAGTCATGCAATTCACCTAAGCAAGGCAGAGAAAGTAACCCAGTGACTAGAAAACAAACATACATTCACTTGAATTTTCTTATTCTTTACATTATTGTTATTAGCTTTAGATTTAGAAAGTGTGACTAGGAAACAGCCAATAAATTTTACTTTCATAACATCATTCCTTAAATAAATTCAAATATAGACTTATATGTTGAACATTTCACATCATGCATCATCAACTTTTTCTAGCTACAGCATTTAAGCCAGCAAGGTCTTGAAGGAGCTTCGATTTGAGAACAACGTACACTCCTAAAAATTTGAACTTCAGATCCGTCGTTGTGTCGTATTGATTAGTCATTTGCAACTTATGGTTCTCGGTGATTGCAGGAGATAGAATCGAGAACATGACTGAAAGTGAAACTGAGAGGAGAATCAAAACATATAAACACATACATGGGCATGTAAATATATATATATATATATATATATTGAGACACAAATAAACGAAATATAAAAAATGAGGAGGCAATTTTCGATTAAAGAAATAAGTTTAAATATAAGAATCAACATAGCCACACATAAAAATTTAAAGCTAAATTCACCAAATGGTAATCTGTGAGAAGCTAGTGGAATAAGACATATATATGGCATGTTGACCTGAAGTTTTTCAACCAAACATCAAGGTAAAAATTCCAAGGAAATCATTGAATCTACAATCACCGTTCAGGCTCAAAGAGATGAAAACTTGAAGGTACCTATCTCGTTTAGTGGAATGCCTTGTTCGTGTTACCTTTTCTCTCTGTTGCTGCTTGAGATATCATTTATTCTCTAAGAAGTTAGAAGTGCTTACAAGCCCTGGCACCATTGACGTTATATCCACTAAACAATAACTTTACACTAATTGTCAAGAAGCAACAAAAAGGATCAATGCACTCAGGCAACTTTGTCATTACATCATTAAGCAAATACAAAATCAAGGATACAAACTCATTGAGTTTCTTCCTACTTAGATGTGCAAACATATCTTAGATATTTACCAGAAATGAAAATGATGATACAGTTAGAAGCTAGCTCGGGTCATGCACTAACTGAATGTGTCTTAAAAAATTACAACTATTTTTCTTCTAACCGGCATAATGGACACTTTTTACTTAAGTAGATTAATTCCATTAAAACCATTTTCTCAGTTCCAGTCTCATTTTTTAAAGGATTCTCTTCTAAACTGCTGAAATAGAAACTATATTCCAAAGTTTTCTTGATACTTTCAGAATGTTGAAGTCTGGGACTTCCAGGAGGAATGGAACAATGGAGATAGGAAGGGGAAAAAGTGAAGAGGTCTTACACTTTGTGTACTTCCAAGGGGAATGTCCAATGAATTTTGAAAATTTAATCATACAAAACAATTTCGATATTGAATGATAATCAAATACACAAGAAATATCACAAAGAATTACCCAAAAAAGCTCAGATTATGTACCACGAAAAAAGCCAAATAAGAGAATCTTTCAACTAAGGTACACAAAGAAACAATGGAACTAATGTACAAAATTTATTAGAAGTAAATTGTGGGATATCTAAACGTTGGTCTTACCGTGGCCACACTTGAATAAGCCATTGCCAATTTATTAGAAGTAAATTGATTTCAGAAAATTAAAAAGATGCTTTACATACCAAAATACTGTACATGACTTTATCACCCTAGTACACTAATATGAATCACTTGAAATTGTTTATGTGGTTAGCATCAATAAGTGGTGCAATTTGGCAGTATAATCATTCTAAAATAAAACACCGATCGAATGACTCTTCTCTTTGAAATATCTAATATTCTGTAAAAAAAAATTAGGAATTTAGTTATTGTCTCTCAGGAATTATAATATTGAAATTTGAATACCCAAGCAAGTAGTCATTGCAGGAACAGACTCCCTGTTTAAAATGGTGGAAACGAGTAGAAGGATTAGGTACTTCCCTCCTCTTTTGACCTTTTTTCCATTAGAAAATTTAATATTTTGCTATGTAAGCCTATAACTGTAAAAGCAAGTAGTATTCCTTCTTCTTTCATCCTTTCCTTAATAGTTAACCAAACAACATCAAAGAGTGATGACCTACTGTGACAGTAAGCTCAAAGAAAAAGTCGATGTTTGCACACTCACTTCCCTTTTCACCATTTCATCACTAAGTGTAAGAATAACAACTTTAATAATGCCTCTAGACAAGTAATGTATATTTTTCCACTCACCTGAGTCATGTTTGGTGTAAAGCCCATAGCAATGTTGCGTGCATTCATTTTGTTAAGATGTTCGAGTTGGGCAGCATCAATCATTAGGTTTATTGCCCAGTCAAGCAGAGCAGATTCTGTAGATGGAAGGAGCGTCACAAGCTGAGCACACTCTTCTTCTGATTAGGCCTGTAAAAAATAAATTCACCCTGAATGATATGAAAGAAATCTCTGTTTATTTGGAAAAGAAAGACCGCCAGTAAAGTATAAAGGAAAGGAAAAGAAAATAGGGTAAAAAACTGAAAATAAATTAACTTTATGATACTTGTGATTTGTGAATCATCTTCTATCTGAGTTCCTATATTGTTTTGAAAACTTCTAATTTTTAAAGTTAGTTAAGCAATTGAGAAAGACAATAAGGAGAACACTGGAGAGAGAGCTTTTCATACCGTTTTCCTTTTCATACTAAGAAATAAAATACACAAACTAAACGGAGCCTTAGTTTAACAAGTACCAAAATAGAAACACATGTAAGGCATTAATAATTCAATTAACAATAACTCATAATAGAAATATCAATGGGCCTGACTCACCCACAAAAATGCTTGCAAATTTAGAAAAAGAAAACTATATCCTAGTGTTTTCCTACATATACTAGAAACTAATAGAAAAGAGCATGGTGAAGAAACTCAAAAATTCAACAAAGTTTTAATTCATGTTTCACATGTTCAACCACAGTTTCCTTTACTTCCTATTTTATTCATTGCTTTCCTTATTAACCAAAAAAGAAAAATATGTGCATTACTGATTCCTTTTCATTTCCCTCACTAAACACAATAACCAAACAGAGCCTCAATAGTTAATTCCATTGATAAAATAAGAAGATCCAGGGAAAATCTAGTGAGCTTTCCCTATTGAGCAGTAACTAAAATTTTGAACTCTTTCATAGGTTCAAATTCACATACAATTGTACTATCTAAAGTGATATTTTTGAATGATGAATGTACCAGCCATTTTGTTCCTTTAGAAACTTGCTAGTCACTTGTTCAATAGTACCAGTAAATTATTCAAATGGTGTGCAGAAAACACCAAAACTGACAAAATCTCAAAAGGAGACAAATATATCCTTGTCAAAGTAAGCTATTGCCCAAAGATCACAGTTAAGACAATGTTGCATAGCTGTAATAGGTAGTGTAATTTTTTATTACTCCGTAATAGCCAAGAAGGTAAAGAAAGGTGCATTCAACCCAACAATTGAAGAGAACAACCCAAAGCACCCAAAGCAAACATATCAGAATCCCATTGAAAAAAATAGAAAAAATAGCCCCAATATGATATGCCACTCAACTGAAAATCCAGCACTCTGAGATGATAATCAACTATCATAATAAGCCCTATTGAAAAAGTTCAAGATTTTCACCTGGTAGATGTAACACTCTGAGATGATAAATTCTTCCAAGTATGCGAATTTGTCACTGATTCAACCTTATCAGCAACCTGGCAGTCATCTATTTGATATCAATAATTTTGTTGACTAATCTTAGGATATGATTTCTGGGTTTAGAAAATTGAATTCAAGTAATGATATGTATAAATTAGACATTTAAATCATTACTCTATCTAAACTGTAAATAGATAAGATCAACCCTCAAAATAGTTTTAACATAAAAATCAATTCTAAGCTACAAAATAAAATTGAGGAATCTACGTGTATCAGACGAAAACTGAAAGAACATACCTCTAAATGATCTCCTCCTTCTCAAGTCAACTCTATGAGAAGCACAATCCCCAATTTCAAAAACCAAATTACTTCGATCAATCAACAAGCTTAAAAAAAAAAACCCTCAGTTACTCGATTCCGAAGAAGAACAATATGAGAATATACAGAGTCGCAACACACACACGCACCCAATTGCTACACACACACAATCGCAACAACAGTTGCATGATTTCAGATCTGGTGTGTGTGTGTGTATGTATGTGTGTGTGTGAGAGAGAGAGAGAGGAGGGAGAGAGAGAGAGAGAGATAGAGAGATCTTGTGTTTGTCAAACAGATCTGATGTGTGTGTGTGAGTGAGAGAGAGAGAAAGACGACTAACCAGATCCGCGGTGGAGTGGTGGCGACGGGAGGACTACGGTGGAGTGGTGGCGGAGGGAGGACCACGGTGGGAGCCTGATCCCCTTTTCTCTCTTTCTCTCTCTCTCTCTCTCACAGATCTTGTGTTCTCACAGATCTTGTGTAATGGTAATTGGTTTTGCCGCCCAAGACTCCCCCTCTTTGTTTTTAGTTTTTAGTTTTTAGTTTTTCTTTTCTTTTAATCTTTTCTATTGAATAAATAATTTAGGAAAAAATTTGTAATGGTAATTTACCGTTAGTATTTATTTTGTTATTGTTAGAAAATTCTAAAATAGCTAGAGTTGAAAATTACTAACGTAATTTATATATTTCGTAATTTACTAACGTAATTTACCGTTACAAATTTGTAACGGTAAATTACCGTTAGAAAACCAAAAACCTCTGTGTTAGAAAATTGGCTGAATGGTGTAGTGACTTCAAAAAGTTAAAATGTCCCCCATGAACTATCGTCTGTGTTGCAATGTCCCCCCGAACTATTTTTTGTGTTGCAATGTCAACTCTGCTATCACATTCCATCAAGAAATGTGATGGAATTTGCTTGTGTGGGACACACATGCTAAATTTCAAAGGCATTTATGATATTTTACTATCCCCATCTAAATTAACAATCATAAAAATTAGAGCAAATTACACTATAGTCCATCAAACTATACACCTGTTTTCAATTGGGTTTATAAACTTTTTTTTTTCAATTGGGTCCTTAAACTTCAAAAAATCATTCAATCAGACCCAAATTATGATACTGTTAAGTTAAATTATTAGAAATTGTCACTTACGCTGTGCGTAATGCTTACCTGTCATGCTAGGTTAAGAAAAACATGGAAGATTGTGAGTAGTGCGAAAAATCGCATTCAATCAGATCCGAAATCGCGTTTAATCAAATTCGAAAACACATTCGACTAGATCCAAAATCGCATTCAATCATACCTAAAATCGCATAATTTTTTAGCCATTTACAATCTCCCATGCTTGTCTTAACCTAACATGATTACGTGCAACGTAAGTGACAATTTCTAATAATTTAAACTAACAGTGTCAAAATTTGGGTCTGATTGAATGATTTTTTGAAGTTCAAGGACCCAATTAAAAAGAAAATAGTTTATGGACCAATTGAAAACATGTGTATAGTTTGATGAACTAAAGTGTAATTTACCCTAATTTTTATGATTGTTAATTTAGATGGGGATAATAAAATGTCATAAATGTCTTTGAAATTTAACATGTGCGTCCTACACGAGCAAATTCCATCACATTTCTTGATGGAATGTGATGGCAGTAGGCCTGTCAATGAACCGAATCTTGGCCCGGATGCGATCCGAATCCGGCACTTTTTGATGAATCTGAGCTTTTTTTTTTAAGATCCAGATTCATATCCATCCAGATCCGTTTACAATGTTAGGTTGACGGATCGGATATGGTTTTGTGGTATCTAATCCGTCTAAAATCCAGATCCGAATAAGAAGAAACTATGCACAAAAGTATAAATATAATACACTAGATAATATTACTATTACATATAAAAGTGAACAACGTATATATTATACACTAGATTATACATATTTACTTTCAATGGTATATTATTTTGATTTCAAAATATAATTTTTCTTCATAATAAAGTATATTAATAGGTTAAACGTTGGTTGATTTTTGTGTATGCATAGAGAAAATAATAAAAACAATAATTTCTATGATAATAGAACTGTTAACGGATCTGGATCTGATTTGTGTGGATCCGGTCCAGATCTGATCCGTTTACAGGCCTAGATGGCAGGGTTGACATTGCAACACATACGATAGCTCATGGAGACATTTCAACTTTTGACAGTTCAGGGGGATATTGCAACTCTGAAGATAGTTCAGGGGGACATTGTAACTTTTTAAAGTTTGAAGTATAAATTGCAAAAACATGTATAATTTGAGGGGTCAAAGTGCCTTTTACCCTAGATTCAATTCAACATCATGGAATAAATCAATTGGTGCACTGCTAAATGTATTTTGGAAGTACTTTATTTCTCTTCTTATTTCTTATTTCTAGATAGGAGATTATGATAAAGTGATTAATTGTTTACTTTTTTTTTGCTTTTTATTTTGTCATTTCTCTTTTCTTTTTATTCTCTCATTTTCTTCGAGATATTAAATATTTCGTTTTAAAAAAATAATTTATGTATATTACTTGGACTCTGTCAACTTTCAACATAAATCTCTTTATTTGTTCATGTAAATTCTATGTGTCAATTCCTTTTATTTTCTTTTCTTTCTTTTTTCTTTTTTTAAAAAAACAACTTTCCTAGATGAATATGTATGTGTTTGGTAGAGTTTAACTTTAACAGTCACATTAAATTCATCAAACTCAATAGGCCGTTAAGTGTTGTAGATATATTTATATAGATAAAAAAAATACTAAAATTTATAAAAGCTTGATATTTAAGTCATTTTATGATCAAAAAGTTTAGTGGGTAAATAATTACATATAATACAAGCAAACAAAATACTTCATTTAATTGTTCTTTTGTTTTATTTATTTATTTATTTATTTTTTATCTTTTGATGTTTTTATATATGTACTCCAATATTTATTTATCTTTTTTTTTTCTTTTTTTTTTTTTTGCATTTTGTTTAAGATTATTCATTTTTTAATATTTTAATATATTTTTCGTTCATTACAGTGCCTCAGAGGGAGAGAGAGAGGTAAAGCCGTAAATGATGGATCAATTAACAAACGTGAAGTAAAAAGGGTCAAAAAGGTATTAGAAAGAGAAAGTGATGCAGTGAGAGAAGGTACAAAATACTCTCTCTTTAGAGTTTAGAGTGAGAAGATATACATACATTTGTTCATTTAAAAAATAGTTTATTAATTTTCATTTAAGTATTTTATTGATTAATGTAGTGGGATTTAAAATTAAATGTTATTTATTTAATTTTAAATTTTACTGTATTAATTAATATTAATACTTAAGTGAGTATTAATAAATTATTTTTTAGATGAAAAAAATTGCGTTCAAAGATAAATATATTTGGTGCACTGCCCTGAGACTGAGCGGAGTGTTTTTTTTTTTTTTTTTTCAATGGTTGGTAAGTTGAAACTGAGAGGAGTTGGTGAGATGCTGACTAAGAGAGAGAAGAGAGAGAGAAGGGGCGTTTCGTCCCAAGCATTATTAATGGGCGTGGCAGATTTGTCTAGCAGCAGAAACAAAGCTGTGGGGACAGTTTTTTTTAACACTTTCTTCTATAGAAGTGTACAGTACTGTACAGTGCAGCGAATAAAGTTTTCTAAAGTCTTTTTATGGATTTATTTATGTCACTCTCAGTCTCAATACATCAGTGGTATAGGAATTTGGATGATGGTGCACCTCCTGAGTCCTGACCTCCAATTTTAGTAAGAGTATGCTATGTATCACCTGATCACCACTGTTATAAATAAACCATTCTTCCTTCTACCATTCAAACTTTTATATATTTTGACTACGAATCTATATATATGCAATAGACTTAGTCCAATATTAATTAAGGGTGATGCTATTTCCACTCCATCATTGAACTAAGGCACTCCATGGTACCATTCTTAAAGCATGTGGTACATGCATGTCATGCATTACATACATGGTACCACATGCTCTGATAGCGGTACCATGGAGTGCATTGGTTTAATGATGGAGTGGAAATAACAATTCCCTTAATTAATTGCGCTATATATATATATATATATGTATATGAGTCTAGGCGTCGCTGGAGCAAACTATATATATGGCGTCCTATTTGTAATAAGAGAATCCGGTTCCAGTGCACATTAGATAAATTCATTAAGTGAACGCATTGAGTTTTTTTAGCCTAATAGAATCGCGAGCCATCCCGTTGATCTGCGCTCCATCCCACCGACCTATTGATCCGTAATTTTTTTAGACTTAAAAGTCCAGTGCGTTCACCCACTACACTTATATTCGAGCCTTATTCTAAAATAAGGTACAACTCTCACTAATTACTCATTTTATTTTTATTTGTTTGTGAAAACCCATCACATTTCATTACTAGCCTTTTTCAGTTTCGGGAAGATCCTTGAAATCTAAACAAAAAGTTTTAGAAAAATGCTAGACCCACACAATGAACCACACATTTTTTCCACACATTTCTTTAAATGTTTGTACCTTGTGCTGTATAAGTGGGGCACAAAAAAGTGTAAAAAATTCAAACAGCACAAGGTACAAGCATTTAAAGAAGTGTGTGAAAAAAGTGTGTGGTTCATTGTGTGGGTGTAGCATGACTCAAAGTTTTACTACTTCTAATGAGTAATTGTATACATGGACATGCATGTATGATGTATCATCATTCATATTTCAAGACTCAATACTAGCAAAATAATGATAAGCCTAACAAGACAATCTTGTGAAACTGCCTCTGCCACGCTCACCACACCTGCTCAGTCTGCGCTACATATATATATATATATATATATATAGCAGTACACTCTTTTCCACACACACAGAGAGTGGTACTAAGAGCATCTCCAACTACATTATGTATATGCATATTTTGGTGAGATATGCATAATATGGTGAAAAAATGGTACTCCAATCATTATGCAAAATACTTATGCATATTTATAAGTGTCATCAAAACTAAATTTGCATAATGATGCAAAAGCCCTATGCAAATCCAATGGCCATCAACATTTCATAAAAAAAAATCAAACGGCTACCAAGACTCCAAGTAGTGATAAAAATTTATAAAATATTGATAGATAACCAAAATGCATACCATGATTGGAGTGGTTATGCAAAATTCATATTGCAAAAATAATTTTTGAGTAATTTCTATGCATTTTGCATAAAAATATGCATAACATGGTTGGAATTGCTCTAAGGCGGAAAATTCCATTTTTTTTTTGTTTAAACTATATTTCAGACTCATGCGTTGATCCAAGTCCAACTAACCATATGTATATGTGGTTTGCCTTGCCCTTTAAAGTTTCAACACATCATTGGAATTAAGCTTTCAAACAGCTAGCTATATAGCTCTCCGGAAATATTAGATGCACAAAAAAAGTGCACAATGAAATGCATAATCAGTTTAAAATTGTTGGACTTTATGCTGAAAAATTTGTACACATAAAATGACAAAAAAAGGAGTGTACAGCTTTTTCAGCACGAGGTTCAACAAATTAAAGCAAGTTATGCATTTCGTTGTGCACTTTTTTTTGTGCATGTAGCATTACTCTACAGCTCTCTCATGCATGTCTTCATTTTGTTAACAAAAATTAAAGCTTTCAAATAAGTAAAGACTAGTAGGTTGGGCGCACTCACATAATATTGTAGTCGAGAGATTTTAAGGAAAGTTAAAAGTAAATTTTTTTTTTTAATGATATTTTTGTGATATTTTAGTCCATTGCATATATAATTATTAGGAAAATAAATTTAAAGATTTTTGTGTAATTATTGATAATACAATAATTTTTGGAGAAAATACCTTTTACCCCTTGTGGTTATACTTATTTTCTCATAACCTCTCTGTGGTTCATTTTGTAACACTTAATCCCCCTGTACTACGGATTAAAGTGAGACTGTTAACTTTTCTAACGGAAAAAAAGGAAATGACGTTAATACTTCCAAGCCCCTATACATACTCTTTAGGGAAAAATATCTTTTACCCCCCTATGGTTACACCCATGTTCTCATAACCCCTATGGTTCATTTTTGTAACACTTAACCTCCTGTACTAATGACTGAAGTGGGACTGCCGTTAGAAAAGTTAACAGTCTCACTTTAGTCCGTAGTACAAGGGAGTTGAGTGTTACAAAATAAACCACAGAGGGATTATGAGAACATGAGTGTAACCACAGGGGATAAAAGGTATTTTCCCCATAATTTTTTATGGTTACCCTCCCTTAATTTCCCTTTATAAATGCATGTATATAGATTCAACCCAGGCCAGTGGTAGTTGAAGACATGCAAAGCAAACCAGTTGGACAAAAGCTGGGCTAGTCTCTCAAGAACCTTATCCATTCTGTGGTCTCTATTTTACTTATAGTAGTGAGAAGCCTTGAAAGTTAAACCACACAAACCAGATACATATATGATATATCCTCTCCCAGCAAAAAAAAAAAAAAATATATGATATATCCTCTTTACTGCAGAAGATCACATGCACTTGCACATCTTCTAAAGTTGTCTTCTAGTTCTACCTTACTCACTCACTCACTCACTCACTCAGTACTCACTCACTCTCATATGAACATAATATCAAATTTATACGTATAGAGACATATTCGAGGCAATGCATATGATATCGCATGGACCGATCAGACGATGTATGGCCCTCCAATCAATTCAAGTTTTTGTTTTACTTAAAACCCTAGCTAGCTTGGGTCCGTGACTAATAATTATTTTTCTTGACAACCAATAACCATTAATTTAACTCTTATGTGGTTCTTACGCAGGTCCCATGTATAGTTATTTGAAAATTTTACAACACGATGAGGTGGTCATTTGAGAAAACTTCTCAGGCATATAAATATATGGAGCCTTATTTCTAAATTCACAAGGTGCATCTCATATATTCTATGAAACACCGACACTTTTAAGAAGATAACGTGTGTCATATTGTGTCCGACACACGACACTTCACCGATACTTTTCTTCGAGTGTTGACGTGCAATTTTTTTAAAATTTTGTTATATCGTGTCCGTGTCCGTGTCCGTGTTCATGTTTCATAGATGTTATAAATTGGCACTTGCCTGTTCCGTATCTAAATTTCTTTTGGACAAGCAACACCACACAATTTTGCTCTGATTGTTACTTGTTAGGCGACAAGAATCAAACTTAACCCCACTCCATATCATATGGTAGCAGATATATTAGGCAATTGATATTTATCTTTGCGATAATTACAATTCAGTCAACAATATGTTAATAAATTAAAAGTCAGTCATCTATTTTATTGAAATTGAAGGAAAATCAATTTGAACTCTACAAATTAAAACCTCATCAACTTTTACCAAATCTAAATATTTCCCACAAATAGACTGAAATGCCATTAATGAAGAAATTAAAAAGTCCAAACTGCCTTTATACTCTCTTTTATACCAAACCCTATCCTACCAAAAGAGACCACACACATCCTGGACACTCTGAAGAAAAAATGGACGAGGCGGAGTCATCGCCATGAAGCAGTCTCGCCCTGAATCCATGGCCGTGAAAATCAAGGAATCCATCAATATAGTGAGAGACTTCACTACTTCACTTTTTGTATACCAAACTCTAATAAGAGACCCAAATGAGATTAAAAACACACTCTCTCTCTGTCTCTCTCCGCAGATTGATTGACAATTGATTTTTTCTAAAAGAGAGAAATTGTGAGCTTGAAGGTGGAAGAAGAAGACACTACCAGAAAAAAGGTAAGGTGTCATCCCTGCATATATACTTGCATGTCTCATAGTATGTGCGTGTGTTGTGATTTAGTGGCATTGGGTTCGTTGTCTATATGTGTGTTCATTACCACATCGTCTTTCTATATACGCCATATTTTTACCGAGTAATATTTGGGACACAACCTTCATACAACTTTCATACAACCTTTCCAAAAGATGTGTCTATCTCTCTCCTGTGATGTCACTGGACCCCACAGTGACACAGGAAAGAGATAGACACATCTTTGGGGAGGTTGTATGAAAGTTGTATGAAGGTTGTGCCCCAAGTATTACCCATTTTTACCATTGCAAAAGTTCAGTCATGAAGACTGATTGCAAGTTCTTTCAGTTGCACCTATCACCCATTTTGACTTGCTCCCAACGTTTAATATAGTTGCTCTAAACGTTATGTGAGTTGTACCTGTGTTATAAATTTAATTGCAAAATTTAGTTGAAATGCGATTAATGTTTCATAAATTTAATTGTTGAATTTGTGTGTTATATTTCAAAACCCGAACCTCTCTTACATTTTGTGCTTGTTGAACGTCAAGTTGTTAGGTCATTATGTTATGAGTTGCACCAATGCTTTAGCTAAATGCACCCAGAGTTCTACACAATAGCTCCCCAATGTTTCAGTTCTTGCACCTGATCTAGTATGCTATTTTCAGATGGTCCATACTAGTCTCCAATAATGCATAATTTTGTTGTCTGACCAATACGACTTAGGCATTTATAATTATTAATTGGAATGTAAAAATTAAGACTATCATAGTTAAAGGGTTTTGATGTGTGTTGGATATGCATGTTTTTTTGTAGGCAATGTCTCAATCCCATATAAAAGAGTTGGCTTGTTATTGTCACTGGGGCGGGGAAAGGAATTTAAAGATGGTCAGATTAGTTACGAAGGTGGCGTTATTGACTTGGTTGCTGTGAACACTCGCAACACTTATGAAGAATTCGTTCATGACACATGCACTGCACTCGGTATTACTCATACGGGGAAGACTTTCCATTATAACAGCAAGCATGATACTTGCTCCTTATGCTTGGTAAGTTGCTCCCCACGTTTTCTAAGTTGCTCCATGTCACACCCATTCCAAAATTTCATAACTTTTATCATGCATAATTGAATCTGTGAGTTTATCAATGTTAATTGATAATGGTGTTGAGGTTCACTATGAGTCAATGGTAGGGTGTCAGTGAGGGCACGGGAATATGGAAGTTCATTTTGCTTTGGCACGATGAAATGACATTTATGTGATTTAAATGCTATTTGACTTTCTGGTATTGTTGATGAATAGTGAATTTACCTGTGTAGAGTAAATTCTGATAATCTCGATATTGTTGTATATTATTTTGAGAACTGTGGTGAGAATGTGAATGACACGTTAAATAAAAATTAGGTTGTGTAGAGATTTCATAGAATTTAGTTTCGGATGTAATTTTTGAACCCAAACGAGACTTAGTCGAAAAATTTTGTAAATTTTAGTTTTCACTCATAAAGACATAAAATGGATGTGTGCGACATTTCATGGATTAATTAGAAGTTTGAGAAACTCGTGGGGAGGTAAACGCGTTTTCTGAGACGTTTGCCTACAAATAGATGGGGGTGAGTTTGCATTTATTATAAAACTCATAAAATATCTTGAGAGAGGAGAGAGAAAGGAGATTTGTTGCCATAGGCTTTGCGACGACGATCGGCGACTTTTTGTTCGTCAGATTTTTTCCAAATTCATAATAAGAGCCTCAGTAATATCCTGGAGAAGCCCGTACTGACGAACCACTCGGCCAGGAATGTAGAAAGTAGTAGTATGCAAGCCAGGAAACCAGATATTGGGCTTCCCAGGAAGCAGCACTGCGACAGAGCGGTAAGACCAATCTGGGCAAAACCAGCGAATATCGCCAGGAGAGGGGTTTTTGAGCCAATTAAGCCATGCATCATCCGAGTGGAACAAATAGTGAATCTCACTGCGATCATAAGGAAGTGACCTACGAAGGTGTGAAGGATGCACGAAGAGATCCAAGCGCTCCATGAGCCAAAGCTGCAGGACTAAAGGGGCTCCCACAGATAACATGGCCCCTGTGGCATGAGCCCAATCCAAACCTATCAAGGTTTCGCCAAGAACTAGCATGACGACACTCTTCATCTCTCATAGACAACAGGAAATGGGTACGAGAATATCGAAAGACAACAGGAAGAGGAAAGTGAGAGAGCATGGCAATTGATAGTGCATTACGCCGGATAATCTGATATCTGCCGTCATAAGGATCTCCCACAGGGGCATCAACCGAGGAAAGTCGCTCAAAGTCAATCTGCCTGTCACATATGAAAGAGCTCGCAGCATTCCAATATATGTGAAGTAGGGTGGCTAAATCTTGAACATAGCCCGTCTGCACCAGGGGAACTATCAGATCCGCAAAGGGGTCGGTGTGGAGGATAGTGCTGAACTCCCCAAATAAAGGGCAGACCTCATGGGAACCAAAGCGAAAGACATGAAAGGAGGGATCCCAACACTGAATCGCAGCTCGAAGCAAGCCTTCATTCAAAAATATTCGTCGGAAAGAGAAGAGGTCGTTCAGTCTGAAACAGTCTAAATTTAGCCGGTCAATGCCCGAGAGAGCATCCACCCATGGGAAGAGGATTTGAGAGCTAATGGGGGCCATTTCGGGAAGAAGTGAAGAAGGAAGAAGAATGTTTTGTGGAGTATAGAGGGAAGAAAGTGGTATAAATAGGAGTGTTAGCCTCAAGGTCTTATTCCATGATTTTGATGATTAACAAACTGTCAAGTTGCATTTTCTAATGATCTTAAATTGCTTGAGTATGCAGAAAGAAAATCATAGTTCCTGAATGTCCACTTGAATATAAACAAAGGATTCAAGCTTGATGAAGAATTATAAGTTGAAGATCTTGTTTCCAATCATTTTCTAGGACTCTATGTAAGGCAATGTTTCTATGTGAACATCACTCTTGAAGGCTCAATTAATTTAAAAAAGGAACTAACCTTTTAAACCCAACAAACCTTTTAGAATTGAGTAAAAGCAGTCGACTGCCCTTTCGTTTCAGTCGACTGAGGCATTAGTCGACTGATCAGTCGACCTGTTTGAACAGATAGATTATCAAAGTGCAAACCAGTCGACTGCCCTCGCGACACAGTCGACTGAGACACCTGTTTTTTTTTAATCTTTTTAAACATCAGTTGACTGTCCTGTTTTATCCAGTCGACTGAGCTGCTGCGAAAAACACAGTAACGGCTAGTTAACTTCATTAATGAAGCATTTAATGCTCCCAACCACTTCCAACGGTTGAATTTCTTAGGGAAGCCATAAATACATGTATTTGAACTTCATTAATACCTCTTGATCAATCTAATTGAACTGAATTTTTAACATCTTCATTTACAAAGCCCTAGTTTGGTGAGAACATAAATACCATTGCTCTAGTCTTCAATTGTATATCTTGAGAGCATTCATTATGAGCTTAAATCTGTATCTATCTACTCTATTGTGAGAGTTTCCTTTCTTGTAACAAATTCTATTCAAAAGAAGGTTGTATTGAGGGTTGATGTAACCCTTGTCCAAGTGAAGGGGTTGTTCTTCAATTGGAAAGATTGTAAGGGTTTGATCTTCACCAAAAGAAGATTGAGATAGTGAATTCCTCAAGAGGTGTTCTTGAGGGGTGGAAGTAGGCCGCGGGGTACGATTGCCGAACCACTTGAAAAATTGGTTTGCTTGTATCTCTTTCCTTATCTCTTTACATTATTGCTTATGTTTGTGTTTAATTTGCAATTTTATTTTTAAAAGGTTAATTTCCGCTAAAACCTTATTCACCCCCCCTAAGGTTTTCATATTTGGGCCAACAATTGGACGAATACACTTGCTCCAACAAAAGGTGTGTTTTTGATAAAGTCGGTTTAGGATTCAATCCTACTTTTAAAGAAAAGAAATATAATAACTTCTTTTCAAAAAGCACCTCCACTAGCTCCAACAAAAGTCAAGTGAAAAGCTCACATCAAAATTTTTTTGTTAAAGCATGTCATTATTGCATGTCATTATTGCTTGAGAAAAGGATATGTAAATTATAAATGTCCAAACAAGAGAAAAACCAAAATGGTGTGGATTGAAAAGGGAACAACAGCTCTCTGTGCTAATAAAGTTGGACCCAACAAATATTGGGTACCAAAGAAGATCACTTAAACTTGTCTTGTAGGTTTGTCTCAAATCCTCTAGCAAGGATAAATGGTTCTTGGATAGCGGTTGCTCAAGACACATGACGGGAGACAAATCAAAATTCTCATCTTTCTCTTCAAAGGATGGAGGAAATGTTACCTTCAGAGATAATTCTAAAGGAAAAATCATTGGTATAGGTAATGTTGGTAAGAATTCTTCTCTAACTATTGAAAATGTGCTTTTAGTATAAAGACTTAAACATAATTTGCTAAGCATTAGTCAATTATGTGATAAAGGCTTTCAAGTGGTGTTTGAATCAAACTATTGCATGATTAAGTATGCTTGTAGTGATAAAATATTATTCACTGCCTATAGAGAGGAAAATGTGTATACAATTGATTTTGATGATATCTCTTCTCAAGACGTTAAGTGTTTTACAGCCTTAAATGAAACAAGTTGGCTTTGGCATAGAAGACTAGGTCATGCTAGCATTGATTTACTTTCAAATTTATCTAAAAATGAATTGGTTAAAGGTTTGCCAAAAACAAAATTTATTAAAGATAAAGTTTGTGATGCTTGTCAACTTGGAAAGCAAATCAATACCTCTTTTAAAAAGAAAAAGGATATTTCCACTTGTAGACCTCTTGAATTACTTCATATGGATTTATTTGGTCCAAATAGAGTTGCTAGCATGAGTGGTAAAATCTATGCCTTTGTCATTGTTGATGATTTTTCTAGATTCACTTGGGTGTTCTTTCTAGCACATAAGGATGAAGCTCTTTCTATCTTTGTTAACTTTTGTAAATGTGTTCAAAATGAAAAAGGGTACACGATTAACAACATAAGAAGTGATAGAGGCCGAGAATTTGATAATAATGAGATTACTTCTTATTGTGAAGAAAATGGTTTTGGTCACAATTTTTGGGCACCGAGAACTCCTCAACAAAATGGGGTTGTTGAGAGGAAAAATAGATCTCTTCAAGAAATGGCAAGAACCATGTTAAACGAATTTTCTTTACCAAAGTATTTTTGGGCCGAAGCCACTAGCACTTCATGTTATGTCATTAATCGTATGGTCATTAGAAATAAGCTCAATAAGACCCCATATGAGCTTTGGAAAGGAAGAAAGCCCAACATAAGTTATTTCAAAGTTTTTGGATGTAAATGCTTTATCTTGAATACTAGGATAACCTAGGAAAATTTGATGCTAAATCGGATGAAGGCATTTTTCTTGGATATTCTCAAATTAGCAAAGCCTATAGAGTTTTTAATAAAAGGACATTGGTTGTAAAAGAATCAATGCACGTCATTTTTTATGAAGTAAATCCTTTTAAGAAAATCTTGGTTGATGAAATTGATGTTTCAAAGGATGTTTCAAATGATGTTGAAAACATTACTTCAAACTCTCTACCTCTTGAAAACTCTAAGGAAGAAGCACCTCTTTCCATTGAACCACCTAGAGTGGAAGCAAGAAGTGATCTTCCCTTTGAATGGAAAAACGTGCCTAATCATCCTATTGATCAAATCCTAGGAGATCCTAGTCAAGGTGTAGCTACTAGATCATCTCACAAAAATATTTGTAATAACTTATCATTTCTATCTCAAATTGAGCCTAAGAATATTGATGAAGCCGAGAACGATGAATATTGGATCTTGGCCATGCAAGAAGAGCTTAATCAATTTAAGAGAAATGAAGTTTGGACTCTTGTTCCTAGACCTAATTATCATACTATAATTGGAACAAAATGGGTTTTTCGTAATAAAAAGGATAAGTCCGACATTGTTGTGAGAAACAAGGCTAGATTAGTTGCCCAAGGCTACAATCAAGAAGAAGGTATAGACTACGAGGAGACCTATGCTCCCGTAGCAAGACTTGAAGCCATTAGAATGCTTCTTGCCTTTGCTTGCCATAAAAATTTCAAACTTTTTCAAATGGATGTGAAAAGTGCCTTTTTAAATGGTTTTATATCTGAGGAAGTCTATGTTAAACAACCCCCAGGCTTTGAAAATCCACATCTTCCTGACCATGTCTTTAAACTAACAAAAGCTTTGTATGGTTTAAAACAAGCTCCACGTGCTTGGTATGATAGATTAAGTAAATATCTTATTGATCTTGATTTTAAACGAGGAAAATTTGATACTACTCTTTTTATTAAAACCTCAAATGAAGATATTTTGCTTGTTCAAATCTACGTGGATGATATTATTTTTGGAGCTACAAATGAATAAATGTGTGAAGAATTTGAATCATGTATGCAAAATGAGTTTAAAATGAGTTTGATGGGGGAGCTTAACTTCTTTCTTGGACTTCAAATAAAACAACATAAAGATGGCATCTTCATAAATCAATCCAAGTACATTAAAGATCTTTTAAAAAGATTTGGACTGGAAGGAAGTAAAATCTTTCAAACTCCTATGAGTTCTACTTTAAAACTTGATAAAGATGAAGCCGGCAAGCCGGTAGATTGTAAGTTTTATCGGGGCATGATTGGTAGTTTATTGTATCTCACTGCAAGTAGACCGGACATCATGTTTAGTGTTTGTCTTTGGTGCTAGATTTCAAGCTTCACCTAAGGAATCACATGTCATTGCGGTCAAACGTATTTTTCGTTATCTTCTTGGTACTATAGACTTAGGTCTTTGGTATCCTAAAAATACTTCTTTTGAATTAACAAGCTTTTCAGATGCGGATTTTGCTGGTTGTAAATTAGATCGCAAAAGTACTAGTGGCACATGTCATTTCTTAGGACACTCTCTTGTTTCATGGTTTAGTAAGAAACAAAATTTGGTTGCTCTATCTACGGCCGAAGTCGAATATATAGCCGGCGGAAGTTGTTGTGCTCAAGTGCTTTATATGAAACAACAATTAGAAGATTTTGGACTCTTTTTTGATCATATTCCTATCAATTGTGATAATACTAGTGCCATATGTTTGTCCAAAAATCCCATCCAACACTCAAGGACTAAACACATTGAGATCCGTCATCACTTTATTCGCGATCATGTTCAAAAGGGGGATGTCGATCTTGTTTTCATCGACACCGATCATCAATGGGCCGATATTTTCACCAAACCTCTTCCCGAAGAACGCTTTTGCATTATAAGAAGGGAGTTAGGCTTGTCTTGTTTGTGTGATTTGAGTTAAATTTCACCCTCTAAGCCTCTTAACTTATTTTTTCTTATCTTCTGTGCTTTTCTGTTAAGAACAGTCGACTGGACTCCCGTCCCCGTCGACTGAATCTGTGTCCCATTCTACAGTATCTTGGTTCTGCCCTTCTCAGTCGACTGTGGCGTCGACTGAACATCTATCTGTTCTTTAATTTTTTTTCCTACCCTCTTCCGTCGACTGTGGCGTCGACTGTTTCTGTACTTCTTGTCTTCTGCCCACTTTAGTCGACTGAACCTCGAGGCCCAAAATTTTCTTGCCCTAATTTGGCATACAGTCGACTGGATCTTCAGTTTCTATATATATGCCTGTTCATTTTCTTTCTTCTTCACATCTCCTCTTTCTTTCAGACGATTTTATTTCTCTCCTCTTTCTCATATTCTATCTTCTCTCTCTTGATACTCCTTGCCTTCCTTCATGGCTCCCAAGCCTAAGCAAAAGGCTCCTGCTAGTGGGCCCTCTTCTACTCCTCCGGCGACCAAAGCTAAGCGTTTCCCAACACAAGAGGAACATGAGAGCTTTGACGAGGTCTTCTCTCGCTGACACGTACTTTTCGATAAGATCCTCCCTATCCCTTTTTCAAAATCTGCAAATCTTCGTCTAGGATTTCTAATAGAACGTTTACAATGGCATTTGTTTACTAGTTTAAATCAACCTTGCTATCCCACTCTTGTTAAAGAATTTTATTGTAATATGATTCTCGGACATCGCACGGACTCTTTCTCGTCTTTCATTTGTGGTGTCAAAATCAATCTTAATCCCGATTCTGTGTCAGTTATTTTTCATATTCCACATGGTGATATTAGAGAAAATAATTTAAATGCTTGGAATCAAGGGCATGGATTCGACCCTCTCACTACTTGCCGTCATATCACTGGCAACAATGAGTTGTCATACCCTGTGAAGCCTAAAGCTTCTGCCCTCACTTTTGAGGCTCGTCTTATCCACCACCTTCTCACTTACACTCTTCTACCCCGTGCCGGGGGCCGGGATTCAGTTTCTTTTTTAGATGTTTTTCTGATTTGGTGCATTCTTGAAAACAAACCTTTTGACCTACCTTATCTTATTTGTCGCCACATTGGCGAATGCCAAAAGAAATCCAAAACTAGTTCTCTGCCCTATGGTTTTGCTTTAACCTCTGTCTTTCGTCACTTCAAGGTTCCTTTGGAAGACGAACTTGACCGTCACGACCCTGCTCCTACTGATTTCTATTCCACCACTATCCTATCTCTAATGGGATACAAACTCGTAGGTAATGCTTTTGTTCCCAAAATCTCTCCTGATTCTCTTGTTGTTCCCACACCTGTCCCTCACCTATCTGATCCTCAGTCTACCACACCTCCTCATCCTTCATCCTCTGCTCCGTCTTCGTCATCTGCTCCTCCTCCTCCACCTGCTATGCATACAGATTCACCGGCTCCTGATATCTTGGAGCATTTATCCATTCTCTCCGCTCAGGTGTTGAGCCTCTCCACCTCCATCTCTTCTCTCTCGATCTCTCACTCTCAGGCTTTTGAGACTCTGCAGGCCTCCTTCTTTTCCTCGCAGCAGCAGGCTGTCGAGGCACATCAGCGTGCTATCGAGTCCTTACGGGCCGATGTTTTTGAGATAGGAGGTTCTCTGGACGCCTTGCGTACCTCGACTGCTGCTACTCAGGAGCTCCTTGATCGTCGTCTCGTGTCTCTCCAGTCCTCTCTTGATGATGCTCGTGAGGAGATTCGAGTGATCCAGACTCGCTTGGGTATTTGAGTGTGTCTTTCTTGGGATGTTGGATGGGGTTCATGGATAGATAGATGGATAAATTAGTTTTTTTTTTTTTGGCTAACTCTGGACATATACTTCCTTTTAAAATTCTAACATTTGGTATCTTTAGATGGATATGTAGTATATGTGTTGAACTGAATTTATTTTTAGTTGAATGGCTGTACATATCTTAGATGTATCTTTTTTGGCCATGCAAATTATATAAAATTTCTTTTCTTTACCAAAATGTTGCATCAATTTAGGGGAAGCTTTGCCTCATTTTCTGATTTTAATGATGTCAAAGGGGGAGAATGGTAGCTTGCCTTGCTTGCCTTTTGTGATGATCAGCAGATCAGTAGTTTATGTAGAAATTTGTGTGTGCAAATTTTTTGTTCTCTCATATCAAATTGTTGAGATCATAGAATAATCTTGATTTGCTTCAAATTTTTTATATATGGGCAACTAGTAGTTTGTCATCATCAAAAAGGGGGAGATTGTTAGCCTCAAGGTCTTATTCCATGATTTTGATGATTAACAAACTGTCAAGTTGCATTTTCTAATGATCTTAAATTGCTTGAGTATGCAGAAAGAAAATCATAGTTCCTGAATGTCCACTTGAATATAAACAAAGGATTCAAGCTTGATGAAGAATTATAAGTTGAAGATTTTGTTTCCAATCATTTTCTAGGACTCTATGTAAGGCAAAGTTTCTATGTGAACATCACTCTTGAAGGCTCAATTAATTTCAAAAAGGAACTAACCTTCTAAACCCAACAAACCTTTTAGAATTGCCTAAAAGCAGTCGACTGCCCTTTCGTTTCAGTCGACTAAGGCATTAGTCGACTGATCAGTCGACCTGGTTGAACAGATAGATTATCAAAGTGCAAACTAGTCGACTGCCCTCGCGACACAGTCGACTGAGACATCTGTTTTTCAGAATCTTTTTAAACATCAGTTGACTGTCCTGTTTTATCCAGTCGACTGAGCTACTGCGAAAAACACAGTAACGGCTAGTTAACTTCATTAATGAAGCATTTAATGCTCCCAACCACTTCCAACGGTTGAATTTCTTAGGGAAGCTATAAATACATGTATTTGAACTTCATTAATACCTCTTGATCAATCTAATTGAACTGAATTTTTAACATCTTCATTTATTGAGCCCTAGTTTGGTGAGATCATAAATATCATTGCTCTAGCCTTCAATTGTATATCTTGAGAGCATTCATTGTGAGCTTAAATCTGTATCTATCTACTCTATTGTGAGAGTTTCCTTTCTTGTAACAAATTCTATTCAAAAGAAGGTTGTATTGAGGGTCGTTGTAACCCTTGTCCAAGTGAAAGGGTTGTTCTTCAATTGGAAAGATTGTAAGGGTTTGATCTTCACCAAAAGAAGATTGAGATAGTGAATTCCTCAAGAGGTGTTCTTGAGGAGTAGAAGTAGGCCGCGGGGTGTGATTGCCGAACCACTTGAAAAATCGGTTTGCTTGTATCTCCTTCCTTATCTCTTTACATTATTGCTTATGTTTGTGTTTAATTTGCAATTTTGTTTTTAAAAGGTTAATTTCCGCTAAAACCTTATTCACCCCCCCTCTAAGGTTTTCATATTTGGGCCAACAAGGAGAATAAAGCTGCCTACCTACCCGCGGCAGTCAATAAAGCAGAACGGCACTCAATGAAGTGCCGCGTAACACTCCGTGAATGTCGTTGCGGCATTCACTGACTGCTGTTTCGGCATTCACTGCGTGCCCAAAAGCCAAACCGAGTGCCGTTTGGAGTTTAATTTTGGCCAGGGTCTATTTGTAGTATTTTCAACCCACCTGCAAACAAAAAAACATAGTAAAAGTGTGCATCATGCAGCACATGCAAGCAAGACCAAGCCATGGTCACATACATCCACTCATTCGTCCATTCATCTTAAATAAATATAGAAGATAGAAGCTTTCAAGGTAAAAATAAATGGACCAAGCTATGGTCACACATACGGCGAGCAATAGTAAAAGCAGAAAAGATAAGTGTGTGCATATAAACATCCAAATATAAGTGTGTGCATATATATACAGTCATCCAAGTGTATATGTCTCCTCACCAGAACACTAAAAAAAAAAGGGGGAAAGAAGAGAGATAAAAAGGAAAGAGAGATAAGGGTGAGGTCAGCCCCGGCCCCGAGCCTGGCGAGTCATGCGTCTGAGGGGCTCCTCCTCTGACTCTGTCCTACTTGCTCCGCCTCCACCTTTGCCGCCGCTAGCACCGCCACTACCGCCCATACCTCTGCCGCAACTAGTACGTCCACCACCACCTCTACCTGGTCCGGCGCCGCAGCCCCCGGGAGCTCCTCCGTAATCACCGTCAGGATCTATCCCAAACTACCTAAGTCTCTTCTCAAGCTCCCTCACTCGCAGAGTCAATCTCCTGACCTCATCATCCTGAGTAAAAGGAAAGGTGAATAACATAGTCTATTTTGAAATAAAAGTGAAATAAAAGGGGGGGGGGGGGGGACGGGGTAACGCGACTTACCCTAGCTCTTGGCTGAGCCTCAGCAGTCACTTGCGCCCCGTCAGCCTGAATGAGAATTAAATCAATCAATAAAAAGAGAAAATCATAACAAGGATGCAAGAATCGAGAATGAAGATTCTAGAAGCTTACCCTCCACTCCCGGCCGTGGACCCACTCTCTAATGCTATGAGTGTAAAACTGGCCCTCCTCTGCGTAGTCGCGCGGGACATGATCATACTGGAGCGGAATGACAGGAGTGCCCGCAGGATACCGGGGGACCTCAATCGTGACCTACTCACCATAGGAAACGGTCCGGATACACCAATCCCAAGGCGGCAAAGCCGGGGCCCGAGTCACAGTCGGAACAAGCTACAAGAAGAAGAAATGTAATCAATAATAAAATACTTGGAAACTCAAAAATAGAAGAAAGAGTGCAAAAACAAAGAGGACTCACCTGAGCCACTTCCATCAAAGGGAAGTTCCTCATTAGCATCGCAGCTCGGAAAGCTACGTATCCATCGGGAGACTCCACGAGCGTCTGAATTGAGACTACCTCAAAAGCAGCCGTAAGCTGGGAGCCCTGGAGTGTATACATAGCCCTCATGGAAGCAGAAGGGGGATGTCATGACCCATCCCAATACGCGTGGAAATACGACATGTGGCACGCCATCAAGGCTTATCCAGTTCCATTAAAGTCAAATAGCAGCGGAAAACATTATTAAGATTCATTAAATCAGAGTTATAAAAAGTTTTTGGCCAATTGAATCCTTTCAAAAGAAAACAGTTTTGAAAACAGAGGACCAGTCGACTGGTGATCTCAACAGTAAGATTTCCAACCATAACAGCCCATCCAGTCGATTGTGTCAGGGACCTAGTCGACTGGTACCTAAAATTTTCAGTCGACTGAAGAAGTCCAGTCGACTGGTGCCCAATCTAGCAGAATGTCCAGGTCTGGGGCTCCATCCAGTCGACTATTTTCTCAACCCAGTCGACTGAACCTCAGACGAAAACAAGCAGTAACCCATTCAACATAGCGATCCAGTTGACTAATGCAAGGTCCAGTCGACTGCTCCCCTGCTGGGCAGCCCTGTGATGAAATTTAACAATTCATGCCACTCTATACCAACAACAATTACAACCAATACTGAATTACAACATTTAAAACATAACTACAGGCGTTCAAATACAGAATTACCATACTGTGAAACTAATCTATGGTTCTATTACAACATATTACCAATTTACCAATCCTTACACCAGTTTAGGATTTAAAAACAAAAGCATATACAATTGTGGTTCCCCTGGCGTTCCTCGGCCTCACTCCTCACGATTCTTCTTGTCTTTCTTCCTACCTGTAATGGAGTACATCTCCACTGCTCAGCTATATGCTGAGCGTATAATTCTAAATGTATGCTTATATGACAGTTCATGATTTAAGCATCTAAAACACATAGAAAATAGTCTCTAGGGTGAGTGGTACGCAATCATCCGGTCGATGCCATAGGAGGCCCACCTCTCCCACGCATCTCGTACACTGGTTGGGCCTTCCTCCATACCAGGTACCGTGTCCTGGTTGGGCCCACCTCCAATCCAGACACAACCATAATTCCAATTCCATCACAATTACAATCCTCAAGGTTCGAGGAGCTTACCCCGGATGAATTTGCACCAAACTCCCCTTTGACCCAAGTAGACACATAACATGCTCACATAAACAATTATACGTGCTTTTCACATAATTTCACGTGCATAATTAACGGGCCTAATTAATACATGAATTTCGCCCGGATCCCAAAATATCAAAAATGATTTTCAAAACATGAAAATCCATATATTTCATAGATCTAGAATTCATACCTCGTGCGATTCCCCCAAACTTTGAAGGATCGACTAGGAGGCTAATTAATCGTCGGATTTCGAATTTGAGAAAATTCCTGCAAGTTTATACCTGTTTTTCCCAAAAGTCTAGAATTAAGATTTTTACAAAACTTGGCCAAACACGGCCTAAGTAGTATCAAAACGTAGATCTTACCTCCACGAGTTCAAATCTTGAATCTGGAGAAAATCTGACGGACGAACGGTCGTCGATCGGCGTCGTAAAGCCCGTTAGATCAATCTCCCTTTCTCTCTCCTCTCTCTAGATATTTATGAAATGTTTTGGAGAAATGAAATTTCATCCACCACTATTTATAGAAAAACTTCTCAGAAATTACGTTTACCTCCCCGCAAGTTTCTCAAACTTCTAATTAACTCCCGAAACTTCGCACACATCCATTTTATAACTTTACGAGTGAAAACTATAAAGTTCAAAAGTTTTCAACTAGGTTTCGTTTGGGTCCAAAAATAACGTCCGAAAACTATGTTCTGTGGAATCTCTACACAATCTACCTTTTTAATTAACGTATCACTCACGTTCTCACCACAGTTCTCAAAATGATAACAAACAATATCGAAAATACCAGAAATTATACTACACAGGTATAATTCACTATTCACAAAATACCATATAAGTCAAATAACATTTAAATCACATAAATGCCATTTACTCATGCTCATGCCATATGAACTACCATGTTCCCGTGTCCTCACTGACACCTTACCGTTGACTCACAGTCAACCTCAACTCAAATTATTAATAACATTAATAATTTCAAAAAAATCTCAAATGATGCATGTTCAAAACCATAAATTTTTGGAACGGGTGTGACAACTCTCCCCTTCAAAAAGGAAGTTTGTCCCCAAACTTTACCTCATGCGTCGAACAGGTACGGATACTCACTCCGCATGTCTTCTTCATTCTCCCACGTAGCCTCTTCAACAGTGTGACTACGCCATAATACCTTCACCATCGGAATCGTCTTAGTTCTTAAGACTTGTTCTTTTCGATCTAGAATCTCGACCGGTTGTTCCACATAAGTCAAGTCTCCCTGAATTTGCAGCGGTTCAGGTACAATGATCTTACTCGTATCAGTCATACACCGTCTCAACATCGATACGTGAAATACGTTATGCACATGTTCCAACTCTGATGACAAGGCCAATCGATAAGCCACTAGACCTACTCTTTCTAGAATCTCAAAAGGTCCTATAAATCTTGGATTGAGCTTTCCCCTCTTTCCAAATCGTACAATGCCTTTCGAAGGCGATACTCGTAAGTATACGAAATCTCCCACTTGAAAATTCATCGGTCGTCGTTTAGAGTCTGCATAGCTCTTATAACGGCTCTGAGCTACCTTAAGTCGCTCTTGAATCAACTTCACCTTCTCAGTAGTCACTTGTACTAACTCAGGTCCTAACAACTTCCTTTCTCCAACCTCAGTCCAACAAACCGACGATCGACATTTACGCCCATACAAAGCTTCATATGGTGCCATACCAATACTGGACTGAAATCCGTTGTTATACGCAAATTCAATTAACGGCAAATGGTGCTCCCAATCACTCCCAAAGTCTAACACACACAATCTCAACATATCCTCTAGCGTCTGAATCATGCGCTCTGACTGTCCATCGGTCTGAGGATGAAATGCAGTACTGAAACTCAATTTCGTACCCATAGCTTCTTGCAAACTTCCCCAAAATCTTGATGTAAAACTACTATCACGATCTGATACAATCACGGCTGGGACTCCATGTAGTCTTACAATCTCTTTCACATACAACTCTGCTAACCTCAAAGGTTTAGTCGTCTTGATTGGTAGAAAATGAGCTGACTTGGTTAATCGGTCAACTATAACCCAAATCTTATCATTCTTATTACATGATCTTGGAAATCCTGAAACAAAATCCATCGTAATCTCGTCCCACTTCCATTCTGATACTGGCAATGGCTGTAGTAACCCCGCGGGTACTTGTCTCTCTGCTTTGACCTGTTGACATGCCGAACATTCAGATACAAATTTAGCGACTTCACGCTTCATACCCTTCCACCAGAAGTTTTCTCTCAAGTTTCTGTACATCTTATTACTTCCCGGGTGCACTGAATATTTCGTACTATGAGCTTCTTCTAGAATCCTCTCTTTCAAGTCTTTCACATTCGGTACACATAATCGATTTTCCAGTTTCAACGTCCCTTGTTCTAACTCAAAACCAGGTCATCTCTCCAAAGGTATTTCGTCCCTCATTTTGAACAAATAAGCATCGTTAAATTGTTCTTTCTTGATCTCATCAATAATATCTGGGTGTGCAATGATCGCCATCATTAAGCCATCATTGGTTCCTGGAATCACATCCAACTCTAAGCGTTCCATCTCTTTTACCAATTCTTGTTGTTGTGTTAGCTCATCGGCTAAATTCCTCGGCGTCTTCCGGCTTAATGCATCGGCTACTACATTAGCCTTTCCCGGGTGATACTCTATCGAAAGATCGTAATCCTTCATCAACTCCAACCATCTTCGTTGTCTCATATTCAAATCCCGCTGAGTAAAAATGTACTTCAAACTCTTGTGGTCGGTGAAAATCTCACATTTCTCTCCATACAGATAGTGTCTTCAAATTTTTAAAGCATGAATTACTGCGGCTAATTCAAGATCATGGGTCGGATAATTAATCTCATGTGCCTTCAACTGTCTAGAAGCATAAACAATTACTTTACCACCTTGCATCAACACGCATCCCAACCCTTGATGCGACGCATCACTATAGATCACAAACCCCTCGGTTCCGGATGGTATTGTCAGAATAGGTGTTCTCGTTAGTCGTGCTTTTAAGTCTTGAAAACTGTCTTCACATTCTTGACTCCATTCAAATGTAATTCCTTTCCTCATCAACCTTGTCATAGGTAAAGAAATCTTTGAGAAATGTTCAATAAAACGGCGGTAGTATCTCACTAATCCCAAGAAACTTCGAATTTCAGATACGGATGTCGGTCTCTGCCAATTAGATACAGCTTCTACTTTGTGAGGATCAACTGAAACTCCATTCTTGTCAATCACGTGACCAAGAAAAGTAATAGTAGATAACCAAAATTCGCATTTCTTGAATTTACCAAACAGTTGCTTCTCTCATAATCTCTGAAGTATTAGTCTCAAGTGATTCTCATGTTCTATCTCACTCGGTGAATAGATAAGAATGTCATCGATGAACACTATCACAAAGTCATCCAAATAATCCTTGAATACTCGATTCATAAGATCCATGAACGCGGCTGGTGCATTCGTAACCCCAAACGGCATAACTAGGAACTCATAGTGTCCATAACGCGTTCTGAAAGCAGTTTTCTCAACATCTTCGGCCTTCACTTTCAACTGATGATAACCCGATCTCAGGTCTATCTTAGAGAATACTTGTGCCCCATGAAGTTGATCAAATAAGTCATCAATTTTGGGTAACGGGTACTTGTTCTTGATTGTTAACTTGTTCAATTCTCGGTAATCAACACATATACGCATGGAGCCATCTTTCTTCTTTACAAACAATACTGGAGCTCCCCATAGCGAAATACTTGGTCGAATGAAACCCTTGTCAAGTAACTCTTGTAGGTGAACTTTCAGTTCCTTCAATTCTACTGGTGCCATCCTATACGGTGCTTTGGATACCGGTCTTGCATCTGGCATAACCTCAATAGTGAACTCAACCTCTCTCTCAATCAGGACGTCTGATAATTCATCGAGAAATACATCTGGGTACTCTCGCACTACCAGAATGTCTTCTACTTTTAATTCGGTCGCTGAGACATCAATCACTGAACATAGGAATCCTTGACATCCCTTTTTCAATAACCTTCCCGCTCGGATAGCTGAAATCAAATACGGCGGCGATATAACCCCACTCCCTTGGAAACAAAAGTTCCCATGCACCGGTGATCGAAAATTAACCTCTTTCCGTTCACAGTCTATTGTGGCTTGATTAAGGGCTAACCAATCCATTCCCAGTATCACATCGAAATGGTTCACTACAATCGGTATAAGGTCTACAATCATCAACTTCTCGCCTAGTTTGATTTCACAGTTCTTATATATAGTAGACGTCATTATTGATTTACTAAGTGGCACAGCAATAGACAATTCATATCCTAACGGTGCCGATTTAACATTCAAATGTTCAACAAAGGCGTGCGATACAAATGAATGCGTATATCCCGAGTCGACAAGTATGCGTGCTAAGTGTGAACATACAAGCACCATACCTGAGACCACTGTATCAATAGCAGCCACGTCTCTAGGGTTCATCTGGAATGATCTTCCCTGACGTTGCTCCGTCCTTTGTCCCCCGTCACTAGACTGCTTAGGCTTCAAACCACTAGAAGCCATAGAACTTGCCCCTTGTTGAGAACGCTTCTTTGGGCAATCCTTCGCTCGGTGTCCCAAGGTACGACAATCAAAGCACTTGAGTTGCGGATAGGTCGCAGAACTCATACTGGTTCCCCCTGTAGATCGGTTTTGAAAGTTGGTCAGAAAACATCGACAGGTGTATGGTTGGTTGAAAAGCGGACACAACATTATATCACTTGGTACTCTCCTGGAATCATTAAAACCAGAACTAGAGCCTCGTGAAAATGATTTCTTAAAAGATCTCCCTTGACTTCGGTCACCACCCTCATGACTTCGCTTTCCTTGGTGATTTTGTCTCGACCTCTCTATTCCACTTTCGGCTACAAGCGTCGTCTGCTGTACTGCTGCAATAGTCGAATGCTCGTAGGTCTCTACTCTCAACCGGATATTATCCCTTAAACCCTCTTCAAATTTTCTTGCCCTATCTTCCTCTTCGGGCACTGAACCCTTACCAAACCTCAACAACGCGTTATATTTAGAAGTATATTCTGTTACAGTCATGTCTCCTTGCTTGAGATTATCAAACTCTCGCTTCTTTGCATTGTAGGCAGCTCGCGGAAAGAATCAGCGATTGAATTCTGCCTTAAACCCTTCCCAAGTAATCGGTGCTCCTTGATCTAAAACGTTTACCCACCAGCTCTGAGCTTCTCCCCTCAGCACATCACTTGCATTTTCAATCTTCTCCCCATCTGTCATCGGAATAGATCAGAAAATTCGCTCCATGTCCATTATCCAATGTTCTGCTAACGTCGTATCGGGTGTTCCATGAAATTCCATCGGTTTCTTTCGAGTAAATTGTTCAGATATTGATCTCATACCCCTATTTTCGGGTGCATGTACTACAGTTATTAGTTCCACTTCGATGTGGGGTGTGGGAGGCAGTCGCTCCGCTATATTCCGTATCATTTCCCCCATATTTCCCATCATCTCTGCCATTTCATTCATTCGTCAGGTATGGGGTGATAACTCTCGGTCATCCATGATTACAATCCTATAGTTCTCAATGTATAAACACTATGCATGTACCACAATAACAATAGTATGTATGTAAAATAACATACATATGCATCAAACATCTCTAATATGTATGGATGCAATTTAAAACATGTGGCAAATCACTCAACCCTCCACTCATCGTCGAACGTTCCCAAAGTTTTGTTACCTATTGCTCTGATACCACTAAAATGTCATGACCCATCCCACTACGCATGGAAATAGGACACGTGGCAAGCCATCAAGGCTTATCCAGTTCCATTAAAGTCAAATAGTAGCGGAAAACATTATTAAGATTCATTAAATCAGAGTTATAAAAAGTTTTTGGCCAATTGAATCCTTTCAAAAGAAAACAGTTTTGAAAACAGAGGACCAGTCGACTGATCGCAAGTCCGGTCGACTGGTGATATCAACAGTAAGGTTTCCAACCATAATAGCCCATCCAGTCGACTGTGTCGGGGACCCAGTCGACTGGTGCCTAAAATTTTCAGTCGACTGAAGAAGTCTAGTCGAATGGTGCCCAATCTAGCAGAATGTCCAGGTCTGGGGCTCCATCCAGTCGACTATTTTCTTAACCCAGTCGAATGAACCTCAGACGAAACCAAGCAGTAACCCATTCAACACAGCGATCCAGTCGACTGATGCAAGGTCCAGTCGACTGCTCCCCTGCTGGGCAGCCCTGTGATGAAATTTAACAACTCATGCCACTCCATACCAACAACAATTACAACCAATACTGAATTACAACATTTAAAACATAACTACAGGCGTTTAAAAATAGAATTACCATACTGTGAAACTAATCTATGGTTCTATTACAACATATTACCAATTTACCAATCCTTACACCAGTTTAGGATTTAAAACAAAAGCATATACAATTGTGGTTCCCCCGGCGTTCCTCGGCCTCACTCCTCACGATTCTTCTTGTCTTTCTTCCTACCTGCAATGGAGTACATCTCCACTGCTCAGCTATATGCTGAGCGTACAATTCTAAATGTATGCTTATATGACAGTTCATGATTTAAGCATCTAAAACACATAGAAAATAGTCTCCAGGGTGAGTGGTACGCAATCATCCGGTCGATGCCGTAGGAGGCCCACCTCTCCCACACATCTCGTACACTGGTTGGGCCTTCCTCCATACCAGGTACCGTGTCCTGGTTGGGCCCACCTCCAATCCAGACACAACCATAATTCCAATTCCATCACAATTACAATCCTCAAGGTTCGAGGAGCTTACCCCGGATGAATTTGCACCAAACTCCCCTTTGACCCAAGTAGACACATAACATGCTCACATAAACAATTATATGTGCTTTTCACATAATTTCACTTGCATAATTAACGGGCCTAATTAATACATGAATTTCGCCTAGATCCCAGAATATCAAAATTGATGTTCAAAACATGAAAATCCATATATTTCATAGATCTAGAATTCATACCTCGTGCGATTCCCCCAAACTTTGAAGGATCGACTAGGAGGCTAATTAATTGTCGGATTTCGAATTTGAGAAAATTCCTACAAGTTTATACCTATTTTTCCCAAAAGTTTAGAATTAAGATTTTTACAAAACTTGGCCAAACACGGCCTAAGTAGTATCAAAACGTAGATCTTACCTCCACGAGTTCAAATCTTGAATCTGGAGAAAATCTGACGGACGAACGGTCGTCGATCGGCGCCGCAAAGCCCGTTGGCTCAATCTCCCTTTCTCTCTCCTCTCTCTAGATATTTATGAAATGTTTTGGAGAAATGAAATTTCATCCACCACTATTTATAGAAAAACTTCTCGAGAATTACGTTTACCTCCCCGCAAGTTTCTCAAACTTCTAATTAACTCCCGAAACTTCGCACACGTCCATTTTATAACTTTACGAGTGAAAACTATAAAGTTCAAAAGTTTTCAACTAGGTTTTGTTTAGGTCCAAAAATAACGTCCGAAAAGTATATTCTGTGGAATCTCTACACAACCTACCTTTTTAATTAACGTATCACTCATGTTCTCACCACAGTTCTCAAAATGATAACAAACAATATCGAAAATACCAGAAATTATACTACACAGGTATAATTCACTATTCACAAAATACCATATAAGTCAAATAACATTTAAATCACATAAATGCCATTTACTCATGCTCATGCCATATGAACTACCATATTCCCGTGTCCTCACTGACACCTTACCGTTGACTCACAGTCAACCTCAACTCAAATTATTAATAACATTAATAATTTTAAAAAAATCTCAAATGATGCATGTTCAAAACCATAAATTTCTAGAACGGGTGTGATTGGGGATGTGGCACAAAATAGTCAGGAGCCATTAGTGACTGCCTGGTCACTCTCTCGCCTAGGTACCACTCCCTAGCCTCGGGGCCATCCAATAGAATTCTCATCGGATCGTACCCACCCGACCGCCGTATCCCGTCCGGAGCCTCAGGAAGCACGTCCCTCTAGGGCTGCCACTCCATGTGCTGTACTCGTAAAGTCGTCAAGAAGTTCCTGAATGAGATAAAATCGTGGGCCCCAGTCTTTCGCCCCACCCGATCCTTCACCCATTTCAGCCCCTGGGGCATGATGAGGGCGTCCGCTGGTCGTGTCCTAGGCGACATCATGTGGAGATACTCGTGCGACCAAATCTACAAAACAAAAGAGATAGAAGTGTGAGGGTCACATTCTTTTGAGAATTGATTAAAAAGAAAAATAAAATAAGAAAGAAAAAGAAAAAAGTGTTGTATACCTCCCACGCCCTCCAAAAACCACCAGTAGAGGCCGGGTGATCTCGGGATATCTCTCCCAAGTGCCTATACAAGATGGCCAACCCAGCACCAGCCCAATCATACTAGTAAATCCGGTCCATGCGCTCCAAATACCCTACCAGTGCCCCGGAGATCAGATCTCCCTTGGTGCTCAACAAAGAGCACCCTAGTACGTACATCAAGAAACCTTGAGCCATCTGCTCGTCGGTAAAGCCCGACTGGCCTTTGAAGGATTCCATGAACCACTTGGCCGTGACCAAGGACTCCTCCGGGACTACTCCAAGTAACACTTGCACCTGGTCCCACTCACGGACTATATCCAGATAATGAAGGAGCTTTCCTCCAAACGGGATCCCCATGATCATGCTGAAGTCCAATGGAGTCATCGTCATCTCTCCGAAATCGAAGTGGAAGATTTTGGTGGTATCCTACCACCTCTCTGCCAATGCGTGGATCTGTCGCAGGTCATTGGAGCTCTTCGTCAAGAGTTTGACGAAGTCTCCAAAACCTGCGGCCCTGACAAATCCATGTACGGTCTCACTCAACTCCCCGTACCACTCAAAGCCATGAGCAAGGCTGTCATGCCCCTTTAGCACCTTGGCCTGTAACTGCAAGAAAGAATCACAAGATTTAATGTCAGTAAATAAGGAAGAAATAAAAAATAAATAAATATAAAAATATAAAAATATATAAAAAAAATAATAATAAATAATAACAATAGTAACAATAATAATAATAATAAGAATAATAATAATAATAATAAGGAAACAATATCTGTGTTTTCGAAATATAAGGTTTTGAGAATCGCATAGCCATGAGGTATGGGTAAAATAAAAGATAGCTTCTTGGAGAACTCCACAAGCATGAATTTCACATTTTTGAAAAGATTGGCCGTCATTTGCAGAATAATAAAAAGGAAGCAATGATAAAGATGAATGATTAAATTATCTAGAGTATTGGTTTTTTTAATTCATTAGGGGAGTGCGAGGTTTTGATTGGCATACATCGCAGTCAAAGGTCTTTTAAGAAAAGTTAATGTGCGCAGATACAGATGGGACCCCAAAGAATTCGTGAGTATAGGCATTTATTTTCATATGAACTCTGGTCCCCGCATCCATAAAGCTCATGGAAAATAGGGTAAAAATACATAATTAAATGAGCATTGATTAAAGCATTCGAGATGCTCGAGAGCGCTACAAGCTTAGCATTTGCATTAGAAATAAGGCATTTGAAGTTATGTTGATTACATTACATTCATAAAGCTCATACGACATAAGAATTGCAAAAGAAGAAAAGAGAAGGGCGCATTTACCTCGCACTTGAACGCGCGGGCGGATAAATGCTCGTCCGGATCCCGCAGTAAGAGTGCGACATCGGGATTGGGGGTGGCTCGATACTTCGCCTTTTTTCTACTACCCGAACCGCTCACTATAATCTGTCAAAGAAAAAAAATGGTGGGGGGGGGGGGGAGAATTCGTGGTTAAATTCATGAAAAGTTCAGAAAAACAATAAAAATAATGCGAATGATATAGATTTTGGTCGAGCAGAACTAACTTGTAAGTATCAGAGATCAATACAAAAGAAAAGAGGGGATGGGGGAAAAATTTCTCCAGAGAGGATTTGATTTGAGAGAGGTTGAGAGAATGAATGAAAATGAAGTTAAACTCTCAGTATAAACTGCCGCCTACCAAACGCGGCACTCAATTTTCGTGTGCGACAGTTGGTGAACTACCGTGCGGCACTCACTAAATGCCACAGCGGCACTCCGTGAGTGCCGTGCGGCAGTCACGAACTGTCGCAAAAAATAGCTTGTGCTGGGTTTGAGGCGGTTACCAAACCTTTCATTTCCCCCCCAAATTCACATTGGGACCCAAAAATTGAATCTTGATCCCTAAATTTTTGTCCTCATTGTGCTCTTGACCCTCGGAGATGGTTTTTTAGAACCAGAATAGTCCTCGATTCCGTAAAGTTGAAATAAATTGGAGTTTGTGGACTCCATATTTTGAAAAATTGGAATGAATTTGAGTCTGTGGACTCCAAATTTTGAAAATTGAAATGAATTGGAGTCTGTGGACTCCAAATTTTAAAAGATTGAGATAAATTGGAGTCTGTGGACTCTGAATTTTTGAAAATTGAAGTGAATTGGAGTCTGTGGACTCCAAATTTTTTAAAATTGAAGTGAATTGGAGTTTGTGGACTCCAAATTTTTGAAAATTGAAGTAAATTGGAGTCTATGGACTCTAAATTTTTGAAAATTGAAGTGAATTGGAGTCTGTGGATTCCAAATTTTTGAAAATTGAGGTGAATTGGAGTCTGTGGATTCCAAATTTTTGAAAATTGAAGTGAATTGGAGTCTGTGGACTCCAAATTTTTTAAAATTGAAGTGAATTGGAGTCTGTGGACTCCAAATTTTTGAAAATTGAAGTGAATTGGAGTCTGTGGACTCCAAATTTTTGAAAATTAAAGTGAATTGGAGTCTGTGGACTCCAAATTTTGAAAGTAAAGTGAATTTGAGTCTGTGGACTCTCGACATAACAGATTTACGTTGGTCAAAGTTTGAGAATGTAATAGATTTACATTCTCGGTTCTTATGACAGATTTGCATTAACCCTCGTTCTGGGAATCTAACGGATTTATATTCCCGATCCTCGTAATAGATTTACGTTGATCCTTTAGAGTGTAACGGATTTGCGCTCTCGGTTCTTGCAACAGATTTTCATTAACCCTCATCTTGGGAATATAACAGATTTATATTCTCGATCCTCGTAATAGATTTACGTTGATCCTTTTGAGTGTAACGGATTTGCGCTCTCGGTTCTCCCAACAGATTTGCGTTAACCCTCGTCTTGGGAATATAACAGATTTATATTCTCGATCCTAGTAATAGATTTACGTTGATCCCTTTGAGTGTAACGAATTTGCGCTCTCGATTCTCGCAACAGATTTGCGTTAACCCTCATTTTGGGAAATTAGAAATGCATTTTATCGACCCTTGCAAACGAATCTTTACATCAGTCAACATTTGGTAATCTTATCTGGCCAGCACATCATGAAATATGCGTCACATATAGAGAAGACATGATATAGAGTAAGCATGACACTTGCTCGGTCGAGTTTATTGGAAAATACCATTGCATGAGCATGTGCATCACGACAGGATATGAGCATTCATCTGTATGATTACTTATGCTTGCGTATGTTTGACTCCTTCCCGAACTACGTCTTGGTCTGATTCCTGATGAGATACGTAGGCAGCTCATCATGGAGCACGACCAATTGGAATTTTGCTGCGCATTTGCTCTCTTTTTGCAACGCATTTTATTTTTACCTGAATCTGACAGTTTGGTCAAAGGCTTGTCTTCACACGGGCTTCGACGTTCACTTGTGGTTTGCGTTGCTCCACGAGCTCTGTCAAAGAGGGGCAAACTGTAAACACCCCGATTTTGACCAAACGTCAAATTAAGGGGAGTGATACCTCCAAGACCCAATGATGACAATGTCTGGCCAATCTAGGACTTCCAAAGATGATTCAAACTCTTCGAAAGAGTCTCTAACCTAAATAAAAAGTAAAGAAAGAAAGAAAGAGGAGAATAGAGGCAAAACGGCACTTAGGCAGATTTGCGGCAGTCACGAGTTGCCGATGCGGCTCCCCCTAACTGCCGGAATGGCATTTAGGGAGAGCCGCATCGGCATCCATTAATTCCCGCTAAAATGCTTCAAGTGCTGCTAAATTTGAAAATCCCGAAAAGACGGCATACCATGAAGTTGTCCGCGGCATTCAATAAGTGTCGTTACGGCATTCACCAAGTGCCATTTCGGCACTCAGTGAGTGCCGGTTCCATCTCCATTGAGTGCCACGTTTTTGTAACAGCCAGCTGTAATACAACACATTTTGTACTACCAAAGGACAGTCCGAATTAGGGTTTCTTGCTCTAAAATGATTGAAATACCCCTTCAAATTTGTCTATAAATAGAGGATGAGTATCCTCTTGCATGGGGTTGGAATTTTCTTGGAATCTAGAGGTTGCATTAGTTCTCCAAGTCCTAAAACTTTCAAAACTTCTCCTATAAACACAATTAGAAGGTAGTTTTAGAAGAGTTGAAGAGAGTGGAAAGCTTGGTTAGTCTTTGGAAGTTCTTCAAAATCACAAAGTTGAGGATATTTGGAGGTAAAACTTTGAATTAATAAGTTCTTTTCTAACTACAAATATACTTAGAGTCTTTGAATCTCCTTTTTCTTTTCCTTTTAATCTTTGTGATTCATAAGACCTTCAATGTCTTACCTGAATCCTTAGAATTGAAATCCTTTATTTTCCTTGTAAGCTCATGATTTACAAGGAAGTTGAAGTTGATATTAGTACACTTGATTAATAAATCTAAACCTATCTCCATGGTTTAGGTTTGTTTATGTTTAGGTCTCATGAAATTTCTCCATATTCTTTGAGTCCTTCAACATATGAATGTAGTTAGTCTCCCATGACCATCAAATGGTAGGAGAGGTGGTCTGGTTCAAGCCAAGTTCCATGGCTCAAATTAGTTAACAAAGTTGTATTTGAATAAATGATGCAGTGAGTTCATAATCTGTTTTTGATCATAGATTTTTAGTTGAACATCGAACCATTGGAACTGAATGAAACCAACGGGAAGGTGTTTATAACTTAAAGTTCTACCACTGTAATTTTTGTTTTAAGGTAGTTTCATGTTTGGAGTGGTTTGGTCAAGGGTTTTATGGAATAACTATAATCTGTCCAGAGTTTCAGAACAGCAACGCTCTTTTAAAGTAAGCAAATCAGAACCTTAATCAAGTACTCTTGACCCAAAATAATTTTTTCTAACTATTTTAATGTGTTAGAAAGCTACCCTAAAATGACCAAAGCATTTATGATGTTTTTACTATTTTTAGAAAATCATACAAAACTCTGGACGGAGAGTTGTAAGTCTCTGAGTGGTGTCTAGTGTTTGTTTAATTCCCAGAGATCTAACCGTTGAAACTTTGATTTTTTTTTGGGATGGAAACTAGGCACATAGAGGCATCTTGTGTCCAAAATCATCAAGCTCAAACCATGGGAAGCATCCCTTTTATTTCTTTGAAGTTTGGGTCTGCTTGCTGAAAATTTAGTATTCTGGAATGGTTTTTGATATATCTTGTGAACAATGGTCCAAATGACTCTTCTATGACTTAGGGATTAAACCATGTGTTAATAATGATTAGTTAAGCCTAAATACAGACGCTAAATGATCCAAATCAAGGAATAATCCAATAGCCCATTCTTGTTCACATCTATGTAATCATGTACATATTCATCCATGTAGCTTGATATTTGTAATTAGGACTTGTTTGCTTTAGATTTAATTACATTTGATAGATTTAAGCTAGAAGTCTAGGATTGTTATTTAAGATCCAACTTTGTATCTTGTATATCATGTGGACTAATCCTTTGTTTTATAGCGCTATTAAGATATGATTTCTTGAACTCCTCTTTAGTTTATTTTAATTTCTTGATTTTATCGATTTTTCAACTTTATGCGCGACACCTTAGAATTAGGTTTTGCCTTATGTGCATATGTGATTAGAGACCTTTTCTTAGGATCTTTCTATTCGTATGCATTGCACGTTTAATATTCGCGGCATGGATCCCGGGTAAGTTCCATAGTTCCCTATTTGCATATCATATCGTTTGCTACTTGAATTATGTGATTTTTGAATGATATTTTATTACTTGCAATCTTGCACCCTTTAGACATGCTTTTGTAATGTATATTTATACATATGTATTAGTTGAGGATATGCTTAGATTATTAATTCGATTAAAAGGATGTTAAGTTGAGGCTTATCGCAAGATAGGATGAGAGGGGGTGTTTTAGTCCGACGAGCTCCTTCTCCTTTCATTCCATAATCTCCAGACCTAGAATACCTCTGGTTTTGTAAAAGATTTTAGTTTGCTTTAAAATGGTTTCTTAATTTTTCTTTTAAAAATTAAGTGGCGATTCATTGTTTTATGCTTTGAAATTTGAAAATGTTTTCTTTAAATAAAAAAGGTTGTGGGTAGAAAAAATTGCGATATTCACAATGATCAGAAGTGGACTTAGCATGATATTTTTCTGAGCATGTATATCCAAACAAATTAACTCCAAGTGTAAATAGAAAAGCAATATTAGGCAACCAAAAAAAAAACCATAGGTAAGTTAAAAATGTTAAAGACTTAACTTAATTCAGCCCAAGAAAATAGTACACACGGAACGCCCTTCCCTGTTACTACCATTGATGAGTACTAATGGTGGAATTCAGAACGTTTATTATATAGTTGAGAATAATTGCGCGATCTGCTTGGAGTTAATATACATTAAGGTTGGTGAAGAGATCATAATTAGAGAGGTATCAATTTGTTTGCACCTAAAAAATATATTTTTTAAAGTTAAATTTTGTATAGGCCGATTGTAAATTATTTTGATCGAACTTAGAGACTGATTGCAAAAATTAGTGGTCAAGTAATTGGTTCAAAGGTGGTAGGGTCAAATGAGTTTTCAATCGGATTAACTATAATATACAAATTTGGGCTACCTCATGAGTCCGATTCAATGGGTTACATGGACTGTGACAATTATGGTGGGCCACTCTTTGCACATGGTACGTTTACAACAATATAATTCAATTGTAGTGGATCCTAGTGCCTTACCCAGTTAATGATGTTGTAGACACCCCAATTTTGACCAAACGTCAAATCCAGGGATTGGTTACCTCTCAAAGACCGATGATGATGATATCCGTGACATTCGAGGATTTTCCCAAGAAATTCAAAATCTTCAAGAAAAAAAATTAGAAAATAATAAAAATGATAAAGGGAGAGGATTCAGGCATTCGGGAGGGAAACCCGAACGATGAAGAACGTGTGAGAAACCCAGTCTGGAAATCCATTTTATTTTAAAGAAAGAGAAAAAAAGGGAGAATTTATAAACAAAAAACACAAAAAAAAAAAAAGGAAAGAGAGAAAGGGGGAGTTTTTCTTGAAAAAAGGAAGAACAAAATAAATAAAAAGATTTTTGAAAAAGAAAAAAATACAAAAAAGAAATAGTATATTCAAAAATATACCATGCACATGGTTGATACCATGCACATGGGGGATCTTAATGCAAATATATACATACATAAAATAAAAAATTGTGTTTACACCAACATACTTTTGGAAAATCAAAAAAGAGGGACAAAATTCAGTTAGCCCTGGCACGCGGAAAACGCGGCGGCACTCAGTGAGTGCCGCTCCGGCACTCAGTGTTTGCCGCCCGGCACTCAGCGAGTGCCGCCGGCACCCAGCGAGTGCCGCTGGCTGTAACAGACTGCATCTCTCACATGTTGTAGAAGAAAACCTTGCACATGGGTTTCCACCCGAATTTACCCATCTATCCCTGGAATAAAGGTCTATATAAACAAAACCTTCTCTTCCATTTTGAGGACTTGAACTTGAAAATCAAGAGATAGATATATACAAGAATCATATAGATTTTGAGAGAGAGAGAGAAGAAGAATTTCTTGAAGAACTTGAAGAATTTGAAGAATTTTGGGAAATCTTGGGAGGTCTTCACAAGAAGTTGAAGAAATACTTGAGGTCCTAGAGGTAACCTCTTAATCCTTGATAGAATTAGGACTATTCAATCACAAGTTCATAGTTCTAGGAACTTTTTTCACATTTTCAAAACCTCTCTTCTTATCCCATTTCATCACACACCACCAAGAACTTGTGATTGAACCTCATGACATTTCATCAATTTGGATGTAATTAGCTTTGGGTTTAAGACAAATTTGACTTTAAAGAGTTTGTATCTTTAGTCTTCTAAGTAATCCTTGATTTTCCTTATTTCTATTTCATTAAAAAGGTGCATGAGATCTTCCATATCTTATTAAACCTCTTTGAGTTTGATTATTTAATTTCCTATGATCTTATGATCTATATGGAAATTAGAATGAATCATAGTCTTAATCTACATATGATTAGTGAGATGCAAGTCCTAATCCATGACTTGAACCTCTTCATTGAGAAATCTTATGGAATCCTTACTATATTCCAATGAGGTTTAAGTAGATTTTAACTTCATTTAGTCTCCAATGACCATTAAATGGTAGGGGAAAATGTGTTAATTCAAGTTTACTCCCATGGCTTGAACTAATCCTTCTCTTAGGTTTTAAGAAGTCTTTCATACTTCATCTAGAACCTATGAGCATGTATGTCTCTAACTCCAATGACCATCAAATGGTAGGAGTGATAAGTTGAATTCAAACTTGGGTCCATAGGTTTGAGTTCTTTATTTGAGGATTTTGTGAAGTTCATTTTAATACTTCATCAAGATCCATAAGTGTAATATGCCTCATAGTCTTCAATGACCATCAAATGGTAGAAGAAGTAGTTTGGTTTGAGCCCCAACTTCATGTTCTAATAGTTGAGGCCAATCAATAAACTTGAACTAGCAAAATGAAACAGTGGGTTCATAAACTGTTTTTGATCAAGGATTTTTAGTTTGAAATCCGACCGTTGAAATCGAATGAAACCAACGGGAAAATGTTCATAACACATTGTTTTACCACTGTGATTTTTGTTTTAGCAAGATCTTGTGATTAGAAGGGTTTGATCATGGGTTTTTGTGAGCTAATCATAATCTGTCCAGAGTTCTAGAATACTTTCAGAATAATAAGTCCGTTTTGAAATTAATCAATCAGAACCTTAATTAAGTTTTTGGAGTCTCAAATAATTTTTTATAAGTACCTTAATGTGTTAGGAAGGTACCCTAAAAAGATCTAAGTGTTTCTCACTTTTTTACTATTTTTAGAAAATCATACAAGATCTCTGGACAGAGAGTTGCAGAATCCTGAGTGAGGTCTAGTATTTTTCATATTCTCGGAGATCTAATCGTTGAAATCTTGATTTTCAAGTTGGGTTAGAAACTAGACTCACAGAGGCATGACATATCCAAAAATCAATAAGATCCAACCATCAAAAGTAATTTATTTCCATTTTTGAACGTCTGGTCTGCTCTCTGTAAATCACAAAAAACTGCTACTGTTTTCATCTAACCTTATTTATTTCAACTCAAATGGCCTCCTATTGGCTTAGGACTCAAACCTTGTTTTGAATAAGGATAATTTAGATTAAACCCAGAGGCTAAATCATCCAAATTAGTGAATAAATTCATGTCTCATCCTTGTTCATAATCATTCATTCATTCATGTACATTGATGCTTATAGTTAGAACTAGTTCTTGGATGAAGTTGGACTTAGTTGAATTTAATTGAACATGACCTATGATTAATTACCTTTTGATATTATATCTTGTCTAAGGCATGTGTACTAACCTTTGTTTTGTAGCGCTTTGAGGTACAATTTCTCAACTCTTCTCTAGTTTAATTTATTTTATTGATTTTAATTGATTTTTCGACCCCATGTGCGACACCTTAGCCTAGGTTTTGCCTTATGTGTATATATGTGTTAGAGACCTTTCTTAGGTTTATTTTTGCATGCATTGCACGTTTGATATTCGCGGCCGGATCCCGGGTATGTTTTTTTAGTTCTCTATTGCATATCATGATGTTTGCTAGTTGAATTATGTGACTTATGAATGATATTTTACCGTTAGCAATTTTGCACCCTTTCAACATGCTTGTGTTATGTATACCTATATATGTATTAATTGAGGGCATGCTTAGATTAATAATTTGATTAAAAAGGATGTTGAGTAGAGGCCTATCGCGAGATAGGATGAAAGGGGGTGTTTTAGTCCGCCGGGCTCCTTCCCCTTTCATTCCATAATCCCCGAACCCAGTTTATCTTTGGTTTCGCAAAAGATCAGTTTGCTTTAAAATGGTTTCTTAATTTTCCTTTTTTAAAATTAAGTGGCGACTCTTTGAATTTGAAAAATATTTGTTTTAAAAGTGGGTAAAATTTAAAAACCTGCGATATCCACAATCTGGCGACTCTGCTGGGGATCGAACCCAGAATCTCTGGTTTCGCATACCAGAATTTCTGATTTTGGGTTCACTCGAGGATTAGACTTGAAAGCATCCTTTAATCGAGTTAATTAATTTTTGTATGCCTGTTGCATTGCACTTGCATGTCTCGCCAGTCGATTGCACGGAACTATGACCTTGGAGGCTCGGGGCAACCCGGTCGGTCAAGCCATCATGGGGCCGTGTGATCACCCTTGATCTCGTACCATGTTTTGGTATATGAAGCATCCTATCGGGTGTGTGTCAAGGGTCCCTTATTTGACCAAAACCCAGCTTTTGCATAGTAGTTTCTATAGAACCTTTCAATCTTAGGGAATCAACTCTTGATTAAGATTATATGCTAGGAAGTTTGTATGCCCGGAAGGGATTACTTGAGATGATGACGATACTTGCTTGATGAAAGATGTATAACTTTTAATCACCTTTTAGCAATTTCTCCTCATGTTTTACGACATTTGGAGAATATGCCGAACCTTGATTATAAGATTATATTTCTTATATCATGTTAGCTAAGCATCATTGACCTTGTATGCATCCAAATTCATGAAAAGTACGGTGATAATCCGATCATGTGATCCTTCTACCCAAAGAATTTTAAATCTATCTTTGAAAGCAAATGGATTTTTGTAATCTTTATTCCAAAGTTTTCAATCGCTCTTTCCAAAAAATAAAAAATAAAAAATAAAAAAAATAAAAATAAATCTTTAAAGTTCACTTTTGATTAAAGCTCCAAACTAATCTTTGTTAGAGTGTATTTTCTTCTAAAAAAAAAATCAAAAATTTTGGGAATTGTTTTTGGAAAAAAATGCTCTTCAAATGAATTTTAAAGCAAAATTTCAATCCAATCATCTTCATTGAGAAATGTTTTCACATCCTCATTTTTTTTAAAATAAAAGATTCAAAATTCTTGAGAATTGTTTTGAAAGATCTCATCGTTCTAAACAAGTGATTTTCAAATGAATTTCGAAAAATTTTGAATATCCAACCTTGAGAGGGTAGTGAAGATCACAATGAGAGGAGAAGTTGGCGCACTTGACATGGGTGAGGATTTTATGTGCTTATGTGTTTATTTGTTAGGATTAGAATTTTCCTTTGCTTTGGCATATAGTGTAGGCACACACACACTTGCATTTCATCCGTGTGCCATGTGTGCGGTGCATGCATTTAGCCACATCGAATCATCAAAGCATGAACATCTTGTCATTGCATGCACGTGTAGCATACGAACTCACAACATCTTCCTTCCGATTAAGATCAAAGTCCCTAAAAAAATAATAAAAATAAAATAAAAAAATTCCTTACTATTCAATTCTGCATGCGGACCTTTTTCCTATTTGTTTTTTTTTAGAAAGAGTGGAACAACCAGAGCCCCTAGTGAGGACACTTCTAATCTTCTTGGGTTTATCTCTCTTACTTAGAGGAGATCATGGACCATCATGTCGAGATAGACCCACCAATGGCCTTGAGAGCTTTAGAGGAGAAAGTGAGCAAACTGCAAGCCGCTGTTGAACAACAAGATTTGAGGGTGAATCAATTGGAGGGAGTCATGCTTGAGTTCATTCAATTGCTGAAAGATCAGATGGCCAACGATGAGGTGAAAATGGATCAATTGGAAAAGAGAATAATGGATCGCCTAGAGAAGCAACAATGCCCATGTCCAAACCCACCCATGCATCAATGCCCATGTCCAAATCCAGCCATGCACCCAAGCTCAACCATTCACCAAAGCCCATATCCAAGCCAACATCCCAACTCAAGAAATCCTAGCCTAACCGCATATCCAAACCTAAAAGCCAGCTCGAGCTCAAAGCCGAATCCAAAATCAAGTCAAGCCCGCAAGCGGAGAATCTTCACTAACCTTGGCATGCCATTATCCATAGCCCTTGGTCACCTCATCAAGAGTGGTCACCTCAGTCTCTTGAACCCAAGGCCACCATCAAATCCCTTACCCCACAAATATGACCCATCATTATACTGCGCCTACCACCAGACCCTTGGCCACATGACCAATTATTGCATAAAACTCCGCCATGATATCCAAGATCTCATTGAGCAGAAAATGATCACTCCTTCGCTGAACCCACTGAGTAACATTTGGCATGACTTGCAATCCTTTCAATCCCAGCCATCACTAAGCTCTCTCAAGAGATTTGTCGCCTCCACAAGTGCGCAACAACCAGCTAGCCCTAACCCAATCAACAAAATCAGAAAAGGCATTGACAATATTGGGTGTGAGTCAGAGGAGGGCTATTTTGCTAAAGAGTGGGCCATAGACATGGAGGATGATCCCACACATATGCTAATGGGAAGTGTCAAGCCTGAAGGTTTAAATGATGCTAGTGAGGTGATAGTATTTGGGAATACTGCTGCTGAAGCGAATGTGGATGCTTTTGGAAATCTAATAATTTGAAAGTCGTCTGCGACACTCCAATTGAGACCAAGTCGAGTCCAGTCGAGTCTAGTCCAGTTTGTAGTCAAGTCATGTCCAAGTTGGAGTCAAATGTCGAGTCCAGTCGAGTCTTCTAGTTAGTCTATTATCGAGTTTATTGTCAAGTCTTCATCAAGTCAATCGAGTCAAGTGATGTAATCTTCCTTCTATCCTAGTTGAATAAAATGTCATTTTGCTTAAATAAATGTGCATAGTCGTGAATGGATGGATCGTTAAGCCCAAAAAAAAAAAAACACTTTTTCAAATAATCATGGAAAGTGCTTTGTTAATAAATCGTTGCATTGAAAAGGATCCCCAAGTGATCAAAGAAAATCTGTGCCAAATCCAAAGAGGAGCAGAGAATTGATTAGCTTTACTTTAAGAATTTAAAGATGCTCTTGCTCAAATCTTGAAAAGACGAACTTAGGAATTTCTTGAAGCTTGCTCACCATCCCTTTTCTCAAATACCAAGCCTAAAAGATGAGCCCAACCAGTCCAAAGCCATAAATTTGGTCCTTGATGGTAGCCAGACATTTTAAATGAACTTTGTCTTCCAAAAAAAAAAAAAAAGGGAAGGAGGGAAAAGAAAAAAAAAAAAAGAAAAAGAAGAAAAAAGAGCTCGCTAGGATGAAAACCCGAAAGGGCGCCTAGGCAAAAGTTAGAGCACAAAATAAAAAAGAGAAGAAGAAACAAGAGCTCGCTAGGATGAAAACCCGAAAGGGCGCCTAGGCAAAAGTTAGAGCACAAAATAAAAAAGAGAAGAAGAAACAAGAGCTCGCTAGGATGAAAACCCGAAAGGGCGCCTAGGCAAAAGTTAGAGCAAAAATAAGATGCATGTTGATTTCAAAATCCGAATCCTAGCCAGTCAAAATCATGAAGAGAATATGAGATAGTAAGGTAGAGAAAAGAAAGGAAAGAAAAAAAAAGAATAAATAAGATTGAGAATTCTTGAGCACTTCAAAGTATATCATTGGTACATGAAGGCTTTGTGTTGTTCTCAACAAAGAAAAGAAATTGGAAATGAAAAGAGAGATTTAAAAGTATCAATTAGTCTCAAAATTTTGTGAGAGGCTCAATAAGTGAGTCTAAAACAATGCAAAGATATCTTTGAGGAAAATAAAGAGTGATCTGGAGGGCTGAAATTACTTTGTGAGTATGATAGGGAATGATTAAAACATGATGTATTATGAGAGTTGTAAAGATTAACTGGCTAGTGAAAAGGTGAGAAGAATCAACCGCCAAAAAAAAAAAAAAAAAAAAAAAAAAAAGAGACGAAGAAAAGAAAAGAAAAGAGGAAAAGAAAAAAAAAAGATGCATAAAAGGGAGAAGTAGTTCATGTTCAAAAGCTACCACAAGGAATCTGTTTTAGAAAATCTGCCCAAGAAAGAGCATCCATTGGACCCATATGGAAACATGGCTCGAAAAGCCCACAAATTCTTGAAGCCTTATTCTTTCAATACCTCCAGAGTTGATGAACTACGTTTTTGACCTGATTCCCACTCGGGGATACGTAGGCAGCCTACTCGGTTCGGTCATCACCCTCGCCATCTCATGGCATCTTTCTTTCAGGCCTTAGCCGAACTACTTTGGACCTGATTCCCGTTTAGGGATAAGTAGGCGAACCTTCCAAGGTTCTCGGTCCATAACCATCCCTAAACCATGAGCATCACCCTTTGTGCCTTTGGTTTCCTTTCTTCAGACTAGGGGCAAACTTGCGTAAGTTTGCCCGAAACCACATCTATATCGCCAAACTAGGGGCAAACTTCGTTTGCTGAACACCTCATTTAATCCCAAAAGCAATGCCTCCGAGTCCTACTCAAACTAGGGGCAAACTTCGTTTGCCAAAATCCCTCTATGTCAGAGAAAAGTTCTTGAGTAATCGAGTTTGTTTTGAATGGATTGAAATAGATTGTCTTTTATTCTCTAAGCTAAAGCACTAATCTGAAGCACACTCTGGATAGGCAAAGAATCAGCTAACTCAAAAAGAGAACCTTCAAAGTTTAGATTTGTCGAAAAAATACTAACATTGTAAGATGATGAATAAATGAAAGGTGAGATGATACATTGTTCACGATGAAAGCACATTGATTCATAATAATACAGAGTTTGAGTCAGTCGCTTGTGTAATCACTTCGTCAAGATTGTCCCCCCTTGATGAGTCAATAATGGTCTCAATTGTGTGGGTTTAAGATGATGAATAAAGATTTGAAGAGTCTCCATGAGTATCCCAAGAGCAATGCAAGCAGGATTTTTAAACACTATCATAACACAATGCTAAAGCAGAAATATGAAGGGTCCAAGACTAGGGGCATAGGTGGCTTCCCCCTTTTTTAAAAAAAAATATAATAATAATAATAATAATAAAATAAAAATCATCATTTTACTTATTTCAAGGGTCCGCAGACGCAGGAAAGCATTTTCTCCAAAGCCCACTTTTGTGGCGACCTCATCATAAGCCCATTCATATGGCATCCTCTCATCAAAAACCCACTTTTGTGGTGACCACCATTATAAGCCCACTTTTGTGGCGACCTCATCATAAGCCCATTCATATGGCATCCTCTCATCAAAAACCCACTTTTGTGGTGACCACCATTATAAGCCCACTTTTGTGGCGACCTCATCATAAGCCCATTCATATGGCATCCTCTCATCAAAATCCCACTTTCAAGGTGACCACCATTATAAGCCCACTTTTGTGGCGACCCCATCATAAGCCCATTCACATGGCACTCTTTCATCGAAAGCCTACTTTCAGGGCAACTCTCGTTATAAGCCCATTTATGTGGCAGTTTCATCCATGAAAGCCCACCCCGGTGGCACTCTTTTAGCCAAGCCAACGCTCATGGCAAGTTCATGCACATAAGCCCACTTTGTGACAAACATACCTCATAAGCCCACTTCCGTGGCAAATCCACACTCATGACAAGCTCATCCAAATGAGCTCATTTCAGTGTCAAAGCTCCTCGTCAGTCCAGCACAAGTCATTAGCATCATCATTATCATCATCATCATCTTTATTAATTAATCAAGTACTTGAGCCTTATTCGGCTCCTTTGATTCGTTGAGTCTTTATGACTTCGATTTTGCAAAAGTTCAAAATTCTTCAAGTCCGCGGGACTCCGTGTTTGTAAAATATGAATTTTTGAGTCCGTAGGAATTCGTGTGTGTAAAGTATTGAATTCTTGAGTCTGCGTGACTCCATTTGTGTAGAATATGATTCTTGAGTCTGCGTGACTCCGTTAATATAAAAGAATGAGTTCTTGAGCCCGCGTGACTTCATATATGTAAGATATGATTTTTTTTAGTCCGCGTGAATCTGTGTGTGTAAAATTTTGAGTTCTTGAGTCCGCGTGACTCCGTGTTTGTAAGATAAGAATGTTTCGAGTTCGCGTGACTCCGTATTTGTAAAAATAGATTTTTGAGTTCGCATGACTCCGTTTTTTTTTTAAAAAAAAATGATGAATTTTTGAGTCCATATGACTCCGTGTTTGTGAAATGTGAATTTTTAAGATCATATGGCTCCCCTTTTGTAAAATGTGAATTCTTTAAGTCAGTGTGACTCCCCTTTTGAAATAGAAAATGTTTTGAGTCGAATTGACTCCCTATTCGGAGATAGAAATTCATTCGAGTCTGATTGACTCATGATTTTTGGAAATAAGAAATTCTTTAAGTCCGATTGATTCCTGATTTGTTGAAATAGAATTTGTTTTGAGTCTGATTTGACTCTTGGTTTTGTGAAATTGAATTTGTTTCGAATCCAACTAACTCCTATTTTTAGAAATTTGAAATTCTTTGAGTCTAATTGACTCCCAATTTTAGAACTAAGTCTGATTGACTCCCGATTTTGTGAAATTGAATTTGCTTCGAGTCCAATTGACTCCTATTTTTAGAAATTTGAAATTCTTAAAGTATGATTGATTCCTGATTTTAGAAAATTGAATTTATTTGAATCTGATTGACTAAATGATTTTAGAAGGTGAATTTATTTGAAATGAGTTTGATTGACTCCTGATAAGTGGAATTTGAATTTGAAATTGAGTCAAAGTGACTCTTGATTGGGCAAATTTTTATTTGAGTCTGATTAACTCCTGATTTTAGAAGAATGAATAGATTTGAGTTTGGTTGATTCTAAGAATCTAAGTTGAATTGAGTCTGATTGACTCTTGATTTTAAAAGAATGAATTGAATTGAGTTTAATTGATTTTAAGAAATTAAGTTGAATTGAGTCTGATTGCCTCTTGATTTTAAAAGAATGAATTGAATTGAGTTTAGTTGATTTTAAGAAACTAAGTTGAATTGAGTCTGATTGACTCTTGATTTTAAAAGAATGAATTGAATTGAGTTTGGTTGATTTTAAGAATCTAAGTTGAATTGAGTCTGATTGACTCTTGATTGTAGGAAAATTGAATAAATTGGAGTCTGATTAACTCCGGACTTTTGAAAATTGATTTGATTAGGAGTTTGATTGACTCCAATTTTTGGAAAATTGAATAAATTGGAGTCTGATTGACTCAGGACTTTTGAAAATTGATTTGATTAGGAGTCTAATTGACTCCAATTTTTGGAAAATTGAATAAATTGGAGTCTGCTTGACTCCGGACTCTTGAAAATTGATTTGATTAGGAGTTTGATTTACTCCGGATTTTGAGAATTAGAGTAAATTGGAGTCTGATTGACTCCGAGCTTTTGAAAATTGATTTGATTAAGAGTCTAATTGACTCCTGATTTTGGAAAATTGAATAAATGGGAGTTTGGTTGAATCTAAGCTGATTTGAGTCTGATTGACTCCTGGTTTTAGAAGATTGAATTGACTCGAGTACGAAAGGCTCCGATTTTGAGAAGATGAGTTGATTTCGAGTTTGAATGACTCTGAAATTTTGGAAATTGATTTGGTTCGAGCTTGATTGGCTCCGATTCTTTGGAAATTTATTAAATTAGAACCTGATTAACTCCGATTTTGGAAAATTAAATAAATTGGAGTAAGTTTGAAGTTTAATCTGATTAACAGTCTGATTGATTCTGGGATTTGCGGAAGCATGTATTCAACCGAAGTCTAATTGACTCCGAACTTTGAAACCTGATTTGACTTAAGCCTGATTGGCTCCAATTCTTTGAAAATTGATTCGATTTGAGCCTGATTGGCTCTGATTCTTTAAAAATTGATTTGCTTTGAGCCTGATTGGCTCTGATTCTTTAAAAGTTGATTTGACTTGAGCCTAATTGGCTCCGATTCTTTAAAAAAATTGATTTAATTTGAGCCTGATTGGCTCTGATTCCTTGAAAATAGATTTGAATTGAGCCTGATTGGCTCTGACTCTTTGAAAGTTGGTTTAATTTGAGCCTGATTGGCTCCAATTCTTTGAAAATTGATTCAAATTGAGCCTGATTGGCTCTGATTCTTTGAAAATTGATTCGAATTGAGCCTGATTGGCTCTGATTCTTTGAAAATTGATTTGGTTTGAGCCCGATTGGCTCCGGAACTTTGAAGTTGATTTGACTTGAGCCTGATTGGCTCCAATTCTTTGAAAATAGATTTGAATTGAGCCTAATTGGTTTTAACTTTTTGGAATTTGATTTGATATGAGAGTCTTGTTTGATTCTGGAACTTTGAAAATTGATTTGGTTCGACTCCAGGTTAGGAGAAAATTCAGCCGACTTTAATATGATTGATCTTCTATTTCAGGAATTAAAAGCGAATATGAATCCAAGTGCTTCCAGATTTAGGAAAATTTGAAAATAAACCTTGAAAAAGAGAGTAACTCCAAAAGGGAAAAATAAGAGTCGAGTTTGACTTTGCATAGAAAAATGACACATTTGCATCTTTGGTTTTTCGCAAACAAATCTGCGCTTATCATATGATTTTGGAAGATTATGGAGCGTAAGGCGTAGAGCGGCTCAATCTTTCAGCGTGCTACCTGATTCGGCTTGGCCGATCGGATGATTTTGGAAGATTATGGAGCATAAGGCATGAAGCGGCTCAATCTTTCAGCGTGCTACCTGATTCGGCTTGGCCGATCGGATGATTTTGGAAGATTATGGAGCGTAAGGCATGAAGCGGCTCAATCTTTCAGCGTGCTACCTGATTCGGCTTAGCCGATCAGATGATTTTGGAAGATTATGGAGCGTAAGGCATGAAGCGGCTCAATCTTTCAACGTGCTACCTGATTCGGCTTAGCCGATCAGATGATTTTGGGAGATTATGGAGCGTAAGGCATGAAGCGGCTCAATCTTCCAGCGTGCTACCTGATTCGGCTTAGCCAATCAGATGATTTTGGAAGATTATGGAGCGTAAGGCATGAAGCGGCTCAATCTTTCAGCGTGCTACCTGATTCGGCTTGGCCGATCGGATGATTTTGGAAGATTATGGAGCGTAAGGCATGAAGCGGCTCAATCTTTCAGCGTGCTACCTGATTCGGCTTAGCCGATCGGATGATTTTGGAAGATTATGGAGCGTAAGGCATGAAGCGGCTCAATCTTTCAGCGTGCTACCTGATTCGGCTTAGCCGATCAGATGATTTTGGGAGATTATGGAGCGTAAGGCATGAAGCGGCTCAATCTTCCAGCGTGCTACCTGATTCGGCTTGGCCGATCGGATGATTTTGGAAGATTATGGAGCGTAAGGCATGAAGCGGCTCAATCTTTCAGCGTGCTACCTGATTCGGCTTGGCCGATCGGATGATTTTGGAAGATTATGGAGCGTAAGGCATGAAGCGGCTCAATCTTTCAGCGTGCTACCTGATTCGGCTTAGCCGATCGGATGATTTTGGGAGATTATGGAGCGTAAGGCATGAAGCGGCTCAATCTTTCAGCGTGCTACCTGATTCGGCTTGGCCGATCGGATGATTTTGGAAGATTGTGGAGCGTAAGGCATGAAGCGGCTCAATCTTTCAGCGTGCTACCTGATTCGGCTTGGCCGATCGGATGATTTTGGAAGATTATGGAGCGTAAGGCATGAAGCGGCTCAATCTTTCAGCGTGCTACCTGATTCGGCTTAGCCGATCGGATGATTTTGGGAGATTATGGAGCGTAAGGCATGAAGCGGCTCAATCTTTCAGCGTGCTACCTGATTTGGCTATGGAGTATAAGGCGCAGGGCGCATCTCAGTCAATCAGACGATTCTCATATGCATATGAAATGTATATACATCAGTCATAATGTTCCTAGAGTAAGACGGTATCATAATAGGATGATTCGATGTATATGGTGCATTTCTGATAATAGGAAGAGTAACGTGATTCGGGATCATCACGTTTGGGACCACAAGGTATAAGATTGCATGAGTATGTGCATCACGATGAGATAGGTGCATTCATCTGTGTGACTACCTGCGTTGGTGTTTTGTTGTCCTTTGCCCGAACTACGTCCTGGTCTGATTCCCATTAGGATACGTAGGCAGCTCACCCTTGAGCACGACCAGCATTTGGCTATCTGCACACCCGATTTTGCAACGCACTTTTGTTTTTTACCTGGATTCGACTATTTGGTCAAAGGCTTATCTTTCACACAGGCTTTGACATTCGCTTGTGATATGCGTTGCTTCACGAGCTCTGTCAAAGAGGGGCAAACTGTAGACACCCCAATTTTGACCAAACGTCAAATCCAGGGATTGGTTACCTCTCAAAGACCGATGATGATGATATCCGTGACATTCGAGGATTTTCCCAAGAAATTCAAAATCTTCAAGAAAAAAAATTAGAAAATAATAAAAATGATAAAGGGAGAGGATTCAGGCATTCGGGAGGGAAACCCGAACGATGAAGAACGTGTGAGAAACCCAGTCTGGAAATCCATTTTATTTTAAAGAAAGAGAAAAAAAAAGGGAGAATTTATAAACAAAAAACACAAAAAAAAAAAAAGGAAAGAGAGAAAGGGGGAGTTTTTCTTGAAAAAAGGAAGAACAAAATAAATAAAAAGATTTTTGAAAAAGAAAAAAATACAAAAAAGAAATAGTATATTCAAAAATATACCATGCACATGGTTGATACCATGCACATGGGGGATCTTAATGCAAATATATACATACATAAAATAAAAAATTGTGTTTACACCAACATACTTTTGGAAAATCAAAAAAGAGGGACAAAATTCAGTTAGCCCCGGCACGCGGAAAACGCGGCGGCACTCACTAACTGCCGCGCCGGCACTCAGTGTTTGCCGCCCGGCACTCAGCGAGTGCCGCCCGGCATTCAGTGAGTGTCGCCGGCACCCAGCGAGTGTCGCTGGCTGTAACAGACTGCATCTTCTCACATGTTCTAGAAGAAAACCTTGCACATGGGTTTCCACCCGAATTTACCCATCTATCCCTGGAATAAAGGTCTATATAAACAAAACCTTCTCTTCCATTTTGAGGACTTGAACTTGAAAATCAAGAGATAGATATATACAAGAATCATATAGATTTTGAGAGAGAGAGAAGAAGAATTTCTTGAAGAACTTGAAGAATTTGAAGAATTTTGGGAAATCTTGGGAGGTCTTCACAAGAAATTGAAGAAATACTTGAGGTCCTAGAGGTAACCTCTTAATCCTTGATAGAATTAGGACTATTCAATCACAAGTTCATAGTTCTAGGAACTTTTTTCACATTTTCAAAACCTCTCTTCTTATCCCATTTCATCACACACCACCAAGAACTTGTGATTGAACCTCATGACATTTCATCAATTTGGATGTAATTAGCTTTGGGTTTAAGACAAATTTGACTTTAAAGAGTTTGTATCTTTAGTCTTCTAAGTAATCCTTGATTTTCCTTATTTCTATTTCATTAAAAAGGTGCATGAGATCTTCCATATCTTATTAAACCTCTTTGAGTTTGATTATTTAATTTCCTATGATCTTATGATCTATATGGAAATTAGAATAAATCATAGTCTTAATCTACATATGATTAGTGAGATGCAAGTCCTAATCCATGACTTGAACCTCTTCATTGAGAAATCTTATGGAATCCTTACTATATTCCAATGAGGTTTAAGTAGATTTTAACTTCATTTAGTCTCCAATGACCATTAAATGGTAGGGGAAAATGTGTTAATTCAAGTTTACTCCCATGGCTTGAACTAATCCTTCTCTTAGGTTTTAAGAAGTCTTTCATACTTCATCTAGAACCTATGAGCATGTATGTCTCTAACTCCAATGACCATCAAATGGTAAGAGTGATAAGTTGAATTCAAACTTGGGTCCATAGGTTTGAGTTCTTTATTTGAGGATTTTGTGAAGTTCATTTCAATACTTCATCAAGATCCATAAGTGTAATATGCCTCATAGTCTTCAATGACCATCAAATGGTAGAAGAAGTAGTTTGGTTTGAGCCCCAACTTCATGTTCTAATAGTTGAGGCCAATCAATAAACTTGAACTAGCAAAATGAAACAGTGGGTTCATAAACTGTTTTTGATCAAGGATTTTTAGTTTGAAATCCGACCGTTGGAATCGAATGAAACCAACGGGAAAATGTTCATAACACATTGTTTTACCACTGTGATTTTTGTTTTAGCAAGATCTTGTGATTAGAAGGGTTTGATCATGGGTTTTTGTGAGCTAATCATAATCTGTCCAGAGTTCTAGAATACTTTCAGAATAATAAGTCCGTTTTGAAATTAATCAATCAGAACTTTAATTAAGTTTTTGGAGTCTAAAATAATTTTTTATAAGTACCTTAATGTGTTAGGAAGGTACCCTAAAAAGATCTAAGTGTTTCTCACTTTTTTACTATTTTTAGAAAATCATACAAGATCTCTGGACAGAGAGTTGCAGAATCCTGAGTGAGGTCTAGTATTTTTCATATTCTCGGAGATCTAATCGTTGAAATCTTGATTTTCAAGTTGGGTTAGAAACTAGACTCACAGAGGCATGACATATCCAAAAATCAATAAGATCCAACCATCAAAAGTAATTTATTTCCATTTTTGAACGTCTGGTCTGCTCTCTGTAAATCACAAAAAACTGCTACTGTTTTCATCTAACCTTATTTATTTCAACTCAAATGGCCTCCTATTGGCTTAGGACTCAAACCTTGTTTTGAATAAGGATAATTTAGATTAAACCCAGAGGCTAAATCATCCAAATTAGTGAATAAATTCATGTCTCATCCTTGTTCATAATCATTCATTCATTCATGTACATTGATGCTTATAGTTAGAACTAGTTCTTGGATGAAGTTGGACTTAGTTGAATTTAATTGAACATGACCTATGATTAATTACCTTTTGATATTATATCTTGTCTAAGGCATGTGTACTAACCTTTGTTTTGTAGCGCTTTGAGGTACAATTTCTCAACCCTTCTCTAGTTTAATCTATTTTATTGATTTTAATTGATTTTTCGACCCCATGTGCGACACCTTAGCCTAGGTTTTGCCTTATGTGTATATATGTGTTAGAGACCTTTCTTAGGTTTATTTTTGCATGCATTGCACGTTTGATATTCGCGGCCGGATCCCGGGTATGTTTTTTTAGTTCTCTATTGCATATCATGATGTTTGCTAGTTGAATTATGTAACTTATGAATGATATTTTACCGTTAGCAATTTTGCACCCTTTCAACATGCTTGTGTTATGTATACCTATATATGTATTAATTGAGGGCATGCTTAGATTAATAATTTGATTAAAAAGGATGTTGAGTAGAGGCCTATCGCGAGATAGGATGAAAGGGGGTATTTTAGTCCGCCGGGCTCCTTCCCCTTTCATTCCATAATCCCCGAACCCAGTTTATCTTTGGTTTCGCAAAAGATCAGTTTGCTTTAAAATGGTTTCTTAATTTTCCTTTTTTAAAATTAAGTGGCGACTCTTTGAATTTGAAAAATATTTGTTTTAAAAGTGGGTAAAATTTGAAAACCTGCGATATCCACAGATGTGGGCACTATTTAATCTCTAAATAAATATTACTACTTTTGATCATTTTGTAATTATTGATCCTTAGTCAATTTCAACTTAGTATGTGGCCATTTTGGGAATGGCTGCCATACAGAGAGCGGTTTTGTCCGCATAGAAGTTGTGGTGCGGACAAAAATGAATGGCCAAGATTGAGAATGGCACACCATCTTAGGGTGAAAGTGAATCCAGCACATGGTCTAACAGCAATGACTTTTACAGCTAGTGCATTAAATATGCATTTAATGCCATTGAACTGGTACAGCTGGTTGTTGTAACAGTTTGTAATACATTTCGTTCCTTCTGTAAGAAATTTTGTTCTTCTCTAATAAAACTTGTTCCTCAATTAAAATTTGTTATACCATATCAACTAGGGGTGTAAATGAGTTGAGCCGCTCAACAAGGGCTCGAAACTCGGCTAAATAAAGGCTATGCTTGGCTCGCTCATTTGAGCTCGTGAACACGATCGATTAAGGCTCGTGAGTAGGCTCGTGAAAAAGCTCGTTAATAGGTTTGATAAAGAGCTTGTATAGTGACTTTTATATACATATTTATTATAAAACTATATCATTTTAGAGAAAATATGACATATATCGTAAATATGCTTGATAAATAATTATTTTATTATTAAACTATATAATTTGAAAGGGCGTGGGAAAAAGCTCGTTAAAAAGCTCGTGAGAAAGCTCGTGAACACTTGAAAGCTTGGCTCGTTTGAGCTCGTGAGCAAGCTCGCGAGCAGGGTCGACTCGGCTCTTATACACCCCTAATACCAACCATTGTAATGTAACATTTTGTTGTACCATACCAACTATATAGAATTTAAGATTGTTGGAAATGGCTGTTTATTAAATAACACATCAACCACACAAATCATTTATTGAATAACAACACAAATCTTAGGACAAACAACCTTAAGCACAGATTGTTCCTTTCATTTATTTTTTCTTCATTTCTTGTTTCTCATTTCAAGCATAAACAGATTGTTCCTTTCATTTATTTTTATTTTCATTTCAAGCATAATCCAAGTATAGACATTTGGATTATACTTGAAGCCATTTGGATTACACTTGAAGCTACTTGGATTCAAGTCATTTGAAGCTCTCCCTACAAGAGAAGGCAATAGTGTTTTGTGTAGTATGTAAAATTTCTATTTGATAACGAATTTATCATATTAATTTATTTTATTAATTCAAGTGTTCTTCTTTTATTAGTGAAATAGAAAGGAAAAAAAATAAAATAGGCATTTGTTTCCTTACAAACATTTTTGGAATATGAGTGTTGTTACTTTAGTGTAGTGAGATAAAAAATGTGATACCTACAACACTTTTTTTTATGCATTCTCTTACAAACATGATGTGGAAATAAATGTGATACCCCACTCGTACAAACATTTGTAGTAATACGAGTGCTTTTACATTTATAGTGAATTGTATACATTGAACAATAAGAGTATAATATTTCTTAATTATGGATCAATATGGGTACAATATTTCTTAATCATGGAACAGTACGGGTACAGAATATCTTTATCATAGAACAACAAGGGTACAAAATATATTAATCATGAAACAATAAAGGTACAAAATTTTTTAATCATAGAACAACAAGGATACAAAATATCTTAACTATGGAACAACAACGGTACATAATTTATTAATCATGGAACTACAAGGGTACAGAATATCTTACATGCATACTTAAATAGTTGTTCATCTTCAGTATAATCCGATAGATTGGGATATACTTCACAGCATGAGATGGATCATCTTCAATATCTTGTATAGCAAAGACTGGGGGTCATAATATTTTTTTACATCTTCGATTGCGTGAAAACGCATCAATCGTCGTTTCATCTGTCGAATCTCTTACTTCAGCAAATGTATGACCCCATCGTCATCCCTATTCGGATTTCGCATGAAATCAGAAGAGCGAGAAAAATCGGTACTGGTAACCCGTGCCAATGACAATATACTTTGCACTCACACCTTATGCTAAACAATTTTGTCCATTATAGATCATCCCCAATAAGAACTGCATTGTTTGATAGTTGAGCGTGAACGTCATCAATGATTATGTACCCTCATTATTCCATCATCAGCGTTAGTCGCCAATGCTATCTGAGTTTGACGCTGGCCATCCAAAAGTTGAGCCAGTGCCGCGGTGATTTGCTCAGGAGTCATGGAGACCCTTCTTATTCTTTTTAGGAGCCATGGCAATCAACAAGTGATTTATTGATGAGAAACTGTCGTTTCCCACAGACAAAACTGTCGTTTCCCACAGGCAGCGCCAACTGATGTTGCCAAAATTTGGATAAGACCAAGAAGATGTAAGCCGATTAGGAAACAATCTACTCCTTCCTTTTGTCTTCTAGCTGAGATAGGAAATTATCTGGACTACTGTGGATCATGTGCTATGACGTAGCTGATTCACCCCTGACGCTAGCACGAGCTCGCGTCACATCCCCAACCTGTGGGTCAGATCCGGGCGTGGGCATACTGTTCGGGGAGACTACGTGTCGAGCGTAATTACTGGATGACTTGGTACTCCTTGCTGACAAGTTTGCGCATAATATGGACTATATTTAATAAAATTCTATTATATAAAAAAAATTGTACTCTTATTGTTCCATGAATAAGAAATTATGTATCCTTGTTGTTTCATGATTAAGAAATTATGTACCCTTATTGTTCCATGATCAAAGAAATTATATACCCTTATTGTTCCATGATTAAGAAATATTGTACCCTTCTTGTTCTATGATTAAGAAATGTTGTACCCTTCTTGTTCCATGACTAAGAAATATTGTACCCTTCTTGTTCCATGATTAAGAAATATTGTACCCTTCTTGTTCCATCTGTCCAAAACAACCTAGACAATCGATGTTCCTCATCCACCTCGTACTTGTAATAAATTTCTTGATTGGTCTCATCTTTAGAACACAAATATGCAAGTGTTCTCTTGAAATCACCATCTAAAAGCTTCGATGTACGTTCATGTCACGGCCCATTTCTTATTCATGGAACAATAATGGTACAAAATGTCTTATTCATGGAACAATAAGGGTACAAAATTTCTTAATCATGGAACAACAAGGGTACATAATTTCTTAATCATGGAACAACAAGGGTATAGAATTTCTTAGTCATGCAACAATAAGGGTACATAATTTCTTAATCTTAGAACAACAAGGGAACAAAATTTCTTAATATTAGAACTTCATTAAACATAGTCCATATTACACGCATACTTGTAATTTGGAATGTGCGTCTCACATGAGCAAATTCTATCACATTTCTTGACGGAATGTGATGGTAGGGTTGATATTGCAACATGAAAGATACTTCAGGAGAACATTGCAACACAGACGATAGTTCAGATGGGACATTAATTGCAACCCTAAATAAAGTTCAAGGGGGATATTGTAACTTTTTAATTGCAACCCTACATTAACCACGACCATTCCCAAGTTCCAAGCAGCCTTGCCGATTTCCATTTTTACTTCTTCGAGCCATCTCCTTTATCACCTATAATGGTTCTTCAATAACCACTATACTATATAAGCTATATGTTTATGAATAACAATAATTATGCATATGGATAATAAACATGTCCAATCTTATCTCTTACACATAACTATGGTCTACAGGAACACAAGTACCAACCATCCTTTCACACTAGTCCGCGACTTCTCCATAAGTCCTTGCGACTAGCAGAGACCCACGTTTTGATTCTATATTGCATCCCCAAGTTTTACAAGTTTTGCGTTTATATCCCTGCTAGTTATGACTTATTAAAACTATCCCAAACTTAAATGAGTATTTGTCTATATCCTGTATGGCTCCCATATACGGTCCCATGTAATATTATGAAGTTGCTAATTTACCTACTAATTATGGAACGTGTCGCATTCGCTCTCACAAAGGTATCACTAAGTGCCTACCAAAGTGGTTTCTAACAATTAACATATTATTAAAACATCTTTAGTGAGAAAAAACTCACTTAACACATGTAACCACATCATTAATATAATATTAATAATGCATGCTAATTCTATTAAATAGCTATCAAATATAACCCGTGGGAGCGGGTGTTACGCAAGGTATACAAAATTTTTTATTTTTTATTTTTAACTCAAAACATATCAACAATGGTACTAATTGTGTAGCCCTTGTCAACACGATTCCAATAGTATAAAATTTATAAAAAACCGAATTGTGGATCAAAAGTTATGGAGGTTTAAAGTTATAAAAATACTTTTGAAATGGGTTCTCATATAATGCATACGCTCACATGGTGCGAGTGCATTGTGAAGGAAGCATGTGGGACACTCATGTGTTTCTGTGACCGGCTACGTCTTTTGTAGGTAGAAGTTTTAAAAAAATTTGAAAGTACAAGTGGTTTTTTCATGAATGGCCAAGATTTCTTCAACCACTAATCCAATGGCTATGGGTCATGGTCAAACTTCCGCATGGTGCGGCCAAAACCGCTCCTCCGTATCACAGCCTTGGCCGGCCATTTTTGCTTAGCCACAACCTCAATTGGCAGCCACTCAATCGGGCCGTGTCTTTACTCCATCGGGCACATGGATGGTAATTCGAGTCTCATTTGGTTTGATATGTGCCTTTTACATGATTGAAGAGCTGTCAATGGTGAGCCCAAGGTCAAGTAAAAATTCAATGGCTTTGGTTAGTGACATTTCGAGATATTAACATATCAGGGGCCACCAATGCTTCCACAGTTGATGAAAACCCAAGTTGGCTTCCTTGTTCCATCGGACACAAGCCTAAGCAATATAAAATTGGCCTTCCTTGTTTTCCATCGGACTAAGCAATATTTGATCAGTTAGTTGTATTTCAAGAAGGTAAAAGGTGCGCCACATGTCATTTGGTTTAAAACTCATCCAGCCACATGCCAGTGATGCATTAATTGGTCTAAGGCCATCTCCAACGGGAGAGGCATCAAGCTCGGCAAAATGCCCAACTGCCAAAATGGCTCGTCCATCTCAAAATTAAGCACTCCAACGGACGAGCCATCACGCTCGGCAAAAATGGAGAGCCCAAATTGAAGAGCCATTTTGCAGAGCATGGAGGGGGAGAGGGAAAAAATGGCGCCGGCACTGTTCATGACCGTTGGTCTCCAACGGGTGGATTCCAACGGCTATGAACAGTGTTATATTCAAATCAAAACTCAAATTCTTCCTATAAATTGAAAGATTTCACTCAAACTTCAACAAATTCTTCAGTGTACATTCTATATTTTTTAGAGATACATAAATATATATAGATATATATAGATATATATATATATATTTTTGAGAATCAGTGAAGAAGAAGAAGATTAAACATACCTTTGTACTCAAATCTTTATTCTCCATCTTGATCCCTTCATAGTCTCGGAGCTTCTGCCTCTCTCTTCTCTGCGTGAACTTTGTCTGCGTGAGCCTCTCTCTCTCTCTCTCTCTCTCTCTCTCTCTCTCTCACTTCAACGTTCCAAAGAATCCAAACAGAAGCTGCTGAATGAAATAGGTTAGGGTTAATATGTGTATGGGCTTGGACTTTTTAAATGTAAAACAGGTTTAGGTTTAGGGTTTGGGTTATGGGTTGGGCTTAATTAAAGTATATGTATTAATATAATCTAGTTAATTAAGTGTTCTCTAAAAAAAAAATTCTAATGAATTGTATTTATTTTATATTTTAAAATTTTTTTATTGTTAGTTATAATAAAATAATTTGGGTTTAAGTATTCTTTTTAAACATTTTTTTTTCTAAGTATTGTTTTAGTTATTCTAAAATCATATTATTTCTTTTGAGTCACTATATTAATTAATCATTTGTCATTTTGCAGATGGATTCAGATTTCAATTATTATTCCAATTTGTTAACCAGCGATTTCCCAGAAGTGTGTGAGCAAATCGATGAAAACAATGATGTTGTTCAATCTGAAAAGGCTAGCCAACTCAGTACTACATCAAAAAAATCACAACGAGCAAAAAATTTCTGTCGAAAAGAGGACATTTTGCTAGTATCTGGATGGCTTAACACAAGCAAAGATGCAGTCACAAGCAACGACCAACAACTCGGCTCCTTTTGGAAGAGAATACATGATTATTTTATTACTCATGGAGGTGGTCAATACGAACGTACCCAAACATCTCTCATGAATCGTTGGTCTGATATTAATTCAAAATGTGCCAAGTTTGTTGGATACGTTAGTCAAGTTGAAACAAGGAATCAAAGTGGAGAAACGCATCCTGGAAAGGTAATAATTATATTCTAATATAGTTGCATTACATTTATATTATTAAATACTTTGATATAATCCAATAATGATTGTATATATTTTTCAGTTGGACGACGCACGAGAATTGTACAAGTCATTTCTTAAAAAACCATTTCCATATGAACATTGTTGGGAAATATTAAAGAACGAGCGCAAATGGTCTGACAACCAATCTCAAAAACGGCAAAAAAGTAATAGCGACGCGAGTCCTGCTGCGTCTTCTCCTACAACTCCTCAATCGGTTAACATGGGGGACGACAGTGAAAATCCCTCCTACAATGTTCGGCCAATGGGTAGAAAGGCTTCGAAGGAAAAGCTAAAGAAGAAAATTTGCGACACAAATGTTGAAGAGACGCCATCGTCTCGGGTTTTAGAAAAATATAGACAAGATAAATGTGAGTTTGAAAGAGCAAAAGCAGAAAGACAAGAAAGAGCATTAGCTCAACATGATAGACAATTACAGCTTGAGGAACGACTATACGAAGAGCGCATAATGCAAACGGACACAAGCAGAATGAATCCGACAATGGCTGAGTATTATAACACATTGAAGATGGAGATTTATGCAAAGAAGGGATTTAATTTGTAGTACTTGTGGAATGTAATCAATATTATTTTACTTTTTTGGAATGTAAGAAATTTGTAGTACTTTTAATGAATGCATTATCCTATCCGTGCCTTTAATGGATACCAACATTTAAAATAAACACACCAACATTAATAAAAAGCACACCAACATTTTAAAAAAAAAGCACACCAACATAAATAAATAAATAAAAGAAGAAAAAAGCACACCAACATAAAAAAAAATAATAGAAATAAAAACACACCAACATTTAAAAAAAAGCACACCAACATCTTCCTACTCTTGGCCATGTCGCTGCCACAAGTGCTCAACGAGATCCGCTTGAAGTTGAGAATGGGTTCTTTTATCTCTGATTTGGTGGTGTTTTCGAATAAATTCTGATAGTTCCTGCCTAGTGTTGCGCAAAATTGATACAGGCGTATTTGCCTCACTTCCATCGAAGTCAACATCCCCAGCACTTCCTTCATCCTCAATGATCATGTTGTGCATTATTATGCACGCCTTCATTATGTTTGCAAGAGTTTCTTCATCCCATAAACGTGCTGCTCCACGGACGATAGCAAAACGTGCTTGAAGCACCCCAAATGCTCGTTCTACGTCCTTCCTTGCCGACTCTTGCTCAGCGGCAAAGTGTTGGTTTTTTCGACCTTGTGGACATGAAATTGTTTTCACAAGTGTTGACCAGTTTGGGTATATTCCATCTGCTAGATAATAGCCCATTGTGTATTCGTTCCCATTAATTGTGTAGTTGACTGGAGGAGCACGTTCTTCGGCTAGTGCAGCAAAAACAGGAGATCGCTCTAAAACGTTGATATCATTTAGTGATCCTGGCATCCCAAAAAAGGCATGCCATATCCACAAATCTTGGGAAGCCACAGCTTCTAAGATAATCGTTGAGTCGTGACAATGACCAGTATACATTCCTTTCCATGCACTTGGACAATTCTTCCACTTCCAATGCATGCAATCAATGCTTCCCAACATTCCAGGGAAGCCGCGTTGTTCCCCAACTGCTAGTAATCTAGCAATGTCACTGGTGTTTGGTGCTCTTAGATACACATCACCAAAGACTGTGACAATTGTTCTCACAAACCTTCTCAGACTCTCAATTGCCGTACTTTCTCCAATCCGCACATATTCGTCCACCGAATCTGCTGGAGAGCCATAGGCAAGCATTCTCAACGCGGCTGTTATTTTCTGAAGAGAAGACAAGCCGTGAACACCGACAGCATCTCTTCTTTTGACAAAATATGGATCACCTTGTTCCACCTCATTGACAATTCGACAAAATAAAGAACGATTCATTCGAAACCTTCGCCGGAATAGATTGTTAGGAAACACCGGATTTTCAGAGAAATAGTCTTGATATAATCTTTCATGACCTTCAACTCTACCACGATCAATGATAATATGGCCTGGAATAGAACCACGACGGCGTGTATTTCGCCTTCGAGTTTCTATTAGCTCATCTTCTATCACCACATTTGCTAGTGACTCAAACTCGTCATCCGAAACGTCATGGATGTCTTCCAAAATGTTAGGAAAAGGAAGCATAGTATATGAAAGAGAGAAATTGAATTGATACTGATGAAAAGTATAAAAGGGATGGATTAAAACATAGGTGATAGGACTCATATTTATAGACAGGTTTGGATGAATTTTGAATTTTCAAAATTGGCGGTTAAATTTTTAAATTATATTTGAGCGGCAAAATTTGAATTTTGAAAAATTTGGCGGTTAAATTTTTAATTTATATTTGAGCGGCAAAATTTGAATTTTCAAAAATTTGGCGGTTTTTTTAATATTGAATCATATTTTGGCAGTTTTTAAAATTTTGAATTAACAAATTTTGGCGGGAAATTTCAAATTTCAAATTTAGGCGAGACAACTTTTGAATTTCAATTTACCGGATTAATTTTAAAATTTGAATTTTCATTTCATTTCTAGAAGTATTATAATTATTTGAATGAAAAATATAGAAAACACAAAAAAATAAGAAATGGCTAGTCATTATGCCTTGTGTGGTTGGAGTAGATTTGATAAAATGGCTAGCCATTTTACTATTCAACAAGCCAAACTTAAGTTTTGGCTAGCCATTTTGGCTTTTACCCTTGGAGTTGCCCTAAGGATGGCAAGCTTATCCAATTTCGTGTACATATCTTTCGGGCTCTAATGTTTGGCATTTACTTTTCTAATTCAATCACTTTTGGGAAGCATATCAATCTCTACAAATTCTCCTATGGGAGATATATTGATAAGGGAAGTAAAGGATAATATTATCAATATTTTGAGAAGATATTGTCTATATTTAGAAAGATAATATACTTAATATTATCTTTATGGAGAGCAATATTATCACATAAGAGAAACATTATTATCATACTTATGGGAAGTATTTCTCTTACTTGCTAGCAAAGTCAGCGCACAAAGCCAACATGTGGACCGTAGGGGTGAACAAAAAAACCGAAAAATCGAAAACCGACCGACCAAAAAACCGATTGATCGGTTTATAAAATACATGTACAAATTAAAACCGACCGAAAAACCGACCGAAACCACAAAACCGATCGAAACCGAACCTATTGGTCGGTTTTAAAATACACAAAAAATCGACCGAAACCGATCGCGTACACCCCTAGTGGACCGGATTCAAGATATATATACATACACACACACACATACATATATATATATATATATAAATTCGAAGATACGGAAGGTTTTAAGAGCAGATTTAGGGAGATAAATCTGGTAAATTATACCAGATTATATTTTGCAGATATTACTTGCCTTATCTCAATCAGTTCGGGCCACTATAAATCAGCAAGCAGGCTAAGCTATCAGGACACTTCGCGTCACCTCAACAAAAACATCCTAAACAGCATTCAACAGCATTTTTACAATTAGTTTTATTTTCTTAGCATTCAATTACTCTTTGTAATTTCTCTTCCCTTTCAATTAAATATAATCTGTCTTTTAATTTAATTTCTTTATTTCTTTTCATCGCTTACTAGACTTGTGTGCTTCAACACTGTCTAGGAAGTGAGGGTATTTTCCTACTCACCTTTCACAATCGCCTTTTAGAAGTTTAGATAGATTATGAAACCTTGTGTATCACTCACACAATTAGTTTTAAGAAATTTTGCATTTTATAAATTTGTATCTACCTCACAAGACTCTGGTACGCCCGAACCAAAAATATAGCAAACACAATTAATTGTGGTCACAAGTAGTTTCACAGGGAGTACCGTTTGGATGGGTGGATTGATAATGGACATATAACATTCCCTTTATATAGATGGAGGTAATAACCTAAACTAAACCTAGTACCTATTGAAGGGAGTATTATAAGTGGATGTAAAAGGTGATCAAACATATCCATTGATCAGATACATATATGTACCCATTAGTTTAGTCTATATATCCTACGTACCTACACTATGTATACAGATAATAATATCTGCCCATTTGAATTAATTCATGCAAGTCGTGAGTTCTTCGTTGAGTGACTTCAAGCGTAATTTGAGATTCTTGTGCTTTCTCCTCTTTTCTCCTGTGTACCTTCAAAATTTTCAACAATGCGGCATAATATATGTAAGAACCTCTGAATTAAAATCCCACAAATTTGAATACATGGATAAACAATGCTCTCTTTTTTTTTTTTTTTTCCCTCTCTAAATGAGGAGGGAAATGATGGACAAGGCTATGGTAGTTCTGCTTTAATACATACGGTGTTGTTCTGAGCTATCATTGGTCCTAGCCAGATGTTGCCTATGTGAAATAATGTATTCAAGTGTTATCCGTAAAAAGATTGAAGCTTCTACTAGCCTGATCAGAGTAGAGGTGTCAAACGGGCCGGGCCGGGCCGGGCCGGGTCGGGCCCGGTCAAAGCGGGTTCCGAGCGGGCTTTGGGCCGGGCCGAACCGGGCTTCACCAAATATCGGGCCTGGCCGGGCCGGGCTTGGGAGTGGAGGGGGTGTGTCCGCCCCGGACCGGTGGCCCGGGTCTAGCGGGCCAGACATCGGGCCGGACCGGACGGGCTAGCGGGCTTTCTTCTATTTTTGACGTGGGCCGTGGCGGACTTCGGGCTGGGCCGAGCTTTTTCACTATTTTGGGCCGGGTCGGGCCGGGCCATGGACGGAAGGATGTGTGTCCACCCCGGCCCGGGGTATGTGAACCGGGCCTAGCAGGCTGGGCCGGGCCGGACTTTTAGCCCGAAAAAAGCGGGTCGGGATCGGGCCGGGCCGGACTAACCCGACCTGATTGACACCACTAGATCAGAGATGAGTGAGACTTGAGCAAAATTCCACGCACAAACAAAAAAAAATAAAAAATAAAAAAAAATCGGGATAGAGTAATGATTCGTGCACATAAAATGTGCACATAAAGTGTGTACATAAAAATCTAGGTCATTCATTTTAGTGGGTCCTATGTTTGCAGGGATGGACCCCACCAAAATGAATGGCTCAGATCTTTATGTGCACACTTTATGTTCACATTTTATGTGCACGTAGCATTACCCATAAATCAAGAAGTCGTTTTGATGCTCCAACATGTTTATAAATTTTGTTCATAGTGGGCTCAAGCCCAAATAATCAATTTCTTGGCTAATAGTATTAGTCAGGGGTGTAAATCGGTCGGTCAGTCGGTTTTTTTTTTTTTTTTTTTTTTTTTTTTTTCTTCTTCGATTTTTTCGGTGTATGAAAACCCACCAATAGGGGTGTAAATCGGTCGGTCGGTCAGTTTTTTAGGGGTTCGGTTAGTTTTGCGATCGGTTTTAACTTGTACATGTATTTAGAAAACCGACCAATCGATTTTCAATTTGCGGTTGGTTCACGGTTTTTTTTTTACACCCCCTAGTATTAGTCACTGTGGTTTATATTACCAAATAAAATATCCAAAGAATTCCATATATACTAGCGGCAGAGTTACGTGTGCACACGTTGTATGTGTTATGTATTTATAATCTCAAGTAAATAAATAAGTATTCTTAGAGTTTTTTTTTTTTTTTTTTTTAAGTTAAGACTTTCTAACAGAAAACTATAACTCTATTTTTAATTAGATTTAAATTGGTTTAAACAAAAAGAGCACTAACTCACATGATACTACATACACCAATGGTAGTAAACATACCTGAAAATCCCTAATTCTCACCTCTTTCCCATTGAACAGAAAGTTGATCGCTTTTGTCACTTTCAGTTTGTATGCACGCCTGTAATAAGTGTAATGGCATCACTTTGAATAAATATATCACACTCATGGACTAAATTTTACAGCTATCCAAAAAAAAAAAAAAATGATGTCAGTTACTTTACCTCATCCTCCTACATCCTTTACGAAGTCCTCTGAAATTTTTTTTCTTGCTCCACCAGAATAGGGTCTCAATTTGTCTCCCCAAATTTACTTATCTCTCTATGTATCCTAATAGACTAACCAATCCAAGATCTCAAATCAATGCAGTGCCTATTTCACCAATGAAAAATGCTACACCCACATAATAAACTACATATTTTTTTCACACACATCTTTAAATGTTTGTACTGTGTGCTGTATAAGTGGGGCACAAAAAAGTGTAAAAAATTCAAACAGCACAAGGTACAAGTATTTAAAGATGTGTGTGGAAAAAGTGTGTGGTTCATTGTGTGGGTGTAGCATGACTCCCCACCAATTCATCAAAGTGGGTCAACTTTTGATCTCAAGTCCAATGGCTTGTTCTCTCTATCTCTCCCTCACTCGACCGATCAATTTTTTGGGCATGGGTTTCTTAATTTCGTTGTAACTTCTTTTTATATTTCTGTATTAGTTGCAAGGTGTTAAAGATGTCTAAATATTAAATGACTGTTGCATTATCCCACGTGCTATCACAAATCAATAAGAAGTATGCATTAATCTATCTGACCCCCTATTTCTATGGGTCAACTCAGCAAAAAATTGATATAACTCAGCAAATTTTAAATCTTGTGAGAGTGGATAAAATTTCACATGGCATCCCTGTGATATCCAACATTTACTCATTAAAGAGAGAGTGGGAAAGATCTGGAACTGAATTAAAAAAAAATTTCTAATATAATTATCTATTAATCTATCTATATCTATACTTACTAATCTATCTATCTATCTTTTCTATGAGTAATTTTTTGGTGACAATTTTCTGAACAATTTTAATACAACCTCTTAAGAAAATGTGTCTATCTCTCTCCTGTGATGTCACTGGACTCCACAGTGATACAGGAGAGAGATATACACATCTTTTAGGAGATTGTATGAAAGTTGTCACCAAAAAATTACCCATAACTAAAAGAAAAACTATTTCCCTTCCTCTTATGCTTCCAAGTGTAATCTCCTATGATTTTCTTTTTACCACATGAAAATTCCTAAATTTCTCATTTTTGATTTCTTTCTTTTATATTTATTAAAATATTTTCAAATTTAATAGAGCATTAAAGCATTTAATAGAGCATTAAAACGTCTTTTTTATGTTCATCCCCCCTCTCTCTGTGTGATGAATTTTCCATTTTCCAAGTAGTAAATATATATATATATATATATATATATATTTGTTATTTTATCATAGAGCCATTGCCACTAACATGGGAGAAACGTTTATTATTCCTTTTTTATAACTTGAAATTCAACAGTAGTGTCTTGTAAAAAAAAAAAAAAAAAAAAAAAAAAGCTATTTATTAGGTGTTTTTTCATGTGTTGAAGTTGCAAATAGTTGTCATCAGTTGGATCACCATAGACGTTTCAAAATCAACAGTCCTTGAATACAGTGTTGATGATGTTCGTTGCTTTGATTTCTTAATTACTCTCTCTCTCTCTCTCTCTCTCTCTCTCTCACACATTAAAAAAAATAAAAATAAAAAAAAACCATATCCCTCATTCATTTCATCTATTAGCTGTTGACCATAACCCTTGGGATGAAGAGCTCATTGGCTGCCACACTAAGAAACTTGGAATGAAATGCAATTTATTGTCACTGTTAATACTCTGCACACACAGTACGTGCACTTTCAACTCTCCACTCATATTTAGAAATTGCCAATTAATATCTAAAGTTTTGTACCCTACCAGCTGCCACTAAATTGCTCCAACTCTCCCTTTTGGCTGTTTATTTAGAAGTCTCTCGAGATATTCAAAAGTTTTAAACAGTGACAACAAATTGCTACGGAGGCGAATCAGTGTATCTATCTATGGTGATTCTTCGATTTGTTAATTTCCTTATCTAGAGATCTCTCTCAATCACCTGTTGATCTAATGATCTCTAATCCTCTTTAAGCAAACATTTACAATATTGGTCAATATTAATATTCATCATCCATATATCTATAAATATACATCCGTGGTGGTAGTGTATATACAGACCCAAATAATTATTTTCTATGGCTTTGGTTGATAATTTCAGGAAATTAAGAATTTGGTCTTATGAACTATATACTCTCTCCGTAGAGTCCATCTTTGGGAACTCAACTTATTAAGGGGACAAAAAGAATCTACACTCACTTTCCACAATTGCCCCTAATCATTACAACAACTTTTTTAGTTTTGTCTTGGTGTAGATTTCAAGGAGGGATAATTTTGGAAAGTAAGTAAAAATTGTACATCAATTTTAGGAAAGTGGACACTATTTTGAGACATCCCAAAATGGAATAATGGACTCTCAAAATGGGACGGAGGGAGTATAAAAGATTGCTGAACGCTTTGGTTTTCGTTCATTCTGAGCTCCATTAATTCTTCGTACCGGATTTATATATAATTTGTGTTTCACGTACGTGCACAGGTTATCGATTAGTTCTCTTCAAAACGGGAGCTTTAATTCTCTAATATGTTTGGATTGACAATTGGAGGTTCACAAAGACCAAATTAAGAGATGAAAGAGTTATTAAAAGTTCGATCGTCTCAAGCGAGCATGGTATCACTAATTTCACTGTACCAGTGCGTAATTCATGATTAACTCATTTAATTTATAGCACTAATTATAAATATGATTCTAAAGAAACGGCACCAAGTCAAGGAAAAGATGGAATCCTTTAATTTGCCCCCTCTTTCTCTTTCTGTAGGTGCACTCAAACAAGAGAACCATAGAATCAGAAGGGCTCAAGTAAAGAAGCCAAGAACAAAAGAAGCATAAATTCCAACAACCTTTTCCTTTAGTAATGCTATGACTTCTAATCAAAAGAATAAAAAAGATTAAAAAAAACGAGTACAGCTATTTTAGCATTTAGTTGTGTCTTAGGCCCTCCATTAATTACATAAGTCAACATGTTGTCATGACCCTCCCCTTGTAATAACATATATATATTTCAATATTTAGCGTTTGAGTAATTCTTTGGTGACAACTTTCATACAACTTTCATACAACCTCTTAAAAAATGTGTCTATCTCTCTCTTGTGTCACTGGTAATTCTTTGGTGACAACTTTCATACAACCTCCTAAAAAGATGTGTCTATCTCTCTCCTGTGATGTCAATGGACCCCACAGTGACACAAGAGAGAGATAGACACATTTTTTAAGAGGTTGTGTGAAAGTTGTATGAAAGTTGTCACCAAAAAATTATTCTTAGCGTTTAGTTGTGTCTTGGTTCCTCCATTAATTACATAAGTCAGAATGTTGCCACCCTCCCCTTGTAATAATATATATGTATATATATATATATATAAATATATTTCAAATTTGAGATATCTTAAATATTACGATATCTAGCCGTACCATATTGTAATATAACACTCCATATGAGTAATGCTAGGAATACCTAAACGGGACACCTAAACTATCAACCAGTTAATTATGTCGTAGAGCGCAATTTTGAAATTAATTCAAATTTTTTTTTGGTAACTGATGAATAATTTAGAGAATCTACATCAACAGGTGAATAATTTAGGTATCATAACATTATTCATTCTTATTTTGGGTAGTTATTGGAACTTTCAGATATAGTTGGTTTTTTATTTTTAAGAAGTGAGATACTTCTAAGCACGGTAAAAAAAAAAAAAAAAAACCAGTTTGTGAATCTCATTAAAAAAAAATTAAACAAACAAACAAACCATATTGTAATACCATATTTAAGTCGTCTAATATAAGTCAGAATGTTGTCATGAACCTCCCCTTGTAATAAAATATATATACATATATATATATATATATTTCAAATTTGAGATATCTCAAATATTCTGATAGTCGGACCATATTGTAATACCATACTCCATATGAGTAATGCTAGGCAGGGGCGTATTCAGAAATCTCATCCTACCAATCAGGGACTTAAGCAAGATTTCGGGGGCTGCGGCCTTGAGGCAAATTTTTTTTGGTTTACTTAACCATAATTATGTGTAGAATTGATTTTATGTCCAAAGTATTCTAATACCACCATGCAATTTTTAATATAATATTTCATTTAAAATTTTTAGTAGTTTTTGGGCGCATTTTCAGTGAAGTTGTACATTATCAAACGAAATGAAAAAAAAAAAAAATTGCAAAGCTAAAACTTTTCATTGATAAAACTTAATTGGGTTATCAAGCAAACCCTTAGGTACGTTTGATAAATCTGAAAATTAAGCACTGGAAATTAAGTGTTGTATATTAAGTACTGAAAATTTTAAGCGATTAAATTTACAAAACTAAAAATAGTCTTTCAAGCATTGAAATAGACCGCATTTAACAGTGAGTATTTTCAGTAGATACATAGATAGTGGGGTTTCCTAAGCAATATTTATAAAACAAAGGACTGAAAACCAAATCAATTTTTCAAAGTAAGAAAAAAAAAAAACAAAAAAGGGACTCAGAAAGTCAAACCCAAGCCCTTTCGGTTGAAACCAATGTAACCAACCACTAGGACATCAATTATCTCTTCCATAACTTAAATGTAGAAAAATTTATAATGTACAAGTTCAGTGGATACCATGGTTTCCACTCATTCCATGTAGCTATGCCCTGATGCTAGGTACACCTAAACGGGACATCTAAACTAACCACCCGCTAATGTGTCATGGCAACTTTGAAATTAATTCAAACTTTATTTGATAACTGATTAATAATTTTGAAAATTCACATCAACAAGTGGATAATTTAAGTGTACGTCATAACATTATTCTTTCTTATTTTGGGTAGTTATTGGAACTTTCAGATACAGTTGTTTTTTTTTTTTAGGAAGTGAGATCCTTCTAAAGCACGGTAAAAAAAAAAAAAAAAACAGTTTTGAATGTCATTAAAAAAACAAACAAAAAAAGAGCAAAAACAAACAACAACAAAAAAAAACAAAACAAAACAAAAGAAACCAACCATTTTGTGATTAAAACAAAAAATTTGGCAGCCATCCGATAGAGGATGAATATGGACTAAAACAACACGAACACCGTTAGTATTCAAATAATTAAGAGGGTGTTTGGAAACTAAAGGGAATGGATTTCTGGAAGAAGAAGTCCATTTACTGAATTGAAATTTATTTGGTGAGATTTGAGAATGGACTTCTTGACAAGAAGTGCATATCCAGAATGTCCATTTCAAAAAGTCAAAAACCCTGAGTACTTCTCAAAATTGTTATTTTTGCACTTCCCTAGAAGTCAGGAGCTTTATACACAGAATTACACTTTTATCCCTTGTTTTATAATTAATGCCCTCTTTATCCAAACATCATACATGAATTATGTAGCCTAGCCAAATCCCTATTGTTTTACAATTCCTATTGAAAATAAGTCATAAAACCAACATTGTAGTTAAAAGTGTTTTTTTCTTTTTCTTTTTTTTTTTTTGTGCCCATTTTTACGCTATGATTGGGAGTTTAGGAGAGAAAAGAAAATAAGAGAAAGTCATAAGTGATGAGAGAAAAGAAGAGAAGAGAAAGGATGGTATTTTCTTTCATCTTGATTGGGAGTTGAGGAGAGAAGAGAAAGTATTTTTCTTTCCCCTTGATTGCAAGTTGAGAAGAAAAGAAAAGAAAAGAAAAGAAAAGAAAATTACCATGCTATCCATCAATAACTTGGGACATAGATGGAATTATAATTAGGTCAGACTAAAGTAGAAGGGTATAGTGGGTATTAAAACATTTTAATTAATCCCCCACTTTCTTTTCTCTCATTTTCTTCCCAATTTGGAGAGAAAGAAATTGAAAGAAAGTGGGGTTAGTTTTCTCTCCCTTTCTCTCCTTTTCTCTCTTCTTTAAAACTCGCAATCGAGAGAAAGCGAGTTACTTTCTCTCCCTTTCTTTTCTTTTCTCTCATTTTTTAAAATCATAGCGTTAGTTCATTTGATATGATAGTTATGGATAAATATTTTTAATTTATTTTAGCTAACTATTTTGCAGTCTAAAATTATATACTATAATATATATGTTATATTTATTTAGTTTTATATTCATGATTAAGGGTAATATTGGTATGTAAGTATAAATTTGTACTTTTAAAAAGTTGCCACCAAATGTATTTGCACATTTAGATGCACTTTTTATTTAAAAAACACCCATTAATTCACCAAACAAACTCTTCTTGAAAAAAAAAGTCCATTTTGAAAATTTCATCTTCACAAGTCTATTCCGGAAGTGGACTTCTGTGTGAGAAGTTACGCTAAACAGCGCCTAAGTATCACAAGAGTGGATGTAATTAAGAAGGCTAGGATGGACTCTGACTCCTAAATTTTGCAAATTTGTTTTTGCATCTAAGTTTTATCCAATTCTAATTCAGTCTGTCACATTTTCTTTTTATTTTTTGGATTAGTACTCCTTCCCAATATGTTGTCAATTCTAACCAAACCCATAAATTCTCTCTTTACCTTGCAATTTAGACCCTCCCAAAAAAATCGCTGGGCGGAATGAATTTATTATGTTACACTATGTCCCGAATAACTTTATTTCAACCGGATTCAATGCAAAGTATCAAAAATTAGGAAAATTATACTCCCTCCGTTTCATAACAAGTTTTCCTTTTTCTTTTTCTTTTTTTTTTTGTTTTTTTTTTTTATATTTCGAAATAAGTGTCCATTTTAGAAAGTCCAATGCATATTTACACAAACTTCCTAAAAGACCCTTACAATAAAAGGCAAAATAGCTTTCATATGTGGTCCAAAAATGAGTAGTAAAGTCTAACACCCATCATATCGAGGGTAAAAGAGGAAAGAAGCATATAATTGACTAAAAAATGAATAAAATACATATTTTTTAAAGTTTGTGTAAAAGTGTAGTGAACACTTATTTTGGAACGGAGGGAGTGAGTATTTCATAGTGCTTTGCTTTAGGTTGCATCATACAATGTCCTCCCTCTGTTCCAAAATAAGTATTCAAAGTTACTTTTTTAGATTTTTCACTACAAAATTTAATAAACTTCCTACAATATCCTTACAATAAAGACAAAGTAACATTTATATGTGATTCCTAACAAGTCGGAAAGCCAAACACCCATCACATTCAAAGGTTAAAAAGGAAAGTATTAAAAACTTGAAGTAGACAAGGAGGGAGTAATGGTTTTAGTACTAAATTATTGTACTCCCTCCGTCCCATTTTGTGAATCCATCTTTAAGAACTCAACTTAATATGATTTTAGTACGTAATTACGTGCTAAAAAGTACTATCATACTAAAACAGAGGTTCTTAATTGGGAAAAGAAGATTGAATTTTTTTTTTTATTTTTTTTGGTTCCGAAAAATGGGGAGATAGAATTGAAAAGAAAGTCAAAACTCAAAAGTGTGAGAGAGATGCATGCAGGGAAGTACTGCTAGCTAGGTAGCTTCAACTTCAAGTACATATAATAGAGTATAATATTTACAAGATCAAAAGGGTCAGAAGAAGAAAGAAATTAAGAAAAGCTTTACAAATTCAACAAGTAGTAGTAGTACATACAAATGATACAACGTACACACACAATAAAAGGAAAAAAGAAACGTACAAAAAAATTACTAAGAAACTTTGCAATGTGGATATTGAAGTAAAGGAAGTTGACCGGCCAGAAACCCATTCTTCAAACCCAACAAAACATCACATTTGACAGATATCCCATAACGCCCAGTCCATATAACTCCAGCTTTCCATCTCATCTTCCCCAACAAAACCACTCTCAAACCCATCACCCCATAACCCTCATCCATCTCCAACCCATTCAACACATCCACCGACACCACCACCGACCCTCCTCCCCCGCCCATCACCGGTGAAAGAGCCACTGTGGTGTGCTTCTCGTGAAACAGGGGCGGCAGCACCACCGGTGGAGTGATCATCTGGTTCTTGTAAGTCACAAAAGCGACGAGATGGTCGTAGAAAATGGAGACTCGGTGGTTTGGGTTTCTGGTGAGGATGGTGAATTGCATGGTGGCGGAGATGAGCGGCGCCGGCGAGGTGGTGGTTTTGAGGACGTAGATGGCGGCGCTTGTCACGGTGAATTGGGGCTTTTGGGGGCGATAGATTAGCCATGCTATGAGAACTGTGATTCCGGCTAAGAGAAGGAGGACGACACACCCGCACAAAGCGGCGCTGCGTCGGTTTTTAGGCGCGTACCGATACCCACCGCTTTTTCTCTCACGCTGGTGCTTGTAATTGTCATCTTCGGCCATTTTTTTGTGGTTTGGTTCCGTAATTTCTTGATGATGTTGATGATCAACTGGCGGTCTGGACGCTTCTGCCATATATGTCTGTCCGTCTTTATGTATATATAGACGGACGTGTGTGTGTGTATATATATATATATAGAGCGAGAGAGAGAGAGAGAGCGAGAGAGAGAGAGAGAGAGAGAAAATAGGTGATGTAAATGGTGATGGTGTGGCAAATGAAGAAGAAACCAGGTGACAATTAAATGAGCTAGCTGAAGTTGTTTTCTATTCAAAATTTCAAATAGAATGGGTGCTCTTTTTTCTTTTTTTCCTTCTATTTAATTTCTTATCCGATATATATATATATATATATATATACAGAATAATATTAGGCACACACTCTAAATCACACACCAAATCACATCCTTACTTTAAATGTATATATTTTGTGCTGTGTAAGTAGTGCAAAGAAAAATATAAAAAATTCAAACAACACATAGTATATAAATTTAAAGCATAGGGTGTGGTTTGGGATGTGCGCCTAGCACTTCTCATATATGTATACCAGTCAGGCTCTAAAAAGGGCGTTCTCTTTTTATTAAAGAGAGGGTCACTGTTTTGGTCATCGGATTGTGTTTTCATTAATGACAGTTTTATCATTTTACAGTTTTTAAGCAAAATCCAACGGCCAAGCAGAGGTCTTCTCTTTAATAAAAGAGAGATGACACTCTTTAGAGAATCTTTAATATATATATATATATATATATATTCTTCTCAATTTCTTTATACCCAAGTTTGTTTAAAAGATTGGAAAAGCATCACCACTTACAAAGTTACAAAGAAGCTTGTGCCTTACATTATATGTGTGCTTCTTTACAATATATACTAACTTGACTTTTGCCTTCAACGTAAATATTGTGTCAACATTGTCATTTTGTGGGGAATGTATTGGTTTTTTTTTTTTTAAAACAAAATATCGAACTCACAAAATATTGTATCCCGGATTTTAGTCGTATAATATATACACTCGATAAGTTGTACTCATAGATCTCTTGAAATTGAGCACAACCAAATGTAGAGCATGTTTTTCAGTGTTAATGTCCTTTGATGTTGAAGCTCCTCCGTTAATGTTGAAATCAGATGAGACTGAATCTCATGTACAAAATTAAATCTTTCATGGAGTGTTTTTTTGTTTTTAATTTTGGCAGTTCTCCACAGGTTATATTATTTTATTTAATTTTAGAGTAATGCTATGCTTCTAAAACAAATTTAAAAGTGTTTTCTAACACATGCATGTGGTAGTAGGTCCAGCTCAATTAATTTTGATTAATTGATATTAAACTGATTTTACCATTATTAAAGAAGGTCCGATTAACACATGTGTTGAGAAATACTATTTAAAAAAAAATTTGGGAAGTAATGAAGCATAACATTACTCTTTACTTTATTTTTAGGGTAATATTTGGGGCACAACCAAAGCCACAACTTTTTTTGCACAACCTCTATTTTGTGTCTATCTCTCTCCTAGTGGGCACTGTGGGACCCAACAAGAGAGAGATAGACACAAAATGAAGATTGTACAAAAAAGGTTGTGGCTTTAGTTGTGCCCCAAGTATTACTCTTATTTTTATTTTGGGGCGGAAGGAAACAGAAGAGTTTCAAAGTAAGCAAAATTGCCGAGAAGAAAATATGGATAAGATAACTTGAGAGTCGAGACTCTTACAATGCACTGATGCAGTAGTTTCTCTGTTATTTGTTTCTTTTTTGCACGAGAACAAGGGACGTGTCTCTTTTTCCTTCTTTTTCCTTTCCTAACTTGTAACCGTATGGTTGGCCAATTTATGCTTAGGCTTAGATTGGTTTTCATGTGGCTTTTTAAAATGAGCTTATAAAATTTATTATTAAGTTGTTTGATAATTTTATACAAGTGACACACTACTATTTAAAAGACATCATGAAACCAAAAAATCCTTAACGGCCCTTTTGGTTCATGGATTCTTAGGGTGGATTTTGATTCCACCCGAAGATTGCTAGTAATCTTAAAATATATCTTTGTTTGGTTCATAGAATATTTTAAGAATTGTGGGTCCCACTGGATTTAGAATCCACCCAAATGTAGAAAATATGGTGGATTCTAAATCCTAGCTTAGAGGTGGTATTCTTAAGGATTACTGGGGTTTTGATTTACAATTTTCATAATACCTAAACTAGCCTTTATTAGACTATTAAACAAACAAATAATGTGATCAGAAGAAATTTATGATTATAATTATTATTATTTTCTAAAATGGAGAGATTGGTAGATGAGATTGTTTATGATGATTTCTTATGCTTGAAATATTATATTTAATGTTAGTTTAATGATTGAATTCAAATTTGGGTTACTATTTGTTAATGATTGAAAAGTCTATATGATATTATAATAACTACATATTTGGCATATTGTAATTTGTACGTTAGACCTATACATGTTTTAAGATTAAAAATATAATATATCTTTTGTTATTATTCAAATATATTTTAACTACGTACATGTAATAGTTTAGACTCATATTCATGTCTTAATTACTCTATTTATCTCATTTTTTATGTGTCATTGATTTTTAGATTTATACCATTATTTTTTTCAATCACCCTCCATTTTTAGAGGGTTGACAATTTGATTTTAACTCATACATTCTTTTAAGCTTCAAGGATAGCTTAGGTATTTAACAATATTTCCATTTCATTTTTCTTGACCCAACCAAACACTGGATTCTAAATATAGCTAGAATTCTATTGGTGAACCAAACATTCTGCAGGGATTCAGATTCCTAGTAATGTGATTACTGGTATTATGATTCCTAGTAATCAGAATCTACCTAAAATAATCCGTGAAACAAGCGGGCCGTAAGTTTAATTTTTGCAAAACTCGTAAATTAGTTACCAAATGAATTGACATAACATTGTGCTTTAAAAAAGGAGACGCACCAAAATGGGGGCCAAACTAATTAGAGGACTAGTTTGGCCCTCACATGGCTTTTTAAAAGTAGCTTATGAAATTTATTATTAATATTAGTATTTGTGTGAGTTCTGGATCACCCACATAATTTATGGACTGGGTCCAACGGGCTTAGTTTAGGGTCCAAGAAATCCTATGTGAATTATAACTTGGAGTCCTAGTTTATGTATATGTGTGTGTGTATATATATATATATGTGTGTGTGTATAACACACACATAAACACAACTCTCTACACACAACAAGAGCATGCCTCTCTCTCTCTCTCTCTCTCTCTCTCTCTCTCTTCAGTTACTTTCTCTCTCTAGCCAAATCACACTAGGGCTTGGGATTTAGCGCGTGGATACAAATGGGGTGTCTCTAGTAGACATTCTTACGACCCGTTCGAAGCACAAAAGCGTACACGGAAGCACTAAAGAGCAGCAGTTCGTGGGTATTGTTGCCGGACTCGTAACAACGCCGCCAAGACGATCTGTGATCGGGTATATTTCGCAAGGTATGTCCTTTACCCGACCCGTATGCTTGTTTGATGTATATTTACATTGGTATCAGAGCCTATAGGTTGTTGATTCACCCACAGCATGCCCAAAACAAATCTACCATTAAAGGTTGGTGAAACTTTTAACATAAACTTGCTAAAATTGAATTTGAAGTGGGTCTACGAGAAAACTCCAATATAAGTCCGAATTTTTTATATGGTTGTGTCCCATATGTTCCCTAGAGTCCCCCCTACAAAGTCTCATGGCTTAATTATCTCAAAAGAGTGAGATATAGCAAACTCTAAATTCGGTTTTGGGTTAAAAAAGAATTTTTTTTCATAACTTTGCTCTCTGTTTTCGGAAGATTTACTTATTTAATCGATCTTTTTTTGGTATGATCTTATAGTACTCCGTGAGAGCTTTCCAACGGTATAAAATTTATAAGTTTTCGACAAAAAACGAGTGAGTTATAAGCTTGCAAAGTAGGAGGGTTGAGCAGCCCCCAAAACCCAGATTGGTTTTTTTTTTTTTTTTTTTTTTCTGGGAAAGATGAACCAGAGTTTGGCCACGCCCACTCTCGCTGAGGAGAGTGGGGCCCACTCGTCGGTCGGCGTTGGTCCGGATACCATGGGTCCGGAGAGTGGATGTCCGTATCTCTGCCCCGATCCTTAATATATATTTTTCATATTTTTATTGGAAAAATATTTAATTATTTAATAATTAAAACAGTTTCCGTTAATTAAAAAAAAATAAGTTTTTAATGTTTTGAATCTGTTATAATTGCTTTAAAATTCTAGAAATATATGGAAAATTCAATATTAAGGACGCTGTGTGGGACTAGACATAATTTTGTGATAAGTTATTTCATGGTTTTTGGTATTTTAGAGCATTAAAGATGTGTTATGTACGTATTTTTAATTGCTTAAAATATCCTAAATAAAATATTAATTTTTGTGATTGATGTATAGTGTTTAGGACACTGTAAGGGACTCTAAGATAACTTTTGTGTAAATTATCATGCATTTTTGTTATTTTAGATCATATAATTTATGTTCTCAGACATTTATTTAATTGCTTGAAATAGCAAAAAATGCATTATTAATTTTTGTAATTAATAAGGGACATTAAGTGTACTGTTTTGAGACTATATGAAATTTAGTAGGCCCCATAGATAATTTTTCATAAATTATCCAAATTATTTTAATATTTTAGAGCATATAATTATGTGTTTTTGTACACGTATTAAATTGCTTAAAATATTTTATTGATCATTAATTTGTGAAATTAACACAATGTGTTTAGTACACTATTTGCAATATGAGAAAGTCATTTAGTAAACTTTCTCATTTTTTTGGGATATATTTTAGAGCATATATTGTGTTATGTACACAATATTAATTGCTTAAAATACAGCAAATAAAGTTGTTAACTCTTAAAATTAATAATTAGTGTTTTGTACTCTACTTGGGGACCGGAGAAAATCTTTAGTAAATTCTTTCATATTTTTGGTATTTTAGAGCATAAAAATTTATGCTTATGGGCATTATTTTAATTGCTTAAAATATCCAAAATGGATTGTTAATTTTTTGAAATTAATATAGGGTGTTTAGAACACCATATAAGACCACTGAAAATCCTAAGAGTACAAATTCCTCAAAAGTTTTGTATTTTTAGGAATTTAGTTGCTCATAGTTAATTTATTTAACCAGATCAATGTATTTGTTAAATTGATTTAAAATATTTTTTGGGCTTCAAAAATATTCTGGAAACTATTATTTATAATGAAAATTTTATTTTTCAGTTATTTAAATTTTTCCATGAGGTTTTAAAATTATTGTGTTTAATTTGAAAACCCTATTTAATTAGTTTTTAAATATTTAAGAGGTTTGGAAGGGCAAATTTAATGATTAGTTTATTATTTTTGCATTAGAGGTTCGAATCATTGCACGTTTATTTAATGTTGTTTGTGATTGGATTGCCATAAGACCTCTTGTCCTCATCCTTAGATGGAGAGATGGATGAGTCCATTCATTCTTATAATAAAGACCACATGAGTGCTTGTGGTGTGTGATTAATTAATTAATCTGGATTGAATGAATGGACGACTTAAATTTGACAATTAATTTTGAGCTTATGTTGTCACGATGTATATTCTAAGATTGTTTTTGTATATGTGTGAAAAACAAAGCATCCCTATTTTTTTATGGCTATAAATGTAAAGTGAGGATGAGTGTTTCTATTTTATGTTTTGGGAAAAGCCTACTTGTAAAGGGATGAATTTTTTTATTTTCACAATATATACATTAATTACTTTAGCGTGAGCTCTAGATTGTCAATTTGGGTCCACGCAGGGCCCATATGCATTCATGTGTGTATGACGCAATTGTATTATTATTGTGGATGATGGTAGATAAGTTTAGTACTATCTATGCATGTTTGTTTAGAAAAATCACTTATAAAAATTTTTCTTGAGTTACAAGAGTAAAGTGATGACTACAAGCTTAGCAAATTTTCGATCTTGAAATTGTGATAAGGGAAAATATTTTGATAATTAGATTTTAAAATAAACATTTATAGAAAGATGTGCATCATTATAATGTCAACCTCTTGTGCATATTATTGAATGTAGAAATTGGCACTAAAAGTAACAAATACGTTTGAATGAGCTAAGATCTCTTGGAGAACTTATCTCAACCAATGATCCAACCAATTGATCCAAAATTGGACCTAGGGCCTAATATTGCCAAAGGCCTATAGAATTTATTTCTAGTAAGACCATCATATGTGCTATATTTTGATAAAGTAGCATGTATGACGATGTAATTGGGGAGTATAAGAACTACCCAATGACCTGTGAATGTGGAACCAGCTCGAATTTGTTTTTGTAGTACATCCACTACTAGATTGAAGAATCTGGTACTGAAGTTTGAAGTGAGGAAAAATCCCAAACACTTGATTATCGAGTATCTAAGGTTAAAATCCGGTATGATTCAAGATCTATTAGGGACTACCTGCACTGGTGAATATCAGGTTCAGGCTGTGATATGTTTTCAATCTGACTCATGGATACACATGAAATAGGTCATAATATAGAACGAGATAACTAAGATTTGTTCTGATTATTCTCGACATGTTTACCTGGTAGCAGACCGCCATAAGAGAGGTTGTATGCATGACCAATATTTTCATAAGTGGAAGAATGCGCGAGCTCGATGGGCCCATGTGCATTAAGCAAGCTAAGAGGTATGGTGGGACTACAATAGGATGGATATTATGTTAAATAGTTTGTTTTATTGGACATGGTTATTTACGTAATAATTTCTTAAGAGCTAAAATGTTAACTCTACTTTTTCTATTTCTTAAGTTACTGAGTCATTTGTTGATTCTATGACTTGGTATGCTAAACTCATATACGTAGGACAAGAAAAGGATTACTCGATTAGCTCATAGTGGCTTGTGAGCTCACTCGCTAAAGTGGACCTGCCCACGTGTGAGTCTTGTCTAGGTGGCAAAGCATGCCGAAAGCTTTTTCAAGTAAAGCTATAAGAGACAATCAAGCTTTAGAGCTAGTTCACTCACACCTTGGACTTATGTTTGTAAAGGCATGTTATGAAAACTCCATTTTCCTCACCTTGTCATCTCACCGCTATAAAACACTATATTACATCAAGTGTTTTATAGCTGAGGTTGAGAATTAGATTCGAAAAGACTTTTAAGTCATCTCGTACGACAGTATTTCTCTGATTAGTTCAGAGGAACTGTGTTAGTTTCTCTGATTAGTTCAGAGAAACTGCGTTAGTTTCTCTAGTTAGTTCAAAAGAACTGTGTGAGGACAAAGGGTTATATATACAACTTTCTATTCCAGAAAATTCTGCAATAAAATGCTATTGTAGAAGGGAGGAATAGAATACTTCTGGATAAGTCTGGATCATTGATGGCGCAAGTTAGCCTTCCAATTTGGAAGGATGCACTCTTAGCTGCTGCCCTCATACGCAAAATTGTGCCTTTACAACCTGTTTTCCAAGCTTTACAGCTTGTTTGAAAATGATTTCGCAGTATTACCATTTCTATAAGAATCTTTACCTCTATGAGTTAGAGGAAATTGTAGACAACATACCATCTTTAAGGCGAGGGTGGGGAGATACTGTGATTCCACATCCAATAGTCGCTGAAAATGGTACTAGTCTACAGCCGAGTGGGAGTACACCTCTAGACACTAGTGGGAGTGTGCCAAACAGTGGGAGTGTACCACTGGTTACTCAAAATTTTTAGATAGCACAGTGCAGTTGACGAGGATGAGTTCTCCGTTAGCGTTTTGAAATCTGCGGGACATATTTCTTATGCGCATTAGTAGATGATGTCATGACAACTTCTTATGTAGACGCGCGCTTTGTTCATCTACTAAAGTTGAGTGAATAGTTACTATATGAAGGATGATATGATCTCTATGGACAAAGAATAGGGTCTGGGAGTCAGTTGATATTTTGTCCAAGTGGAAGACTACTGGAAACAAGCGGGTTTTCGAAGTTAGACACAAGGCAGATGGTTCAGTTGACAAATATAAAGGCGCACCTCGTGGTGAGAGGTTAAACCCAAGAGTGGGTGTACACCTTGAAGACAGAATTTCCTTAGTGGTAATATTTTGTTTTCATTCACCTTATCTTAGTGATTGTCGCATATTTAGTTTTAGAACCCTTTTCAAATGGATGTTGATACTGCTTTTTCTCAATGAAGAGCCAAACGAAGAGATCTACATGGATCAACCTATTGGTTTTTACGACCGATGGGAATGAGCCAAAGTATGGCATCTTGATTGATTTGTTTACGATCTCTGACAATCGTTTAGGCAATGGCACTTGAGGTTTCATGATTTGATTGATCTCTTTCGTTGAGATGATTAAAGAAGACCAGTGTGTGTACATTGAGCAGTCCATAAAAGGTGTTCTAATTCTTATATTGTATGACAACAATATCCTTTTTATTTAGATAAAAAGTTATGGGTCAAACCAACTGTGTGTTGGGAGTTAGGATTGTGGGAACCGTTCATAGACCTATTTTGTTCGTCTCTAGAGACTTACATAATAGGAGATTTTTGAACACTCTCGCATGCAACACTCAAAACCCATAGACGCACCAGTTGAAAATGGAATACCCTTGACTCTAGTTCAATGTCCAGAGAATGATGAGGAATTAAATGTCCAAAGTGCCATAAGCATCCACAATGGGAAGCCTGACGAATACTATGTTGTATTCGTGTTTAGACATTTGCCATGCGGTTAGTTTAGTTAGTCATTACAAGAGTAACTTTAGTCCAGTTCACTGGAGAGCAGTGAAGATCTTTCAGCAATATGTTCTCATGATTGTGGATCTCATCTTATGGATGGTAGAGTTTTTGAAGTGATGAAGACGATGCAACGCTCATTGGTTCAGCAATTGAAATGAGTGCATGTCCATGTCTGTCTACGCATTCATATTGGTTGATGAAGCATTCGCTTGTTGTTGCGAGAAGCAAACATGCATCACTTATCCATAATGGTAGTTGAGTATGTGGCTTGTTCTGCAGCCGTTCAGGAGCCTGTGTAGTTAAAGAGGTTCTTACATAGTGTAAGCTTTTTGCCTCAGGGCGATGAAGCAATGTTGGTCTATTGTGACGGCACATCAACTGTAGTTTATGCAAAGGACCATAAGTACCACGGGAAGTCCAAGCGCATAGAGATCCACCACCACTACATTTGAGATATGGTTGCACATGGGAAGATTGAGATTGTTTTACTGTACATCACTACTGGTGATATGATGACTGATATTTTGGATCAAGCCTATTTCTAGAGATTTGTTCTTGTCCTACATTAGTTGTATGGGACTCCGCAGGTTCTGATGTACTTTAACAATATTATTCTTCACATTATTATTACCAGATATTTATTATTATAATAAAATCAATGGTTTTCCAAAATCATTAGTTGTTAGTTGGATGAATGCACATTTTTTCTTTAAAGTGTCACCAGGCTTGAATCGACCTGCTGTGAATATCACAATTTTTTCTACCCACAGCTTTTCTTTTAAAATCTTTTTCAATTTAAAACACAAAACAATGAGTCGCCACTTAATTTTTTTTAAGGGAAAATTAAGAAACCATTTTAAAGAAACTGATCTTTTTGCGAAACCAAAGATTAAATTAGGTCCGGGGATTATGGAATGAGAAGGGAAGGAGCCCATCGGACTAAAACACCCCTTCTCATCCTATCTCGTGATAGGCCTCTACACAACATCCTTTTAATCGAATTAATTATCTAAGCATGTCCTCAACTAATACATATATATAGATATACGCCACAAAAGCATATCTAAAAGGGTGTAAGATTGCAAGTGATAAAATATCATTCAAAAATCACATAATTCAAGTAGCAAGCAATATGATATGCAAATAGGGAACTATAGAACTTACCCGGGATCCATGCCGTGAATATTAAACGTGCAATGCATACGAATAGAAAGTAAAACCTAAGAAAAGGTCTCTAATCACATGTATTCACATAAGGCAAGATCCTAATTCTAATGTGTCGCGCATGAGGTAATAAAATCAATAAAAAAAGTCAAAGAATTAAGTAAACTAGAGAAAGGGTTGAGAAGTTGTACCTCAAGTGCGCTGCAAAACAAGGGTTAGTCCACATACTTTAGGAAGAATGTATAATATCTGATAATTATTCCTAAATGTCTAGCTTAATTCTATCAAGTAGAATAAATGACGCAATTATGAATTCTAATACCGATCTATATGGATGAATGTGTATGATTACATGAACAAGAATAAGCTATTGTATTATTCCTTGGCTTGGATCATTTAGCCTCTGTATTTAAGCTTAACTAATCATTATTAACACATGGTTTAAGTCCTAGGTCATGGAGAGATCATTTAGACTATTGTTTGCAAGATATATCAAAATTGTGACAGAATTCTAGAAATTGCTGAGAGCATATAAGAACTTCAAAGAAATAAAAAACATACTTGCCTTGGTTTGATCTTGATGATATTTGGACACAAGATGCCTCTGTGTGTCTAGTTTATAACCCAAAAAGAAAATTGAGGTTTGAACGGTTAGATCCCCGGGAATTGGACAAACACTAGATATCACTCAGAGACTTACAACTCTCCGTCCAGAGTTATTGTATGATTTTCTAAAACTAGTAAAAAAATCAGAAATGCTTTGGTCTTTTTAGGGAAACTTCCTCACACATTAAATTACTTAGAATAATTTATTTTGGGTCAAGAATGCATGATTAAAGTTCTGATTTGCTTATTTCAAAAGAGTATTATTGTTTTGAAACTCTAGACAGATTATAGTTGTTCCACAAAACCCTTGACCAAACCACTCCAAACATGAAACTACCTTAAAACAAAAATTACAGTGGTAGAACTTTGAGTTATAAACACTTTTCCGTTGGTTTCATTCAGTTCCAACAGTTCGATGTTCAACTAAAAATCTATGATCAAAAATAGATTATGAACTCACTGCATCATTTATTCAAATACAACTTTGTTAACTAATTTGAGTCATGGAACTTGGCTTGAACCACACCACCTTTCCTACCATTTGATGGTCATGGGAGACTAACTACATTCATATCTTGAAGATTTCAAAGAAATATGAAGAAATTTCATGAGACCTAAACATAACAAACCTAAACCATGGAGATAGGTTTAGATTTATTAATCAAGTGTACTAATATCAACTTCAACTTCCTTGTAAATCATGAGCTTACAAAGGAATTAAAGGATTTCAAGTCTAAGGATTCAAGTAAGACATTGAGGGTCTCATGAATCTCAAAGACTAAAAGAGAAAGGAAAAGAAAATTCAAAGACTCTAAGTATATTTGTGATTAGAAAGACTAATTAATTCAAAGTTTTACCTCTAAAATATTCTCAAGTTTTTTATTTTGAAGAACTTCCAAAGACTAATCAAGCTTTCCACCCTCTTCAACTCTTCTAAAACTAGCTTCTAATTGTGTTTAGAGAAGAAATTTTGAAAGTTTTAAAACTTGGAGAACTAATACAACCTCTAGATTCAAAGAAAATTTCAACCTCATGCAATAGGATATCCATCCTCTATTTATAGACAAATTTGAAGGGGTATATTAGTCATTTCAGAGCAAAAAACCTAATTCGGACTGTCCTTTGGTAGTACAAAATGTGATGTATTACAGCTGGCTGTTACAAAAACGCGACACTCAATGGAGATGGAAGCGGCACTCATTGAATGCCAGAACTACACTCAATGAATGCTAGAGAATGTCGCAACGGCACTCATAGAATGCCGCGGACAACTCCATGGACTGCTGTCTTTTCAGGATTTTCAAATTTAGCGGCACTTGAAGCATTTTAGCGGCAGTTAGTGGATGCCGTTGCGGCTCTCCCTGAATGCCGATCCGGCAATTAAGGAGTGCTACAGCAACAACCCGTGACTACCGCACATTTGCTCAAGTGCCATTTTGCCTCTATTTTCCTCTTTATTTCTCTTTGCTTTTTGTTTAGGTTTGAGAGTCTTTCAAAGAGTTTGAATCATCTTTGGAAGTCCTAGATCGGCCGAACGTTGTCATCATCGGGTCTTGGAGGTATCACTCCCCTTAACTCGATTGTTTCGTCAAAATCAGGGTGTCTACAGTTTGCCCCTCTTCGACGGAGCTCGTGGAGCAACGCGAACCACAAGTGAACGTCGAAGCCTGTGTGAAGACAAGCCTTTGACCAAATGATCGGGTTCAAGTAAAAACAAAATACGTTACAAAAAGAAAGCCAGTGCGCAGCAAAATTCCAATTGGTCGTACTCTATGATGAGCTGCCTACGTATCCCCTCAGGAATCAGACCAAGATGTAGTTCGGGCGGGAGTCAGGCATACGCAAGCACAAGTAATCATACGAATGAATGCTCCTATCCTATTGTGATGCACATACTCATACAATGGTATTTTTCAAATAAACTCGACCGAGCAAGTGCCATGCTTACTCTATGTCATGTCTTCTCTATATGTGACGCATATTTCATGATTCGCTTAGCCAGAGAAGATTTACCAAATGTTGATCGATGCAAAGATTCGTTTATAAGGGTCGAGAAAATGCATTTCTAAATTCCCAAGACGAGGGTTAACGCAAATCTGTTGCAAGATCCGAGAATGCAAATCTGTTACACTCTTGAAGGATCAACGTAAATCTGTTATAAGGATCGAGAATATAAATCTGCTATATTCCCAAGACGAGGTTTAATGCAAATCTGTTGCAAGAACCGAGAATGCAAATCTGTTATACTCTTGAAGGATCAACATAAATCTGTTATGAGGATCGAGAATATAAATGAGAATATAAATCTGTTATATTTCTAAGACAAGGTTTAACGCAAATCTGTTGCAAGAACCGAGAATACAAATCTATTACACTTTGAAGGATCAACATAAATCTGTTACGAGGATCAAGAATATAAATCCGTTATATTCCCAAAACGAGGGTTAACGCAAATCTGTTGCGATAACCGAGAATGAAAATATGTTACACTCCGAAGGATCAACGTAAATCTGTTACGAGGATCGAGAATATAAATCCGTTATATTCTCAAAATGAGGGTTAACGCAAATCTGTTACGAGAACTGAGAATGCAAATCTGTTGCACTCCGAACGATTAACGTAAATCTGTTATGAGGATCGAGAATATAAATTCATTATATTCCCAAAACAAGGATTAATGTAAATCTGTTACAAAGATCGAGAATATAAATCCGTTACATTCCCAAAATGAGAAATAAAGCAAATCTATTACGAGGGTCGAGAATATAAATCCGTTATATTCCCAGAACAAGGATTAACGCAAATCTGTTACGAGAACCAAGAGTGCAAGTTTGTTACACCCTAAAAAATGGGGTAATCATATTTGGATGAGTCAAGACTCAAAATCATTTCAATTTTCAAAATTTTGGAGCCCACGGACTCAAAATCAAGTCAATTCTCAAAATTTTGGAGCCCACAGACTCAAAATCATTTCAATTTTTAAAATTTTAGAGCCCACGGACTCAAAATCATTTCAATTTTCAAATTTTGGAGCCCACGGACTCAAAATCATTTCAATTTTCAAAATTTTGGAGCCCACGGACTCAAAATCATTTCAATTTTCAAAATTTTGGAGCCCACGGACTCCAAATCATTTCAATTTTCAAAATTTTGGAGCCCACGGACTCAAAATCAAGTCAATTCTCAAAATTTTGGAGCCCACAGACTCAAAATCATTTCAATTTTCAAAATTATAGAGCCCACGGACTCAAAATCATTTCAATTTTCAAATTTTGGAGCCCACGGACTCAAAATCATTTCAATTTTCAAAATTTTGGAGCCCACGGACTCCAAATCATTTCAATTTTCAAAATTTTGGAGCCCACGGACTCTAAATCAGTTCAATTTTCAAAATTTTGGAGCCCACAGACTCCAAATCATTTCAATTTTCAGAATTTTGGAGCCCACGGACTCAAAATCATTTCAAATTTCAAAATTTAGAGTCCAAAAACTCCAGTTTATTTCAAATTCACAAAATCGAAGACTAGTCTGATCCTGAAGAACCCTCTCTGGTGGTCAAAAGTACAATGAGGGCAAAATTTAGGGGTTAGAATTCAATTTTTGGGTCCCAATTTGAATTTTGGGGAGAAAATGAAGGGTCTGGTAACCGCCTCAAACGCGGCACACGCTAGAATTTGCGGCAGTCCTACCTGCCGTACTGCACTCACAGAGTGCCGCTGTGGCATTCAGTGAGTGCCGCACGGCAGTTCACCAACTGCCGCGCATGAAAATTAAGTGCTGCGTTTGGCGGGCGGCAACTTATGCGGCACTCTGTGAGTGTCGTACAGCAATTCACCAACTGTCACGCACGAAAATCAAGTGCCGCGCTGGCGGGCGGCAGCTTATACGCAGAGTGTTATTTCATTTCATTTCATTCTCTCAAAACCTTTCCAAACCGAATCCTCATCCTCTCTTCTCTTTTGTATTGATCTCTAGCACTCACAGGTTAGTTCTGCTCGATGAAAACTTGTATCATTCTCATTATTTTTGTTATTTTTCTGAATTTTTCATGAATCTAACTATGAGTTCCTTTTCTTTTTTTTCTTTGACATATTATGGCGAGCGGGTCGGGTAGCAGGAAGAAGGCAAAGTATCGAGCTACGCCTAACCCTGATGCCACACTCTTACTTCGAGATCCAAATGAGCATTTGTCCGCCTGCGCATTCAGGTGCGAGGTAAACTTGCCCCTCTCTTTTCTTCCTTTGCAATTCTTATGCTATATGAACTTTATGAATGCGATGCGTAATCAATGCGACTTCTAATGCAAATGCTATGCTTGTAACGCTCTTGAACGTCTTGAATGCCTTAACCGATGTTCTTTCAACTTTGTATTCTTTATCCTATTTTTTTATGAACTTTATGAATGCGGGGACAAGACTTCGTACGAAAATGAATGTTATACTTATGAATTCTCGGGCGTCCCACCTGTATCTGCACATTCGACTTCGCTAACTTTTCTCAGGCTTTTGACTGCGATGTATGTCAATCAAAACCTCGCACACCCCTTAATGAATGATAAACCAGTATTCTAAACACTTTCGTTATTCTGCAAACTTTTCGTAAATGTGAAATCCATGCTCGTGAAGTTCTCCCAAGAACGATTTTTATTCACTCGTTCCTCATGGTCACGCCATTCTCAAAACCTACATCTCGAGAAAAAATGTAGATATTGTTTCATTATTATTTATTATTGTTTTATTATTATTATTTTTTTAATTATTTTTTTCATATATATATATATATATATTTCTTTCTTTAATCTTTCTCATCATATTTTTGCTTCTTATTTCTTTCTTATTTACTGACATCAAATCTTGTGATTCTTTCTTGCAGTTGCAGCCCAAGGTGCTAAAGGGGCACGACAGTCTCGCTCACGGCTTTGAGTGGTATGGGGAGCTGAGTGAGACCGTACAGGGGTTCATCATGGCTGTAGGTTTTGGAGACTTCGTCAAACTCTTGACGAAGAGCTCTAATGACCTGCGACAAATCCATGCGCTGGCGGAGAGGTGGTGGGATACCACCAACACCTTTCACTTCGACTTCGGGGAGATGACGATGACTCCCTTGGACCTTCAGCATGATCACCGGGACCCCATTCGGAGGAGAGCTCCTACGATATTTGGATGTGGTCATCGAGTGGGACAGGGTACAGGAACTACTTGGAGCGGTCCCGGAGGAGCCCTTGGTTACGGCCAAGTGGTTCCTTGACACCTTCAGAGGCCAGTCGGGCTTTACCGACAAGCAGATGGCTCAGGGCTTCTTGATGTACATGCTGGGGTGCTCCCTGTTGAGCACCAAGGGAGACCGGATCTCCGTGACGCTGATGGGGTCCTTGGAGCGCATGGACCAGATCTACCAGTATGATTGGGTCGGTGCTGGATTGGCCATCTGATATAAACATATGGGAGAGATATCCCGGGATCACCCGACCTCCACTGGCAATTTTTGGAGGGCGTGGGAGGCATGCAACACTTCTCTTTTCTTTTATTTAATTTCCTTTTCTAATCAATTTTCAAAAGAATGTGATCCTTACACTCCTCTCTTTCTTGTTTTGCGAATTTGGTCCCACGAGTATCTTCATATGATGTCACCTAGGACGTGACTAGCAGACGCCCTCATCATGCCCTAGGGGCTGAAGTGGGCGAAGGACCAGGTGGGGCGGAAGACTAGGGCTCACAACTTTATCTCATTCAGGAACTTCCTGATGACTTTACGAGTACAGCACGTGGAACGGCAGCCCTGGAGAGACGTGCTTCCTGAGGCTCGAGATGGGATACGGCAATCGGGTGGGTACGACCCGATGAGGATTCTATTGGACGGCCCTGAGGCTAGGGAGTGGTACTTAGGCGAGAGAGTGACCAGACAGTCACTGATGGCTCCTGATTATTTTGTGCCACATCCCCCTCCTGCTTCCATTAGGGCCATGGATACGCTCCAGGGTTCCCAGCTTACAGCTGCTTTTGAGGGAGCCTCGATTCAGACACTCGTGGATTCTCCTAATGGATATGCAGCTTTCCGAGCTACGAGGCTGATGAGGAACTTCCCTTTGATGGAAGTGACTCAGGTTAGTCCTCTTTGTTTCTGCACTCTTTCTTCTATTTTTGAGTTTCCAAATATTTTATTACGGATTACATTTCTTCTATTTGCAGCCTATTCCTGCTGCGACTCGGGCCCTAGCTTTGCCACCTTGGGATTGGAGTCTCCGGACCATTTTTTATGGGGAGCAGGTCATGATTGAGGTCCCCCGGTATCCCGCGGGCGCTCCCTTCATTCCGCTCCAGTACAATCATGTCCCTCGGGACTATGCGGAGGAGGGCCAACTTTATGCTCATAGCGTCAGAGTGTGGATCCACAGCCGGGAGTGGAGGGTAAGCTTATAGGACCTTATTTTTTATTCTTGCATCCTTATTCTGCTTTCACTAATCCTTTTTCATTGATTTTTTTTTTGCTTAGGCTGACGGAGCGCGGGTGACTGTCGAGGCTTAGGCGAGAGCCCGAGTAAGTCGAGTTGACTCCCTTTGATCGCACTTCTTTCTTCTTATCTCTCTTTTTTTTTTCAAATTTATTGAAAATAGACTGTGTCACTCACTTTTCTTTTATTCAAGATGATGAGGTCAAGAGACTGACTCTGCGAGTGAGGGAGCTTGAGCAGCGGCTATGGCAGTTTGGGATAGATCCCGATAGAGATTACGGAGGAGCTCCTGGGGGTAGCGACACCGGACGAGGCGGAGGTGGAAGTGGTGGTACTAGCGGCAGTCGAGGCGGAGGCAGAGGTGTAGCGAGCGCGACGGAGTCCGAGGATGAACCTCTTCAACGTGTCACACGCCAGGCTCGGGGCCACGACCGGGGCTGACAGCGTTTTTCTCCATCTTTTACTTTATATTTTTGAGCGTTCGTGAGGACACCCCTATACTAGGATGACTGTATATATACACACACTTATTTTGATGATAACTCTAGGATTGCTGGTAGGATAGGTGTCCGTACACCTTTTACTTACTGCCTTAACATGCTCTATGACTGGTTTTGTCTTTTCTGTTTTTACTATTGATCCCCGTATGCATGACCATAGCTTGGTCCTTTTATTTTAACCTTGAATGCTTCCATCCTCTTTATTTGTTTAAAATGAATAAATGAATTCACAAATGGATGTATGTAGACCATGGCTTGGTCTTGTTTGTACGTGCTGCATGATGCGCACGCTTATATATTCAGTTTTCTATTTACAGGTGCGCTGAAAATATTACAAATAGACCCTGGCCAAAATTAAACTCCAAATGGCACTCGATTAGGCCTTTGCGACACTCGGTGAATGCCGTAACGGCAGTCAGTGAATGCCGCAACGGCATTCACGGACTGCAACGCGGCACTTAATTGAGTGCCATTCTGCTTTATTGACTGCCGTGGGTAGGTAGGCAGCTTTATTATCCTATTTATACCACTTTCTTCCCCAATACTCCGCAAAACATTCTTCTCTCCTCTTCACTTCTCCCCAAAATGGCCCCCATTAGTTCCTAGATCCTCTTCCTATGGATGGATGCTCTCTCGGGCATTGACAGACTAAATTTTGAGTGTTTCAGACTAAACAATCTCTTCTCTTTCCGATGAATGTTTTTGAATGAAGGCTTGTTTCGAGCTGCGATTCAGTGTTGGGATCCCTCCTTTCATATCTTTCGCTTTGGTTCGCATGAGGTCTGCCCTTTATTTGAGGAGTTCAGCGCTATCCTTCACACCGACCCTTTTGCGGATATGATTGTTCCACTAGTGTAGGCGGGCTATGTTCTAGATTTGGCCACCCTGCTCCACATATCCCGTAACGCTGCGGGCTCTTTTATTTGTGATAGGCAAATTGACTTCGAGCGACTTTCCTCGATTTATGCCCCCGTGGGAGATCCCTATGACGACAGATATCAGATTATCTGGCTTAGCGCACTATCGATTGCCATTCTCTCTTACTTCCTCTTCCAATCATCTTCTGACACTCTCATACCCATTGTCGGTGGTCTGCGAGAGATGAAGAGTGCCGTCATGCTAGTTCTTGGCGAAACCTTGATAGGTTTGGATCGGGCTCATGCCACCGGGGCCATGTTATCCGTGGGAGCCCCTTTGGTCCTGCAGCTTTGGCTCATGGAGCACTTGGATCTCTTCGTTCATCCTTCATAACTTCGTGGGTCACTTCCCTACGACCGCATTGAGGTTTATCATTTGTTCCGTTCGGATGATGCATGGCTTAAATGGCTCAAAAACCCCGCTTCTGGTGATATTCATTGGTTTTGCCCGAATTGGTCTTATTGCTCTGTCGCAGTACGGCTTCCTAGGAAGCCCGATATCTGGTTGCCTGGCTTGCACACTACTACTTTCTACGTTCCCGACTGAGTGGTTTGTCAGTATGGGCTTCTCTAGGATAATACTGAGGCTCTTGCTGTTGATTTTACTGGAGGTTCGATCATGCGCCTTTCTATTGTGAAGGTTTTCATTAAAGCTTGGCATGACAGAGTGTCAGCTCCTTTCTAGGGGGTTCCTGCTTCAATTGTGCCTACTACTGAGTACCTTCTTCAGATCCAGACTCTGGTCCAAGGACAGACTTTGTAGACATTCGTGGATGGAAATAAAACAACAGGACTAAACTTTATTTTGTAAAATTTTAGACAAGTCCTACCCATCTTTTTACGCTTTTGAATGTGGTTTTCTTATTTCCCTTCTCAAAAAGTGCTTTTCATGCTTTTAGGAATAGTTCCAACATGTTTAATTAAAGTGTCCACTCCTTCAATTAACCCCTTATGAAAATTCTCATTTTTATGTCTTTCTTTGGCTCTTTATCTTGCTTTGTATTTTTGCTTAAAGCTTACTCATCCTATGCCATGAATTCACGTTAGCTTCTTTATAGTACTCATTACGATAGTCAGGAGATCCAGAGATGGGTTCAAGGTAAATATCTGGGTTCTTCGGATAGCAAATGAAGTTTGCCCCTAGTTATGGGTCTCTGAAGTGATTCCGGGCAAACGGGAGTTTGCCCCTAGTTTTTTTTGGACCGAAGGTTTTTGAGAGCCCACCTACTTATCCCCAAGTGGGTATCAGGTCCGCAGTAGTTCGATTTAAGGCTTGACAAAAGGTGCCACTCAGGCAATTTATTATTGACCGAACTGAGCTGGTTGCCTACGTATCCCGTAGTGGGAATCAGGTCGAGCGTAGTTCATCCAGGTAGGAAGTTTTTAAAGAAGTGGTTTTAAGCAAAGTATTTTTTGAGGCGATCGAGGTTGATTGGTTGTTTGAATTCAACCCCATCTAGGTCCATGAGATAGGCCGCTCCTCCAGAGAGGAGAGTCTTGATGATGTACGGCCCGACCCAGTTGGGTTTGAATTTTGCTCCGTGGTCATAAACGGGCACTTTCAGTTCTTTGAGGACCAGTTCACCCTCAGCAAGCTTCCTTAGGCGGGACCTTTTTGTTGAAAGCACAAGCTATCCTCTTTTGGTACCCCCCAAGTATGGTTTATTGCAGCCAATCTTTTCTCATCAAGAAACATTAGTTCCTCATACCTCCCTCGCATCTATTCCAACTCAGTCACTTCACACTCCGCCAAGATTCTCAAAGAAGGTATTTTTACTTCGATTGGAAGAACGGCTTCCATCCCGTAAACCAATGAGTACGGCGTAGCTCCCGTGGAAGTCCTTATAGAGGTGTGGTATCCCCACAATGCAAATGGTAACTTCTCGTGCCAATCTTTGTATGTATAGGTCATTTTTCCCAAGATTGCTTTAACATTCTTATTTGCTGCTTCTACTGCTCCGTTCGTTTGAGGCCTGTAGGGGGAAGACTGATGGCAGGTGATTTTGTACTTTTCTAAGAGTGGGATAACTTCTCCCTGGAAATGGCTACCATAATCCGAAATGAACTCATTCGAGACTCCATATCTGCAAATTATGTTCTTGTCCATGAAGCTCACCACATCTTTAGCCTTTAAAGTGGTGTATGACGCTGCCTCTACCCATTTGGTGAAATAATCAATTGCCACAATTATGTATCAGTATCCATTGGATGCCTTTGGAACTATCTCACCGATGATATCAATGCCCCAAACAGAGAAAGGCCACAGCGTGGTCATGCTATAGAGCTCGGAAGGTAGCGTATGCATAAGATTTTGCATGGATCTGACACTTATGGCATCTTCTAACGTGCTCACAGTAGTCTTTGTCCAAAGTGGTCCAGTAATACACCTATCGAATTATCTTCTTGGCCAGCATATGTCCATTCATGTGGGGCCCATAGACTCCTTCGTGTATTTCTTCCATCATCTTCCTAGCCTTCCTTCCGTATAAACACTCCAGATTGAACCCGGTATACGATTTCTTCCACAACTTATCCGCATAGATCACAAATTGGGCGGAGAACCTACAGATCGCCTTTTTGTCCTTCTCTGAAGCTCCCTCGGGGTATTCTCCTTTCTTAATAAAATTTCAAACATCCACGTACCAAGGCAACTCACTTCCTTCTTCTATCATTGCGATCATCTCGAATGAAGGTTGGTCCCTGATTTCTATGGATAACGGTATCATGGTGACTTCCGAAGGGATTTGTATCATCGAGGCCAAGGTTGCTAGGGAATTGGCTAACTGGTTCTCTTCACGGGGAAGGTAGTAGAACGATATCTTTTTGAACTGTACTTTTAGGCTCTCTAGGTAGTCATGGTAAGGCCTCAACTTCTCATGCTTTACCCTCCAATCACCTCGTACTTGGGATATGATCAGGTTAGAGTCTCCGAAAACATCGATCCTTCTAACTTTTAGAGCTAAGGCTGCTTCCATCCCAATTATGCAAGCCTCGTATTCGACCGTGTTATTGGTTGAATCATACTTCAGCTTGACGGCTAACGGGGTAGGTGTCCCATCAGGTGCCATGAGGATGATTCCAACCCCATAGCCTAGTTGGTTGGCGGCTCCATCAAAATGCATCTTCCACAGTTCCTCTTTTAACTCCATTACCCCTTCGTCGGGAAACTTGAACTCCCTTTTCTCCTTAGATTCTACGGCAAGGTCGGCTAGGTATTCAGCAACGGCTCTTCCTTTAACAGATTTGGAAGTGACATATCGGATATCGAATTCGGCCAGCATCATGGTCCAACGGGAAATTCTACTGGTCAAAACAGGCTTTTCGAACAGGTATTTGAGTGGGTCCATTCGGGAGATTAGGACAACAGGAAAGGCTAACATGTAATGCCTAAGACGACGGGTACACCAGACTAGGGCCCAATAGGCTTTTTCTAAAGGTGAGTATTTCAGCTCGTATCCGGTCATCCTCTTGCTCAAATAATAAATGGCTTTTTCTGCATGCCCCTATTCCCCTTCTTGGGCCAACATACACCCCATTGAATCCTCGGACACAGAAAGGTACAGCAATAAAGGTCTCCCGGGTAAGGGTGGTGACTAGACAGGTGGGTTTTGGAGGTAGGTCTTGATCTTATCAAAGGCTTGTTGACACAGGGTATCCCATTCGAACTTTTCTCCTTTTCTGAGTAACCTAAACAACGGGTCACAGGTTAATGTGAGCTTCGAGATGAAACGGCTTATGAACTGTGTTCTACCCAGAAATCCCCTTAACTCTTTTTCGTTCTTGGGGGGCTACATTTCAACTATGGCCTTTATCTTGGTCGGGTCCACCTATATCCCTCTCTGAGTGATGAGAAACCCCAACAACTTTCTGATAGTGACTCCGAAGGTGCACCACATTCTGAATTCCTTCAACCTCCCGAAGAATTTTCTTAATGCCTCCAAGTGACCTCTCCTTTCCTTAGATTTTACAATCATATCATCCACATACACCTCTACCTCCTTATGGATCATGTCGTGCAATAGCGTAGTAGCGGCCCGCTGATAAGTTGCTCCTGCATTTTTGAGCCCAAATGGCATCACCCTATAGCAGTATGTCCCTCATGGTGTGATGAAAGTGGTTTTCTCCCTATCTTCGAGCGCCATTAGAATCTGGTTGTACCCTGAGAACCCATCCATAAAAGATTGGAGTTCATGCCCCGCCGTATTGTCCACTAACACATCAATGTGGGGTAAAGGGAAATTGTTCTTAGGGTTGGCTTTGTTCAGATTCCGAAAGTCGACACAGACCCTAACACGACCGTCCTTTTTCGGGACAGGTACTATATTGTTGATTCATTCTGGATACTCGGTGACCATTAAGAATCCGGCTCTCAACTGCTTTTCAACTTCCTTTTTGACTTTGAGTGCCCATTCAGGCCTGATTCGCCTCAATTTTTGTTTTACAGGTTTGGAATTAGGGAAGACGGGGATGTGGTATTGGACTATTTCTGGATCAATGCCTGGCATATCATTATAAGACCATGCAAAAACATCTTTGAATTCTCTTAATAGTTTGATTAATTCTTTACTTTCTTCTTTGCTAAGTGTAGAGCCAATAAAAACATTTTGAGGATTATCTTCATTTCCTAGATTGATCGTTAGAGTGTTCTCAATGATTTTACATGTAGATTCTTTTTCTTTTTCGATTAACTTTTGCAATTCATCTGGTATTTCATTATCATCACATTCATTAAGCGTATTCGAGTAGGCAGAATTGGTCATTTTTCATTGATTTTCTTTCGAACAAATACAACAGATATAGAAATCGAAAGATGCCTCATTTGGGCCATTACAAACTCTGGGTGTGGGGGATACCTATTACTAGACTCAAAAACCCACTCTTTCTTACTTTCTCCTCCCAGATCGGTGATGAAGCACTCTTCTAGTTTCCATGTCTTGGTAATCTCTCCCATTTCTGGTTTCTCGGGTCTTCCCATGCCGTTCTCCTTGCCTTGCATTTCTTCCACTAATCCCTCTGCGTGTTCTTTTTCGGCCCTATCTTCCATGACCCCTTCTTGGCCCGTTCCCTTAGCTTCTGTGTTTTCCTCACCCAACAGGTTCTTCATCACTGAGTCATCCTGTGCACCAACCCAATCTTTTACAATAGCTGACTTCACGGGTACCTGTAGGTATGGATCTTGATACTCAGAGAATTCGTGGGGGAAGAAGATCTCAAACCCAGGCTTAATACATTTGTCCTTCTGATCTACCCATGGTTTTGGGAAGCCACAAAAGGGGAAATCCTCTCCCTCTTTCACTAAGCATCCGTTGAGCGTCTTCAGGTATAGATCCAATGGTGGATCAATTGCCTTCTTCTTATCTCTCAGCTCCTTCTTGGATGGTTGATAGCCCAGACCATGAGTGTGAGTTTGAGTGGCGATCTTTGGAAATTCCGGCAGACCTTGATGATTCTTACCCAATCCCATGCTTAGGAAGAAACCCATCTTCTTCATGATACCAGCGACCAACGGACTTGCGTACTGATCAAAACACAATGGTAGGAACTCTCTCGGCTTCTCTCCCTCCAACATATTAATGAATTCGAACCCACCCAAACCTGTTTCTTCTTCTTGGAATTGTACCTCCAAAATCGGTGCACTTAATGAAGCTTCAGACAGACGAACCCAACTATCCCCGAGAATATCACAGACCTTACTCTTCCAGACACACTTGACTTTCTGATGAACCGTAGATGGTATGGTGCCTAAGCTGTCTAGCCACGGCCTTCCCAGCAGTAAATTAAAAGAAGCAGGTATGTCGATGACCTGAAATTCGGCTTCCTTTTCCACAGACCCGACAGCTAAATAAAGGAGAATTATTCCCATGACCGTTTTCTGAGTGTTGTCGTATGCCTTTACCTTCTACTCGGATGGTACGAACGTTGTTTTATCCAAACCCATGCGTTTGGCTGTTCGGAACGAACACACGTTTAGAGCGGATCCATTGTCAGCAAGACAGGCAGGTACAGTGTTCCCCAGGCATTCAACAGTGATATACAATGGCTTATTGTGATTTGGCCCTCCTGGAGGTAGGTCGTCTGATGAGAAGGTAATAGCTAGAGTCAGAATTCTACGGATCATTCCCACGAGGTCTTCTAGTGTTGCGTCGATGGAAACGTCAAATTGGTTCAAAGCATCCAAGACTGCCTGCCTGTGATGATTTGAAGCGATGAGTAATCCCCAAACGGTGATGTTAGCCTGAGTTTTCTTTAATTGTTTCAGGACCCTGTCTTCCTCTGCTTCTTCATCTATTTTTCCTTTTCCCTTGTCTAGATCCCTCCCTGGGTGATCTTCCTCCAGTTCGTACGGCTTGAAGTGTCTGCCTAATCGGGTCAGATGACTGACTTTTTCTCTCATCCACAAATTATCGGCCTCCAAAACCCTTCGCAAATTCTAATTTTCGGTTCCCACCTCTTCATCACTCTGGTACCACAAATCATCCTCTATCTGATCTATATTGCCCGTTTCCTGAACCCACCAATCCATCTATTCTGCTTTTTCCTCTTCGCATCCCTTCGAAGCACCCTCCAAGGTACAGATTATCAGATTCTCCATCACCTGATAAGGCCTTCTTGGTGTCCTAGCCCTAGTGATTAGCCTAGATGGATCGAAGATGGTTTGTTCTATCCCCAAGAAATAGAGGCCTTGTGGTGGTGGTATTGCATGGTGGTTTGGTAGTGGATTTCTTGTGACATTCGGAGCTCTAGAGGGCAGTTTCGATATTACCTTGTTATCAATAAGATCTTGAATTTCATGCCTAAGCCTCATGCAACGATCCGTTGAGTGGCCCTTCTATTGGTGGAATTTGCAAAAGAGATCTCCTTAAAAATTTGGCGGAGGCGGATTTGGTAGAGGTCGAGGTTCCAACTGACGAAGATGCCCTTTTGCTAACAACTTAACGAGAGCAGTTGACAGTGACACTCTCAGATCTGAGAATTTTCTTGGTGCTTTGTCCCCCCCTCTCCTTGGTGTTATGTCAAATTTTCTCTCCGGCCCGGTCAGTGCGTTGACATCGATGGGGCCAGAATGCCCTCCCGAATGTCCTCCATTGGATCCATAGTTTGGCCTTCTATACCGGTTTGGCTGTTCCTCCTTTTTTATCACTCCCTCTTGAATTGCATCTTTGATCCGAGTCCCTACATCAAATACCTTAGCAAAAGTGTTCGACTGGAATCTCATTTTCTCTTGATAGACGGGTTGAAGGTTCTTCATCAACATTCGGATCTGGTCTTTCTCGGACAACCTCTGTACCATCTTAGCTGCTTTTCCTCTCCACCTACTTAAATGCTCAATGAATGATTCTTTGTTTCCCTGCCTAGTGGTCTCCAAATCTCGGACTGTGACATCTAGGTCCTGATTGTATTCATACTGTGCCACGAATGCTTTAATCACCTTTTCCCAAACCCTGGTTTTGCTCGGCTCTAATGTAAGGTACTAAGATAGTGCGGCTCCGGTTAATGTTTATTGGAACAAGACAGCCATCATGGTTGTGCTCAAACCACTTGGCTGAAAAGCGCCTATGCACATTCGGATATGACTTCGAGGGTTTCCGGTTCCATCAAACTTGTCAAAGACCAGCATTTTGAATCCGGTAGGTATTACCTCACAAACCCCATCATATAAACCTTCTAGTTCCAGCAAATAAGTGTCAACTCCCTAACCTTTACGCATTACCCTTTCTAGCTTATCTATCTTCTCGGTCAGTAGCCTCTCTTTCTCAGCTTTCTCCCTTTCCCTGTTGGCCTGCTGAGCATCAGTCCATTGTGCCTCCTGATCATCAAACTAATCTCCTTCCCCCCTTAGAGGTGGGTCCATAACCGGCGGAATTACATGCGGTGGCCGGCGATTCAGTGCTTCTATCATTCCCATCATACGGTTCATATGTTTGGCTTGCCACCTCATTTGCTCTGCTTGTTGTTCTACCAGTGCTCTCAACTCGGCTACTTCTTCGTTGTTCCTTTCTTCTGCCATTTCAATGTATTCTCTTCTTACTAACCTTGCTGTGGGATCCCTAAACCAGGCTTGATTTGAACTTGATGCTATTTTTGCCCCTACAAAAAGGTTTAAATTTTCCCTTTTAAAAAACTTTTATTCACTCCTTTTGTCACGCATATATAGATATTTTGTTTTTAAAAGACCCTTGGTAAAAACTCTCTTTTATATGTCACACTGATGCAATGCATGTGTGTGTGTGTGCCTATCTTATATGCCAAAGAAAAAGAAAATCCTAATCCTAACACATAAACACATAAGATCCTCACCCATGTCAAGTGCGCCAACTTCTCCTTTCATTGTGATCTTCACTACCCTCTCAAAGGTTGGATATTCAAAAAAAATTTCAAAAAAGTATTTCTTTAAATGATGAGATCTTTCAAAAATGATTCTCAAGAATCTTTTATTTAAAAAATGAGGATGTGAAAATATATCTCAATAAAGATGATTGAGTTGAATTTTGCTTTGGAATTCATTTGAAGAGCATTTCTTCCAAAAATAATTCCTAAAATTTTTGGATTTTTCCTTAGAAGATGATCATGTGAAAATATACCTTAACAGAGGTTAGTTTGGAGCTTTTTTTGACCGAAAAACATTTTGGGATAAAGAATGGTGGTTTATCAAAATCTTGTTTGCTCTCAAAAGCAAATTTTAAGACTTTTGGGTAAAAGGATCACAAGATCGGATTGTCATCGTACTTTTCTTGAATTTGGATGCATACAAGGTCAATGATGCTTAGCTAATATGATATAAGAAGTATAATCTTATAATCAAGGTTCGGCATGTTCTCCAAATGTCGTGGAACATGAGGAGAAATTGCTAAAAGGTGATTAAAAGATTATACATCTTTCATCAAGCAAGTATCGTCATCATCTCAAGCAATCCCTTTCCGGGCATACAAAACTCCCTAGCACATAAATCCTAATCAAGAATTGATTTCCTAAGATTTGAAAGGTTCTATGGAAGCTACTATGCAGAAGCTGGATTTTGGTCCAATAAGGGACCCTTGACATACACCTGATAGGATGCTTCATATACCAACACACGGTCCCATGATTACTTGACCGACCGGGTTTCCCCGAGCCTCCAAGGTCATAGTTCCGTGCAATCGACTGGCTAGACATGCAAGTGCAATGCAACGGGCACACAAAAATTAATTAATTCGATTTAAAGGATGCTTTCAAGTCTAATCCTCGAGTGAACCCAAAATCAGAAATTCTGGTCTGCAAAATCAGATATTCTGGGTTCGATTCCTAGCACAGTCGCCAGATTGTGGATATCGCAATTTTTCCTACCCACAACTTTTCTTTTAAAATCTTTTTCAATTTAAAATAAAAAACAATGAGTCACCACTTAAATTTTTTAAAGGGAAAGAAACCATTTTAAAGCAAATGATCTTTTTTGCGAAACCAAAGATTAATCTAGGTCCAGGGACTATGGAATGAGAAGGAAAGGAGCCCATCGGACTAAAATACCCCTTCTCATCCTATCTCGCGATAGGCCTCTACTCAACATCCTTTTAATCGAATTAATTATCTAAGCATGTCCTCAACTAATACATATATATATATAGATATACGCCACAAAAGCATGTCTAAAAGGGTGTAAGATTGCAAGTGATAAAATATCATTCAAAAATCACATAATTCATGTAGCAAGCAATATGATATGCAAATAGGGAACTATAGAACTTACCTAGGATCCATGCCGCGAATATTAAACGTGCAATGCATACGAATAGAAAGTAAAACCTAAGAAAAGGTCTCTAATCACATGTATTCACATAAGGCAAGATCCTAATTCTAATGTGTCGCGCATGAGGTCATAAAATCAATAAAAAAAAATCTAGAAATTAAGTAAACCAGAGAAAGGGTTGAGAAGTTGTACCTCAAGTGCGCTGCAAAACAAGGGTTAGTCCACATACTTTAGGAAAAATGTATAATATCGGATAATTATTCCTAAATGTCTTGCTTAATTCTATCAAGTAGAAGAAATGGCGCAATTATGAATTCTAATACCGATCTATATGGATGAATGTGTATGATTACATGAACAAGAATAAGCTATTGTATTATTCCTTGGTTTGGATCATTTAGCTTATGTATTTAAGCTTAACTAATCATTATTAACACATGGTTTAAGTCCTAGGTCATGGAGAAATCATTTAGACTATTGTTTGCAAGATATATCAAAGTTGTGACAGAATTCTGCAAATTGCTGAGAGAAGATCAGAACTTCAAAGAAATAAAAAAAAAAAAACATACTTCCCGTGGTTTGATCTTCATGATATTTGGACACAAGATGCCTCTATGTGTCTAGTTTCTAACCCAAAAAGAAAATAGAGGTTTGAATGGTTAGATCTCCGGGAATTAGACAAACACTAGACATCAACTCCCCGTCCAGAGTTTTTGTATGATTTTATAAAAATAGTAAAAAAAAAAATCATAAATGCTTTAGTCTTTTTAGGGTAGCTTCCTAACACATTAAAATACTTAGAAAAGTTTATTTTGGGTCAAGAGTACTTGATTAAGATTCTGATTTGCTTATTTCAAAAGAGTATTACTGTTCTGAAACTCTGGACAGATTATAATTGTTCCACAAAACCCTTGACCAAACCACTCTAAATATGAAACTACCTTAAAACAAAAATTACAATGGTAGAGCTTTGAGTTATAAACACTTTCCCGTTGGTTTCATTCAGTTCCAACGGTTCGATGTTCAACTAAAAAACTATGATCAAAAACAGATTGTGAACTCACTGCATCATTTATTCAAATACAACTTTGTTAACTAATTTGAGCCATGGAACTTGGCTTGAACCACACCACCTCTCCTACCATTTGATGGTCATGGGAGACTAACTACATTCATATCTTGAAGGTCTCAAAGAAATATGGAGAAATTTCATGAGACCTAAACATCACAAACCTAAACCATGGAGATAGGTTTAGATTTATTAATCAAGTGTACTAATATCAACTTCAACTTCCTTGTAAATCATGAGCTTACAAAGGAATTAAAGGATTTCAAGTCTAAGGATTCAAGTAAGACATTGAGGGTCTCATGAATCTCAAAGACTAGAAGGGAGAGGAAAAGAAAATTCAAAGACTCTAAGTATATTTGTGATTAGAAAGACTAATTAATTCAAAGTTTTATCTCCAAAATATTCTCAAGTTTTTTATTTTGAAGAACTTCCAAAGACTAATCAAGCTTTCCACCCTCTTCAACTCTTCTAAAACTAGCTTCTAATTGTGTTTAAAGAAGAAATTTTGAAAGTTTTAAAACTTGGAGAACTAATACAACCTCTAGATTCAAAGAAAATTCTAACCTTATGCAAGAGGATATTCATCCTCTATTTATAGACAAATTTGAAGGGGTATTTTAGTCATTTCAGAGCAGAAAACCCTAATTCGGACTGTCCTTTGGTAGTACAAAATGTGCTATATTATAGCTGGCTGTTACAAAAACGCGGCACTCAATGGAGATGGAAGCGGCACTCGCTGAATGCCGGAACGGCACTCAGTGAATGCACTCATAGAATGCCGCGGACAACTCCATGGACTACCCGTCTTTTCAGGATTTTCAAATTTAGCGGCACTTGAAGCATTTTAGTGGCAGTTAGTGGATGTCATTGCGGCTCTCCCTGAATGCCGGTCCGGTAGTTAGGAAGTGCCGCAGCGGCAACCCGTGACTGCCGCATATTTGCCTAAGTGCCATTTTGCCTCTATTTTCCTCTTTTTTTTCTCTTTGTTTTTCTTTAAGCTAGAGAGTCTTTCGAAGAGTTTGAATCATCTTTGAAAGTCCTAGATCGGCCGGACGTTGTTGTCATCAGGTCTTGGAGGTATCACTCCCCTTAACTCGATTGTTTGGTCAAAATCGGGGTGTCTACACCTGCTCACACGGGTGATTTACCTTGGTGCCGAGATAGCAAAGTTGGACATGTGTGTCCACAGCGCTTAGATGGCGAGCAAGATGAGACATTTGTGTTCATGGCGCTTGGATATCTAGCTAGGATATGTGTGTCTATAGCGCTAGGAAAGCGGGCTAGAACGCTTATATCTACGCGGTATAAGAACAACGAGCTAGATATAAACCTTGATATCCTTATATGTTGCCTTAGCTTAGAGCTAAGATGAGACCTAAGCTTGTTTCTTGGTCAAACATAGAGAATGCCCACTACTCTATGTAGCCTGTTTATAGCCGAATATGAGTTTTCAGACGGACGCTGGTTGTAGCGATTGTGCTGGAAATGTTAGGTTAGACATTTATGTAACGTCTAGACTAAAATTCGTATGGCGTTACTTTTACCACGAAGTGACATGCCCATTTATATGGAAGAACGCCATAGCATACATATCATATTGTATGTCAGTATGTGCTATTTTGCGATCGTTTGTGGAGCAATGGATTAATCCCTATTTCATTGCTATGTGAGCCACGTAGTCTCCCTGTAATGGAGATTCTACACAAGTTACCTTATGACTTGAGACTATGTCATGAAGAGGACGCTTGATGACGCTTTTTTAGCATACCATTCTGGGACGAAGAGACAAATACCGTCCTATGGGGCACGTCTAGGAAAGCGATCAAGTTAGTCGGATTGACATTGTAGGCAGGGAAGACTCTTCGATAACACACCATGTTTTGTGACTCATTAGCTGGCCAGCGACAATCGTATATGTACTAAGTGTCATGGGTACATTACATATTTGGGGGTGTAGCACTGCTATCTTAGGGATTAAGAGTGCTAGATCCGATGTGGTTGAACCTGTCTGGGTAAATACACGAGAAGCTTCCGAGTGATGCATTTTGCTAGTTATGTGATTGACTTAGCATCTTAGCTCCTGTTGCTATACGTTTCTTTTCATGAGGTCGCACGTTCTATTTCCCGTATGAGGGAGATGATGAAAGTTTGAATCTGAGAGATTTTGTTTTAGCACAAAGCCCTATGTAGGTGAGTGGGAGATGTTGGGTCACCCACATAATCTATGGACCGGGTCCAACGGGCTTAGCTTAGGGTCCAAGAAATCCTATGTGAATTATAACTTGGAGTCCTAGGTCATGTATATGTGTGTGTATATATATATGTGTATTACACCTAAACACAACTCTCTACACACATCAAGAGCCTCCCTCTCTCTCTCTCTCTTCAGTTACTTTCTCTCTCTAACTAAATCACACTAGGGCTTGGGATTTAGCGTGTAGATACAAAGGGGGTGTCTCTAGTAGGCATTCTCACGACCCGTTTGAAGCACAAAAACGTACACGGAAGCACTAAAGAGCAGCAGTTCGTGGGTATTATTGCCGGGCTCGTAACAATGCCGCCAAGACGATCTGTGATCGGGTATATTCCGCAAGGTATGTCCTGTACCCGACCTATATGCTTGTTTGATGCATATTTACAATTAAGTTCTTTGATAATTTTGTACAAGTGACACATTACTCTTCAAAAAAATATTATAAAACCAAAAAGCAACCTTGAGCTTTTAAAAGCTCCATTCTAAAGCTTTTAAAAGCCCCAAGTTCAATTTTTGCAAAACTCATAAACTGGTTACCAATGAATTAACATGAAATTATGTTTTAAAAACAGGAGAAACACCAAAATGGGAGCTCAACTAAACCTAAGACCCTCAAACCCCAAACTCCCCCATTTGCTACGTTTGGCTTTAGTGGATTTTAATCTTCAAACAAAAAAAAAATTTAAAAAAAAAAGTAGTTTTTCCATGACTGTGGCCTGATAAACACGGGTGCATGTTATAGGGTATTATTACTTGCATTATACTCGTATGTGCCTCTTTCCATAATAATCGCTGCAATTAAAACTTCCCAAAAAGACTATAATATTGTGGTATGTTCTAATGTGATGTGTATGAAAGATACGGATGGGTATAACACGTAAGCATGTTAGTATAGGTGGAACAACTAAAATATGATCAAATAATGCAAAAAGTGTTTAATAATAAATATGTATAAATATAGCAAAGTAATGAGATACGGAGAGGCTCCGGGTCGAATGAGAACCGAAGTATCCCCAAGTAAGAGAGAGAGAGAGAGAGAGAGAGAGAGAGAGAGAGAGCAGTATGTAACCAAGGGTTGTCAAAGGGTGGGGTGGTGAGTAAGAATTGAAGTAGGGTAATGTTTAGGCGAAGGCAAGCGTAGGACTGAAGGGTAAGGTTAGGAGAAGGTAAGTGTAGGATGGAGGATCGAATTCCTCCCTTTCGATGCCGAGCTTTCAAGGGGTAAGGTTAGGCGAAGGTAAGTGTAAGACGAATGGTCTTATGAGACGGAGGGTCGGAGAGTTGTAAGACGGAAGGTCTTGTAAGACGAAGGGTCTTAGAAGACGGAGGGTAATGTTAGGCGAAGGGCCAGGTAAGACAAAGGGTCTTAGAAGACGGAGGGTCAAGTAAGGCGAAAGGTCAGGTAAGACGAAGGGTCAAGTAAGGCATAGGGTTTCGTAAACGAAAGGTCAAGTAAGGGTATTATGAGCCGGAGGGTCAGACAGAGGGTTTTGCGAGGCGGGGGTCAAGTAATCCGAAGGGTAATATTAGGCGAAGGGTCCAGTTGTGCTAAAGACAATAAGAATGTTTTGTAAGTGTGTGAGAGTAGTAGTCACTGTTGATCCTTTACTCTAGGATAGGATTGAGTTGAGTTGGATTGGGTTGGGTTGTTGGGTGTAGTAAATCATGAGGTTACTTATTTATACTGGAGATCGTGGACAGCTACAAAGCTTTGATTTGATAGGGCGAAGCCAAGTTGGCATCCTCTTAGTGGGCTGTTTGTTTAAGGTAGATGAAAGACTTAAATGCTCATGTTTAAGGTGGTTGGGATCATTAAATGGGAGGTAGACACAAAAGTGTATTCAGATGGCAGAGACATATGAGAGGGAGATGTTGTCGTCTGGTGGTAAACTAATACCATTAGTTGGTCAAGGGGGGGAATACTACTCGCACAGAGGTTTAAGCGAGTTGTGGTACCAAGGCCTTCGCTATTGGTTCTGCAAAGGTAAGCAAGGGCAAGTGTCGAGGCATGTAGAAGGTTAAGTGAGGGTGGGAACCAAGGTTCTTTTCTATTAGTGTAGCTTGTTAAGCAAGTTTGAAGTGATTGAGCACTGTTGGTCAAAAGTTTAGGCAAGCTTTGCGCTAATGGACCTCGCTCATTGGTTGTGAGGCTGGTTGGGGGTAAGTCACGTGTCTCTCTCTCTCTCTCACTTTGGGACCAACCCTAACCTTACCATGAGGCGCAGGTTAAGGAGATGCCTTCGGTTCTAGCCACCTAGCCATGAGCTTCCGCAATCCCAATTGATTTAACTACCCTTAGTTACTGCTTCCGGACCAAGAGTGAGTGTCCGAACGGTGAGAGTGTGTGTATATTTGAAATGTACTTCTTTTGTGGGCTACTCCTCGGAGTGGACTACTTGAGGTGGTTTCGGAGGGATCTTTCCAGTTGTGGAGTTTCTCAATGGGCTCCGCGGGGTGGGCTTCGTTTGAGATAAGGTTTCGAAGTGAGCTACTTTGAGGTGGGGCTTTGGGGTGGGCTACTTTGAGGTGGGACTTTAGAGTGAGTTCATTCTAAGTGAGGCTTCAGAGTGGGCTACTTGAGGTAGACCTCGGGACGAGTTTCTCACTCGTGGAGTTTCGCAATGGGCTCCGCTGGGTGGGCCTTGTTTGAGGTAAGGCTTCGGAGTAGGCTAGCGATTGTTGTTGGTGGGCCCATAATTAATGGTGATATTGGTACACGTAGAGTCGTCGATGACATATATTGGTCAAACTGTATGCGAGTTATTAACCATTACCTACAAATATCAAGCATCAATAATAAACCAGATATCCATTTATAATTAATTCCACCACCCAAAACAAATAAACAACTAAAAATTACATTCCTAACTACTGCATGTTTCTCTAACAAACGTTTACGAAGCGAGGGTGTAGAAAATAAGTAGATTTTATACCCAGCATATTTATAAAATCTTGCAGATACAAACTACTTACATACACTCTACCTACCTTCTACTAAATGCAAGAAACTTTTAAGTCAAAAAAATTAAAGACTAATATTTTTAACATTTAGTCATGTCATATTTTCACCAATTACTATCACCTTCAAGTAATGTAACAAAACACTAACATAGCCTCTTGCATCAAGCAAACTCTAATCTCTACCAAGCCACCCGGATTTTAAAAAAAAAAAAAAAAAGAAAAAGCTTGGAGGGGGATATAGCAGAATGGATCTCATGAGAGGCCAGCATCAATGGTAGAAAATTGTTGAGGATCACTCTGCATTCGACGAACAAATTGTCCTTTCACTCTAGGACGCTGCTCTGCGAGTCTCTTTCTGCTTTCATATCGCACCTGCAAAAGTAAAACTTCCACCATTAGATTAATACGTCTTTGCATTTCCTTTGCATTTCCACTGCAAGAACTAAAGCTATTCACACAAACTGTTCTTGGAGGAGCTTTAAAAGTAAAGCTTATACCCGGAAATAAATAAATAAAAATAAAAACGGAAGAGGGGGCATTTTTTTTTCATTCTTCTGCTTAATGCAGCCATGCTGACTTCAGAACTGAATTCATTCGTAAACTGGCAGAAGCAGCAACATTACAGATGAAATACAAAGCCAACTAAGATGGTTTGGACACCTAAAATGCACTCTCTTAATGGCCATTTTTAAGTTCCTCATGGAGGTATGATTGAAGTTGTTCCTTTAACTCAACAATATACAGTCAATATGAAGCAGCATCAGTAAACAGTTGATGATGTTTCCTACAGCTCAACATACCTTTTTCTCAAAATGACGCTCCTTCCGTTTCAATCTGTACTTCATTAGAGCTGCTTCCCTTTGGGTGGAGCAATTAGAATCCATTCCTCTGAACCCATCGTGAATAGGGACACGGTTGTCATTTACACTCTCGGAAGCAGCTGTTCTCGCAACTGCAGCAGATGGAGTGGCATCCCCGTCACTTGCATCACAAATGGTTCCGCACACACTAGTATTAATCTTACTCGCAGAACTATCACACAAGCCACCACCAGATTCCAAATTGCTATCCTCCTCGATCACTGTTCTATCGGCCGAATCGTTGATTGCTACATCAATCTTCGAGGGGCCTTGTTCTGAGCTGTGAATTTCAGAATTGGACAACTCCTGATTGGGATAACCTGGTTGTGTATTGACTATGGGTGGTAACATTTCAGCACGTAAATTATCAAACCTTACCCCTGGGACCGGGAGGATCCCAAGTTGAGGACTTGGAAATGCTGCTTCAGAAAGTCCACATTCACTAACAAACAGACTGGTCTTGTTTTCATAGTGTTCATTACTGGCCAATGTTGGAAAAAGTGGTTGCAATGTCTTCTTATTATCATACCTGCAAAGCAGAATTTGCAACAAGTAGAAATTGTCAGTCAGGTAATAGTAACTAATCATGGTTCTGTTATGTCAACTGCTAATATTTACTTGTACTCATAATAGACGTGAATGACATGTAGCCTTTGTACATGTGACTTGTTTCTTATGGCATGTTTAAGAACCAGACTTCAGATGGATGGAAGACAAAAAGAAACTAAAAAGAGAAAAAGGAAAAGAATGGCATCATTAGAAATTCATGGTCAAGATGTGCATAATTCATCCTCTCTTCCAAATTTGCAGAAATGACATATGTACTACTTCGCATTCGATCTTTTAAGGATGCTTGCTGATTCTACTCAAGAAATAGTTTAGGACTAAATCTCAAAACAAAACATTGTAGTGTCCTATTGGTACTTTAGTATTTTCTTTTATTAACTTCTATAACTCGGAGTTAATATAAAATGAATGACAAATGGTAAAGAATCAACTCACCGTGAAAAAGCGGAGACATTAGAGTGATTTAGTGAATGCCTTTCGTCAATTCCTTCATTCTTTGAGTGATTATCATGGAATCTTCTTAGAGAAAGCTCCAACTGAGGAGCAAAATCGAACTTAGGCATTACATCATCAGCACTATAGTGCCAATAAATGCCTGCTGGGTGATTATCAAAATTGCCAATCAAGTCAATGGCTCCAGTTGAAGGCTCAACCAGTTCATCTGTGTGGCAATGAGTCTCATTGGTGATATTAATATTTTCCGCGTGACTTTCTGGCCCCACACTTGCATCCCTCATCATTTCTTCAGTGCAGGCTTGGTCTTCTTCCATTCTGAATGCAGTTGAGTTGTAAGCTATACGGCATGAAGCACTTTCTAGTTCAGATGTGGTTGATATTCCTGTGACAAGTAGCTTTTCAGATGTCGCAATGGTGAAAAAAAATGAAAGAAAGATGAGTAAGATTAGGGCTCTGTATGGTTCATGGATTTAGTGAGGGAAAAGAAAAGAAGACATAGAATGAAACATTTTTCCCCTTGTTTTGGTTGATAAGAAAAAAGGTGATGAAAATAGGAAGGAAAGAAAATATGGTGAAAAATAAATTAAATATTTAAACTTAGCGAATAACTTTTCTTACTCTTTTCTTGATTTCCCTTGTATTTTCAAAATTTTTTTTTTTTTTTTTTAAATTTCAAATATGATTTTTGCATGGAGTAAAATGCAAGAAAAACACTAAGGAGACTAATTTCCTTTATCATTTTCTTTTCCTTTTCCTTCTCTAAATCCACAAACCAAACAAAGTCTACAAAGGAAAGGAAAATAGGAGAATATGGCATACCTCCAGTGTCACTCTTAGACAGAACTGATTTATCAGCCATACTCATATAAACTTCCTGTTCTGCGTGGCTCAAATTAGATTCACTCGAATATTTTTGCTGGGAAAGACCCTGCATACTTGGCATGTTTGCATTCTCAGCTTCCAAGTAAGGTGTTGTACAAGAGCTCTGCACAAATGGTGGTAAAACAAGTCCATATGTTAAACTTCATGAAGCTAACCTAATCTGGAATACTAAACTTCCTGCAGCTATAAGGGGCCTCATAACCACATCACATCACCAATATTGGAATGCACACATTTGCTACACCTAGTTTATATTCATTGGATTTCTGCTACTTATGTCTAGGAAGCACCGACACTTCTAAGAAAGTAACGTGTCGCGAGTCTCGTATTGTGTCCAACACACGGACATGACACTTCACGGACACTTTCCTGGAGGGTTGATGTGCAACTTTTTAGGATTTTGTCGTGTCGATGTGTCCGTGTCCTTGCTTCATAGCCCATAATGGAAAGAACTGGGAAAAGGAAATAATACATTGAATTATGGTTTCCTTGGTTATATTGAGACATGAGACTGACACACCGAAGGTCTTAACACATTTTAGCTCAAGGTTTACAGGAATAAGGACACCTAGTAACATCAAATCCCAGAGATCAAACACATTAAAACAATTTAAGCAGAAAGCACTGGCTTTTAAGTTTTATCAAATTGACTTCATGATAAAAAGTACTTACTTGGGCATCACTTCCTTTCTCACTGCATTCCTTATTCTTCTCTATAGAAACCAAAATTTCGCTTGAGTGATTGCTCGAGGTGTTGTCTTCAGAAGTGGCTTCAACTTTGTTTTCTGCAGTGCGCGTGTCTTTGGTAACACACCCAACAGCTTGCTGATGATTCTTTAGAAGAAGAAAATAATAGAAAAATGATTAGTGAATTTGCTATGAGCTGAAAAAAAAAAAAACTCCAATACTGAAAAAGATTAGAGAACAAAAAGATAAAACATACAGTCTGTCTTCTCCAAACATGCTGCCATAGGTTCTTCAGCTCATTCCTCCTAACAGGCTTAACGAGAAAGTCCGCTGCACCTTTCAACATGCATTTCAAAACCAGGCTAACCGAATCTTGGGTGGACATCACTGAAAGATCAGAAGAAGAAAATTATTATTTTGGCCTAAACCGTAGTTAAACAGAGATGACCCAAGAAAATATAGCCAAAGAAAACGTACTTATAACAGGTATGTTTTTGCATATGTCATGCTCCATAATCAAGGTAAGAAGCGCATAGCCAGAAATTGATGGCAAGTCCACCTCAGTCAATATGAGATCAATGTCCTGGGGTCTTCTTTTCATTGTTTCCCATGCCTTTAGTCCATCAGGAACAGCCGTAACTGCACAAGCAAACAAGGTAATTATCCATAGTTCGAAAAGAATGACTCTCTACAAGTATAAGATGTCATTAAAGAAGAGTAAACATTTGGAAAGCATGGATCTTCAAGGAGTGTTTGCAAACAGAGTATTAGGGAAAAAAAATTTAAATAAATAAACAAATAATTAACTTCTAGGAATAAGAAAATGAAATGATGTGTTGGGTGACAAGGATAAACATATGGTGGTTTCATTTTCAAGGAGATATTAGAAACTCAAAACAAATTTGGAGATGATTTATGAGTTACTAGTTATCCCCAACAGGTTCACTGGGTCTATAAAGTGAGTCAACATAGCAGGAGGAAAAACAAAGGAAAGACAAGAAATAAGAAGAACCTAATGATATCCAAAAAAAAAAAATCACTCGTGGGTTGTGTAGGAAGAAAAATCACTCAAAACAATTCCAGAAATCAAATTTTCCCAATTAGAAATGGTTGATCATTAGCTACCCTTCTCTCAATGATATGGATCTGGAGACAATACTTTGTAATTTATAAATCAACCATTATTATCTGCAGTAATCGCAAAACCCAAGTTCCCAACAAAATGAAGGAAAAAAAAAAATTCCCCAATGGTTGATCTCTCAGCTACTCTTCTCTCCGGTGATAGATCGGAGTACCCTTATTTATGAATCAACAATATACACACCTACCATAGCAAAACAACCCAAAAATTGGAGAGAAAGGGGCCAAAAAAAAAAAGGGCAGAGCAGAGCAAAAAGAAAAGGAATTCAATATTTGAAAGTGTAAACTGCAACCCACCAAAAACAACCAAAAGTAGTACAAACATACCAATACAAATACAAATGATTACCTTAAAAAAATAATAATAAATAAATAAATAACATTAGAAAGCACATGAACAATCAAAGAGATGATGACAAACAAAAGAGGATGAAGAAATTACCTTTGTAGCTGCATTTTCTAAGAAGAGCAGCAATAATCTGACGAGTCGAATCATCTGATTCCACCAACATAATTCTAAGAGCCATACTAGGAAGATATTTCTCCCACCTAACCACATCTGATGAGTTCTCCTTCTTCTGATGATGATGATGATGATGATGATGATGATATTCTTCTCTATTTCCCAAAAATTCACCCATCTTTGTCAATGAATTCTATGAAGAAAATCAAACAACCCAAATAGTAAAAACAAAAAAAAAAAACAAAACCCCAATTCCCGATCTTCGATTAGTTTTGAAACAAACTTTACGTTGTTGCAGCAAAATCCACTTACTAATTTTCCTCTGCTTTTTTTTTTCCTGGTAAGGAAAAATATCTGAGAAAGCACTCTCTCTCTCTCTCTCTCTCTCTCTATTAAGTTTTAAGTTAAAGTTTAATGGTAGACCAATGAAATGAACTCCGGATTGAGGGATCTTAATAGCAGTATTAAGGGTTCGTAAAAGAGAGAGAGAGAGGGAGAGAGTTGAAAATCAGCTTTCGTTCCTAGCCGCGGAATTCGCTCAAAATATCTTCTTCATTATTTCCCCTTGGCCCTTGCCTTTGAATGATTCTCTCTCTCTCTCTCTCTATATCTATCTATATATCTATATCTATAAGACCTATATCTATATCTCACAATAAAATCTTAGTAAATCCTGATCAAAAGGTGGGCCGCCATTGGCTAATGGTTGGAGCGGCTGAGCTGGCGCGTTTCTCCTCACTCATTTTGATTTTCTAAGGTGTTTCCATACGCACATGATGAGATCGTGGTCCTCCGCACTGTGGGGCATTCGTTGGTGACACGTGGTTGTTGAGCTTGGATATTTTGTTTGGGGTTCTTCTTTGCTGCACGTACGGTGGTTTGACCGTACCATACGAATAGCATAGCAGATAAAACCATCGTGCTCCCAATTAGAGGTGATTTTGGCATTTATAATTTTTTTTTTCCTCGTCTTATTACAATCTTTACTTATCGGAGTTACAATATATCATATTTATGTTACAATTTTTTCTCATTCATGGTGATTACAAAACCATTATTTCTGTCAATTGTTATAATTTTTTATTATCAAAATTACAATATTTCTTCGTTATGTTACAATTTTTCTTCATCGTTACAATCTGTCATCTTCACGTTATAGTTCCCCTCGTCAATTTCTGTCCTATGCCTATTTATCTCTCTTGCGCACTCAACTCAAATCTAGTACTGCTGCCACATCAGCTTCGATCCACGACTGGTCATGAGAGTGACACGTGGACCTATGGGAAGAATATCATATCTTTTACTTGCTTTCTCTCTTCCCTTTGAGTTATCACACATTATTACTTTGGACCCACTGGTTTGTTAACCAATCAATCTCCTTTCATGCACAGTGAACTAAACTTAGTGTGCATGCATCAATTCACCATCAATAAGAAATTCCAAACACATCAAGAACCACAAATTGCCTTCACTTCCAAAAATCACATAAACAGACTCAACTAATCCAATTAATCACGAACTCCAATGTATGGTTCCCAAATTTAATCTAATTTGGGTTTTTGTTAAGATTTAAAAATAGAAATAAATAAAGGAGGTAAACATTGAATCTCACACCGGACACTGATACCCACACTATACCCTTTATTTATTTTCATTTTTAGAATCATAACATCTGCCCTAATATCACATGTTAACAAAACTCATCTAATTTTTGGTTCTAGAATGATTTCACATTTGTAAACATAGAGATTCCTGAAATTTCGTTGGAAATTGTATTTGAATGTATAATTATAAAAGTATTTAGGAATCAAATTTTATATTCAAATTTGGTATCATGTCATTATTCAGACATGATAACTGTTTGAGTAATGCTATGCTTTCTAAATTGCATCCCAAATATGAAAATGGATAAATGATATTGTAAGCAGCTTCTTATATAAGAAATCAGTTTTTATTCGTTAGATGAAGATTCGGTATTATTTAATAATGTTTTTTTAATTACTATCTTGGGACGAAATCTTCATCCAACGGTTAAAAGTTACTTTCTTATATGAAAAACTGCTTACAATCTTATTGCCCATACGAAAATAACTTCACAAATTTGTCGAAAAATTTCACCAAAAACATCAAGAATCCAAAAGAGCACTCTTCTAAGGCTTAGTTTGGACCCCATTTTGGTGCTTCTCCTTTTTTAAAGCATAATTTTATGTTAATTTATTTGATAACTAGTTTATGAGCTTTGCAAAAATTGAATTTAGAGCTTTTTGGGAGCAACTTTTAAAAGCTCTAGAGTGGAGGTCTAGAGCTTTTAAAAGCTCAAGGTTACGTTTTGGTTTTATGATATTTTTTTAAAGAGTAATATGTGATCACTTGTACAATATTATCAAACAACTTAATAATAAATTTCATAAACTACTTTTAAAAAACCACGTGAATGTCAAACTAAGCCTAAATATGCAAATAGAATTAAGAAATAGCAAAAAATAGTTAGATTTGTTGGAGTGACATAGCTTCCTCAATTTGGCAACCACACCCCACTGGATCTATATCTCCCATCATTGTCAGCTTCTTCTCCTTCATGTCCAAGCCTACTGAATCAACCCCTGCAAAAATTACACCAAAAAAATTGAGAATTTTTAATGCTCTCAAGATCCGGGTTTCAATTTAATTTTTTGGGGGAATTGGGAAGTTTTGAGTACATGAATTAAATTTTGGTACAGTACCTTATGACCATAGACTGTCTTCATGGCTTTCTGTTTAGCTTTGTCATCATGTAGCTCCAATTTTTTATCCTTTTTTTGGTAATTTGGGGTGACCGGTCCAGTTTACGCGCACCTTGAGTAATCCTCCAAGGCCTTGGAGTCGCCGGGTGAATTCCCCAATGGCCACTCTCCCCATGACTCGAACACTAAACCTAGCTCTTAGGTAGTATACCCTAAAAGCTCCACTCAGTCACAATGCATGTGGTATTAACTCCAATTTCAACACCACTTACACACATATATACACACGCATACAAGGGTGGCTAGAAAAAATCAATTCAAGGGGGCTTGATATACGGGGTTTTCCAAAAAAAAAAAATGGACCTATTTATGTATATTTTGGACTTTTTTATGCATATTTTGAGCATATTTATACATTTTTGTGTATATTTTGGACATTTCTATACACATTTTGTAATTAGCACAAAAACTTAAAAGAGAGGGGATTTAGTATGATAATTTTATAATGTCAAATGGGCTTTTATAATTTTTAGGGAAACTTAACTGTAAAAAATATATTTTTAGTGTATATGTACAATTTTTCAAAACTTAGAGGGGGACTTGAGCCCATCCCATCATGTATGTAAATCCGCCCCTGCACATATATATATATATATATATATAGTCAGGCTCTAAAGAGGGCTCCCTCTCCTTAATAAAAAGAGGGCACCCTCTCTGGAGAATTTTCGTATATATATATATATATATATAAATTGATATATTGGAGTAGAACCCAAGACCCAACAAAATAACATGATTAGTGTCACGACCCAAGTCTCGCTCAGTAAGATATTGTCCGCTTTGGGCCCAAATCTGCGCAGATTTGTTCTTGGGCCACTACCCAAAAGGCCTCTTACTAGGGAGACTTGAAACCACACATATATAGCACATTACTTTTCCACACTCAGGCGATGTGAGACGAACTTCCCATAGTCTGTAGCATGTCAACACTTACTGCAGCCACAAAGGCACCTAGAGCAGCCCATCCACAACACCAGGGTCGTTACATTCCACCCCCCTTAGGGTCCAACGTCCGCGTTGGCACACTTTCGGCTGGATCTAGCTCTGATACCATTCTGTCACGACCCAAGTCTCGCTCAGTAAGATATTGTCCGCTTTGGGCCCAAACCCCGCGGATTTGTTCTGGGGCCACTATCCAAAAGGCTTCTTACTAAGGAGACTTAAAATCACACATATATAGCATATTACTTTTCCACGCATAGGCAATGTGGGACGAACTTCCTATAGTGTGTAGTATGCCAGCACTTACTACAGCCACAAAGGCACCTACTGCAGCCCGCCCACAACACCAAAATCGTTATACTTAGATAACTCAATTATACTAAGTTAGGCGTGGAACACAGAGCAAAACTCACAAAAATATTTAGGTTTAAAATTTTTACAAAAAGATAAGGTATAGAGAGATCTCTAAACTTCATATATATATATATATATATATATGTAGGGATTATTAAAAATCAATCACTTTTATTTGAAATATTAAAAGACAGTCACCTACTTTTTGCAAAATGAAAAGAAAATCAAGTTAAAACTAAAAAATTTAAAAACACATCAACTTTTTGATTTTTTTTAAATAAAAATAATAAATAAATTACATTTACCCCCATCTTCTTCCTTACCACCACCTCCACCAGCTGCCACCACCATGGCTGGCCACCACACCACACCCTGACCACCACCACCACACCACGACCACCAGCCAGCCCCACCACAACCTTTATCTCTCTCTCTATATATATATACACATGAGTATATATATCTTATATATGGCCACCACTACCCTTAACCTCTCTCTATCTCTTCTCTCTTCTCACCATCACTACCACGACCCTCCTCCCTCATCCACCCCTGCCACTATAGGAAATTTAAAAAAAAAATGTTGCAGGTTGGAGCAACTCACCAAACTTATTGGGAGCAACTCACCAAACATAAGGAGCAACTCAACAAATGGAAAGAGTGAAGTCGCTCCATACATTTGCTAAGTTGCTCCCGATACGTTTATTGAGTTGCTCCTTTTGTTTGGACAATTGCTCCAAAAATCTACACCTTGTTCCACCACCCCCACCCCCACCCCCACCCCCACCCCCTCCCCCTCCCCTTCCCCAACCTATCTCTCTCTTCTCTCTCTTTGATCTCTTCTCATAGCCACCACTACCACAGGCTACCTCGCTCATCCACCATCGCCAATATAAAAAAATAAATAATTAAATAAATAAGGTGTAGGTTTTCGGAGCAATTGTCCAAGCAGAAGGAACAACTCAATAAAAGTTTAAGTTATCGCTTTACGAGTGAAAATCTCTAAATCATAAAAGTTTGCGTCTAAGTTTCGTTTGTCTCTGTAATTACATTCCAAAACTATTTCTGTAAAATTTCTAGATAGCATATCTTTTATTCAATGAGTCATTTACGTTATGACTACAACATCCAAAATGATCTTAAACAAGATCAAAACTATTAGTAGATACACTACACATGTATATTCACTATTCATAAATACCAGATAAAGTCAAACAACATTTAATCACACATATGTCATGTAATCATGCCAATTCTTCATTGATTACCAAATTCTCGTATCCTCGATTGACACCCACCGTTGACCAACGGTCAACCTCATCCACAATTATTAAACCATGTTAATAAACCTCAATATAACAATAATGCATTTAAAATAAATAGATTTTTCGGGATGGGTATGACAACTCTCCCCTCTAAAAAGAAAGTGTGTCCCCAAACTTATACCATAAGGGTCGAAAAGATACGGGTATTCCTTCCTCATCTCTTCCTCACCCCATGCAACCTCCTCTATTGTGTGACTATGCCATAATACTTTAACCATCGGGATCATCTTCGTTCTAAATATTTGTTATTTTTGATCCAAGATCTCTATCGGATGCTCTGTATAAGTCAAGTCCTCCTGGATCTGTAATGGTTCTGGTACGATAATCTAACTTGTCTTCGTCATACACCGTCTCAACATAGACACGTGAAATACATTATGCACGCTCGCTAGCTCGGATGATAAGGCAAGCCGGTAAGCCACTGGTCCTACCTTCTCTAGGATCTCAAATAGTCCTATAAATCTTGGGCTAAGCTTTCCCCATTTCCCAAATCGAACAATGCCTTTAGAAGGCGATACTCTCAAGTACACAAAGTCCCCTACTTTGAATGTCATCGGTCGTCGTTTATAGTCGATATAACTCTTATAACGATTCTGAGCTACCTTAAGTCGCTCCCGGATTAGTTTCAATTTCTCAATAGTCAAATGCACTACCTTAAGTCCTAACAACATTCTTTTCCCAACCTCGGTCCAATAAACCGGTGAACGACACTTACCTCCATACAAAGCTTCATATGATGCCATACCAATACTCGACTGAAAACCATTGTTGTAAGCGAATTTGACTAATGGTAAGTGTTTTTCCCAATCGCTTCCAAAGTCTGTAACACACAACCTAAGCATATCTTCTAACGTTTGAGTCATTCGTTCGAACTACTCGTCAGTTTGAGGATGAAAAGTGGTACTGAAACTCAACTTGGTACCCATAGCCTTTTTGAAAACTTTCCCAAAACCTCGATATCAAACTACTATCACGATCTGATACAATCATTATTGGAACCCTGTGTAGTCTCACAATCTCCTTCATATATAACTCCGCTAGCCTAGATGGCTTAGTTATCTTGATCAGTAGGAAATGAGCTGACTTCGTCAATCTGTCAACTATAACCCAAATCTTGTCATTCTTTTTAGGCGATCGAAGAAATATGGAAACAAAATCCATCGTGATCCCATCCCATTTCTACTCTAACATAGGTAATGGTTGTAGTAGTCCTACGGGTACTTGTCTCTCTACCTTAATTTGTTGGCACATTGAACACTCTGAAACAAACTTGGAAACTTCCCGCTTCATACCTCACCACCAAAAGATTTCTTGCAAGTTTCGGTGCATCTTTTGCCTTCCCGGATGTACTGAATATTTAGTACTATGTGCCTCTTCTAGGATCCTCTCTTACAAATCTTTCAAATTCGGCACGCACAAATGATTTCCAAGAATCAACTCTCCTTGCTCCAAAGTAAAGCCAAGTCGTTTTCCCAAAGGTATCTCGTCTCTCGTTTTACGCAAGTGGTAGTCACTGAACTGTTCTGTCTTAATCTCGTCAATGATGTCCGGGTGAGCTATGATCGCCATCATCAAACCATCATTCGTCTTTGGAATTACATCTAACTCTAACTGTTCCATCTCCCTGACTAATTCCTTTTCCAAGCATCAACACATGCTCACTCAATGGAGTGCTTGGGTGGGCAATGGATAAGCAAAAATGCACTCTAATGTAAAGTGTTATATATTAGGATGGAATGAGTGTTGTAGTCGAACAAGACATGTGGGACATGGCAACAATTGATGGGCTTGTAGAAATATTAATAATACTATGCTTCCCAAATTTTCATCCCAAATTCTCATCCTAAATTTTCATCCCAAATGATGTGGTAGTGGGACTATTGGATTTTGATTAGAGAATGTTGAAGTAACCCCACAGTGATCCCACTAGCACATTATTTGAGATAAAGAATTGGGATGGAAATTTGGGAAGCATAACATTACTCTTAAGGCACATTTAGTAAGAAAGAATGAACCTTTGTAACACCCGTACCCGCAAAAAGGGATTAATTATCATATTAGTATGCACTAATTATTATAATTAGTGTATAATATGGGTTAAGGAGAGGCTTTGGACTCGCCCGTGGAAAGTGTTCAGTGAAGGACACAGTTGGAAGTCCCTAGTGAGGTGGGACAGGTATTGAAGTGGGACCCAGTGAAGGGCCCGGATAATAAAATTTGTATTTTACATGTTAAATGCATTTATATGATTAAATGAATACTTGTTTAAAGATGTTCCATATTATGATGTTATACGTTAGCTTTTGGTACCGGTTTGGGTACCCATATAAGGGTATGAATGAAAAAGAATTCATAATGAGTAGAGCAATAGCAACTTCACAAAATATTTGAAACTCATACAAGACTTAGAAAAACACTCATTTAGATAATTGGGTAGCTAATGGAATGTTTGGGGATTTCATAATAAGAACTTAGAAAATATTGGGGGTGTAAATGAAAAGAAGAAAAATTGAGGTGATGACACCTCAATGTAAGTTTCATGTGTGTGTATGTGTCAAAAGATTGAGGGAGTCTCTCAATTTACAAAAATTAAAGAGAAAAGAAAGAAAGACGCAGAGAGAGAAAGATAAACACGTTCCCGATGTCGTTAATTTGCCGATCTGTCGCTGTTCGTCGTCCAATTCGTGAACCAAACCCGTATTCGGACTCGTGGAGGTGAGATGGTCATTTCTATACCTTTTATTTACATTTTAATCATCGTATTTTGGTAGCTCGTTCTAATCAGTGACACGCGGTTGCTGAAAACTTGTATGATTTACTCCGGAGTAGGAATTGAACAAGATTCGTTAAGGATCTCAGCTTATTTAGCTTATTCGAGGTAGAAATTGTTAGAGGTGAGTTTTCTAACTAAAATCTTGGATGTAGTTCATGTTATATGCTTCAATTGCTAATTAGAAAGTAATAAATCTAAATTTGGTAGTTAAATTCATGTTAAAGTTGATAATTTCATGTTAATTATGTGGAAATTATCATGCTACATGATTATATGCTTATGTGTTAAGTGTTCAATGAATAATTGGGAGTAATGGTTCATTATGGTGAAATAAGGGAGGAGGAGAGGAAGAATTCGTTATAAAGAACGGAAATTCAAGGAATAGAAGTGACCGCGCGACCAAGGGAATGGTCTTCCGATTTGAGTGAACCATTAACCCATGAATTATGCGATTACGTATGCCTATGTGCTTAAATTGTTGCATTATACATGTGCATGACATATCAAGCATGTTTAGATTTCTCACTAAGCGTAATGCTTAAGAAAACCGTTTTCCTTTTCTATTATGGTAAATAACAAGCACCGCAGGTTCGAAGCAATACCCGAAGAGGAAATGATGTGCGTTTGGGAAATGGTAGAGATTTGGGGTCTGTTTATAGTCCTCTTTTTAAACTTGTAATATGTTATAAAATGTAGCTGATGGGGTCTACAAGAAACTGTTAAATCGGATCGATTCAGGCTTAAAAGGCGGATCGATCCGCCTACCGAACTTTCCATCATCGACTTTTACGAAAACGGAAATAACTCTTTTTAGAAAACTCGGATTCGCATGCCGTTTTTTGCATTGGAACCAGGACTCAAAGATCTATCTTTAGGTATAAAATTTTACTATATTTAATAAATGATTATTTTATCCTTGAGTCTATTTTATCACAACAAAGCTCTTTAATGATGTTTATTTCATGCTTTCTTTGCTATCTAGTGTAGTTGGGGCGTGTATAGTGTTGTTACATGGGTCGTAACCCGCGGGGGCGGGTTGGAGTGTGACAATTATGGATATCAAAGTAATATGTTAGAGCCTTTGGGGATGAGAGACGAGAACGACGAATAACAATAATGCAAAATACGATGCGTAAAAAAAAATTATGCATGTATAGGAGGATTATGACACGTAGCTATATGTAGAGGCATACATGCTTATAGCACGTGCTTTAAATGTTATTGAGCATGCATATCATGTTGCATGCATTCTACATATTATAGTATGTATAGAAATAATCAAAAACTTTAGTGTGATAAAATGGAGTATAAGGGGAAAATTGTTTCCCATGTATTGAATTGATTGAGTTGGAAAGGGGGATTGAGAATTTATTAAGAAAATTTTGAGCTTGAGAATATTAGTGGAATTTGGATTAGGAAATCAAGGGTTGAGCTAGCTATCTTGAAATGGTTTGATTCATATTCTACCACAAAAGGGTATTAACTTGATGAAGGTTATTGAAGTATTGGGTTATGATTATGGGTATGGATTTCTTTCCAAAATATCATCGGATATTGTTATAAGTGGAGATTTCTTCTTATCTTTTGTCAATAAATTGGGTATCTCGATTTCTTTATTTATAGTGGATTTTCTAGTATTCAAATAATATAGTTTTGGGAATTTTGGATTTCTTATGATTTATATGGACAATATATATATATATATATATATTAAATATTGGACAAAAAAAATATTAAATATATATTAAATATTGGACTAAAAAATACTCATTAAACAATATATTGGACTAAAAATATTTAACATTAACTAGCAAATATATTAAATTTTTAAAGAGATTTTGCAAATAGATTAAATAATAAGGTGGACTAAAACTGTTTAAAATGTTATATTATTTCCTAAAAAAAAAACTAAATATGAACTATTTAGGCTAAAAAACATTAAGAAAATTGCAAATTTCAAAATGTTGCATAAGAATATCTGATAGTAGATTCTTGTACTTCCAAAATACTTTAAAAGATTACATATTTGAAAAAAAATATTCCAAGATATTCTATTAAACACTTCTTTAAACGAAATTTCATAAAAATATTTGGTTTCTTTTAAAAAAATTATATTATAGATAAATAATACGGAATATTTGTACCATAAATATTTTGTACAAATATAAAATATTTTACTTAAATCTAATTTTATTTCACTAATTGATTGTTTAAAACTCAAAGTGGAATATAATTGGCATTTCATTTCTAGAAACTTAGCCAAACGGAGGAATGGAATGACTACTGCTATTCTATTTCTGTTTTATTTTATTCTTGAGTCCATCCCATTCCTACCTTATTCCATTCCTACCTACCAAATGTGCCCTTTTTATTAAGAGTATCATTTTCCTTCCTTCACCCAATAGAGTTTCCCTTTTCCAAGGGATACCTTACCCTTTTTTTTTCTTTTCTTTTTCTTTTTTTTTTTTTCCGCTGACCAATGATGTCATGCCCCGGAGCAGCAAAAATAGAAAAAATAAATTTTCTTTTTGGGTCCATAGGGAATGACGGGTGAATGTCACTACTTGTCCACACCACACAGTACTAGTCCAACTAAAAGCAACAAGAACAGTAAACAAACTGAATATAAAATAACAGTTATATCTATTACAAGCATTAGAGTATGGTCCTCAGGATCACAACATGTCACACCCCAACTCGCCCCAACGGATTAGGACACGTGTAACAAGACTATACATACCCAAAATACACTAACAAACAAGAAACCATGGTGGTTATTAAAGAAAAACATGACTTGGAGCTACATACAAGAGTTTTATGCAACAAAACAGCCCCAAGGGCAAAATGGTCATTAATAAAGTATATCAAAATTTCACACCAAAAGATAGATCTTTGAGTTTCAGTTCCAACGCAAAAAACGGCTCGCGAATCCAAATTTTCTAGAAAGAGTTATGTCTGTTTTTGTAAAAGCCGTCAGAAAATGTTTTCGAAATCACTGTTTTGGGCAGAGGGGCATTCGACCGGTCGAGAGGGTCAATTCGACCGGTCCAAGTATCCTTTGGACCATATTTTCTCCCATTTAATACCCTTAAAAGTCCCCAAACTCCCAAGGCATTTGGGACTACTTCCCAACCATTTTAGAACCCCCAAAAAGTCCACGAAAGCATCGCAAACTCATTGAATCACACAACCGTTGAAAGGTTTCACTCCTAATCACTTCAAGAACCATTCAAAAACCATTCAAAGCATTGTAACTAGTTTTGAACTCATGTATAACATAATTGAAAGTGAAGGTGGTAGTGAATCCATGAGTCGAGGTCAATATTACTAAGCTATTACATGTTCAAATCTGTTATACAACCGACTAGTGTGATCTGATTCACAACAAGTTTAGCCAAAACTAGTTCGATTACAAAACGGAAATCTAAATGATATGTACATATACTACAAGTGATCTCTCCTCAAGCTCCCCTCGGTTCCCGTCGTTCATTTCTCACCTCCAATCCTCGCCTCTTTCCGTACCTGCGATGGTTATTTGAATAACCACACATATGTAGATTTGTTTAAGCTTTCGCTTAGTGAATGAGCTAATCATGTGTTTGAATATAGTAAATATTCGCAACAACCATTCATGTAAAGCATAATTTATAGTCTCCAGACTACCAAGTATTGGTTCACCCCGGCAATGGACTTAAATGTCCTTTACCTCAACACTTTTACCGCTCATATCATTGCATTCATCCCTACACAAAGGGTTTAATCTTACCCCTACACAAAGGGTTTCACTTACCCCTACACAAAGGGCTTTTCTTTTTCTTTTTCTTTTTCTTTTTCTCCAATTTCATATTTAGTGAACCATTACCGGGTAACCTTTGGCCCACATATTCACATAAGCACATAATCAACTCAAATAGCAATTCTTGAACAACTAGACATGATTTTTCACTTTCTAGCATAAATATGATACAACAATTATGAATTCAACCTTCTAAAATTCATATTGGCACATTACACATATTTACATATTCAAAACAAAATTAGAATCACTCACCTTAGCCAATCAATCACAAGTTTGATCTCCTACAAGTTAAATTTAGGGATTTCAACCTAATTTTAGCCTTTCCCCAAATTCCTACATATTGCATGTGAATTATAAGCTATTAACCCAAATTGGGTCATGAACAATCTATCAAGAACTTCAATGAAATTTACATCTAAGTGTAGGTCTTACCTCCTAGACCACAATTATGCCTTGAATTTGAACTCTAGGTACCAATTGCTATATGGATCTTCAAGAAAACTACCAAAACCCCTTGCTTTGATTGACCTCTAGCAAAGTTCTTCTTCAATTTTCTATACATGCATGTATATATATATATCAGCCCACAATTTGGGTCTTCCAAAAATCCATCTTCAGACTAAAATTAAAGGCTCTATTGTAATCTACTCACCTCCACGATGCCAAAAGTGGCTTCGGTTCGCGAATTGGACGAACGGCGGCGACGGAACGGCGTAAAAACGGCAACAGAGCTCTCCTCTCTCTCCCTTCTGGTCGACTTCTCCCTCCCTCTCTGGACTGTTTTTCTTTTGAGAGTTCATACCCTCATGACACACATGCATACTCATGTAATGTGTTGTCAACCAAATTTTGCTTCTTTCGTTTACACCCCCGAAATTTTCTAAGTTCATATTATGAAATCTCCTAAACATTCCATTAACTACCCAATTATGTAAGTGAGTGCTTGTCTAAGTCCCGTATGGATCCCACACGGAGTCCCATATATTTGTGAAATTGCTAACGTACCTACTAATTATAAACCATTTTCATTTATACCCTTATACGGGTATCTAAACTGGGTATTAAAGGCTAATATATTAAACAATATAATATGAAATCATTTAAACACATATATCAAATTAATCAAATAAGAATGCATCTAGTCATTTAAATGCACTTTGTTTTATCCGACCCTTCACTGGGTCCCACTTCATAACCTGTCTCACCCCACTGAAGACTTTTCAACTGTGTTCTTCACTGAACAATTTTCCATGGGTGAGTCCTAAGCCTCCCCTTAATTCATAATATACACTAATTATATTAATTAATGCATATTAAAGGATAATTAAACCTCCTTCCCGGGTACGGGTGTTACACAACAGATCTGGAGACAACATATGCCCAGGTACCCGTTTACTAATAAAGTTCAACAGAAATATAAAGTAGTAATATGAACTACTATCTATCTTTAGATCTTCAGCTGGCGTAAGGGTAGTCGTCGGTGTAGTAATCTTCCATGGCATAAATGGCATCAGTATAGCCACTCTCTACATATTCTAACTCCGGGTAGTAGCCGTCGTTATAAGCTCCATTACCTGCATTATTAAGAACAGGATAGTCTAGACGGGGAATGTCCAGGCAATAACGGTCATTAGCTTACTGAGAGCTGAGTGAATAGAAACTCGCAAGGTACCAACTATACAACGTATACAAGTTATGAAAGTCATAAGATATAGTTCTACTAAGTAATATCTTCTCTTCATTCCAACGTCGTTACTCAGACCTTATTGTCTTTTTATCCTGAGACCGATAATCGACACGATAACCAACATATCTCAACTTAAAGAATAGACTCAATCGTTCATCCGATATCAACATACCATCATTCTGTCCATTACTCGTTAAGGATATAAACCATTCACCGCATATCATGGACACCGCGTCAGTCCATCCCTTGCTCGTTAAGGATATAAACCATCCACCACATATTAGGGATACGACACTTTGAACAATAGCATGTCACATATATTGCCACAACTCAACGATATATACCAGTGATCCCCTATCCACCGCTCGTTAAGGATATAACATGGTCATCTGGCTATCTTAGGACTACAGGGTCCTGCCCACTGCTCGTTAAGGATATAAACCATCCACCGCACGTGAAAGCATACAATGACCAGGCATCCGCTCGCGTACCATTCCGAGAACTTATTAAACCTACTTAAACTCAGTACTAATACCGACACATGACAATTCCCATGTAGCCTGACTACTCTGATTGAATTAAACGGATATCGAACTCATACATGAACCATATAGCTTTTAACGCCATCACGCTAATCCGTTATTATTAATCATACTTATCTATGTTGTCACATTATCCCTGATCCACCCATAATCGCATAATGAAAGTCTGAATCGAAAATTGAACCATCAAACCCTTTATATAATAAACAACAGAAACAATCCATGTTCTGCAAATGCCAATCGATTCGGGCAAGGGACCAATCAATTGGGATAAAAAAATGTAACAATGGATTAAGAAAACATGTTAATCGATTGGATCCAAAACCATGTCAATTGATTGATAACTTTGGCAATCCATTGGGTTACAACAATGACAATCGATTGGGAATCTATCCAATCGATTGGGACTTAACTGATGTCAATCGATTGGGAAAAAGTCTAATCGATTGGGACTTCGTCTTCTCCAGCAGATTCGTAAAACAGAATATATAAACATTCTAAAGACGTGTTTAAAACATATATAAGAGAGATCAAGTGAGTAAAGACTCACCTAAGGCTTGTTTGGTTGGTGTGTGAGCTATGAGCTTGAAACCTCAAGGTTTCTCTCTCTCTCTCTCTCTCTCTCTCTCTCTCTCTCTCTCTCTCTCTCTCTCTCTCCTCCTTTCTTCTTCTTCTTCTTCTTTTTCTCTGCCAAGGCAGTGTGTGTGTTTGTGTTTGTGTATATATATAAATATATGTGTAAGTTGTATGTATATAAATATATATCACTCTCTCTCAAACTCAACTGAACCAAACAGACCCAAGACCTGGAATGAAGGTGGATATATAGGAAACGAGAGTGCCACACGTCCAAAGCTCAAGCAAAGAAGAAAATTTGTCTCTGCTTATGCCAATCGATTGGGACTTAGGGCAATCAATTGGTTACAGATATTTGAAGGCAATCGATTGGAAAAGATGGCAATCGATTGGTGTATTTGCAACGTAATGAATTCAGGTCGGCAGAATAGCAATGATTGGGAAACATGACAATCAATTGGTGTATAAAAAGTGGCAATCGATTGGGAAACAAAGGCAATCGATTGGTATCTAAATTTACCAAATGAAGGGTAAGGGTTATACAAGTATATAGAAATGAATACCATGTCTTATTTATACCTCAAAACACAGGGTATTACAGAAGAACTTTAAAGTCTTTTCTTTTCGTTTTTTGTTTTGGTTTTCAACATCAATGTTTCTTTTCTTTTCCTTTTTTGTCCAGCAATCAAATGTCATTATCATATTACCTAATTTTATTATTTTTTTATACTCATAGTACCTAATTTCACTAAGCATGTCTTCGTCAATTTTGTGGTGTAAAAACATATTTGAAACATATTATTGGTGTTTTGATTAGAAAAAAAAGCTCTTACCACCCAAAAAAAAAACTATTTAGAAAATTAGTATATTATTGGTGTTTCTGTAAAAATAAAAAGAGAGTGGGTGCAGTTGCAAAGACACTTTGAACATGTGATTGGGAAAACATATTTATTTTATTTTATTTTATTTGATCAGATTGGGAAAACAGATTTAAAGCATACTATATTACGGTAGGTATGTGTCTAAGAAAAAAATCTTGAATAAAAGGGGTATTTTGTGATAAGATGTCAAAAAATGGAATCAAGAATTTTTAAAATGGGGCCTATGACTTACATTTTTATTTTTCATTTTTGCTCTTATTTTTTTATTTATTTATTTTTTATTTTTTAATTTTTTTTATGGATATTTGTAGCCTTATTGTGAGAGTACTCTCACAATATTAAAATAAGTATCAAAGTACAAAAGGCATGTTGCTATTGGATATGTCAATTTTGACTTAGGAGTGTCTAGAGAGCATATTTGGTCATTATTTTTTTTGTCCATTATTGTTCACTTAGAGCAACTCCAGCAGCTCTCTACTCTAGTAAGAATATCAGAATGCCGAGCTAAATTTTGCAAAATCTCCTCCAGCAGTGTCACGCCCCGGAGCAGCATAAATAGAGAAAAATAAATTTCCTTTATGGGTCCATAGGGAATGACGGGTGAATAACCGCATTGTCATCTAATCAAACCAACAAACACCACGATAGGGAGGATGCTATTCATAGAACATAACTTATTAACATAATCAGAGGCTACAGCGGAAACTATAAAAGGTTTGGAAGCAACAGATGCCCAAGTACCAATTATAAAAGTCTACTGAAACTATTACAGCAGCTGGCTTAGAGTCTCAGGCCTATAACAAACATTAACAGAAGTACCAAAAGATATACCAACTAACTATTACAAAGCGGCACGTCTTCGTCTTCCAGCCTTCAGCTCCAAGTCTGGCAGAACTATCAGTCTTCAGTCCTCAAGACCTACAAATCCCTAGACATTGGAATGTCCAGGGCATAAACGCCATCAGCTTTGAATACAAAGCTGAGTGAGTACATTAAACAACACTCCTCACCGCTATTGTTCAGCATCTTAAAATGCGGTTAATCTCTTATCAATGACGTCGCTCACGGACATAGCAGAGGTCTCATTAAACTATGCATGAATTCATCGATAACAGGAATCATATTAAATGAACTCAATAATAAAGATCATGGTATAAATATCTCATCATGTATTCACCAAATCCATGCATGTAACCGTGCAACCACCCATGCATCTACCTTTACGTCGGGACGCTGAATCCACGACTGAACCTTTATCTCATCATATCCGTACTCATATTCATATCTCTATCCATCTCTGTATCCATACGTCAATCCCATCATTCCAATCTGATATCCATTCGTCGATACAATACTGCCAATCGGAATCACCCGACTAGGCAGCAGGTCCCACAATCCCTTGATAGGGTTACCGGTCGTCTACACTGTACCACCTATCTGTAAACGATGGAAGCGGCACAACGGACGTCTTCTACGCTGTGTATATCCTCACTGGTCGTCTACACAGCTGAGAATACATTAGAGCACTAGCCGGACGTCTTCAACGGTACACTGGACGTCTTCAACAGTGCATACGCATCACTGGACGTCTTCAACAGCGAGAGGCGCACTAGGAACTCTAACCATCCCACGTCCACCCGACTCGTCAGCCGTTGATCCCACGGATCCAAAGTACCAATATCTCATTATTCCACATTGAAGCACATATCCCATTTCTCATCATATTCTCTTGTCTCTTTATAACACCATCCCATGCATGCTGACACATGTTGTGAAATGCTCATCTACTAAGTACAGGAAATACCACATGCTCTGTATTCAACATATCTACTCATTTCTGATTATTAACATGCTGTCGTATTCCATTCTACTATTCAGTTCAGCAATATTATCATGTAACAGTTAAATAGTTCATCTCATAACAGTGTTGCACTATCTCTTAGATTAACAATATCGCATAATAAAAGCATGGATCAACATTCAATCAACTAAACAGTTCATATTATAATCAACAGGAAATAAACATGTTCTGCAAGGTTCGATCGATTGAGGTCATCTCGATCGATTGAAGTCAAACGAAGTTCGATTGATCGAAGTCATTTCGATCGCTCGAGGAAAAGTCGTTTCGATCGATCGAAGTTCCTTCGATCGATTGAGGAAGCGGTAAGTTCGATCGATCGAGAATAGTTCGATCGCTCGAACATCATCTTCTACCCAGAAACTTGGCAGCGACGAACAAAGATCTCGGGGTCACAATATAAACGTTCTAAACAGCATATAACACCCTAGAATCATTCTTCGAGTGAGTTAATGAACTCACCTCTCTCCGGTGGTCCGGTGGCGGCGTTCCGAGCTCCGCGGCGACGGCTATGGTGAGCTCGTTCTCTCTCTCCTTCTTCTCTTTCTCTCCTCTTCTCCTCTCTGTCTCTATTCTCCTCTTCTTCTGCTCCTCTTCTTGTTCTCTTCTTCTTCTTCTCCTCTTCTTGTTCTCTTCTTCTTCTTCTCTGCCCAAGCACATATATATATATATATATCACACACACACATACGGTTACATATATATATAGAACACACATACACACACAAGCTCTCTCTCTCTAACTCTAAACTGCCAAACACCACACACACACAAAACACACGTATATATATAGGGAAACAAGAAGGGCAGGTGGCAACCACGTAAACTGAAAATACAACGTTCGATCGATCGAAGTGAGTTCGATCGATTGAGAACAGGTCGGTTAAGGTTCGATCGATTGAAAGAAGTTCAATCGCTCGGGAAAGGGTACACATCACAGAATCAGGTCGGCAGAGATTCGATCGCTCGAAGTATGTTCGATCGATTGAAAGCACAATGTTCGATCGATCGAAGTGAGTTCGATCGCTCGAGAAAGATTCTTCCCCAAGGTTTCACACAAGCATACAGGGTCTTATTTATATAACCATGCATCCGAAAATACAGGGTATTACAAGCAGACTTGCTACTCCCCTCACCAAAATAGCATCCACAAAATGGCTCTCCAGATTTGGCGAGTGTCTGCCGCTTGCTACTCCCCTCGACCCAAGTGCAAACAGTCATATTATTTTTGAATTTCAACAGGAATCGAATCCAACAAAATCACAGCAATTTGAACCCTCCCGAATCTGTATGAACACATCACAAAATCAACAAATTCCTCTCAGAAAATGTATGAACATATAAAAAAAAATAAAAATCAAAAAAATCACAAATCACAAACAAAATCCCAATGGGCAGAAAATTTTGGAATCAAATCCCAACAGTAGGAAATTTTTGAAATTAAAAGGGGCAGAAATCCTACGAGATTCCAATGGTGAACTTTAAACCCCAGAAAATCAGTATAAATAACACAGACAATTTGTAAATACAATCACCTGTACTTTGCAAGAGGTCTCTGTAGTAGCTTCAGTTGCTGGAGTAGTTGCAGAGAACTGTGAATGGTAAGATTAAGATTTATTCCTTGTAGACTAAGGTTTGGGTAAGAGCATGGAGATTGGTAATGGTGATGGTAGTCTCCAGTGCCTGGGGTGGCGTGGCTTGTGGCTCTGCATCCCATCTCCATATTCTCCCATGGACTAGCTAGGTTTGGTAAAGTAGTAAAGTTGGGTATGAGTTAATGGGTTTTGACTTTTTGTGTAGTAAAGTAAAGTAGTAGAGATGGTTGGCACATATTCTTGGTGACTTGAGAGTGAATTTTGATTTCTTTTAATCTAATATTTTGATTTTGTTATTAATTTATTCAATAGAAATAATTTTTTAATTACTTTTTTTAATACTAGTACTTACTTTACCCTTTCTTTTCTTTTTTTTAAAAGTGGTTGTATTTTTTTTACCACATGAATTTGGTTTAGATTATGAAGTTAATTTTCGTTTTATAGATGAATTCCGATCATGGTGCATATTATACTGATCTTTTGTACGGAGACGAACAACTTGGCAGTGAACATGTTGATTTATCTACCGAAACATCCATGATCCCTCCTGAAATGGAATCCAATGCAAAAAAAGCACCACGATCTCGGAATTTTAGTATTGATGAAGACATCCTCCTTGTGTCGGCATGGCTTAATATTAGCGTGGATGCGATGAAGGAAAAAGTGGTTTAAAGTTAGAGTTTAAACGCGCAGCGGAAATAGGTTAAGTTATAAAACTTTTGGTATTCCAGGATCTACTACTTGTCAATTTCATAGATGCGTACAAGGGTGCAAGAATTATACCTTAGTGTCTTGAACCCAATTCTGAAACTTTAACTTCTAGCAGCCTGCACTAGATGATCTTCACCCTTATGACTCCTGCGGATGCCTGCCGGAAAGACTAGGGTTGGTGGGAACCCTAATAGAGAGGATAGGAAGGTTTTGGGAAAACTATGATAGTTTCTGCAGCTTCTGCGTATAAAAACGACGATCACCTTCTTCCAGAACGCAGCTGCCCTATTTATAGATTTCCAGAACCGACCTAGACTTCGATCGATCGAAGTGACTTCGATCGATCGAACCTTCGATCGATCGAACTATTCTCGATCGATCGAACCTGTTGACTTCAATCGATCGAACATACTTCGATCGATCGAACTTGTCTTAACAGCTTCCTCAAGTGTCTTTCCAAGCATCCTAGCGGAGCTAAGAGTGGGACCTCCTAGGCTCTTTATTGTTGGCTCAGACCAGTTTGTTAATTACCATGACCAAACTCTTTGATCAGCAAACTAACTAACTGGTCAGTTAACGTTTATTCCACTATAAAACGATAACTGAACTCCAACGCAAAAGAACATATCCGAAGCGATAACTAGACTTGTATGGTGTACTAATGTCCCTCTACCGTCAGCATTCGTAATCATATTCAGGTAGTCGGACAACTGTTACTGTCAACCTGAATCATGATTACTTCTTGTATTCCTTGAGTCCCATTCACTACTCATGATTACCAAACATGTTGATAACTCTTATCAACAAGACTGCAGTACTCAGTAATCAACTTGGTGACATTCTCAAGGGAATGCTTACTCTGAATCAGAGGGTAGATTCTATCTTGACAATATATGTTCACAACCCTATGGACATGACATACCCAAGATACCCAGGTGTTGATCTTCTATAGACCTCACTGATTGGTAAGTCAAAGCAGCCATATCCATAGTCTGTGTTCATAATCATCTCAAGATTGAGAACACGTACCTTATACAAGTTATGAGTTCCTATTGACTGTTGACAGCCTTAAGCGTCAATAGGAAAGCTCAGGTCCGTCAATGCACTATAAGCACTAGCATATCAACTAAGAGCTACACTCTAGTGATTGAGATTAATCACTCCATCCAATGGTAGTTAATTATGCTACAGTGTAGACCTGATGAGGTATCCAGTCTCATCATCCACTGTGACATATTCTAAGTATCAAAGAATAGTAATTCGTATCTCACTTGTGTGTATCTCATACACACACGAATTGCTTACTATTGATACCTAAGGACAAAAACAATCATCTCATGAAAGAAACATACACAATGAAATGTAAAGCTGATATCCATATATTATAATGCTAATGTCTCATACATAAAGTAATGGTTTGAGGGCACAAACCCAACATGCGATTCATGTAAATGAGCAAAAAATTAAGACATACTGGAAAAGGATACACGAGTACTTCCACAAGTACAAGACGTTTCTAACTGAACGTAATAGCAATTCTTTAATGAATCGTTGGTCATCAATTCAACTGGCAGTGAACAAATTTTGTGGGTGTTATGCCCAAATTGAAGGAAGGCCTAAAAGTGGTGAAACTGAACAAGACAAGGTACAAATGATGTTCAAATTGATAAATCATGATATTTTTATATATGCTAAATATGTTTGTTTAAATATATATATATATATATATTTTTCAGATTCTTAAAGTGAAACTTATGTTCCATAAAGTGCATAAAGTCCCATTTCAATTTGAACATTGCTGGAATGAGTTGCGATTTCAACCAAAATGGCAAGAGGTTGAATCTAAGAAAAAGGCAAAGAAAAGATCCACAACTAGCGATCCTACTCAAGATACAATAAATTTTAGGGGAAGATGATGCACATGGTGAATCAGTTTTAGAAATAGAGAGGCCAATAGGCAGAAAAAGAACGCTTGAAGAAACACAAGAATAATAAAGAAGAAGGTGATAGCTCCGTTGTTTCTTTGTTGAAAGAAATGCGAGATGAGAAAAAACAAATGGCAGAAAGGAAAATGGAGTACTTTGAAAGAACATATGCTCAAGATCAAGAAAGGCTTACTTTGAAAGAAAGAGAACTTCGAATGCAACAAGAAGAAAGGGATGAGCGCTTAATGTCCATTGACACAACAATCTTGCCTCCATATCAAGCTGAATATTACAAGCAACAGCAAAATGAAATCCTTGAAAAAAGAAGTCGTACTTAAGTAGTTCTTGTATTAGTTGCATAACGTAATGAAATAAGAATTTTTTTTTTTTTCAAGTATCAGTTGCATTATGCAATGAAATAAGAATTTTATTTGTTTTAAAGGAAGAATTCTATTATTTATTGTGTCTTATTGTACTTTGTTTAACCTACATTATTATTAATTAAAAATTTATTTGACAAATGATCTATAAAAATATTCCATCGAAAAAATTGCTAATGAAAAATGACCATTAGATTGTGACGGTTGGAATATGACTATTTGAGTTTATAATAATTGAAGTTTGTTTAAATAATAAAGTTTATCCAAAAAAAATAGTATTCAGTTAAAATAGAGAGCCTTGCTGGAGTAAGTGCTAAAAAATGACTAGCTAAAATAGTCAGTATGATAAAGTCGCTAGCTACTTTAACTTTTACTGCTAGAGTTGCTCTTAGGTCTTTAGTGGGTAACACGTGTCCCATTCTAATAATTATTAGGGATGGCAACGGGGCGGGTATGGAACGGAGCCCCCATACCCCGCCCCGCCCCGCCCCGCTTTAGTAAACCCTCCCCCCGCCCCGCCCCGCCCCGCATAGTGCCTCTCCCAGCCCCCGCCCCCGCCCCGCCCCGCCCCGATTATGATTTTTTATTTTTTATTTTTTTGTTTTTTGGTACACAAATTGAAAAAGTAATTTTTTTAATGTATTTTTTTCCGTAATAGTGCAGTTTTTTTTTAACTTACCCAATTAGTTCCCCAATAGTGCAGTTTATTTTTTTTAAATGGTAATACATATAACTATTGAGGGGTAAAAATATAAATACAAGTATATTCGGGGCGGGTTCGGGTTTTTTGACCCTACCCCGACCCCGACCCGACCCCGACTCGGGTTTTGAAAACCTCTCCCATACCCGCCCCTAACCCTATTAAGCCTCCCCCATACCCTACCTATTAGGGGCGGGGCGGGTAACCCGGAAAACCCGCCCCATTGCCATCCCTAATAATTATGTTGATAGTACATGGGCAAAAATATAAATGAAATGGGACACGTATCACCTAATAAAATCTGAGTAAACAATGATGGACTAAAAATTGGAGAACAAAAACAATAACACTAGGGAGACCCACCGAATGACCCTCCAAATGACCCACAAGGGCTTCTTAGCAATTTTCCAAAATATTTGTGGGACCCACACCATTTGCAACCTCAAATCCCTAAAACAAACTCCCTCCAAAACAAATCCCCTCCCCCCAAATTTGCTACGGCACACCCAGCCCCCTCTCTAGCAGAAACCCAGCTCCCTCCCCTCCCCTCCCCTCCCCTCCCCTCCCGTCGATCCCTGTCGGAATCCGACGCCGGATTGTCGCCAGCAACAGGTAGGAACCCTCCCGTCGCCGGTGGACCAAAGTGGGTAAGTTTTCCCTCTCTCTCTCTCTCCCCCCTTTCTTCATCTCCTCTCTCTATGTTGCTTAAACTGTGAGATATTTTTTCCACAAGGGTTATAATCTGTTGAACTAAAATCCATATGAAGGAGTTGTAGGCCCCAAATGACTTGACATAGCAATGTTTGTATTTTGATGTATCAAATTCAAATTTGTTATTTTAAATTTGATGTATCTAATTTTTGGTCTTCAACCATTACACCAAATGTTATGTTTAATTTTTCCAATCTCCTCTCTCTCTCTCTCTCTCTCTCTCTCTCTCTCTCTCTCTCTCTCTCTTTGTGGTGAACAAGGATGACCCATTGATTGCTCTGATCTGCTGAGATCTTGGCTGACACAGAAAAATAAAGTTCGACTTTTGTTGGATTGTGGTTTTGGGTGTTTTTTTTTTTATTTTTTTAGTGATGAATTGTTTCATTGCCGTGTTGAAAGATTGTTTGAAACTTAATGTTTTGGTCCCAAAATTAGTTGGCCCAAGATGGAAATATTCACTTTGGGTGTTATACTTTTATCGTCAATGGTTGTTTTCTGTTATGTATCTCCATATATTTTTTGAATGATCTGGTATAGATGTGAATTCCCAATTATAATACACAATTTGTGGTCTTTGAAAGAATATTTTTGGAAGAACAACAGTTGATTTAAGATATTATTATTTCCCCTCATTTTTATCATCCTTATTTTAGTTAGCTTGGTGTTGCGCTGGAAAAATGTGTTTGATGTTGAGATTGAAAATTGCTGTGTAAAAATAGGTTACATTACATCTCTGCCCCTCTTTTTTCTTTTTGGTAGGCCTCTTTTTCTCTCTCTCTCTCTCTCTCTCTCTCTCTCTCTCTCTCTCTCTGTGGTGAACAAGGATGACCCATTGATTGCTCTGATTTTTACCCATTTTTCTTGAAGCTAGGTTTGAAAATTACTGTGGGTTTCAATTTGCAAGTTATTTAGGTTAGGCAATTTTCACAGTTACAATTTCTAATTTGCAAGTCATTGGAAGTTGGTTGAAGCTAGTATTCTGTGTTTTGAACAAGTGCAGAACATAGTTTTGGTTAACATTGAGTCATCGATTCGGGAAAGCCACTATAGTAATTAGATTCAAAAACCAATATCAGAAAGCAATATCAAGAAAGAAAGTTCTATTAAATTCATAAACCACTGCAATATGAAAGGGAAACCAACATTGTTCGATCATTAGCCATAGTGAGTTTCTAGAGTCCTAAACACTCGTCAAAAACACATCCATATCAGTACTAACATTTTAGAACCAATTAACTCGTAAACTACATAACCGGTTCAACCTTCCCAAACTGCTCCTAAAAGTTCTTTATTGGTCCAAAATAAAGAAAACACTACGCAATGAAAAAGATGAAAATCAATACAAAAAATTGCGAATTAACACCTTAGAGTAGTTACAGTAGTAGCACTAATAATTTGCTAAAAGTAAGGTCAAGGTTATGAAGATATTAAAATTTCTCTCAAAATTAGAGGAGTCATTGATACAATGTAGTTCAATGGATTGACATGGCTATTCTTCTATATAGAAAAATCATTTTGCCACTAGTACTTCAATGGATTAAGTATGATGTTAATTATCGCATGTATTAACCATGTCGTATTACGTTGTGACATGCGGGCGCATTTGTGGCATCTTTAAAACCTGGGAGGAGTGTGAAGCGCAAGTCAAGTATTATCCCAATGCAAAACATAAGAGATACAATACTCTTGTCGAGGCAGAAGCAGCTTGGCTCAAGGATGTTGATTACATGACTGAAGTGGCTTCAACATCTCAAGGACCCACTCCGACGCTTATCCCGGCACCTACTCTACAACCCACCACACATGACAGCAGGCCGTGGCAATATATTTTCGTTTTCATTCTGGGTTTTTTGTTCTGTAAAGTAGTAAATTACATGTAGTTTGTCACTTGCAAGACAGAATTTGCACTAGTTCAACTGTTGAATTGTTGTAATGTAATTTGAACATGTTGGTATCCAATTGAGCAGTTTTTGTGTTGAGTGGATTCATGTTGAGTGGATTCACAGATTGAGCAGTTTTTGTGTAAAACTAGTGTTTGTGCAGTTTGTTTGTGCACGTTTTTGGTGCAGTGTATGTACAATTTTTTTGTGCTAAAAGTGAGCAGTTTTTGAGCAGTTTTTCTGTAAAACTAGTGTTTATGCAGTTTGTTTGTGCACGTTTTTGGTGCAGTGTATGTGCAATTTTTTTGTGCTGAAAGTGAGCAGTTTTTGTGTAAAACTAGTGTTTGTACAGTTTGTTTGTGCAGGTTTTTTGTGTAGTGTATGTGCAGCTTTTTTGTGCTAAAAGTGAGCAGTTTTTGACACATTAACATCAAGCAATACCAAACATCCAATACATAGCCTGCAAATTAAAACAATCCACAATAACCAAATTGAGGACATCTCATTAAGTCATAATATTTAAGTCATACTAAACAATATGAAACCATCTAATAAAGTCATACAAAACACTTTCAAGCCATCAAATAAAGTCATAGTCTAATTTATGAACCCATCACATAAAGTCATAAATATCAAGGCTTCCTCTCATTCCCACATTTGGCGGTTGAAATGCAAGACTTCCTTCCATGCCCACATTTGGCGGTTGAAATACAAGACTTCCTTGTATGCCCACATTTGGCGGTTGAAACGCAAGACTTATTCCCACATTCGGCTCTTGAAATGCAAGACTTGGGTCTATTCCCACATTTGGCGGTTGAAATGCAAGACTTCCTTGTATTCCCATTCGACTCTCTTGTGTACAAAGCTCGTTCAACTGCTCGTCATATCCCTAAAATTAAATGCAAAGTAATTAATAAGTGACCTTATTTTAATGAAAAACATTAATATAAATATATTAATATTGTCTTACCTTTGCACTTGTATTGACCTTTTTTTTTCGGCTCTCTTGGCTTTTGATTGTTTCTTAACTGCTTTTTCAACATTGCCCACTTTCCTTTTAGTTGGGGGCCGCCCCTTACTACGAGTAACAAATGAATCAAGTATATTCGTGCTCTCTTTTGTTAGTACAATACCATCTCCATGTGAAGTTGATTTACTCGAATGATTAGTAAAAATGGGCATATTGCTTCCACAAATTGCAGCCTTCTCTTTGTATCTCTCTTTCATTTGTTGTATTTGTGCGATCACCTCATCACACCAAGCTTCAGAATCCGCTGCCACTTCACCCAGCTCATAGAAAATATTACACATTTTATCAAAGCGTCGTGCCTCTGGTCTGTCCTCCCAGTTGTCATAACTGATCCGAATCTTGGTGTGTCTCCTTTTAATATTCTGACTCCATCTTTGTAGAATGTACTTGGCGGGTACTTCATCATAAATTTCCATATCATTGTACACCATAAGTTGATGCCTACACATTATCCCTCTGAACTCAAACAATTGGCAATTACAATTCACTTCATTTGTATCAGCATAAAAAATTAGCTTGAAATTTGCAGACCGATGACCATCTCCAAAACGAACCCGTTCCCGTACTTCATATTCTCTAAATCCAACATCTTCCTTAATTAAAAGCAAATGACAAAAAAGCTTCCCAAATAACTCGTTTTGAAATTCTTTAAATTTTGCCCTCGTGTAAACACTTTGAAATTGCTTTTCCATCCCTAAAGGAGTAGCACATGGGTAGCATGAGTTGTATGAATTGAACTCTTCTTGCTTTTCATTTTCTATTTTTTTGCCAATGCATTCTCATACTGTTCCACAAATTGTTTCAATGTGGTCTTAGAGTTGATGTAGCCATCAAAGAAAGCATGCATGCTTTCACTTCGCTGAGTGGTTGACATTCCTGCCCAGAAAATATCCCTCACAAAAGCTGGTACCCATCGATGCCTCTCGTCATACAAACCAAGTAACCATTCATTACTTTGCAGCTGATATTTTTCAATGAACTTGCCCCAAGCATCTTCAAATTCTTCAATGGTTAATGAATCATAAACAGCATTTTGTAACAAAAATTTGATCGCTTCATATTCTTTGTATCCTCTCAATTTTTCAGGCAACTTTTTCATTATATGCCATAAGCACCATCGGTGCCGTGCATTAGGAAAAACAACCTCTATTGCTTTCTTCATGGCTCTGTCTTGATCTGTTATTATTGCATTGGGCGGTTTATCAGACATACATGTAAAGCCAAGACTGAAATAACCACGTAAAGGTCTCAATGTCTTCACTTGAGATCAACCCACACCCTAGCAATACTGACTGCCCATGATGGTTAACCCCTACGAAAGGCGCAAATGGCATATCATATTTATTAACCAAATATGTAGAATCAAAAGTAACCACGTCACCAAATTCTTTGTATACTGCCCTACTCCTTGCATCAGCCCAAAACACATTCTTTAGGCGACCCTCTCCATCCAAATCCATCATGTAGAAGAAGTCGGAATTACTAGATTGCATTTTCAAAAAGTAGTTGTGCATTGCATTAGCATCACCTTCCCCAAGTTGTAAACGCCTAACTTTGTTGATATAATTTCTTACATCTTTCTCAGTAAATGACAGATTCTCATGCCCTTCCGCCTCAATAACTAACGAATTAAAATTCTTGTTTATTCTAATTCCAGCTGTATCATTCAAAATTAGTTTCTTTTTCACATGAGGTTGCAAGAACCGACTGCATTTAAAATATCGAGATTTACCTGGACTCATTTCATGGTTATGGGAAAGTTCAACTGATGTCACAGACCACTTTCCGTTGGGACAATGAAATGCCCTAAGCTTTGCTTTGCAATCAATTTTTGCGGTTAGGCGCACGTTCAATGGGTTCGTTGATTTACTCTTTGACGTACCACCACGAGTACACTGGAATGCCACGTATCTCACGACCCCTTGCTTCTTTGTAGAACTTCTTTTAGACACAACAAAACCTTTGTCTCTAGCATAATCTGCATAAAACGCCGTGATCCACAGAATCAAACTCCATCCCCTTCTTCGGCTCATCTATTTGTTTTTCTATGTCTCTTATTTGCTCCTTCTCACGATCAATTTCAATAATTTCCTCATCAATGCTTGCCGAACCACTTGAAACTTCTTCTTCCATTTCTGTACAATATATAATACAATCATCAATTTATCCGGACTTGTATATAGATTACATTAACGACTCAGAATTATAAAAATGGTAAAATCAAAAGGAGTTTGTGTTGTGCAATCATAACATTCCTTAAAAACACTCATACAAATGGATATATGTGTCAAAACTAACATGATACTAATTTTTATAAGGGGAAAAAATGTGAGTATCATATTTTATACACTCCTCATGCAAGTCCAAATGGAAACCAAAGAAATCATACCAGTGCAATATAAATGGCTTTCAAACTTTCAAAAAAGAAAAGAATCTTAAATGGGTTTGAATGTCAAGCATGCTTCCAAATGCAATGAATTAATCATTGAAGGGGTCAACATTTCACATATTGGCATAATATGGGAGGCCACTTGGCTGGCCAGCACATTACTTGGTCAATATATGCACATGGGTCTTACTCTCTTCTAGTGTCCTTTTCTGTGGGGGCTTTAGTAGAATATGGAGTAGTAGGTTTGGCAGCAAAGTGTTGAGCTATGCAGTTGATTAATGCTATGGTTTTTAAATTTGAGCTATGCAGTTTATATTAGATATAGTGGTTTGTTTGTGGTATCACAACTTCAAGTATCCAAATATTTGAACCAAATTAAAAATTCAACCACCTTTTTTTTGAATGGGGATAACCACATTATTTACTCTTTGTACAATAAGCCAAATGCTTTATATCTCCAATTTTACATTTGTCATTTGTTATTCTAAATCCCCATTTCATATTTATTTTTGCTTTCTACAAATACCCACTTGTATCATGCAAGTTTCACCTTTCGGATGTTTGCTTGTTTGAGCCAAGTTGGTGCGCCGGATTATGATGTGTACAAATATTGGAGTGGTTTTTATTGCTATTGTTATTTGTTTATTTGATCATTGCAGTAAGCTAACAAAATCTAACACAACATTATTTTTTTAGTGATGAATTTGTTTATTCCATCTTGGGCCAACTAATTTTGGGACCAAAATATTAAGTTTCAAACAATCTTGCAACACAGTAATGAAACAATTCATCACTAAAAAAATAAAAAAAAAACACCCAAAATCACAATCCAACAAAAGTCGAACTTTATTTTTCTGTGTCAGCCAAGATCTCAGCAAATCAGAGCAATCAATGGGTCATCCTTGTTCACCACAGAGAGAGAGAGAGAGAGAGAGAGAGAGAGAGAGAGGAGATTGGAAAAATTAAACATAACATTTGGTGTAATGGTTGAAGACCGAAAATTAGATACATCAAATTTAAAATAACAAATTTGAATTTGATACATCAAAATACAAACATTGCTATGTCAAGTCATTTGGGGCCTACAACTCCTTCATATGGACTTTAGTTCAACAGATTATAACCCTTGTGGAAAAAATATCTCACAGTTTAAGCAACATAGAGAGAGGAGATGAAGAAAGGGGGGAGAGAGAGAGAGAGAGGGAAAACTTACCCACTTTGGTCCACCGGCGACGGGAGGGTTCCGACCTGTTGCTGGCGACAATCCGGCGTCGGATTCCGGCAGGGATCGACGGGAGGGGAGGGGAGGGGAGGGGAGGGGAGGGGAGGGGAGGGAGCTGGGTTTCTGCTAGAGGATGGGTGTGCCGTAGCAAATTTGGGGGGAGGGGATTTGTTTTGGAGGGAGTTTGTTTTAGGGATTTGAGGTTGCAAATGGTGTGGGTCCCACAAATATTTTGAAAAATTGCTAAGAAGCCCTTGTGGGTCATTTGGAGGGTCATTCAGTGGGTCTCCCTAGTGTTATTGGAACAAAAATGCTCTCGAGTTTTTATGTCAAATATCGTGTAGGATTTGAGAAAATACTCATTACAACAGTTATTTTGCTGACACAATTAAATCTGAACCCTCTATATATCCATTTACACCCCTTATTTCTATGATAAATCTCGTCCACATAAGTCCCCTGCATAGTAGGAGAGATCAATTCAACGATCAATTACCATTCTGCACAATACCCACTATTCCCCATTGCATTTCGGTATGTGACACTTGACTCCCTTAAACTTATGTGAAAGTGTTAGTTTCCTTTAGGGGAAAATACCTTTTACCCCCTGTGGTTACACCAATTTTCTCATAACCCTTGTGGTTCATTTTGTAACACTTAACCCCCCTGTACTATGGACTGAAGTGAGACTGTTAACTTTTCTAACGGGAAAAAAAAAAAAGAAATGACGTTAATACCCCCAAACCCATATACATATTCTTTAGGGAAAAATACCTTTTACCCCCCTATGGTTACACCCATGTTCTCATAACCCTCATGTGGTTCATTTTTGTAACACTTAACCCCCTGTACTAATGACTGAAATGGGACTACCATTAGAATAGTTAACAGTCTCACTTCAGTCCGTAGTACAGGGGGTTAAGTGTTACTCCGTACAAAATAAATCACAGGAGTTATAAGAAAATGAGTGTAAAAGGTATTTTCCCCTTTCCTTTGACACCAAAACTGTAAAGACAGAAGTGCCCATCTACTAAAATTGGACTGGAGTAAGACAATGAAGATAAAATTACGTTCTAGGGTTACAGACAGAAGCTGGGCATAGAGAAAATGGTCTCAGGTCCAATCTGGAAGACGAAGAAGGCCTTCAGATTCTGTGCCACGTCTTCTTTGGGTCTTCGTCAATCACTGATATCTCCGTCATGGAGGTCTGCAGAGGATTCGACGATTCAGCTCCTGAATTTTGCTGATGTTGTCGCGCAATTGGAAGCATAGTGCATAAGCAAGTGTTCAAAGTAGTTGCCTTTTTTTTTCCAATCCCTTGGAGATTTGATGATGTCTGAATCTGATGTTTTGTTTTGGATTGGTACTCTTATGTCCCTTGGAAATGAAGCCATCATAATTTAGATCATATATTGGGGAAGCAATTATTAGAATTAAAGAACCCAATGATGGATTCGATCACTTCCATGATCCAAGTCATTTGAGAATCTGTGTATTGTTGGATTTGGGTCAAAGACAGCGTGATGAAGAAGAAGCCAAGCTCTTCAAAAAAACAGACCTGTGCTCTGTTTTTTTCCTTTTGTGAAATCTGTGTAGTAAAAGTAAGCAAGGGTGTAAAGGCCGAAGAAGATAGGGGTATTTTGGTCATTACAATATCAATTTTTGGTGCCAGTCTTCCCGCCTAGCATACCACGCGCAGGTATGCTGACGCGCCGTTAATTTTGACGGAAACAATATCAGGGTCAGTTAGCACAAAAGTTCAAGGGGATTGTAAGTGTGACATACAATACAAGGGGTTTGGAGGTAAAATGTAATTTACTTTATTTATTTATTATTTTATTTATATATATATATATATATGTGTCCTTTTTCCCTTAGAAATTGCTTTGTTTAGCATGCTAAATAACATATGGGTTGGAGTGGAGATGCTCTAAGGAACACAATGAAACATCACCGAGGAAGCAAGTAAGTGTGGAGGCAGAGGGAGGTTTTGCTATGGTTAACCCTTAACTTGATATGTCAATACTCACTATGTTTCCTGCGCCTTCGGCAACGTTAATCTGTAAGTGGTTGTTTTACCTCTATTTCTTTCTTTGTAAATTTCATCCTATTTTCAAAGTTTATCTCCAGCTTATTATTGAGAGCTTTCTTCCAACATCTCTGTGTGTGTGCACGCACACTTACACATCTGTTTTTTGTTACTGGGTAAGTATTGGATCAACTGGTGGTGAGCTCTCTCTCTCTCTCTCTCTCTCTTTTTAGATTTGATAACTTTAATAATAATTGTTTTCTTACGAGCTGGATTCAAATGGGTAACTGTTTGATAAAATGCATCACAAGGTATAACACAAAATCTGCTCTTACTCAATACTTTGTTGCCTAAAATATAGTCTGGAAGAAGAAGGGGGGGGGGGGGGGGGGGGGGGGGGGGGGGAGGTGGAATAGATAAACAAAGTGCTGATGTGACGCTTTCAATTGTTTCATACAGGGTAGAATATCCAAGTTAAGATTTATAATTGACTACTAATGGTTAGCTTGGTAGGGATGTGATTCTATGTGTCAATATTTGGGGTAAAGAGTAATGCTGGGTACACCTAATAAAGACACTTGCTGATTTGGCTAACTAAAACTCTTCATTGATTACCAAACAAAAGAACTTGAAATTAGATTTTATTCAAAATTGCCATTGACATATGAGCAGGTAAACAGTTTAGCTGTCCCAAACCAGTGTACTTAGCATTTTCTTTGGGGTAAATTATACTACCCTTCAACTATGACCCGTTTTTCACTAAAACCCTTAAATAATTGAACAAACTTATCCCTTCAACTGTAGGGATGGAACTAGGGGTGTAAACAGTCATTTTGGTCCATTTTCAATATGCATATACGAAACAAACCGACCTGGTCAGTTTCCCCAACCAGAAACTGAGTTTGGCCAAAGCCGCACGCACAAAACCGGACATCATTTGGCCAGTCGGTTTTCGATTTTGTCGGTTGGAAAAAGACAGAGAAAGCAAATATCTGTGTGTGTGTGTGTGTGTGTGTGTGTGTGAGAGAGAGAGAGAGAGAGAGAGAGAGAGAGAGAGAGAGAGAGAGAGAGAGAGAGAGAGATTGGTCCATTTTTAATATGAACACATTCACCGTGGCCTTCATTCTGACTCAAATGTCCTAGTTTTTTTTTTTGGAAAGTACAGCATAACTCAATGAAACATTTATAAATGAATAAATTGATTATTATGAACTAAGAGTATGTTTCAAATCTGCATAAAGATTTATGATACATTTACAACCCAAATTTTTCACTAAGTCAAGGCGGTTGTTTTCTCTGAATCAGATTCACTTTTCACCTGGAGCATTCTTGACCCTAAGTCACTTGATGTGTCATCGAGCAATAAAAACATCTCCTCCTGATTCATCGAGAATAGCTTGTTCTTTCTGATCTTTGTCATTTTTCGAAGAGTGAATTGTTTGGCGTTGACTGGCTTTGAGTCTCGAGGCTGGCTTAGATTTCTTTTCCTGTATGGTGAACATCCAGTGAGTATATTATCTAAGAATTGTGAGTAACCCCAACATTTTTCCGAAAAAGCATATGCTTTTGACTGATCTCTTTTTCTTTATTATGATGGTACATGGGCCAGAGGTGAATCCCAGCTGTCATCTGCAGCAGGAAATTAGAGAGATTACTCACGCATCGGTTAATAAGGATCTTCGTCCAACTCATTTCTGTTGGCTCAAAGGTGTTAGGTGAACAAGGCATCGAATTCCTGTTTCCGGTAATTGAACAATGTACCAACCATGTATTCGTCCCTGCAAAACTGTTATGAACATTTTTCGTCATTCTCCTCTCCCGCCAAAAGTTCTTGCACTTTCTCTCTACTCCTCAACAACCGAACAAGAAGATGAAAAACAAATGATACAACATAAACAAGAACCTCCATCAAAATCCCCGATCGGGTCCCCAGCTCGAATCCAAAAGCTCATAGCCTCCCAAACAGACCCACTCCTCGCTAAAGAAATTTTTGACTTGGCCTCTCGCCAACCTAATTTCCGCCACTCCTATTCCACCTTCCACACTCTCATCCTCAAACTCGGCCGCTGTCGCCACTTCTCTCTCATGGATGGCCTCCTCTCTCGTCTCAAGTCCGAACGCTACCCAGTCACACCTTCCCTCTTTTCTGACATCGTCCAAGTATATGGTGAAGCTCAGTTGCCAAACAAAGCCCTCAAAACCTTCTACACTATGCTGGAATTCGATGTTAAACCCCACCCCAAGCAGTTAAACCGTATTCTTGAAGTCCTGGTTGCTTACCGTAATTACATTCGCCCTGCTTTTGACCTCTTTAGATCTGCTCACCGGTATGGAATCTCACCCAACGCCAAATCATACAACATTATGATGCGCGTGTTTTGTTTGAACGACGATCTCAGTATTGCCTACTCACTGTTCAATCAAATGTTTAAGAGAGACCTTGTTCCCGATGTTGAGTCGTATCGGATAGTAATGCAGGGACTGTGTAGGAAGAGTCAGGTGAACAAGGCTGTTGACTTATTGGAGGATATGCTTAACAAAGGGTTCATTCCTGATACTTTGAGTTATACGACATTGTTGAACAGTTTGTGTAGGAAGAGGAAGCTGAAAGAGGCTTACAAGCTTCTATGGAGGATGAAGGTTAAGGGATGCAATCCCGATATTGTTCATTACAATACTGTTATCTTGGGGTTCTGTAGGGAAGGTCGTGTTATTGATGCTTGTAAGGTTCTTGAGGATATGCCATCGAATGGGTGCTTACCTAATTTGGTGTCTTACCGGACTTTGGTTGGTGGATTATGTAATAAGGGTATGTATGATGAGGCAAAGAAGCATGTGGAGGACATGATAATAAAGGGGTTTTCTCTCCATTTCTCGGGGTTTCATGCTTTAATTAAGGGTTTCTGTAATGTGGGTAGAATTGAGGACGCTTGTGCAGTGTTGAGGACAATGCTAAGGCATGGGGAGGCACCGCATATAGACACATGGGGAGAAATTATCCCTAGGATTTGTGAAGTGGATGACCTTCGAATGGGAGATATATTGGAAGAGGTTCTGAAGATAGAGATAAAGCCTGATACAAGAATAGTGGAGGCCGGAATTGCTTTGGAGAGATACTTGATCAGAAAGACACAAGCTCGAGCAAGGAAGACTTGAATGGTCTGTCTTGTGTGGCTGATTAATCCACATCCAAAACCCTTTCAATTCAGCTGTGGGCTCTCTGGGATTAAGGTATACCCAGCGCATGCTATATAACCTATGTAACCAACAGTTTCTTCCATGTATTATTCTATTTACTTGCTGTCCTAACTTAGATGAACTTATTTCAGCTGTGTATATTTTAACCCTGAACTATCCTAAGTTCAGCAACTTACATTATTATAAAACTTGCGATTTATGTTCTCATGCAGGGCTATTGCTTGGTACAGTGGTATAGCTAGGCCTGCCTAAGCATGAGAATGAGTATTTTAGTCTAAACAGCCACTTTTGTTGATATTGCAATAGAGTAAGCTTGTAAATGGCCAACCCTTCTAGTCAGAGGTGACTAATACTAGGTGATGGCCTTTTCTGACACTAGCTACCAATATTTTGACATTTTTATTATTCTCCAGTTTGTATTTTCTGAAAATGTGACTCTCTTTAAGATCCATAACCTTTTTAGTGTTTTACATGCATACAGTCTTCCATTCAGTTCAAATATATTTTATTTTTCAGGAATTACTTGATGTTGCAGACTTTTTACTGCACTTGTATAACCAGATTCGTGTTTTGTTTTGACAACTTTTGTTTTTTTTTTTATTATTATTATTATCCCTTCCCCAATCTGCAGAACTATCATATGTGATATTATCTTTTTCCTACAAAGTTTGGTTAGCTGACAAACAATGAATATCCTGCTAAATCTGGTCCTGTCATATTCTCCCCTTTTACCTGATAATTCTGGTCCTTTCTTGTTCTCCCCTTTCGAAAACAAATGTCCAATTTAATTGTTGGGACTTAGGGTTGATAATGTCATCTCTGTTGTACCATATAATTCTGTATGTTATTTGAGGGAAAAATGTGAACTTTGGGATGGTTTGTCTTTTAAGCAGAAACTAAAGAGGCCACATAAATGACCAAATCAAGGAACTGTGGTGTTTGTATGTTAATACTGGAAAATGCCTAGAATCCATCCTTAATTTCTTTGGGAGAGAGAATTAAAATAGGAATGTACCATAGCGATTAGTAATTATATAAATAGGAGATATGTTGTGGAAATTCGTTTGCCTCTTCAAATATGCTTATTTGAAATGTTCTCGTTGAGCTGAAATACACAGGGTCAAGCTGCAACAGGAAATGACATTCATGGATATGTTCAGTGTATTTCCTTTATTCTCAAGCATTGTTGCCCATATAGGAAACATTCATATCACTGATTCAGTCAATTGTCTGGTTATACGCATTTATAAATTCTGCTCGTGACTTAGTTGTTTATTCGGCTTTTCCACCCGTCAAATTGTTGGGTAGAAAGATTGACAAATTGCAGGACCAGTCTAAGTTTATTATTTGCTGAGGTGTGCTAATTGTTTCAGGTGCTGCAACATGTATCTATTAAATCTTGGAAAAGCTTGCAGAATCATCGTTATCTCAATGTTCGTGTCCAATGAGAGCAGTTGGTCTCTGGTAGTTGTAGTGCTCAGTATGGTTCTGCAGTGCCCCAGGGAATTTGATATTGAAGGCATTTTTCTTTCTCTTAAGGCTGTGGTTAGTGGTTACAACATACTTGCACGAGTCTGAAACAACTGCCAACTGGGTGGTGGTTTCCTCTCTTCTAGCCACCCCTCTTGGGCATACACCACACCTAGTTGCAATGCATTCAGAATTTCATGTATTACGCAATTCCGTGGGTTTGCAGAAGAAAGCAACTGAGATTGATTGTTAATCACGCAGTGACCTTTTTGTGGTGTGTTTGATTTCAATGAAAGAGAGACAAAGAGAGAGATGACTGAGACATTTTTGGGACAATAAGAGTTGGTCTGAAATGGGATTTGATGAGGGGTGTTGGAAGTCTTGAGATTGTATGGCAATGGTGTTTTGTGCATTCAGAAGCTAAAAATGGAGTATAATTACTAACGGCATGTTTAATTGACGTTTTTGTTTTTCTTAAAACAAGAAGTTTTCAAAATTTTGTGAAAAATGGAAAATAAAAAGAAATAAAAATAAAATAAATAAATAAATAAAAAATTACCATACGGCGGTTAGTAATTATCCTTCTTTATTTTTCCATCCTTTGGAAAGGGGTCAGTGGTATGTGCTGTTTTGTTCCTTTTTTATATTTGATTTACATTTCTTCCATTTTGATGTTCAACAAGGTCAAGGATAGCATTGCTCAATGATTGTAAATATAGTTGATATATTGGAATGCAGTGCCTAATACTCCCCTTTAAATAATCCCATCTAAAAATTTTCTCCCTGTTTGAGTAAATCCTTGGATTGGAAGCATATTTGTAACCAATTAGTCACAAATCTGGCAGCAAATCACTCAATCTGGGCAACAAGTTTGGACTTCGGACAGGATGTAACCACTGCTACTTTGATTGCCTTCTTCTTACTCTGTCATCTAATCAGACACGACTTGACTTAAAAAAGATTGATATACAGAACCATTTTAGTTTTCTTTATCCATAAAGGACCCAAAGATTCTGTTTTCTACTTCCTGCTGACCCAAAATCCACAAACCTATGATGTTTGTATTAAAAAATGGAGCCTTAATCAATAATTCCAAGAGAAAGTCTCCCATTATTTCTCTGTTTGGTTCATGGATTTAATTAGGGACGAGACGGGACGGGGCGGGGAATAGATAGGAACACAGGAAGCAAATGTAATTTTCTCGTGTTTTCTTTCGTGATTAAACATTAAATCTAAAATATTATTGTAAAGTTTAAAAAAAAAAAAAAAAATGAAAGAAAGAGAAGGGAAATGACTCACAAAATTCAAGAAGTTTGATTTTCTCAACTTGTTTTCTTTTCTTTCCTATTTTCCTCAATGTTATCCTTGTTAACCAAAAAATGGAAAATGTTTTCCTCTATCTTTTCTTTTCATTTCTGTCTCCCCTTTGGAAAGAAAGCCCCATTCTGAAACTAAGTCCATGAACCAAATAACAGTCTAGTACTAAACAAAGCAAGATAAATTTCTCAAGGGTTTTTCTGGCTTGGAAATGAAGTAATACTAGTTCCCTTGTGTTTTCCTCCATACTTAAAACATTACTAAAAGTTTGAATTTTTCAAGATATACTTGTAACTAAAAAGAGGGAGAAAGCTATTTTTTCTTTTCCTTCCTATTTTTCTTTATTAGTAACCAATCAAATGATATTGTTCTGTTTTTATTTCTTTTCCCTCCCTTAATCCATGGACCAAACATAGCCTAACGAAAAACTTGAATGAAATCTCTCAAAACAATTGACCACAAAGAGAACCAAAAATCAAATTACATAGGTCTAGTATCCATAATGATCACAAGACAAACACTTTAAACTGCTAATCCTACTCCATTAGAGCACTCCAACCCAAGCCTTCATTTCTTCAAATCTTCAAATTTTGAAGACAGTTTTCATTTTCTCTACTCCAACCCACCTCAAAAGATGCTAAAATGAAGAAATTTTTTGCAGCCATGAATAGTAAGTCTTCATATATGAAGACCCAAAATGTTTTGAAGGAACCTCCTTCAAAACACTATTCATCCCAATAAACTCCACTTATGTTCCAAATTCTTTTCATAAAATTCCACTTATGTTCCACGTCTTATATATATATATATATATATATATTAATACTTAATAACTGTAAAATTTATAGTTTGTGCACTTTTTAAAAATTATATTCAACATAATAATTTTTATTATTACATAAAGAAATATTTAATTAATTAACTTATACACTTTTTAATTAGCATTTATTAATGCATTAAAACATGAAACAATTCATGGAGAAGGACCTTAATCTACAAGTGATCCGTTCGAGCGAGATTATTTTTATATATAAAAAAACAAGATATTATTGAAAAAGGTTCTAAAAATTCAAGAGAAGGTGGATCATCTTCTGCTTTTAGTCACCGTAATTTTAGCAACTTTAGTGAGTTTGTAGATGGATACGGAGGAGATGACTTACCCGATTACAATTGTCTCGGTTAATTGTTTTCTTTTAAGTCAAGTTTTAATTATTGTTTTAATTATCATTTTTATTATGCATATGTGATATGCAATGTCTTTTTTTAAGCAGGTTTGCCACATTTGTATTTGTAATGTCGTTTAAATTTGAGTGGATTTTGTTTTTTTATCATGGAGTTGATAAATATTTTAATTTTTTATTCGCCAAAAAATAAATATTTCAGTTTTATATTAAAAAAAATAAACTAATTAAATTTGAATAATAGCTTATTAGAAAATCAAATAATGTATAAAATTATGAAGAAATGAATAGATTTTAAGATTTGTTGAATAAAAGAATAGTGATTTGAAGAAATAAATAGTAAAATGAAGGAGGGATGGTTGGAGTTCATTTCTAGAAATGATGGGCCATATCCTTAAAAAATGAAGATGTTGGGTTGGTGATGCTCTTAGCCAAGATGGTAGGTAGCACCCAAATGCATCCATGGAGGTACTATGGTCAAATCAAAATGGTACCCCACTTCTGCAGCTGCAAGCTGCAATTTAAAGCTGGTGGGAAACTTTTAGAAAAGCAGTTGCAGCTATATGTGCGGAGTAATGCTATGCTTCCCAAAATTTGCATCCCAATAAATGATAATTGGCCCACTTGATTTTTATTGGGTATAGTATAGTCGTATGTGGTTCCGAACACCCAATGAAAATCAAGTGGACAAATTGCCACGTGTTGGCCCTGTTGGGATACAAAATATGGAAAGTATAGCATTATTCGTATAGTATAGTCGTATGTATAAGCAACTCTCGGATAATATTAAAGCGAAAAAATCACCCATACACTATCCAGTTACAGAAGAAAAGCTACTCAAGCAAGAATAGTTCCAACACACACATGATGAAAAGTGAAGCTTTCCTAACAATATATAATTCACCATGACTAAAATAGATTCCTCCAACGTTCAATAAAACAGAGATGTTCCTTTTCCCTGGTTTGTTTTGCCTTTGAAACAGCTACTTATTAAATGGCAATTGAACAAGGACCATCCATAAAGATCCTCCTTAAAGAAAGGCTATTGTTCACCCAATAATACATTCATGTGTTACCACAAATTGTAGCCAACTTGCCTTTTGAACTCCAAGAAAACTGCAAGTAGAAAGTAGACAGTTAGAAATCAAACTCCTATTTCCTGGTTACACTTCAAGATTAGTACTTTCAACCTTACGGAGAATTACAGAATGAAATTATGTTGCTAAGTTTACTTTGCAGAAGTCCCGATACTGTGGTACTGGGGTTGCGGATTTTATTTAAAGGTGAACTCTTTGACTATCTTATGGAGTCAATATCTGTTCATCGGCTCTAAATTCCCACATGATCAATTAAGTCAATATAGTTATTATAAATATGATAGCACCGCAATTACCAGGATTTGAAATTCTAATACTTTGTACGAGGGGTTCTCATTCCACTTATCTCTTGATAGTTGGGATGTAAGCAAAAAAATTTAGTAATAAAAATAAAAAGTTCTACCATAACCATTCTCAAATTACGGAGTGACAAAACCTAGCTCAAACTCAGCTATTTCAAGCAAAATATGTAAAGATTCCATGACATTTGAAGGTCAACCCCAAATACCTAGAAAATAATACTAGAGGTTAGCAACAGAGATTACTCTCCCTCAAGGGCTTCAACCATCTTTCAATTATACTTGTATCAATAAGATTCAGATAAGTTTACCATTGCTTGGCATGAGCCTTACAAAATTAGCAATTCTTTGCATCCAAGCACTAACTTGTCCCCTCCCCAAGCTCTCCCTCCAAACAAGAAAAATTATAAGGCCATGAGTAAAACAGGGAAAAGATTCGACCAATATGGCAATATAGTAGATATTTCATCTCCATTAGAACATTCTCTGCAGCATCTTCATCTCAACCCCCGCCCCCAAACAAAGTCCATGTTCAAAACGATTATCATTCACTGCCCCACCATCACCACAACCACACACACACGACACCACAACACTTCCCCCCCCCCCCCCCCCCCCCCCCCCCGGGGAAAATATAATAATAATAAAAAATAAATAAATAAACAATTAAAATGGTCCAAAAAAATTAGTCTTCCAAAAGTTCTATAAATTAGTCTTCCAAAAGTTCTATTTAGCATTCACAACAATGTCATTCAACTACCACATTAAAAACAAAATTAAATGCGGCGCTGATATGTAAATCCACTTCTTTTTTCATCCTTTGGAGATTAACAGTAACCATAAGCATTGAATATCACCTAAGCTATATTGATCTTCACTAGATAGATAACAAACCTTAATACTTTGGTAACCATAAGTTATTACTTCGAACTTGCTGTCAAATATAGTTTCTTAACTTCAAGTCAAATTCGAACGTCTATCGGATTTTCGCTCTAAAAGAAGCTTAAAGCTTATACCTTACTATCGAACCAACCTCAAGTCTTCAATTCCCCGAGACTAATACTTTACTAACAAGGCAATGAGACGAAAGTTTACATCTTAAGCTTCAAGTTCAAAAAATTTAATAACAATAGTTAATACTCCCTCCGTCCCATTTTATGTGTCCCTCTTTCTATTTTTGGCTGTCTCAAAACTATTGTCCACTTTTAAGTTAATTTACAAAGCTACCCCTAAGAGTGAACACACCAAACTAATCTATTAAGCAAAGCAAGGGCAATTTGGTAAAAACTCCCTTATTTAGACCCATGTGGAGAGCAATCATTATGTTCCCTTAAAAAATTGGACTCCCCAAAAGGGACACATAAAATGGGACGGAGGGAGTAATAGTAAGTGATGTCTAACCGTCAAATTTGCTAACAGCTACTTGATCCCTCTATGTTCACATAGCAAAGAGCTGAAATTGGCAGCAAATTCCACAAAAGTGGAAACATGGTCATGACACATAGGTTCAAAATGTAATCCCCTGCCCCTAAACCAAACCAAGCCTTGTGTCCCAATCAATTGGGGTCGGCTGTATGAATCCTTTTTCTCCATTCTGCACGATCAAGAACTATATGCTCATTTAAATTATATATTCATATATTGTTGCACTACATATTCCCAAGTCAGTCTAGGTCTGCCTCTCCCTCTAACCATTCCAGGCACTACGATCTTATCACTCGTTCGCACAGGTGCATCTACAGGTCTTCGTTGCAAATGGCCGAACCATCTAAGTTTATTCTCCCTCAGCTTATCCTCAATATGTGTCACTCCTACAGTCTCTCGGATGTACTCACTTCTTTCTATCTTTCCTAGTCTTACCACACATCCATCTTAGCATACTCATCTCCGCTACATTCACTTTGCTAATGTGTTGTTTCTTAGTTGCCCAACACTCTGTCCCGTAGAGCATAGCTGGCCTAATAGATGTCCTATAAAAATTTCATTTCAATTTTGCTGGTATTCTCCGGTCACATAATACTCCAGAAACACTCCTCCACTTAAGCCAGCCCACTTTAATTCTATGAGTCACGTCATCACCAATCTCTTCGTCTCTACTGATCATTGAACCTAGATAGCGAAAGTGTTCCCTCTTTGGGATTTCTTGATCTTCGATCTTCATTGCTTCGTCGTCTCTACTTCCACTGTTGCTAAAAGTAGATTCCATGTATTCCGTTTTCGTCATACTTATCTTTAGCCCCTTAATCTCCAGTGCTTCTCTCCAAGCTTCTAGTTTAGCGTTGAGTCCCCTTTTAGTCTCATCAACCAAGACAATATTATCTGCGAACAACATACACTATGGGACCTCATCTTGAATGTGTCTAGTCAATTCATCCATAATTAGGGCTCACAAATAAGGGCTCAAGGCCGACCCCTGGTGCAGGCCTACGGTAATTGGGAATTCGCTTGTTTCTCCGGCTGGTGATCTAATTGTAGTAATCGCTTCATCATACATATCCTTCACCACGTCAATATAACTCTTGGTCACTCCTTTCTTCTTTAGCACCCACCAAATTAAATCTCTAGGCACTCTATCATAAGCTCTCTCTAAATCAATAAAAACTATAGGTAGATCTTTTTTCTTCTCTCTATACTTTTCCATTAGTCTTCTAAGTAAATAAATTGCTTCCATAGTTGATCTCTCAGGCATAAATCCAAACTGGTTTTCTGACACTGATGTTGCGCCACTTAAGCGATGCTCTATCACTCTCTCTCATAGCTTCATAGTATGGCTCATAACTTAATACCTCTATAGTTGTTGCATTGTTGTACATCTCCTTTACTCTTATATATAGGCACTAGGATGCTCTTCCTCCACTCATCAGGCATTTTTCTAGTCATTAAAATCCTGTTAAAAACTTTTGTAAGCCAAGATGCCCCCACATCTCCTAAGCATTTCCAAACCTCAATGGGGATCCCATCTGGTCCTAAGGCCTTGTTGGGTTTCATCTTCTTCAAAGCAAATTGCACCTCAAACTTCCTTATTCTCCGATAGAATCTGTATTCTCTAGTTTCATCATAACTTCCAGTTTCTTCTTCCATTGTGTTATCCATATGTTTTTCATTCAGCAACTTCTCAAAATAGCTCTTCCACCTTTTCTTAATCTCTTCATCGTTCACTAATACCCTAGAGTCATCGCTTTTTATGTACTTAACCTGATTAATGTCTCTTGTTTTCCTTTCTCTCGACTTAGCAAGCTTATAAATACATTTTTCTCCCTCTCTAGTGTCTAGTTTGGTGTAGAAGGCATCATAGGCTTCCATTTTAGCAACTCTAACTGTCCTTTTAACCTCCTTATTTGCACATTTATAACTTTTGAAGTGTTCCTCACTTCTATCATTTTGCCACTTCTTAAAGCAATCCTTTTTGGTTTTTACTGCAGCTTGTACCTCTTCATTCCACCACCAAGTATCTTTAGAAGCTAACCCTCTTCCCTTCGACTCTCCGAGGACCTCCTTGGATATTCTTGTGATGCACCCTGCCATTCTATCCCACATAGTATTGCTTCCATCTTCCAAATTCCAAGGGGCTTCTGTATACATTCTCTCTTGGAATATTGCTAGTTTCTCGCCTTTAAGGTTCCACCACCTAGTTCGCGGGTTTACAGGGTCTTTTCTAGTACGACATTGTCATTTTATATGGATATCTAAAATAGTAAGTCTATGTTGAGATGTTAAACTCTCTCCTGGGATGACCTTACAGTCTTTACATGCTAAGCGGTCTGCCTTTCTCACAAGGAACAAATCGATCTAGCTTCTATTAGATCCACTCTTAAAGGTTATCAAGTGTTCTTTCCTCTTTTTGAAAAAGGTGTTTGCTACTACAAGATCATATGCTACGGCGAAATCTAAAATACTCACCCCTGCCTCATTCTGATCTCCAAGGCCATACCCCCATGCACCCTCTCATATCCAGTTCTATCTTTGCCTACATGGCCATTAAAATCTCCACCTACAATTATCTTCTCTCCTTCCGGTATTTCTTGCATTAAGCGTCCAACTCATCCCAGAATTGTCTTTTGTAGTGTGATCATCCAATCCTACTTGGGGCGCGTATGCACTAGTCACATTAATTATATCCACTCCAACTACCAGTTTGATAAGCAATATTCTGTCTCCTTTCCTCGTGACTGTCACAACTTTATCCTTGAGGTTCTTGTCAACCACGATTCCGACACCATTTCTATGTCTATCTTTCCCTGTATAGAATATCTTATACACGGTCTTTTCTACCTCTTTAGCTTTTTCTCAAACCCACTTTGTTTCTTGCAAACATACTACATTAACCTTCCTTCTAATCATAGTGTCTACTAGTTCCATAGCTTTACCTGTTAAGGTTCCTATATTCCAAGTTGTTAACCTAAGCCTATAGTTCTGGACTAGCTTCTTTACCCGCGGTGGCCCCTAACCTAAGCCTATAGTTCTGGACTAGCTTCTTTACCCGCGGTGGCCCAGATGAGCGCGAGAACCCTTGCTTATTTAACACCGCACCCGGGCGTCGATGCGGCGCCCTTTGCACATTTTTCGAAACACCCAAAGGCAGACGCAACACGTCGCTTAATAAATTCCTTACAGACCTCAAGACAATGAAAAAAGCTCAGGCGATTTTACTCCCATCATTAAGTAAAGTGGGAATGTGTAATGTGTATATACCATCCAAGACTCCATTAATATCATCTTCCTCACACTCTCTATCCTCCCTCCCTTTGGCCGCCACAACAACTCATTTTCATATGCATTTTTCAATATCTATCTTTGTATATACGTTGAGATCATGGTATACAGTGCATATAAAGCGTGATATATCACGTCCATTAGAGGAAACATACATGTTCAATTTCATTTATGGTGTTGCAGCATTAACATTGACAAAATAAATACCATTAACAAAGCTTTGTTACAAAACTTGAACTGCAATGAAAATAACCACAGAATATTTCTCACCCAATATGTTTATGTGTGGAGTTGGAAATAACAAAGGTTTGACATGGATCCAACTTTGACAATTCACATAAATTGAAAATATGGTGTGCCTGTGAGCAAGATACCTTTATCCCTCCCTTTTCTATTCAACCGATGGATAATTCTTCAAGCGACTCAGTTCTACTCTTTATAACAAACTTGTGTTCTATGATTATGAAGCATCTGAAACTCAAGTCAAGACTCCGTCTTAGTCAAAACTTCCCTGAGTATTAATGTCCTATCACAAAAGTCCTGAGAGAGAGAGAGAGAGAGAGAGAGAGAATCAGTTATGGAGAAAAAATAAACTGAAAAGCAATGATTAAAATCAGGATGTGGAAAGTGGACTCAACTGTTCCATTCAAAGACAATGCAGACTTAGATTCATCAGCTGTTGAAAAGGAGAGAAACCCGTAAACACGATTCTTTCCTGCTTTTCGATCATGCAACACCCTTGCACTAACCACTGTCCCAAATTGGCTAAAGAGATTTCTCAAATCCTCAGGTTTGACTGACCAAGCAAGATTGCCAACATAAACTTTATATGGGCTTTCAAATATTAAATTCTTCTTGGGTGCTGAGTTCAATGCATCAAGGTTCTTCCTCTTAGTATTCAGATCCACCGAGAACCTAATCCGCATTTCGCGCCCACCAACATCCTTTTACAGTAAGAGATAAGATACAGTTTCAGATGGACATACAAAATTTGTATATACATTCAAAGAAAAAGGGAGCTATAAAGTTGACACTAACAGAGCCATCCAAAGCAGCAATTGCAGCTCTGGCTTCCTCCATTGAGCTCACGGTAACATAACCACACCCTCGACTTATGCCCGTTTCCGCATTCCGGGAAACCTAAAACCAAAACAGGGTATAGAGAAACCGAATTCAGGTCAACATTAAACCAAACCATGGTATAGGTCGCGTTTGATAAAACTGAAAATTCAGTGCTGAAATTAAGTACTGAATTTTTTGTACTAAAAAATTTGGTATGCTACTGAATTTGTTCGTTTGAAGTACTATAATAGAATACATTTACGCTCCATTTGTTTTGATGTAAAATGTTTTCCGGTTATTGCTTTTAGCCGGAAAACATATAACCGGAAAACATTTTACATAAAAACAAACGGGATAAGGTGAAAGCATTTTCCTGAAAATATTTTACATCAAAACATACGGAGCAGTAGTGACTTTTTTTCAGTAGAACTTTCTTACATAAAGTTGCTTTTTCAGTGAAGTTGTACATTGTCAATCGCACTTAAAAAAGAAAGGAAAAAAAAAAAAAAAAAAAGGTAAAACTTCTATTTTCAGCACTTAATTAGGTTATAAACACACCCATAGATTAAACCCAGTTACAGAATAAATGGTGTTGCTTAAACCAAACAAAACATGGAATATATGTAACCCAAAGTCAGATTCAACTCAAAAGGATAAATGCTGTTCTCCGAAATCCCAAAACACTGCATATACAATATATACATATAAATATATATATATATATATATATATACAACTAAGAGGTGAGAAAACGTAGGAAACCCACCTCAACTGACTGAACAGTCCCATAAGGTTTGAACATATCATGAAGCTCAGTAATTCCACAGCTACTGGGAAGATTACAAACATAGAGTTCACAGGGTCTCGTTAGGTTCTTTGATGCCGAACCCACTTCCTCCTCTTCCTCCTCCTCTTTCACTACAATGTCTTCCTCCGCCGCAGTCCCAGCCAACGGTTCTTCCTCTTCCACAAGGGCCAACACACTGCTGCTATTCCTATTCCTATTCCTATTCCTATTCCTATTCATGTGGGTGTTGGTGGTGGTGGTGGAGGACCAGAGGAGAGAAGAAGAAGAAGAAGCAAAATGTTCAAGTGAGACTGAAAGGGCTTTTGGGAAGCGAAAGTGAATTGAAGAAGGCAAAGACGAAGAAACAAAGGGCTCAATCACTTTGGTTCTGGGTTTACATATTACAATCAAAGAAGAAGATGATGATGATGATGATGTGAAGCAAGTAGTGGCCATCATCGGACTGTGGAGGATGACTGTCAAACAAACCTAGTTCCAATTTTCTGGTTCAAAGCTGCTACTGCTACTACTACTCCTATATGATATGATATCCCTTTTCTTTCTGTACACTTCATTTATCCCTAGAATTATCTGATTCTATACATACATTATACATACATTCATTATGTACAATGGTTAATGGAGTAACATTTTGTACCCTGTACCTTACAGTTTGGATGTAATTTTATTTTGGTCTCTGTTGTTTCAATTTTATCATTTTTGTCCTAATTTTAGCTTAGGTTCTCAATATAGTTCATTCATTATTTTATTTAATTTATTTATTTTTAATTTTTGACAAATTTATGTTCAATATAGGTGTGTAAAGTATAATTTTTTTTTTAATTAAATTTACCAGTATGGCCCTAATGATACTCACGTATACATCACATGACATATTTCTATCAATTTGCTTTACATCCTATTAATTGCTCGTGTTCACTGGCACTCAGCAAAAAGAAAATGGTATGTTAAATTACAAAAGACGTTCAATTTGTTTTGATGAAAAATGAATTCTGAAAAAAAAATTCACAAAAAATATTTTAAATCAAAACAAACAGACATGAACAATTTATTTTTGGTTTCACAAATCACGTAACCATTTTTTTTTTCGCCAGGCAAAATATACTTAACCATCAAATCTAACCGTGCAATCATGCAATAAATCAGTAAGACAAACAATATCCATAGTTAAACTCAAAATTGATTTAAAAGAACAGTCAACATTTTCTCGTCCATATTTCCCCTTTCCTTTTTCTCATAAATTATCAATTATCACAATAGCTGCAGTCAAATTAAATGTTGAAAACATTTCTGCTCAACCCAAAATTGCTCACCATCCTCCCTCATTGGCTAACGCAGTGGTACAATTTTGGGGTACACAAAAATACACTCTTAAATGTTAACTCGCTGAGCTGCAGTTGCATTTGCCTGTTGAGGTTTCATGAAGTATTTTCACTATCACTTTTGTGTGAATATCCGTATTTTACTGGAACAAATATGCTATCACAATGAGAAATTTACATGTACAATTAGAGATAAATGAGGACCCAGTCATGTTGGGGTTCTTTCACAAAGAAAATGTTGGGGTTATATCACATGTGGGATAATCCCATTAATTTAGGAATTGTGATTTGGCTAGATTCCTATTGTGATTTGGTTTCCTTTATGATAGAGTTGTATTACTTGTCCAATAAGTAATGGGTTTCAAACTCTATATATATGGATGTTGTATAGGAATTTAGGAGAGCCCTTGGTGTACCAAGTTGGGGGTATGGGGGTGCATGGTCTAGGGTAAGAGAGATTAATCATTGGGGTCTTCTGTGAGGGGTGTTCATAGCGTTATAGGGATATGAGGTAGGGATGGGTATTTCTTTATCTCTGTGATTTCTCTATGTTATAGTGATTAATTGTGTCAGGTTCTTTGGGGTATTGAGTGGGGAGAGCACAAGGGTTTTGTATTTGGGTTATGGGATTTAATTCATGTAACTTGTACCATGTTTTACTCAATAGTGAAAGAATGGATCTCTCGGGTGTGGACATAGGCAGGTGTTTGGCCGAACCACGTAGAAATCTGTGTGTCTTTTCTTTGGTGTGCTTGTTTAATTACTACTCATGTGTGTGTGTTTATTTGGGGAAATTTGATTCCTCTTGTTAAATTCCCAACAAGTGGTATCAGAGCTATGGTGGTCAGATCATGGTGACAGAGGCGCACAGTGACAGTGGAGATTAGCAGCACGGTGTAAAAGATAACACAGGATGAAGAAAAAAAATTCAAATCAGTGGAGCAGCGTGCCGCCAGTGTATGGGCCATGGAAGATGACTTTGTAGCATACCTTGTGGATTTCAAGCCTTGGATGGGGGAGCAATCCGGTGTGCAAGGTATAACAAATTAAGGTTTTTGATTTGTTAGAATTTCAAGTATTTAGAGGGATTAACTATTTTACTTGAAATTTGGGTCAAAGATGCTTCCTAAGGTGTTTGGGCGCTGCGAATTCATCGGTGGGTGCAGATTTGCGATATTCTGCATGAATTGAGATTATTTTTCTTGGTGATAGATTCTATATATATTACAGCAGGTTGGGATCTAGGGCCGAAAAATAATTTTGATGTTACTGTGATTGTACCATGTTGTGTATGGTGGAGAGGTTCTCACATTCCACTTATACGGGCATTTCTCTTGGGTTGTTAGATTCCGGGTACGGTAAGTATGTGCTTCTGGAGAAAATAATTTGATGGGTTCCAAGAAGACGGGGGCAGACACAGGCGCAATTATCCGACAGAGGTAATTGTTAGGATACTGCACGTAGGAATGTTGATCAAATATTTTTGGAGCAGGTTCGCTATTTGGGTGGTGTGATATTTGACACGAGAATTTTTCTGTGCGCTCTTATGCAATACCCAAGTGTAGGTAGACGTGCAAGTAATATCTGGTAAGACCAGGTCAATCCCACAGGGAAGGTGTTGACCTATTGAATTAGACTAACCTCTAAAAAAAATAAAATAAAACGAATAAGATTGAACGATGGTGCGGAACACAAAGTTCCACAAACTAGAATTACTACTGAAGATAATTAAAATTAACTGAACAATCTAACTAGCTAATTAAAACAGTACTCTAAATTGAGAAGTTTAACTTTTAAAAGAAAGTGTTGGGATTACACGAATCCACAGTAATCTAACCATCTACCATGCATTTACCTTGAAGCACAAAGGAGTATGTAACCCACAGTTTTCCGTATTCCTCTAAAGATAGAGATTCTATGGCCCTTTCATGACCGGGACCATATCATCACAGTTAAGTTAAAATACGTGAAAGCGGTTTAATCCAATAGTTAAGACTCGCATCCTCAATGGTGTTAGCATTGAAGATAGTTTGCAAAATGTATTGAAAGAAAATGCCTTAGGGCCTTAGTTTTAAAACTGTTTTGACAGACTGAGCATTTATTTGGGACAGAATGATAACAAATCCTAAAACAAAAGGTCCTGGAATACTGCAAAGAAAATGCCTTAGGGCCTTAGTTTTAAAACTGTTTTGACAGACTGAGCATTTATTTGGGACAGAATGATAACAAATCATAAAACAAAAGGTCCTGGAATACTGCAGGGAACATCCTCAGGAATCCGAGAGTTCGATCGATCGACGCGCCTTCGATCGATCGAAGACCTTCATCCCTCAATCGATCGAACTGACTTCGATCGATTGACTGTCTCTGGTTCGATCGATCGAACTAACTTCGATCGATCGAACACAGCGATTATTCTGCTGCATGGCAGAGGCTGGAGATCACTGTTTCATCGTGTTCTCCCAACCTGGGACTACTCAGACATCGTCTGGAGTGTCAAAGATTGATTTTTAACGTAAAAGAACATTAACACCTTGTTTGGTTGTGAGTTTTTCATGAAAAATCCGAAAACTATGATTTTATAAATATTTAGCATGTAACACTATAAGACAAGCAAGTAAACTACGACTACCAAGTGCAAGATATGAATAAACACTAAATATAAAACCTGGAATGAAGAATACTCGTATTAAGCTTAAGAAAAATCCAATCCACAATGTAAAACTTCAATGAAAACCTACAAAAACAAGCAAACTCTCTATCTCTCTCTCTCTAAAACTGTTAAAACATAAAGTGGGCGTCCTCCTGGACGTGTACAATACTCCTATATATAAGCAAACCTAAGAAACTAGGGTTAAAACCCGCATCTGCTGCCTACGCAAATGTTACTGGAAATACCCCGTTCGATCGATCGAACCCCTCTCGATCGATCGAACCCTTAAGCCTCAAGCGCTTCAACTCTCTTTGAGCGATCGAACTCTCGATCGATCGAACCTTCTTAGATCGATCGAACTCCACATTTCAGCTTTGGCTTCTTTTGTTTTCATTCCAGCATTCCATTTATTCTGATGTTCATCTGTTTAGTCCACACAGCAGTAATCTGCACAAACAACAGCTAAAACAATACAACTTATCATAGATTAATCATAGTGTATAGAAATTAGCCTTGCAATGCAAATCGCAGATAAAACGGGAAGTTGTGATAAAAACTAATACAATTCTTTCCTTTAGCGCGGTTGTATTTTACAAATACCCCCGCTTTGCACAACCCCCAACTAGCTTATTGCTAGTCCCTAGTGATAAAGTGAAAATAAAATAAAATAAGAACTCCTAAACTAATACTACCATGACTAAGAAACAAAGAAAAACTAAAAACAACCTAAACTAAGATAAAAAGAAAAATCCTAACTCACTTTCGCAGGAATCGCGGTTGCATTTAGCAAATGCAACAAGCCGTTAAACCCCTAGGTTCCCCCTAGTGGACGAGTGTTGTCTCGTGAGGGTTTGCAGTGAATATACCCACAAAATTCTCCAATTTTAAGCTCAAAAAGATTTAGAATAACTTGTAGAATTCACCCTTCCATTAAATTGTTAACTAAACTCCACGATAATATAATATCCTCTATCAACCCATGAAAGAGACCCACACGCTCCCCTATATCACCAAGTAAAATATAACAAATGTATTACCATCATGCACCCGTGTGTGTGTGAAATTAACAACCATGCGTCCAACCTTATTAAGAGTTATCTAGACTATTGTACTTTGGAAAACTTGCAGTTTTAGCTCAATTCTCACATTGGTCACACTAAAAAAGAATGTCTCTCAGAAACTTGCTTTACAATGATCGCACATCGTATGAAAGCTTTGATAAGGATGATATTATGAGTGCTAATGCTTTCATACTCGACTCTATGAAAAACGGACTTTTTAAAAGTGTATAGTCTCAGGAATGGAACACTACTTACTAGAGGAGCGAAATACCGTGGATAACTCAACTCACACTTCCATGTTCAAATCAATTATTGAGAATCTTCAAGACTTTGACTTGCGGCTTTTATTTAGTAGGTAGGAGGGTTGTAGAGAAGAGTGTGCTTTTTTAGTATGTGATGGAATTTCAACTTCTCTTTTTATTCTTAATTCTTTTCTCCACCCAATCTCCCATTCATTTCATATACTCTTTTTTTATTTTTTATTTATTTATTTATTTTTTTTTATTTTTTTTTATTTTTTTATTTTTTTATTTTTTAACCTGCATTCATCATCATCATTTTTTTTTTTTTAAATCTATATGTCCCACAACTACTTTCTTCCATTTCACATACTTTGATGACTCATTCCCAACAAATATATCAAACGGCTCGATGAGGTCAAGGTATAGATCAAGGGTATGAATTCTTATGATTATATTGGAAATATTTAATTGAGGTAGGATCAGGGGTGAAATAATTCAATGAATGTAGGTGAAACTATATTAGGTAAAAGAATGGGTAAACGATGGCTTGAATCATTTTCTCAACTTTCAATTTTTAGCACTTAAGTGTTCATTGAGTTTAATTGGTAAATCCTGAACGTTCTCCTCTAACAAGCAGTCAAAACTTTAACGAAAACTGAGACTTAACAACGAATTCACGAAGTATATGCAAGAAAAGACCATTCGACAATGTATGAGAATCCCCTCAGAAATGACGACTAGCTCAATAGCTCACAAAGGGTTATTAGCCTCCACTACTTATTCTTTTTCGCACAATAATCATATTAACTCAATTTTTAAGTTTTCTACATGGCTGCCAATTAGTGCACAAAAGTGTTGGGTACATAATAGCTTTACAAATGTAATTCATTTCAGTGATATATAAAAACGCGTGGATTGGATCCATAAAAAAGATGAGAATACTACAAATGTGTCATTGTCTAATCAACAAGCAGGAGAGATTATTCAGAGTTATTCTAACAATACGATTAAAAATTTGCAAAAGTTTAACAGACTGTGTTCTCATTAAATTTAAAATATATCTAAGTGCAAAACCTGATTATTACGGGTGTATACCTATCTATTGTCTCCTACCCCCAACTGAAAACAACAAAGTCCCCAGAAGTTGATTTTCAAGAAATAAAATAGATGGGTATCACCTGTATAGAGCAAATGACAATCGCAAGCAAAGCAACCTAGCATAGAAAAGTAGAACACAATCTCCAAAACAAACAGGATCAATAAATAAGAATATACGCTAAAAATCATGATCCAACAAACTAAACCACTGTAATATGAACATAATAAAATACAAACAGAGATACATAATGTCCATACAAAAACCAACTAACCACAACCAAAACCACCAACATATATCCAACCAACCAAAAATACATAACTACCACCTCCCCAACTAAAACTAATCGACCCCAGACGGCGTATCATCGGCTATATCAGAAGGGATGTCGATGGGAGTAGGCGGTAATATGGTAGTAGCAGGGGCGGCAGCAGATGGCTCGGAAGCAGCGGTGGAAAAAGGATCAGCAGCCTCAGAATCCGGGGCCGCATCAGATGATGGAACAGTGGTAGGTGGTGCAGACGGGGTCGTCGATGGATGCGGAGTAGAATGAACAGTTGACTCAACCCCAATCTGAATCAAAATGGACTCCAGTAAAGTCTGGAGATGGTCTATCCTGCCCTCGAGTCGAATCCTGGCCTCTCTCTCCTCCAATAGTAGCTCGTGAACTGTCGGGAGAGGCACAGAAGAAGAAGACTCTCCCTGGGCCTAAGTCTGCGACCGCTGTCGCAGCTCAAACTGCCGAACCGCAGCAACTGGATCATCCTCATCATCATCCGAATCAAGCTCCTCCACCTCAGTAGGTGTCCCTGAAGCTCCCGCCTCCGTGTCTGACCCACCACGCCTCTTCTTCCTCCCCCTCACCCTCGCTTTCCCTTTCCCCTTTCGCTTCCTCTTCTGGGCGTCGGAGCGGCGAGCAGCCGCCTCGCTAAATCTGCGGGGAGAAGGGCGAACATCATCGCCAGCAAGCACGGGGAAACCGGCATCAGCCATAACCCTATGAATCGCCCAAGCACCCTTCAGGTGCTTCTTGGACGAGATATAACGGGTGGGGTGGACCATAAAATCAATATATAGGCGTGGTATACAAACTGGCTGTCCCGTCCCCACTACATATAAGACTCGCGCATACCAAGCCGCGATCTTCTCTCGATAGGAAGTCACTAGGAGGCAGTTGCTGAGGACCAAGTGGATCATATGGTAGCCATCAGTGAGAAAATGGTCCTCGATCAAAGCATCGCCATCCCAAGACGGAACGGCGCCTCCAGTGAGCTCCCGGATAATAGTGGATGGTGGGGTCACTGGTGAATCAGGCCGGTGGGGGCAAACATAATCTGGTACCTCTGGTACCCCCAACGCGGCTGAAACGGTGGCTGGACTGATAATGAATGAGCGACTCCGGAAGAAGGCATGGTAGGTGAATGGGGCAACCGGGTCGCTGATCATAGTCGCACAAGCACCGCGAATCCAGGATAGATTGACACTCTTGGCCAATGAAAGGAGATGGAACCAGTGCGGCATAGAGCGGATCCGTGTAAGGAACCATGGGCTCTCTGTCCAGATATGCTCAATAGGGCGCTCGACCATCACCATCCTCGTCTGAAAGTGTGGCTCGTACCACAACCTATCCTCGTCATTCCGGAACCCATGTGCGGGTACCGGATCTGGTATAATACGGCTGAGGGGCTTAGACTTATGGTAGCCCGTCACTGGATTCATCGCAGCAACCCTGGAAATAAGACACAACATAATACAGATAAGAACGGGGAGAAAAAGAATTAAAACTGCCACTGCTTGGGTTCGATCGATTGAACTGGGTTCGATCGATTGAACTGGAGTAGACTTCGATCGCTTGAACATTGTTCGATCGATCGAACATCTCCCCTTCGATCGCTTGAATGCAGTTCGAGCGATCGAACACAGCGGTGTGCAAAGATCGCAGAAACGAAAAAGAAACAACAGTTACACTAATCAAAAGAAGATCCTAAGACCAAGGGGACACCCCCTTGGGATTTTCTAACACGAATATTAAGGAAAAGGAAGACACAACAAGTGGGCCCTACCTTGATGTCGAACACGCAGTGGAGATGCAGGGGATGATGATATGACGGTGAGGATGATCAGAGGGGTGATCAGGGCGCCTTATTGAATGCAAGGGTACGAAAATTGCCGAGTCGCCCCCTCCTCTGTGCTCGAACACAAAAATTCCAGAATTCAATGGGAAACATGAACCACATCACACCCAACTATCAGAAACCATTCTGGACATGCAGAGAGACTGAAAAGCAGTTGACGTACAAGCATGCATGCTAGAAATTCATCCTCAGAATAGAAAATTGCAATTTTATATAAAAATAAAACTTTATAAGTGCATCCAAATTGCAACATAATTATCCCCAACTGTGGTTAAAACCTTATTTAACTAAAGAAATCCAAAAAAATAAAATTACAACTAAAACTAATAACATTTTGTCAAGGATTACATTCCAGTTGATAAACAAAAGATGAAAATGAACGGAAACAACTGAAATGCAGCACTAATCTTCGAGTATAAAGATTTCCTCTTCTACAATCTCTTCATAACTCGCCGAATCGTCAGAAGTGAAGTCCAAACTCGATGATTCCCTTTCCCAGAACAATCGAAAAGCAGCAAGGACATCATCAAACAAGTCTGGCGTCTCCACAGAATTGAAAGCCCATGCAAGAGGTGATTCGGATGGAGACAAGGATAAAGGAGTGTGATTTCGCAACGGACTGTCCTCTTGCGGCGGAGTGTGTGGGGGCCTTATGTAGGGCCCAAGACCATGAATCAGTTGATGTGGGAGGAATACCGGAATACCATTTAGGAACATAGTGACAATCCTGGACAAAAGACAACAAACTGAAATTAAAATAACAAAACACAAGAAACACGAATTAACACAAAAAAGAAAAACAAAGAATAGAAACAAAAATACAAAGGAATGTGACAAGTTCCAACCTCACTATTGGCATAGGTTCCCATAATGCACTGGCTGGTAATGGGCATTGGAGCCTAAATAGCAGGTAGCTCAGGTGCACGTAGCGGTATGGGACCAACTCAGGAACAAGGAAATCGTCCACGAAAACAAAGACGGCATTGTGGCGATCTGGGACGACATCCTGAAGGTCATGATCCTCCCATGGCTCCCACATATCATCATTTTCCCACTGGGCCATGAGTGCATCATCCACCATTCGTCCCATGTACAAGTCTTCTTCTTCCTCCACCTCATCGTCATCCTGAAATCCCATATTTTTGTATGGATTGATGTCCAGGAGGGCTGGTGGATATGGAATGTACCCTTGAGTAGCATCAATAAGAGAGTGAGCTTCAGGATCTTGATGAAGCAAAGGGCAGGGTATGAGTTCACCCTCAGTCCAAGTGCCACAGCGACATTCTGAATCAGCCCAAGAACCGACAGAATGAACATCATCACCTCGCATCTACGCACCTGCAACAGAATGGTTTAAGGTATAATGGATTAGAACTAGATCACGAACACGAAATAAAGAACGAAAACCAAAAAGAAACAAAAGAGAGAGAAACTAACATGCAAGGAAAGAAAAGAAATACAACAACAATTGGACTTCACTTTGGATTTTTAATCATGAGAATAGCTGGGCTCATCCAGCTGGATGTGCTCAACTTCAGTGTGGAAGTTCTCCAAGAACGGTTTCAATCTTTGGCCATTGACCTTGAAACAATCATCGTTCTTTGGGTTGACAATCTCAACCGCCCCATGTGGAAAAACAGTTTTTACGATGAACGGGCCTGTCCACCGGGAACGGAGTTTTCCTGGGAAAAGGTGGAGGCGAGAGTCATACAGCAAGACTTTCTGCCCCGGCTCAAATGATTTACGAAAAATTGTACGATCATGGTGAGCCTTCAACTTTTCCTTATGTAACTTTGCAGAGTCATACGCATCTCGTCGTATTTCCTCTAGCTCTGCAAGTTGGAGCTTGCGTAGCTGACCTCCCTCTTGAATATCAAAGTTCAATGAGCGCGTTGCCCAGTAAGCTTTATGTTCAATTTCAACAGGAAGATGGCAAGCTTTCCCGTAAACCAATCTGTACGGGGACATACCAAGATTCGTCTTATAGGCAGTACGGTATGCCCATAACGCGTCTGTCAATTTGTATGCCCAGTCTTTTCGATTGGAACTAACCGTCTTCTCGAGAATATGCTTGATTTCTCGGTTAGCCAATTCTGCTTGCCCATTAGACTGGATGATAGGCAAGAGCGATCTTATGATGGACTCCGTATTTCTTGAGAAGTGACTCCAAGGGCCTATTGCAGAAATGCTTGCCTTGGTCACTTAGTAAAGTTTTCGGAGTACCAAAACGAGACAGAATGTGCTCTCTTAGAAATGACATGACCGTTCTATGGTCATTTCGTCTCGTTGGTATCGCTTCTACCCATTTCGATACATACTCGACAGCAAGGAGTATGTATTCACAGTTGTTAGACTTGGGAAATGGGCCCATAAAATCTATGCCCCAACAATCAAATATCTCAATTGTGATGATAGGGGTTAAAGGCATAGAATTCCTTTTAGAAATGGTTCCAAGCTTTTGACAGCGTTGGCATGTCTTGCAAAAGGAATAAGCATCTTTGAAGACTGTGGGCCAGTAAAAATCGCTTTGTAGGACTTTTTGTGTGGTCTTTTGTGACGCGAAGTGGCCGCCGCATGCCTCAGAATGGCATGACGCTAATATTACGGTTATATCCTCGTTGGGGACGCAGCGCCTGATGACCTGGTCAGCACAGTACTTGAACAAGTAAGGGTCATCAAAGAAGAAATGGCGCGCAAACGAAAGGAACCGTTTCCTATCTTGGTTCGACCAATGAGTTGGTGTTTCTCCCGTGACGAGGTAGTTTACAATATCAGCATACCAAGGCAGACTACTTACTGCCAGTAGCTGTTCGTCTGGGAACTCGTCCTTAATGGATTGGGATTCAGTATTGTCAACAAAAGTTAACCGAGACAAATGATCCGCAACCACATTCTCTACTCCTTTCTTATCTTTGATTGTTAGATCAAACTCTTGGAGTAAGAGTATCCAGCGAATAAGCCGTTGTTTAGCGTCTTTCTTTGACAAAAGATACTTGAGGGCCGAATGATCTGTAAAGCAGACGATTGGCGACCCTATCAGGTAAGACCTAAACTTGTCCAGAGCGAATACTACGGCCAGCAGCTCCTTTTCAGTAGTAGTGTAATTCATCTGAGCTTCATTTAAAGTTCGGCTGGCATAGTGTAATACCCCGTATTTTCAATAAATATTTAATGCAGAGAGATTCTATATACTTCACTTGACCATTCAAGAAATTTCATCTTCGATCGATCGAAGCTAGTTCGAGCGATCGAGACCCTTCATTTCAAGCGATCGAACCCTTTTCGAGCGATCGAAACCCTACCGACATAAATTTAATACGTGGTCCCTACTCCAATCGATCAAACCCTCTTTCAATCGATCTAACTGACCGATCTGAGTTCGATCGATCGAGCATCCTTCGATCGATCGAGAATGTAATTATCAGAATTTCCAATTTCTGAGCAAATGCAGCCACCTGCACCCCATCCTCTCCTATATATACACTGCATTCGTGTGTGTGGTGGGTTTGCTGAACCCTTGTAGCAAGAGAGAGTTGAGAGTGTGTGTGCTTGTGTGTTGGTATACATATATATACACATACCTTCATATATCTATATATATATATATACACACACATATCTATATATATAAACTCAGCAGAGGAGAAGAAGAAGAACAGAAGAAGAAGAACAGAAGAAGAAGAAGAAGAAGAACAAGAGAGAGACAGAGACGGAAGGAGAAGAGAAAGAGAGAGAGGCCGCCATTAAAGCTTCGGAGATAAAGCTTACCCAATCGCGCCCTTACGACTTGTGGTGAGTTCCAAACTCACTCGGTATCGTAATTATGATGTTTTACATATTCTGGACGTATTAATTATAACCCAAACACCCCTAGCACGTTCTGCACGTTCACTGGCAGAATCTGTAGAAGACGAAGTTCGACCGATCGAACTGAGTTCGAGCGATCGAACATCACTGATCCCAATCGATCGAACTGAGTTCAATCGATCGAGACTACCTTCACTTCGAGCGATCGAGAAGACCTCAATCGATCGAACAACACTTTTGTCGAGCGATCGAGAAGACCTCAATCGATCGAACAGCACTTTCTTTGATCGATCGAAAAGACTTCAATCGATCGAACAGCACTTTCTTCGAGCGATCGAGAGGACCTCAATCGATCGAACCGAGCAGAACATGAATGTATTCCTTTCAGTTTATAATGCATAGTGCGTAGTTGTTTAATTGCGGTTCCATGTTCCTATTATGCGATATTATGGATTTCGGAGGTAATGGGATACGATAATGAGATTGAGATAACATGGTGAGTAACGTAGTCGGGTTCGGAACGCTAGTAATAGTACGACGCGATAACGTAGTAAGTTGGAGATGATAATACTGGGTAGTATTGGATAAGTGAGAAATGAGTCAGTAAGAGGAATTGTATGTTCAAAGTTGTGTGTGTCGAGCTGATGATTCGCTCAGGTTGAATCCGATAAGTGTATGTCAAGGATTTGATCAGGATCGTGAGAATTATGGGTGCACAGTACTCGCAAGAGTTCTTAAAAGCGGTGAACAGTAAGAGTTCTTAAAAGCGGTGAACAAGAGTAGATGTGGCACGCCCATGATTTGAATTACCAGAGCTGTGTATGTATCGTACTCGCAAGCGTTCTTAAAAGCGGTGAACAGTAAGAGTTCTTAAAAGCGGTGAACAAGAGTATGGGTACATCCATGGACCAGTCGTTATATGAGAACGATGTATGGGTGCTCGCAAGAGTTCTTAAAAGCGGTATAGCGGTGAACAAGAGCACTGGTATGTTGTGCTGATATAATCAGTTCGAGATAGTCAGTTGGGTATTGTGAAATCAGTCTTAGAGTGGGAGTCGATAAGAATCGATTAATGATATGTCTGAAGAAATGAATGAGGAATATATATATTTAGTATCACTGTCTTACACTGTTCATAATGGTAATTATGTCAAATCTATGAGACTGTGTTAGTTAGTGCTCACTCAGCTTTCAACAAGCTGACGGCCTTTATTGCCTGGACATTCCCCGTCCAGACTACCCTGTCCTTTACAATGCAGATGACAGAACATATGGTAATAACTATTATCCTGAAGGGAGTTACGCAGAGGATGGCCCCACTGATGCCGGTCAGGCTGATGACTATCCGTACGCCAGCTGAAGACCTGAAGATAGATAGTAGTTTATGTTACTACTTTTCTTTTACTGTTGTACTTTGTAGTTAACGGGTACTTGGGCATATGTTGTCTCCAGACCTGTTGTGATCCTGTGGACCGTACTCTGATGTTTGTAATAGATAGAACCGTGTTTATATTTCAGTTGTTTTACTGTTCCTGTTTGGACTAGTACTGTGTGGTGTGGATTATCAGTGACTTTCACTTGTCATTCCCTATGGACCCATAAAGGAAATTTATTTTTCTCTATTTATGCTGCTCCGGGGCGTGACAAATAGTATATCACATATGGCTTATTGTCCTTTCTTTGGCCTAGGACTGCGCCAATGGCGTAATCACTAGTATCGCACATTAATTCAAAAGGCAAACTCAAGTCGGGTGCCTGTATTATGGGTGCGGAGGTGAGGAGATCTTTTAGATCCTCAAAGGACTTTTGGCAACTCTCCGACCACTCGAAAGGTGCATCTTTGACAAGAAGTTGACAAAGGGGTCGAGAGATTGCACTGAAGTTCTGGATAAATCGACGATAAAAACATGCATGCCCCAAGAACGAACGAATGTCTCGCACTGTACGGGGGACAGGTAAATTTGAGATTATGTCGATTTTAGCCTTATCCACTTGGATTCCTTCATCAGATATTATGTGGCCGAGGACTATTCCCTTGGTCACCATGAAGTGACACTTCTCCCAATTCAAGACTAGGTGTTTGTCCTCACACCTCATTAAAACCTGCTCGAGATTGCTAAGGCAATCTTCGAAGCTATGGCCGAATACTGAAAAATCATCCATGAAAACTTCAAGGATGTTTTCGACCATGTCACTGAATATACTCAGCATGCACCGCTGAAAGGTAGCCGGTGCATTGCATAGGCCAAACGGCATTCGTCGGTAGGCAAAAGTACCGAATGGACACGTGAACGTGGTTTTCTCCTGATCTTCAGGAGCAATCTCAATTTGATTATATCCACTATATCCATCCAAGAAGCAGTAATACTTGTGACCCGCCACACGTTCTAGCATTTGATCCATGAATGGCAAAGAAAAATGGTCCTTTCGGGTCACAGTATTTAACTTCCTGTAGTCAATACACATCCTCCATCCAGTGGGGACGCGTGTTGGTACCAATTCACCATCTTTGTTCGGGATGACCGTTATGCCCGCTTTCTTTGGAACTACTTGGGTAGTTTTGACCCAAGGACTATCAGATATCGGATATATCATCCTAACATCAAGTAGTTTAAGCACTTCCTTTTTAACTACTTCTTGCATGTTGGGATTCAGACGCCTTTGCATTTTCCTTGAGGGTTTAGCGTCTTCCTCCAGATATATCTTATGCGTGCATATGGATGGGCTTATGCCTTTGAGGTCAGCAATTGTCCATCCTATAGCATCCTTATGCTTGGTAAGCATTTCCACTAGCTTACTTTCCTGTTCATGAGTTAAAACAGATGAAATGATCACAGGATAAGTTTTTCCAGTCCCTAGGAATGCGTATTTTAGCTCTTTGGGAAGCTCCTTCAATTCTAACTCCGGAAACTGGAAACTAGAGGGCATTACCAACTTGGTTTTAGGAGGCAGTGGTTCATATGGCATTACCCACATGCAATCAGCTCTATCCTCCTCTATCGTATCCATCATAAGACATGTCTGGTTCAGGTCAGCATCCAATGGGGTGGATTCTGCAGATTGATAAATATCGCCAAATTGAGTCATCACAACTTCCAAAGGATCTTTATAGTCGACCAAGTCAACTTCATCTTCAATGACCGTGTCTATATAATGGATTTCTTCCTCATCATCGTATTCCTCAGGTCGGGGATTAGAAAAGATCTTGATATTCAACGTCATGTTCCCGAATACGATAGTCATGATACCAGATCTAATCTTGATTGTGGCATCAATGGTGTTGAGGAATGGACGTCCAAAAATAACCGGGATATGTGCACCAGGATTAGACACAGGTTCTGTGTCCAATATAACGAAATCAACCGGAAAGACAAAAGAGTCTATTTGGACAAGGACGTCCTCCAATACCCCTCTAGGGTACTTCACAGATCTGTCTGCCAATTGCAACGCGACTCGGGTGGGTTTGAGTTCACCCAACCCTAGCTGTTTATAGACTGAATAAGGCAGCAGATTTACGCTTGCTCCTAGATCAAGGAGTGCGTTATCTATCTTTTGATTCCCAATTCTGCATGAGACAGTAGGTGTACCGGGATCTTTGAGTTTTGGAGGCAACTCATTTTGAATGATCGCACTGGCTTGGCATGCGACATACGCATGTTTCTTCACGCTTTGCCTCCTCTTGACCGTGCATAGATCTTTGAGATACTTAGCATAGGCCGGCACTTGCTTGATAGCATCTAGGAGTGGAAGGTTAATATTAACTTGCTTAAACAATTCCAGAAACTCCTGATTCTTCGTCTCATTCTTGGGTTTCTTCAACCGTTGAGGATAAGGTGCAGGAAAGGGGCATTTTGGTGGTTCCTCCTTAACAGACTCCTTCCCAGGCCTTCGCTCAACTTTTTCCTCTACTCTAGGAGCTTCAATGTTTGCCTTGATTGGTTCGTCATTAGTAGACGGCTCCTCCTCTTGAGTAGATGGTAGCTCAACTTCTTCATCCACCACTTCCTCCTCTTTGTATACTTTGGGAGTGGACAGAGGCATGCTTTTCTCTATGATTTTTCCACTTCTCAGTGTAGTCACAGCTTTAGCATGTTCTTGATTGTTAGGACCATTGTTATGTCCCTTGGGGTTCTGAAGTGGTTGGGCAGGGAATGTTCCTCATGAGCCTTCTTGCCGTGCATCTATCCTCTCTAATGTAGCAGACATTCTACTCATCATTTGGATGAGTTGCTGCGTTAGATTGGCATTAGCAAGTGGCTCTTCTTCTTGTACCTTCTTGTGCGGTGGCACATAGGTATTGGTTTGTGGTGCATTGGAGGGTTGAGCTTGATTGTAATTATTGGTTCTGTTTTGATTGTAATGCTGGGCTGGCTTATTGTTTTGCCCTTGATATTGATTATTGTTGTAGGGCTGCTGTTGATATTGATTTTGGGCCCCAGCATTATTTCTCCAATCAAAACCGGGGTGATTCCATCTATTGTTACTTTGAAAGTTATTGTTGGAATTCCCCGCCCCTCGAAAACCTTGCATGGCATTCATTTCTATAGGGGCTTGCTCTTGAAAATATGGCACATTAGGACAATATTGAGTTGTATGTCCCAACATGTTGCATGTGCCACATGGTTCTTCAGGCATGACTTGCCTAGAGCTCTCTCCTTTCATGCTTAACTCCTCTACCTTCTTTGCTAGCTCTGCATACTTAGTCATGAGGTGATCTTCATTGGTTAGCTGGTATAGGCTTTTCTCCTCTACACAAGATATCTGTGAGCGTGAGATATTGTCAGAATTTGACCATTCATGAGCGTATTCAGCTAACCATTCGAAATGGGCTTCGGCCTCTTCAGTGTTTTTACGCAGAAATGGTCCAGAGCTCATTGTTTCCACCAACTTCTTTGTTTCACCATTCAATCCCTGATAAAAGAAGCTGATAGTTCGCCATTTCTCAAACCCATGGTGTGGGCACGAGAGAAACAAATCTTTGAAACGCTCCCACGCTTGTGTGAAGGTTTCATTGCTCTTTTGTTTATAGGAATTGATTTGACGCTGAAGATCTGTGGTCATGTGAGTAGGATAGAATTTCTTCAGAAACGCGGTGCTCATCGCATGCCAGGTGAAAATTGAATTAGGTTTTAGGGAGTGGAGCCACGCCTTCGCTTTATCTTTCAAAGTGAAAGGGAATAGCATTAGATGCGTCACCTCCCTAGGACAAGTTTGCGAGAATGTTTTGCAAACATCCTCGAAATCGGTGACATGTAAATACGCCTTCTCGCTTTCCATCCCATGAAAAGTGGGAAGCAATTGAATCATCCCATTGCGAAACTGGAATTCGCCATTATGCGGTGGGATTTGAATGCAAGAGGGCGTAGGTGCATGTTCTGGTTGCATGAGATCGCAAAGAGGACGGAGTGCCTCATCAATTGGTACCACAACATTGTCACCATTTTCACTCTGATGATCATCCATTGATGCAGTTGGAGTGGCTATTGGGTTGATGGAGCTTTCAGAGTCAGACAGGTAGAAAGGATTTCCAAAAATTCCTTCAATAGAATTCTCGGACATGAACTAGGAGAGTCCCTAGGGTGAGAACTTACCCAAAAGAACTGAAAAGAAGAGAAAATAAAAAAAAGAAAGAGATGAAGAGAGACTGAGGTAATCTAAGGAATTGATCGTCGCCTTCCCCGGCAACGGCGCCAAAAACTTGACACGAGAATTTTTCTGTGCGCTCTTGTGCAATACCCAAGTGTAGGTAGACGTGCAAGTAATATCTGGTAAGACCAGGTCGATCCCACAGGGAAGGTGTTGACCTATTGAATTAGACTAACCTCTAAAAAAAATAAAATAAAACGAATAAGATTGAACGATGGTGCGGAACACAAAGTTCCACAAACTAGAATTACTACTGAAGATAATTAAAGTTAACTGAACAATCTAACTAGCTAATTAAAACAGTACTCTAAATTGAGAAGTTTAACTTTTAAAAGAAAGTGTTGGGATTACACGAATCCACAGTAATCTAACCATCTACCATGCATTTACCTTGAAGCACAAAGGAGTATGTAACCCACAGTTTTTCGTATTCCTCTAAAGATAGAGATTCTATGGCCCTTTCATGACCGGGACCATATCATCACAGTTAAGTTAAAATACGTGAAAGCGGTTTAATCCAATAGTTAAGACTCGCATCCTCAATGGTGTTAGCATTGAAGATGGTTTGCAAAATGTATTGAAAGAAAATGCCTTAGGGCCTTAGTTTTAAAACTGTTTTGACAGACTGAGCATTTATTTGGGACAGAATGATAACAAATCCTAAAACAAAAGGTCCTGGAATACTGCAAAGAAAATGCCTTAGGGCCTTAGTTTTAAAACTGTTTTGACAGACTGAGCATTTATTTGGGACAGAATGATAACAAATCCTAAAACAAAAGGTCCTGGAATACTGCAGGGAACATCCTCAGGAATCCGAGAGTTCGATCGATCGACGCGCCTTCGATCGATCGAAGACCTTCATCCCTCAATCGATCGAACTGACTTCGATCGATTGACTGTCTCTGGTTCGATCGACCGAACTAACTTCGATCGATCGAACACAGCGATTATTCTGCTGCATGGCAGAGGCTGGAGATCACTGTTTCATCGTGTTCTCCCAACCTGGGACTACTCAGACATCGTCTGGAGTGTCAAAGATTGATTTTTAACGTAAAAGAACATTAACACCTTGTTTGGTTGTGAGTTTTTCATGAAAAATCCGAAAACTATGGTTTTATAAATATTTAGCATGTAACACTATAAGACAAGCAAGTAAACTACGACTACCAAGTGCAAGATATGAATAAACACTAAATATAAAACCTGGAATGAAGAATACTCGTATTAAGCTTAAGAAAAATCCAATCCACAATGTAAAACTTCAATGAAAACCTACAAAAACAAGCAAACTCTCTATCTCTCTCTCTAAAACTGTTAAAACATAAAGTGGGCGTCCTCCTGGACGTGTACAATACTCCTATATATAAGCAAACCTAAGAAACTAGGGTTAAAACCCGCATCTGCTGCCTACGCAAATGTTACTGGAAATACCCCGTTCGATTGATCGAACCGCTCTCGATCGATCGAACCCCTCTCGATCGATCGAACCCTTAAGCCTCAAGCGCTTCAACTCTCTTTGAGCGATCGAACTCTCGATCGATCGAACCTTCTTAGATCGATCGAACTCCACATTTCAGCTTTGGCTTCTTTTGTTTTCATTCCAGCATTCCATTTATTCTGATGTTCATCTGTTTAGTCCACACAGCAGTAATCTGCACAAACAACAGCTAAAACAAGACAACTTATCATAGATTAATCATAGTGTATAGAAATTAGCCTTGCAATGCAAATCGCAGATAAAACGGGAAGTTGTGATAAAAACTAATACAATTCTTTCCTTTAGCGCGGTTGTATTTTACAAATACCCCCGCTTTGCAATATTAATCCCAAAATTGCGGAGGAATCTAATATTGTTGCTGAATCACACACAGCGGTTGAGAGAAATGTGGATGGTTTGTGTCATCTAGTTGGTAGAGTTATACTCCCAAGATCTCGATGAAAATTTCTTATATAAGTGAGTGCGTGGATGGCTTGTTCACGGTTCAGACGATGGTGAGAGGAAATCCTGCTTTGGGAAAAAGAGGGATCGAGGCTCTTCTCTAGTGGAGTTAATGCTTATAATTAACTTGGGGCAGTTGCACATGTATTGGCCGCGGTTTGATGAATCGGGGATGTTGAGACCATATTGATTCGGGGTGTGCACGCTGGTACGGAAGACGGTCAATGGCAAACGGTTACAAAGTCGTCAACTTTGTGGGTGCTCCGGTTGAGAGGGTGCTGAACATGTGTGATAGAATGGTTGGACAGTTTCCCCACAAGTGATAGAGGGGGTGATTGTTGGGATTATATCACATGTGGGATAATCCCATTAATTTAGGGATTGTGATTTAGCTAGATTCCTATTGTGATTTGGTTTCCTTTATGATAGAGTTGTATTACTTGTCCAATAAGTAATGGGTTTCAAACTCTATATATATGGATGTTGTATAGGAATTTAGGAGAGCCCTTGGTGTACCAAGTTGGGGGTATGGGGGTGCATGGTCTAGGGTGAGAGAGATTAATCATTGGGGTCTTCTGTGAGGGGTGTTCATAGCGTTATAGGGATATGAGGTAGGGATGGGTATTTCTTTATCTCTGTGATTTCTCTATGTTATAGTGATTAATTGTGTCAGGTTCTTTGGGGTATTGAGTGGGGAGAGTACAAGGGTTTTGTATTTGGGTTATGGGATTTAATTCATGTAACTTGTACCATGTTTTACTCAATAGTGAAAGAATGGATCTCTCGGGTGTGGACATAGGCAGGTGTTTGGCCAAATAGAAATCTGTGCGTCTTTTCTTTGGTGTGCTTGCTTAATTACTGCTCATGTATGTGTGTTTATTTGGGGGAATTTGGTTCCTCTTGTTAAATTCCCAACAGAAAATTAAAGCAAGAGCCCCAAATTCTGAAAGGGGTGAAGTGAATTGAAATGATCTCAAGCCTCCTCGGCAAGCAAAGAACAAAACAAAGAAATTAATGTTAACTCATGCACCATAATACTGATTTAAAGAAATGCTGCACATTCTGGTCGCACTTAAGATGTTCTGCACTCACATTTCATATAGCATGAAAGATGAACAATGAACATTCACCCAATACACAATATACATTTGCGATTATGAAAATAACTAAAACAGCTCTTCATTTCTAGAACTACTTAAGAACTAATAACTCTAGTTTACAATATAAATCATGTAAAATTGAGAATTTAAACTGTACAAATTAACCATGTTAATGTGAATCAAAGGACTACAGGAATCAAAGAGTAGTTCCCGAGCCTTGTTAATACTTATGTAATACCCTGTATTTTGGTATATTAATAAGACCTGGTATTTCATTTCTATACTCGTATAACTTTCTCTTCCTTTTGGTGAATTTTGATACCAATCGATTGATAAGTTTTCCCAATCGATTGACACTTTTCAGATACCAATCGATTGACATGTTCCCAATCGATTGACATTCTACCGACTAAAAGTGATGACGTGTCAACATCCCAATCGATTGCCATCTTCTTCAATCGATTGACATCAAATATCTGTCTTCAATCGATTGACATAGAGTCCAATCGATTGACATAAGCTGAGAAACATTTTCTTCTTTCCTTCAGCTTTAAACGTGTGGCACACTTAACCCTTATATATACTTGCTCATTTGTGGCCTTGGGCCAAGTTTTGGCAGCCTTGAGAGAGAGAGATGCATACTCTCTCTTATATATATATACATACACATATATATTGTATATATATATTACACACACACACTCTCGGGTGGAGAGAAGGAGAAGAAGAAGAGGAGGAGGAGGAGACCAGAGAGAGAACAGAGACGGACAGAGAAAGAGAGAGCAGAGAAGAAAGAGAGAGAGAGAGAACTCACCATAACCGCCGCCGCGGAGCTCGGGACACCGTTAACGGAACGCCGGGAGAGGTGAGTTTATTAACTCACTCAAAGAGGTTTGTTTTGTGATGTTTATGTGTGTATAATAACGTGCATGAGGAGGAAAGAGAACCCCAACGTTTTTATAATAAAACCAGCAGTTTTGAGGAAGAAGACAGAGTTCAATCGATTGACAATAGAGTTCAATCGATTGATATATCAATCGATTGACATTATTTCCAATCGATTGACATTATTTCCAATCGATTGACATTATTTCAATCGATTGACATAAGTCCAATCGATTGACATTATTTCCAATCGATTGAGTAAGAGCAGAATGTTGTTTATCTATTATTATATGTTATGAGCTGATTGTAATGTACCCAAGCTGTTAATGGCTGTACCATATGTGATATTGGATATGTGCTTAGTCAACATGATACTACGTAAGCCTTATATGATGTTTATGTTAATGTTACAAGATGAACTGTTTATTATTTACTGTCGATATGAGATGCTCTAATGGTTAAGTAACTGCCATATGTTATTGACAAACTGAATAGTAGAATGGACACGACAGCATGTTAATAATCAGTAACGATAGATATGTTGAATACAGAGCATGTGGTATTTCCTGTACTTAGTATATGAGCATTTCACAACATGTGTCAGCATGCATGGGATAGTGATGTGACGAGGTAAGAGAATCTGATGAGAAATGGGATATTGATATGAAGAGATGAGAAGATATGATGAGAAATGGGATATGTGATTTATATGGAATAATGAGATATGTGTACTTTGGGATCCGTGGGATCAACGGCTGACGAGTCGGGTGGACGTGGGATGGTTAGAGTTCCTAGTGCGCCTCTCGCTGTTGAAGACGTCCAGTGATGCGTATGCACTGTTGAAGACGTCCAGTGTACCGTTGAAGACGTCCGGCTAGTGCTCTAATGTATTCTCAGCTGTGTAGACGACCAGTGAGGGTATACGCATCGTTGAAGACGTCCGATGTGCCGTTCTATTGTTTACAGATAGGTGGTACCGTGTAGACGACCGGTAACCCTATCAAGGGATTGTGGGATCTATTGCTTAGTCGGGTGATTCCGATTGGCATTACTGTATCGACGAATGGTTTTCAGATTGGTATTATGGTATCAATGTATGGATACAGAGATGGATAGATGTATGAATGTGAGTACGAATATGATGAGATAAATGTTCAGTCGTGGATTCAGCGTCCCGACGTAAAGGTAGATGCATGAGTGGTTGCACGGTTACACGCATGGATTTGGTGAATACGTGATGAGATATGTTATACCATGATGTTTATCCTTTTCATTACTTAATATGATTTCTGTTATTATTGATTCATGCATAGTTTAATGAGACCTCTGCTATGTCCGTGAGTGACGTCATTGATAAGAGATTAACCGCATTTTAAGATGCTGAACAATAACGGTGAGGAGTGTTGTTTAATGTACTCACTCAGCTTTGTATTCAAAGCTGATGGCGTTAATGCCCTGGACATTCCAATGTCTAGGGATTTGTAGGTCTTGAAGACTGAAGACTGATAGTTCTGCCAGACTTGGAGCTGAAGGCTGGAAGACGAAGATGTGCTGCTTTATATAGTTAGTTTGTATATCTGTTGTTGTTATTGTTATAGGCCTGAGACTATAAGCCAGCTGTTGTAATAGTTTTAGTAGACTTTTATAATTGGTACTTGGGCATCTGTTGCTTCCAAACCTTTTATAGTTTCCGCTGTAGCCTCTGAATTATGTTAATAAGATATGTTCTATGATAGCATCCTCCCTATCGTGGTGTTTATTGGTTTGAGTAGATGACAACGCGGTTATTCACCCGTCATTCCCTATGGACCCATAAAGGAAATTTATTTTTCTCTATTTATGCTGCTCCGGGGCGTGACAGGATTTTTGGTATCAGAGCCTAGGTTCAGTTGTTAACCGCTTGTCTTTTGTGATTAGAACCTGAGTTCTAAGGTAATATCGGTAGCATGAGGATTAGCTGAGATGAGATAGAACTGTTGTCTTGTCACACAGATAAGAGGTTGGAAGAATCCATCTGAGGATGTTTCTTTGGAAGATAGTAACTGTTGGAACCAATAAGAATATGGATAGTTGACTTCACGGAGAACAGGCGTTGAGAGTTAGTTGTGGTTGTGGAGATCCTATATATATATAGAGCCGTTGGATGTTAGACACTGACAAATTCCTGAGCGATGTCGGAACAGTCAGTATGTCCTAGAAGTAGAAAGAAGTTAAGGATAAGATTATCCTGTTACCTTAAGCCTCATGTTAGTTGAGTGGTCTCACATGTTAGTTGAGCAGTACTTGTAGCTTGGAACCTGAGAATAGAAATAGAATGTTTAAGATTTGACGTTGAGCGTAGAAGTTGTAGTTTCTTCTTGAGCATAGATACATTTGAGCATACCTGGTAGGTAGACTGACCTCTGTGGTTATATTATTATATTCGTATTTCTTGATGTGATCGTATTATATAGTGGTACTATATATATGTTACCGCATGTTCTTGCTTGAGCTGTAAGATAGAATGCGTCTGACCGAATAGATTTTCATTTGTAGGTAGCAACATTGAACCCTACCAGCACTCGCTATGGTTAGGACGACTCGAGGAAACCCGGGCCAGCTGAATGGAGTACCTGAATTAGTACCTCCTGAGATAGATCCAACAGGAATGGTCGGAGTTTTCATCCGTCGCATGGAACAAGTTATCAATCATGCAGATCGTATCATCGGCAATGGAGCACCAGTACGCCAAACAAGAGTTAAGTTGCTAAAGGAATTTCGTGCTCTTCAACCAGGAACCTTTACCGGATTAACAGGAGCATGGCAAGCTGAGCAATGGATTCGCCAGATAGAATTAATTTTTGAAGTACTTGAATGTACTGACACTGAGAAAAGACATTTGGCTATATTTCAACTGACATTCTCAGCAGCAGATTGGTGGGACGCAGTGAAAGCTACGATAGGTGAAGAAGCTGTACGAAGGATGACTTGGGAATCATTCAAGACTCGATTTCTAGAAAAGTACTTTCCAGAATCTGAGAAGAACAAGAGGGAAATGGAATTCATACAATTAATCCAAGGTAGTTTTACAGTGCCAGAATATACAACTCAATTCGAGAGGCTATCACGATTTGCACCGCATATGATCGATACACCAAGAAGGAAGATCAAAAGATATCATCAGGGACTAGTTCCACATATCCGTCATATGACTATAGGACATTTAGATCAATCTTTCGAAGCTCTGGTAGAAATGGCAACGAAGCTAGAAGACGATACTCAGATTAGTGAAGGACAACACTTTGATAAAATATTTCCAGAGTACGATCAGTTTCTCCTAACGGATCAGAGAGGAAGAGATAGTCAGATTGTGTTGGCCACTAACCAAGTTCAACAAGGAAACATAGAAAGAAATTACATAGGCAACCGCCAGAAGCGTAAAAGGATAGAGAATGACAAGAAAGAATCAAAACCAGTGACGACTCCAACACAGCACAGAGAACGAGATATCTGCTACAATTGTGGAGTACTAGGACACCATTCCCAAGAATGCAGAGCAGCAAGGAAATCTAATGGACGGGGAATACGATGTTTCAACTGCGGTAAATTTGGTCATGTCCGTAAGTTTTGTCCAGAACTAGAGATGCAACACAATGCTCCATCGCAACAAGTATCACGAGGGCAGACTCACCATACAAATGCTTGGTCTCGACTTAGACAAGGACGATAGACAGAAGGTACAACACTCATCACCTACATCATGTATTATATATGATCCCGATATTGCAGGAAGTTGGGTATTTGTTTGATTTGATTGTAAGAGGATTAGCCTACACCGTAAATTGTAGTTACCGGAACAATTCATTTGACACTGATCAACGGTAGTTATCCAAGAATAAACATGACATCATTTGCATCCCTGTATAACACCAGTTGCATCCCTATAAGACTTCAAATGCATCCTTATATGACGTCAATTGCCTCCCTATTGAAAGACTACGCCAACCATTGGTATGTTGGACAGAGACTAGAGATGAGGAATCTAAATTTGCTTTAGATGTAGCTTTGACAAGAAAGGAGGAACTAGAAGATTGCGAGTATATGAGAGAGATACTAGTGACGCTGAGACAACACCAGAATTACAAGAGTACCATAGAAGGATTCTTTTCGACACCGATTGTCTGTTGCTTTCATCCAGTCAAGAAGTTATACAATAGATCGACTCACAATATCAGTGTATTGCCCAGCCTCACCTATGTAATTAGTACGTAGAAGCAGAGCGAGTATTCAACGGATGGTACAAACTCGAGAGATGATTATATTAATAATACATGGGAATTTGGAGACACATGAGGAAGTTCGAATCAACAACTACGATGTTAGAATCACAATGCTTTCAAGTCAGCATATTAAAGGATGATGGTGACAACACTGGAGTTAACAAGGATGTCGTGTGCAACACGAGGTTGACTAATAACGTTGACGATCGTAACAAGAAGTCCAGAGATAAGAAGACAGTCAACTGATGACGCAGTAGAGACATTGTCAACACAGTGTGAAGCATCTTCGAAACCAGAATAGACGGCAACGCTTCGCTACAACTTAGACGGTATTAGAACACTTGATCGATAGAACCCTTACACCGTAGAGTTTGGCACGAGTAAGGAATCTTGTGTGTTTAGAGATTTGCTGTTTCAGATTCGTGAGATGATTAGATTATGCTACCTAGAACTTTTCTCAAAGTTCGACATACGAATTTCAAATAGCTAACCCGAGGATTGATAGTTGTTACCCTAGCACTTATAGATCGTTGATAACTTTGCATCGCGTGTTTAGAACTTAACCCTTTGGCCGCTGATGTGATCGTTTATGTAAAACGAGAACTTGAGCATTTTAGAGTATGTCTTCCGAGATGATTTGTGTGTTTATTTGAGGGCCTACTGCTTCAGATTTCGAGGACGAAATCTTTTGATGAGTGGTGGATGATGTAATACCCTGTATTTTGGTATATTAATAAGACCTGGTATTTCATTTCTATACTCGTATAACTTTCTCTTCCTTTTGGTGAATTTTGATACCAATCGATTGATAAGTTTTCCCAATCGATTGACACTTTTCAGATACCAATCGATTGACATGTTCCCAATCGATTGACATTCTACCGACTAAAAGTGATGACGTGTCAACATCCCAATCGATTGCCATCTTCTTCAATCGATTGACATCAAATATCTGTCTTCAATCGATTGACATAGAGTCCAATCGATTGACATAAGCTGAGAAACATTTTCTTCTTTCCTTCAGCTTTAAACTTGTGGCACACTTAACCCTTATATATACTTGCTCATTTGTGGCCTTGGGCCAAGTTTTGGCAGCCTTGAGAGAGAGAGATGCATACTCTCTCTTATATATATATACATACACATATATATTGTATATATATATTACACACACACACTCTCGGGTGGAGAGAAGGAGAAGAAGAAGAGGAGGAGGAGGAGACCAGAGAGAGAACAGAGACGGACAGAGAAAGAGAGAGCAGAGAAGAAAGAGAGAGAGAGAGAACTCACCATAACCGCCGCCGCGGAGCTCGGGACACCGTCAACGGAACGCCGGGAGAGGTGAGTTTATTAACTCACTCAAAGAGGTTTGTTTTGTGATGTTTATGTGTGTATAATAACGTGCATGAGGAGGAAAGAGAACCCCAACTTTTTTATAACAAAACCAGCAGTTTTGAGGAAGAAGACAGAGTTCAATCGATTGACAATAGAGTTCAATCGATTGATATATCAATCGATTGACATTATTTCCAATCGATTGACATTATTTCCAATCGATTGACATTATTTCAATCGATTGACATAAGTCCAATCGATTGACATTATTTCCAATCGATTGAGTAAGAGCAGAATGTTGTTTATCTATTATTATATGTTATGAGCTGATTGTAATGTACCCAAGCTGTTAATGGCTGTACCATATGTGATATTGGATATGTGCTTAGTCAACATGATACTACGTAAGCCTTATATGATGTTTATGTTAATGTTACAAGATGAACTGTTTATTATTTACTGTCGATATGAGATGCTCTAATGGTTAAGTAACTGCCATATGTTATTGACAAACTGAATAGTAGAATGGAACACGACAGCATGTTAATAATCAGTAACGATAGATATGTTGAATACAGAGCATGTAGTATTTCCTGTACTTAGTATATGAGCATTTCACAACATGTGTCAGCATGCATGGGATAGTGATGTGACGAGGTAAGAGAATCTGATGAGAAATGGGATATTGATATGAAGAGATGAGAAGATATGATGAGAAATGGGATATGTGATTTATATGGAATAATGAGATATGTGTACTTTGGGATCCGTGGGATCAACGGCTGACGAGTCGGGTGGACGTGGGATGGTTAGAGTTCCTAGTGCGCCTCTCGCTGTTGAAGACGTCCAGTGATGCGTATGCACTGTTGAAGACGTCCAGTGTACCGTTGAAGACGTCCGGCTAGTGCTCTAATGTATTCTCAGCTGTGTAGACGACCAGTGAGGGTATACGCATCGTTGAAGACGTCCGATGTGCCGTTCTATTGTTTACAGATAGGTGGTACCGTGTAGACGACCGGTAACCCTATCAAGGGATTGTGGGATCTATTGCTTAGTCGGGTGATTCCGATTGGCATTACTGTATCGACGAATGGTTTTCAGATTGGTATTATGGTATCAATGTATGGATACAGAGATGGATAGAGGTATGAATGTGAGTACGGATATGATGAGATAAATGTTCAGTCGTGGATTCAGCGTCCCGACGTAAAGGTAGATGCATGAGTGGTTGCACGGTTACACGCATGGATTTGGTGAATACGTGATGAGATATGTTATACCATGATGTTTATCCTTTTCATTACTTAATATGATTTCTGTTATTATTGATTCATGCATAGTTTAATGAGACCTCTGCTATGTCCGTGAGTGACGTCATTGATAAGAGATTAACCGCATTTTAAGATGCTGAACAATAACGGTGAGGAGTGTTGTTTAATGTACTCACTCAGCTTTGTATTCAAAGCTGATGGCGTTAATGCCCTGGACATTCCAATGTCTAGGGATTTGTAGGTCTTGAAGACTGAAGACTGATAGTTCTGCCAGACTTGGAGCTGAAGGCTGGAAGACGAAGATGTGCTGCTTTATATAGTTAGTTTGTATATCTGTTGTTGTTATTGTTATAGGCCTGAGACTATAAGCCAGCTGTTGTAATAGTTTTAGTAGACTTTTATAATTGGTACTTGGGCATCTGTTGCTTCCAAACCTTTTATAGTTTCCGCTGTAGCCTCTGAATTATGTTAATAAGATATGTTCTATGATAGCATCCTCCCTATCGTGGTGTTTATTGGTTTGAGTAGATGACAACGCGGTTATTCACCCGTCATTCCCTATGGACCCATAAAGGAAATTTATTTTTCTCTATTTATGCTGCTCCGGAGCGTGACAACTTAATACCTCTTCCATGGCCTTTTTTCCTAGGCTTTCTGAAAACCTCAATGCCTTGATCTCTACTTGCGCTTTACCTAATTCACCACAACTTGATAGAAATCATTTCAAAATATCAACACTAACAATGAGTAACTGATAAAAGATGTGATATCAACAGCAGGGACTTCAAATATACTGATACAATCATACGAATTATTATTCTTCAAATATATTGACGAGAGGAACCTTTCTAGACTTTTTATGGCAAAGGAACCCCCAACTTTAAGGTGTTTATATTCATGAGCTTCAAATTGTTTTGGTTCCTAAATATAAATACCCAGAGAAGAACCCAACTCTTTTATCCTCTCTAGAAATCCCCACCCCCTATGACCAAACTCACTTCCTCATCTATCTAAAACAGACAGCAACCAAACCCAAACAACCAGTAGTCTCATTTTCTTCTTGTTCTTCCGATTAAGAACAAAAAAATAAAAAATAAAAAAATTAGAATCACGTTTTTGACCAAAATGCTATCCTAAGCATGATAGCTTTAGATTTGTTGTGCTTTTTAAATTAAATATAAACAAAATGATATCCTACGCTTGATAGCAAGAACCATTTCAATATTATTTTCCCTATTTTCATTTCACGGCTTGAGCACTTCTATTTTCAGTTTGCAACAGTAATTAAGGCTTCAAGCATGGCTGGAAAAGGGGGGGAAAAGAAAGAAAGAAAGAAAGAAAGAAAGGGACATTTGACCAAATTTATTACAATAAAACATTGAACAACATAGTACCATAAAAAAATAACACAACTGTGAAAAACAATTGAGGGAGAACCCTAGGAAATTGCCAGTGAACCCAGATTAATAAACAATCAAAGTTTTCAACTCTAGATTAAAAAATGTAAAAATTTGCAAACCAAGCATTTCCGCATTTCCAGTAATTAAGCTGTAGAAAGCCATCAGCATTCAAAATCAACGCAAGAATGAATTTAAAAATGAAAACAAAAATCCAAATAACAAAAAATAATAAGAAGTTGGATAAAGGCAATTTTATTGTGTATCCCCAATTTAACTGATAAAAACAATTTAATAATAAACCAAATACCCTTCAACTCCCGTATTCCACATAATACTCAACTCACCCTACCTTAATCTAGCACACCCCACATTGGCCTTATCAGTTTCCTACCTCATGATCATCGATAAGGGGAAAGAAAGGCAGAAAATAAAAACGAGGAAGCCAAAATCTTGAAAAGCGAATAGTTACTCGTAATTAAGTTAGAGTTTCAAATTCCATATTCATCGAAAAAATAATGCATTTCACATACCGACATACGCTTATAGAAAGCATTGGCCATTACAAAATGAACTAAACTACTATAACTTGTAACCATTGGCTGAAGATCATCAGCTATAATAATATGAATATTATAGAGCAAAAGATAATACATAGAGCAAATAAAAGATGTCAAATCAAAAGCATTGGTTGAGCACACTACATGTAAACCTTAAGAAACACAGTAATTACGTGAGTCTGTAAAAATAAAACAAACCCATTAGCTCAAATATCAATGATTCAAAAATAATAAAGAAAAAAAAATGTAGAACAAAGAAATAATGCATTTCACATACGCTTGTAGAAAGTATTGGCCATTACAAAATGAACTAAACTAATGTAACTTGTAACCATCGGCTGAAGATTATCGACTACTATAATAAGAATATTATAGAGCAAAAGATAATAAATAGAGCAAATGAAAGATGTCAAATCAAAAGCGTAGGTTGAGCACACTACATGTAAACCTTAAGAAACACAGTAATTACGCGAGTCTGCAAAAATGAAACAAACCCAATAGCTCAAAAATCAATGATTCAAAGAATAATAAAGAAAAAAAAAATATGTAGAAGAAAGCCGATGTTGGTTTCTAAGTGAACTAATTCAAGATAGAACAATGCTATGCTCTCAAATTTTCCCCTAATGCATATGTTTGAAACCAAAATAAAATTACACACGCGTACTTCTTTAGCCTTTGAAACCGAAAGGATCCAACTGTGTCTGAGAAAAAATAAAGTCACAGAGTAATTACTGCCATAGTCATAATCTACACACACACACACACACACACACACACACACACACACACACACACAAAAAAAAAAAAAAGGTGTGTAAAAAAAATGTGGTACAATTATTAAAACATTTGAGAACCAAGTTTGGGAACAATGAGATTACTCATTAAACAGTGATTCCTGAACATAAATACCCAAAGAAGAACCCAACTCTTCTATCCAGTATCCTCTCTAGAAATCTCACCGCTGTAACCGAACTCACTTCCTCATCTATCTAAAATGGCCAAGAACCAACCCAAACAACCAGTAGTCTCTATCACACCCCGATTCCATATAAATAAAATAGGATTTCCTCATTAATCTTAGCCAAATTAGTTCTCTAAAATACATAAGCAGTTCAGTCTCTTCATTTCTTTTATTTCCTTTCTCTCGGCTCCCCCTCTGTTCGTAAATTCTCTCTCTCTCTCTCTCTCTCTCTCTCTGATGTTCTCTCTTTTCTTTTCTCTCGTTTCTTTCCTTTTCTCTTTCTTGTTTTTATTAGACAAATAGTATATATATGTTACCGATTTGTATATATGTATAATATGTACTGATAAGCTTTCAAAGAAAGCTTATCTTTTTTTCTCTGTCTTTTGTTTTACACACACACACACAAAACCAACATACATCTCTCTCTCTCTCTCTCTCTCTCTCACACACACACACACACACATACACACATGATTCATGCACATGTGTGGCAACACCTAACCTTGCCACATGTCACCTCCCAACTAGGTGGCACACATGTGGTTCCACTACTACAGATCCCAAACATGATTCCAACTATTCATGAAGTTGCTAATTTACCTAACCAAGTGCGCCACAGCCCACGTGTTATTTTACATGCCCACAAGAGTATCCAAACTGATTCCATAAAAAAATCATAACATGAATCAGTAATAATAATAATATGTTATATGCGATTAAACAATTAATAAGATAGTCATTTAAATGCAATAGAATGCAATTAATACTATTTAGACCCTATGGATCCCACTTCCACATCCGACCCACCTCTAGTGGAACTTTATTTGTATCCTCAACGGCCTCACAACTTGCTCTGGTTAACCTACCCTAATCACACAATTATATACAAATTTCCAATAAATCTAATAATTTCTATTTCAACTCCATAAATTTTTTTTGAAATATACGAGTTATCACTGTCTCATTTTCTTCTTGTTGTTCCGATTTAGGAAAAAAAAGAATTAGAATCACATTTTTTACCAAAATACTATCCTAAGCATGATAGCTTTAGAATTGTCGTACTTTTTAAATATAAACAAAATGTTATCTTATGCATGATAGCAAGAAACATTTCAATGTTCTTTTCCCTATTTCCATTTCATGGCTTGAGCACTTGTATTTTCAGTTTGCAAGAGTAATTAAGGCTTTAAGCATGGCTGAAAAAGGGGGAGGGGGGAGGAAAAAGAAAGAAAGGGACATTTGACCAAATTCATTGCAATAAAACATTGAACAACATAGTACCATAAAACAACAAAAAGGTGAAAAACAATTGAGGGAGAATCCTAGAAATTTGATAGTGAACCCAGATGTAAACACCCCATTTTGCCCCACCAAAAAGAAATAACTATTGCAGGACGCCCAACGGGTACGCGAATCAAGGAAAGTGCTCTGAAGTCTAGTCAGAGCCCTAAAGGTCAAATCAATGTTGTAAGTAGTGTCGATGCAAACGTAGTGCATTCCAAATCTCCCGGAAGTCAATAATCAGGTGCCAATTCAAGTCAAAAGTCAACATATCAGAGTTTGGAGCTTCCGAACGTCAAATCGAAGCCGTTTCGAAGTCCACAACTCATTGACCGGAAGTTACGAAGTTTGGGATCATCCGATTCCAATAATTGGTGATGTTTTCAACCGAAATTGAAGTTCGACACATAATTCAAGATCGGATTCAAGTCTAAGATGATCGAAAGTCTAATTCATTTACATCAAGGCAAAACAGGCATTAATACGGGCTCCCAGGACTTTAATTCATCAAAATTTGACAAACCGACGTGTCCATGTGTCTGGTCAATTGTTGACCAATCAATCATAGCCCACTATGTGTGTTGGTCAGTTGTTGACAAGCCATTAAGACGCTGACACGCGTCCTGTCAGGTCGACAGTCCCAACGGCGCATCCAATAGCACTGCATCACAGTGGACCAATTAGGCCTGACATGCCTAACACGCGGCCGTCAATCAGACTCCCCTCGTCAGGTTGACCAGCCAATGAAGACGCGCCATGTGGCATTGACTCTGTCACATGGCAATGGGTCCCACTTTTATATTTTTCATATTTCGGCCACTCCGGGTTCGATTTTCAACATATGAACACTTGTTCCTAGCTAATTTGGTCATTCCGGATGTACTAGTGACCTCTGATTTGGCCAATTCCAAATTTTAAGGCATGTTTGGATATTTATATAACCTTTTCAGCTCTCCTAGCCAAATTTTGACCCCTGTCGGTCCCACACAGCAGCATTTTGGCCCAACTTATGGCATTTCTTACTCTTTCGGCCTTTTCGGACCCAACCGTGACGTTTGTTTAAGTCAATTTTGTGTCAAATTTTGACTTAGGCCTTCCTGGCTCATTTCTGCGACGTTTTTTTTTTCCCGACAAATTCATATTCTTCTGTGTAAATAAATATTGACTGAGCTGGTTGTATATATCTATTACTATAAATAACGAGTCTATGAACTTGTCACCATCGTGAATTGGCTTAGTCCTAGATTACTTGGTTTTTCAGTCAGCCGGACTAGAACTGCTAGATTTACTTTACGTCTTTACAGCTTTCTTTACTTACTGTTGTACATACTTACTACTAATAACGAGTCTATGAACTTGTCACCATCGTGAACTAGCTCAGTCCTAGATCACTTGGTTTTTTGGTCAACCGAACTAGAACTGTTAGATTTACTTTACGTCTTTACTGCTTTCCTTATTATCGTTATACATATTTACTATAAATAACGAGTCTATGAACTTGTCACCATCGTGAACTGGATCTGTCCTAGATCACTTGATTTTTCGGTCAGATGAACTAGAACTGCTGGATTTGCTTTACATCTTTACTACTTTCGTTACTTTCCATTGTATAAACTTACTATAAATAACAAGTTTATGAACTTGTCACCATCATGAACTGGCTCAGTCCTAGATCACTTGGTTTTCCTGCCAGCTAGTCTAGAACTGTTAGATTTACTTTATGTCTTTACTATTTTCCCTAACTTTACTAACTCGTAACCATACTAACTTATAACTATATATTATGTTACTAAATACCAAACTAATTTATTACTTCACGGCTTTTTTCCAATATTTCCACTGTGCACCTACTCGTACCTCCGGTATACTTTTCATCTCACTGGGCGCCAACCCTTACTTCCGGTTACTTTTTACGTCATTGGGCACTGACCCTTACTTCCGGAATCCTCTCAAATAACTGGGCACCGACCTGTACCTCCGGTATACTTTTCACCTCATTGGGCACTAACCCTTACTTTTGGCACTTTTTCAAAACTACTGATCACCGGCCCTTACTTTCGGCACACTTTTCTAAACTATTGGACACCGACCCTTACTTCCGACAATTTACTCAAATCACATTTTTTTTCAAAATGTACTACTCCTTTTTTTAAACTATTTATACACTTACGGTCTAGATTGACCAACTTTTCAATTCACCAACACACACTCACACTTATACAAAGCGCAGAACTACATATAGCCTGATTCTCGTGTCGAGATACGTATGCAACCCTTACTTAGGTGGGGCCATAGCTATTCTCTTTCAAACTATCTCGTGTCGAGATATGTATGCAAACTATTCTATTTCGCATATATCTCGTGTCGAGATACTTATGCGACCTCTATTAGGGACACAACCATTCATCTCTTAATATATCTCAAGTCGAGATATGTAATCGGCAACCACGTGTCACGGATGCTCGAGCCCATTTCTTGTACACTTTCACACTTTAATACCTTTCACTTATCTCGAGTCAAGATATATATACCTTTTATATTCTCACATTATAAGATCTTCCACTCATGCCTCGTTACTACGTAGACCACAAAAACCGACAACATTGTGTCATGGATGTTCGAGGGTCCCTAACACCTTCCCTCGACTTAAATGAGTCCCCGAACCCATCTCAAGAACTCTAGTTTCGCATGACCATCAGAAGTTACACTTTTAAAGGGCCTAATTTTCTCAAAACGATTTTCAAAAGTCAAAGATGATTGTGTCGATCGTCTTTGCAGGGATCCTAACTCCCGATAACGTTAGGTGGCAACTCTGAAACTTTTACTTAGCCCTACCCCCACTTTCACGTACTTTTAGCCAAATTTTCACATTTTTTGACGTAAATAGTCGCGATCCTCGAAGGGACCACCTCCCCACTTTCGGGGCGGGCGACACTAGATTAATAAACAATCAAAGTTTTCAACTCTAGATTTAAAAGTATAAAAAATTGCAAACCAAGCATTTTTGGCTTTATAATAAGATGTAGAAAGTTATTAGCATTCAAAATTAATGCAAGAGTGAATTTAAAAATGAACACAAAAATCCAAATACAAAAATAAGAAGTTGGATAAATGCAATTTTATTGTGTATCCCCAATTTAACTGATAAAAACAACTTAACAATAAACCAAATACCCTTCAACGTGCATGTTCCACATAATACTCAACTTACCCTGCCTTAATCTAGCACACACCACATTGGGCATTTCAGTCCCCTACCTCATGATCGTCGGTAAGGAAAAAAAAGACTGGAAAAAAATGAGGATGCCAAAATCTTGAAAAGAGAAAAGTCACTCGTAAGTCAGAGTTTCAAATTCTATATTCATCGGAAAAAAATGCATTTCACATACGCTTGTAGAAAGTATTGGCCATTACAAAATGAACTAAACTACTATAACTTGTAAATATTGGCTAAAGATCATCGACTATAATAATAAGAATATTATAGAGCAAAAGATAATACATAGAGCAAATGAAAGATGTCAAATCAAAAGCGTCATATACCTAAGACGGAGGTTGAGCACACTGCCTGTGTAATACCCTATATTTTTGGATTGTATAAATAATATATAAGATTTTGTATACTTCCCTTGAGCACACTTAAAGTTTCACTTTCAATCGATCGAAGTGCTCTCAAGCGATCGAGCGTTTCTATGTTCAATCGATCGATTTCTTTTAAGCGATCGAAACCCTATCGACCTGAATTTATGACGTGGTCCATACTTCATTGAATCGGTCTCAATCGATCAAAATTGGCCGATCTTCTCTCAGTCTATCAAGAACACTTTAATCGATCGAATGCGACTGCAAATCTTATCTTAGTTTGTGCACTGGAATGCCACCTGCCCTTACCCTTTCCCTATATATATATATATGTATTTCGTGTGTGGGGGAGTGTTTTGGAAACCAGAGATTATATATATATATATAGAGAGAGAGAGCGAGCTTCTGTTTGATATATATACACATACATCTATATATGCATACACATATACTAAATATATATACACATAGTCTATGAGAGAGAGATGGAGATAGAGAGAGTAGAGAAAAGAACAGAAGAAGAGGAAGAAGAAGAAGAAGAGAAAGAACAGAGAGAGAGAGAGAGAGAGAGAGGATGAGACAGAGACAGAGACAAAGAAAGAGAGAGAAGAGAAGGAGCCATTAAAACTCAGAGCTCAAAAGCTTGCCAAACACACCCTTATGTCATTCGGTGAGTCCCGAACTCATTCGGTAGCTTAGTTATAATGTTTTACGAGTTTTGGACGTTTAATAAGGACCCAAACACGCCCTAACAGGTTCTGGACATTCACTGCCAGAATCTAGGGAAGACGACATTCAAGCGATCGAATTAAGTTGAATCGATCGAACGCACTAAAGTCTCAATCGATCGAAATGACTTCAATTGATCGAGGACATCTTCACATCAATCGGTCAAGCACACTTCGATCGATCAAATTTCACTTTCTTCAATCGATTGAGATGACTTCAATCAATCAAACCAAATAAAACATGGATGCTTTCTTTAAGTTTATAATTCATAATGCATAGCTATTTAATTGATGTTCCATGTTCCTATTATGCAATATTTTGGATAAAGGGATGATAGGGTACGATAATAGGTATGAGTATCCTAATTGGAGGAGTAAAGAAGTTTAAGAAGAACTTATAAGAGTGGTTTAACCTTCACCCAAAGAAGGTTGTTTAGTGGAATCCTCAATAGGTGTTCTTGAGGGGTGGATGTAGGCTGCGAATTACTGAGCAACTTAAAATCTCGATTTGCAAAGTGCTTCTTTCCCTCTCTCCTTACATATTACTTTTTATTATTGATATTTTGCTTGCTTAACTTTTAATTTGCCATTAGTCTTTAGCAATCTTATTCACCCCTCCCCCCCTTTAAGGATTACTTTTGGACCAACAATTGGTATTAAAGCAAGGTCTCTTGTATCGATTTCACATATCTTTAAGTTAAGATTACATGGCAAACACTACTACCAATATCACTTATGTTGAGGGAAAATCATCCCAAAGACTTCCCTATTTTAATGGAACAAATTATGCTTATTGGAAAAATAGGATAAGAATTTACATTATTGTTCAAGACTTCTATTTATGGCAAATCGTAGTCAAAGGACCTCACGTTCCCACTAAGACCTTAGGCATTGACATTGTTCCTAAAACGGAAGATGAATATGTTGATAGTGACAGGAAACTTATTAAAAGGAATGCTATGTCTATGAATCTCTTGTAATGTGGCTTAGACCCCAATGAGTACAATAGGATTTCCTCTTGTGAATCGGCTAAAGAAATTTGGGATGAATTAGAAGTCACACATGAAGGAACCAACCAAGTCAAGACGTCTAACATTAGTTTACTTGTTCAATCATATGAAATGTTTAAAATGCTTCCTAATGAAACTATTAGTGAAATGTCTAGTCGCTTTACTACTATTACTAATAGTTTAAAAAATCTTGGTAGAGTGTATCCTAACGAAGAAATGATTGAAAAAGTGCTTAGGTCTCTACCAAAGCATTGGAAACCAAAGGTCACGGCGGTCCGAGAAGCAAAAGAACTTGCAAAGTTATCAATTGAACAACTCATGGGATCTCTCATCACTCATGAAATAGAATTGGCAGTCTTCGATAATGAAGACAAGAAGAAGAACTTGGGTCTAAAAGCTTTAAATGACCAAGATGATGATAGTGATGGAGATGATGAAATGGCCATGATCACTCGCAAGTTCAAAAGGTTCTTGAGGAAAGACAAAACCTTCAGAAGAAGGGGACAAAAAGAAAATGATGCCAAAAAAGAACTAATCATTTGCTTCAAGTACAAAAAGCCCAGACATATCAAGGCCGATTGCCCATTGTCAAAGAAGAAATTCAAGCAAAAATCTAATAAGGCAATGAAGGCAACAATTTGACTCATTTGAAAATGAGTCAAGTGATGATGAAGTTACAAATATTTATCTCATGGCACATGAAAGTGATGAGAGGATCACTTAAGCTTGTTTTATAGGTATGCTTAAAGTCCTCAAGCAAGGATAAATGGTTCTTGGATAGTGGATGCTCTAGACACATGACCGGAGACAAATCCAAGTTCTCTGTTCTCTCTCCCAAGGATGGTAGAAATGTCAACTTCGGAGACAACTCCAAGGGAAAAATCATTAGTATAGGTAATATTGGTAAGAACTCCTCTTTAACAAATATGATTGTGTTATTAATTAATGGTCTTAGACATAACTTTGTTGAGGATTAGTCAACTATGTGATAAAGGTTTTAAAGTTGTGTTTGAATCAAATTATTGCATGATTATGGATGCCAAAGATGACTAAGTGTTATTTATTGCATATCGAGATGAAAATGTTTATACTATTGATTTTGATGATATCTCTTCTCAAGACGTTAAATGCTTTGCCGTGTTGAGAGAAACTAGTTGGCTTTGGCATAGACGATTAGGACATGCTAGTATGGATCTCCTTTTAAATTTATAAAAGAATGATTTAGTTAAGGGTTTACCAAAAACAAAATTTGTTAAGGACAAGATTTGTGATGCTTGCCAACTTGAAAAAAAAAAAACCTCTTTCAAAAAGAAAAAGGAGATCTCAATTAGTGTGCCTCTAGAATTACTTCGTATGGATTTATTTGACCATAATCGTGTAGCTAGTATAAGAGGCAAAGTGTATTTGTAATTGTTGATGACTATTCTAGATATACATAGGTTATTTTTCTTGCTAATAAAGATGAGGCTTATTCAAATTTTGTCAAGTTTTGCAAAAGCGTTCAAAATGGAAAAGGGTATGCCATCAACAATTTTAGAAGTGATAGGGAAAGAGAATTTTATAACAAAGATATTTCAGAATTTTCTGATGAAAATGGTTTTGGACATATTTTTTCGGCACCAAGAACTCTTGAACAAAATGGTGTTGTTGAAAGGAAAAATAGATCACTTCAAGAGATGGCTAGAACTTTATTGAATGAATACTCTTTGCCTTAATACTTTTGCACCGAAGCCACTAGCACTTCAAGTTACATTATTAATTGCGTTGTTGAAAGGAACCAATTTGGAAGGGTAGAAAACCTAATATCGGTTACTTTAGAGTTTTTGGTTGTAAGTGTTTCATTCTAAGCAATAAGGACAACTTAGGTAAGTTTAACGCTAAGTCAGATGAGGACATCTTCTTAGGTTATTCACAAATAAGCAAGGTCTATAAAGTTTTCAATAAGAGAACCTTAGTTATAGAAGAGTCCATGCATGTAGTATTTGATGAAGTCAATCCCTTTAGAAGAAAGGATGATGATGATGATGATGATGATGATGTTGTTGTTGTTGTATAAAAAGGTGTAGAAAGTCTAGACATAGCTAGTACCTCAAGCTCTTTACCTTTAGATGGATCTAAGATAGAGTCTTCTCACCCTCTGGAACCTCCTAGAGACAACATTAGAGATGACCTTCCTATAGATTGGAAGACCATTCCTAGTCACCCTATAGAACAAATCATAGGTGACCCTGGTCAAGGAATAGCAACTAGATTCTCTATTAGAAATATTTGCAACAACTTAACTTTCCTTTCTTAAATAGAACCTAAAAATATAGAAGACAACAGAGCAAGTTGATAGTTGGATTATCGCTATGCAAGAAGAGTTAAATCAATTTGAGATAAATGAAGTTTGGACTTTAGTTCCTAGCTAGACCCAATGATCACTCTATCATAGAAACCAAATGGATGTTTAGAAATAAGAAGGATGAATCCGGTATTGCAATAAGAAATAAGGCTAGATTGGTTGCCCAAGGGTATAACCAAAAATAAGGTATAGACTATGAGGAAACCTATACCCCCCGTAGCAAGACTAGAAGCCATTAGAATGTTACTTTCCTTTGCTTGCCACAAAGATTTCAAACTTTTTCAAATGGATGTTAAAAGTGCCTTCTTAAATGAATTTATAGCAGAAGAAGTCTATGTCAAGTAACCTCCCGAATTTGAAAGTTCACAATTCCCAAATCGGGTTTTTAAACTCTCAAAAGCTTTATCTGGGTTAAAACAAGCTCCTCGTGCATGGTATGATCGTCTTAGCAAGTGTTTGCTTGATCTTGGATTTACTCGAGGAAAGATTAATACTACTCTTTTTATCAAACATTCACACAATGATATTAAACTAGTTCAAATCTATGTAGATGACATCATATTTGGTGGTACAAATGTGAAAATATGTGAGGAATTTACAAAATACATGCAAGATGAATTTGAAATGAAAATTACTATATTTCTTTCTTGGATTATAAATCAAACAACACAAAGATGGCATTTTCATTAACCAATCTAAGTACATCAAGGATCTTTGAAAAGATTTGGATTTGAAAAATGAAAACCTAATAGAACTCCCATGAGCTCATCTCTCAAGCTTGACAAAGATGAATCCAAAAAACTTGTTGATACTCAAAATTCCCGTGGCATGATAGGTAGTAATGATGCTGAAATTTGGTTAAGAGAGAATAAGAAGGATGAGATGAGAATTTGTATGTGGTTTGGCCCAAATCGATTGTCTTGTTGGTGGTGTGGAGACACGTAGCTCTTACTCACCTACTGTAAGTAGTGATAAATCATCAGATATTGCAGCTTGTGTTGTTGAATTGGAAACAATTGCTGACCTTACGAGGGGAGATGAATTACACTGGTTAGCAGTAGATTTGTTTCTAAAAAAGGAGATGCAAGAAATGTTTATGGCTCTGCCGGATAATAAAATGCATCTAGAATGGCTATATATACAACACAAAGACTATGTAGCAAAGCAATGAACATACGAGGGAAGCTCTGGGGGATTCCAGTGGCCTTAATTGCTAGACATGTGATTTTTTTTTTAATGTTTTGTTTTTGTATCTTTTTTTTCCTTGTGGACTTCTGTTTTTTTTGTTTTTTCTTGTGTACTTATGTTTATTTTTGTTTTACTACAAGACTTATGTTTTTTCTTATATTTTATTGTAAGACTTATTTTTTTTCTTCTATTTTATTGCTAGACTTTTTGTTTTTTCTTTTATTTTAGAACCACATAATATAATGGATTACTGCAATAATGAGGACAATCATAAGGCTGAAGAGGAAGAATACTACGCATTATTTGTCGGAGCTACATCAGTTATTATTCAATATCATAATATTTGTATTAGCAAACAACCAAGTAGAAGTGCCCACACCGGGCATATATTTTTGACAAAAATTTTAAATGGGCATCCAAGGCGTTGTCAAGAACAATTTAGAATGGAGAAACACGTATTCCATAATCTTTGCAGGACCTTGACAAATGACTACCAACTACAGATTACAAAGGAACTTAGCATAGAAGAACAAGTGGCAATATTCCTAATGATAATTGGACACGGATTCAGCAACAAAATGATTTAGGAGAGATTTCAACATTCTGGAGAAATAATTAGTACTCATTTTCGTTATGTATTAACTGCCATGTTGAGACTGTCTTTTTTTTCGCTAGAACCACGTTGAGACTGTCAATGGATATTATAAAACCACCAGAACGCCACGCTCCTCTTTTGGAATGTGCTAGAAATAATCCAAGATTTTGGCCACATTTCAAAAAATGTATTGGTGCCATTGATGGTACACATATACGAGTTTGTCTACCAGAGAGAGAATCAATACCTTTTATTGGTAGGAAAGGGTATCCAACTCAGAATATTATGCCATCATGTGGCTTTCACATGTGTTTCACATTTGCATGGCCTGGTTGGGAAGGTGTTGCACATGACACAAGAATATTTCACCAAGCTATTCGAGATGACGAGTTAGGATTAATTCCCCATCCAAAAAAAGGCTAGTATTATGTTCTAGCTTAGCTTTTAGGGCACGCAATAACAACTCTTCTTTTTTTCTTTCCTTGGTTTTAATTAATTAACTACTTTCGTAATGCATTTTTTCAGGTGAATTTTACTTGGTTGATTCGGGTTATCCAAATGTGAAAGGTTATCTTGCACCATACAAGGGAGAGAGGTACCATATACCAAAGTTTCAAAATGCTCCACCACCTCAAAACATACAAGAAACATTCAACCACGCCCATTCATCATTAAGAAAATGTGATTGAGCGAACATTTGGGGTGTGAAAATCTAAATGGAAGATTCTAGCCAACATGCCTTCATACAACTTCAAAATTCAAAAGGCAATTGTATCCTCTTCAATGGCAATACACAATTTTATAAGGAGAGAAGCATTAGCTGATCAACATTTTGAGTTTTATGATCATGACCCTGATTTGATACCAAGTGATGATCCAGATATCCAACCATATCGCAATGTTCAAATTGACAACGACGATAGATTTATGCATAGATTTCGAAATCAGCTTGCCACAAATATTGTTAACTTGATCGGATGGATTATTAAAAATGTATTTGGAATTGTAGTCATTATTTAATAAAGTTGATTGTTTATTAAGGGTTTAACTGTTATTCTTACTATTATATGTGTCAATTTTTTTTATATTATACTTTTTATTATCTACTTATTTAAAAGATATAAATGAATAATAAAATATTTATTGATATGCCCAAAATCAGCTTTATTAAGTGACCGAGCGGTTATGCACGGCGACCGGCCCCTATCCCGACCAAGTCACAGTATAACTCGAGAACAACGCAGCTAAACTCAGTAGCACATCTCAAACAGCTCGGCTCCAACAGCTTCCTAAATAGTCAAGGAAATGTCAGCAGATTCATCCCGAGCGATTTACCCGACGTCCCGAAGCCCGACCAAACAGGTCGGGATTACAGTACTGGCCTAGGCCATAACGGGTGTAGTACAACCTGGCCACGAGATATGCCCCAGAATATTCCAGACAGTCCCCTACTCAAGATAGAAGACTAATGGACAACTAATGACGTTTCCTAATCCAATTAGGAAACCCCCACGATTAATGTCAACAACATCCTAATTGGATTATATTTCCTTATCTATGTATGAGTAGGTCTCTTGCATCTATAAAAGAGACCATTCACCCCCCCTTCAAAGGGATCGGCTTTTCAGTCTCTACAGCACCTCTATAGCGGTCTCCAATACGCCCGGTCGACCTATGGTAGCTCCAAACTATTGTTGGTTCACCACAGGTCCCCGACTTTTTACAGTATAGTGAACGTACATAGACACACACGTGGACATAGGTACCTTCATTAACAAGGCCGAACCACATACAAAAAACCAGTCTCTCTTTCTCTCCCCTTAAATTGCTTTAATTTACTTTAACCAAATTTTGGCATCATCAGCTTGGAGCCATCTGTAGGAACGACAAGTTCTTCATCAACAAATCTCTTGGCTAATAGCCATGCCTCCGAAGAAGAGTGACAAGGCTGCACAACAAGCCAACCGGGATGTTCCGCCGGCCCCGACGCCGGCTACGGCAGTCATGACATCTGAGCAGATCACCGCGACCCTGGCACAACTCTTGGAGAGCCAACGTCAAATCCAGCAACAGATCGAAGCCCTACTAGCCCAGCAACGCAGTCCTCTAGTGGCCGGAAAATGACCCGAGAACATTACGTACGGTCGGGAACCGATCTTGACCAGACAATGTGCCCGAGCCAACCTGTACCATGTTGAGGATGCCAGAGACATCAATAATAGGTGTGCTGCCCGAGAGGAGAGACATGAGCATATGGCCCGAGAATCAGTCGAGGGTCACTTTGTCAAGAGCCGAGGTGTCCCTAGGCACACGATGAACCGAAGTCATAGCCAAGCCTGATCCCAGAGGACAGCACACCGCCATAAGAAGAAAGCCTCCTCCATACCGATTGGGAAGGTGTGATGGCACGTATCAAGGACTTACAGAAACAGATTGATGAAGTGGCCAAAAGGCTGGGCTAGAACCCTTCTCAGAATCACGCCAATACCGAGACAGAGTCACCATTCTCAAGCCAGATCACGAGGTTTGCCATCCTGCACAAATTTAAGCAGCCTCGCCTAGATTCCTATAACGGCTCGGGAAGCCCGGTCGACCATGTCCGGACCTATACTGCTCAGATGGGCCTGGCCACCAACTCCGACAAACTACATTGCCTGACTTTTTCCAGCACTTTGAAAGGCCCAGCCTCGCAATGGTTCTACGCCTCGGAGCCCCGATCGCTCCGTAGTTTCAAGCAACTCAGCAAGCAGTTCATCAACCAGTTCATCAGTATGCATGGATGGCCAAAGCCTGACATACAGCTACTGACAGTCATACAAAGGAATAATGAGACCCTCAAGGAATTCACCGACCGGTTTAATCAATAGAAGCTCGCATCTATGATCTTAATGAAACCGCCTCTATTATAGCCTTCTGCTCGGGAGTTCAACACACCAAGTGCACCGCGTCGTTTCACAGAAACCGCCTAGCAAACTTGGTTGAACTTGTAGAGAGGTTGGAAAATACATTGGCACTGAAGAATTTTAAAGACCAAAGACCCCGGGTACTTAAACAATGAGTCTTCCAGAAGTAAGCGAAAGTGAGATCAGCCTGGGAGTTCTGACAGTTCTTCCAGTTCACAGCAGGCCGGGTTCGGCAGTCCAGACCCGACCTCTAGTTCACAGCAGTCTGAGTCCGGCAATCTCGGCCCGACCTCTAGTTCACAATGGTCTGAGTCCGGCAGCCCCGACCCAACCTCCAGTTCACAGCGCTCTAAGTCCGGCAGCCCCGACCCGATCTCTAGTTCACAGCAGTCAAGATCCAGTGATCCCGACCTTGAATCCTGCTTAGAGTAATCAGGAGTCCGGTGATCCCAGCCTGACCTCCTGTCTCTAACAGTCTCAACCAATCCAACTACAGTGGTACTTGCCTGATCATCGCATAAGGCTCCACAGACTGTCAGAGAGCTGTTGAAAAGACCTCGGGCCAAACCCGAGGCACATCAAAAGACCTCGGGCTTCGAACCCAGGCACAAAAGACCTCGGGGTCACGCCCAAGGCATCGACTTCGCTTAGGTCTAACCGACGATGGGGACGAATCCCCCTAGGTGGTTGATGATGGCAAGCTCAAAAGACCCTGCAACCACCATGTTCCAGGTCGGTTACCTACAGTCCTAGCCTCCACAAGACCCTCGTCTTAGCGAAAGCTTGGGGGGCAGAAAGGCACAATGGACTAAACAGGCAATCACACCGGGTACTTTCAGGCCTTGCGGTAACTAAGGCAAACTCTTAGACAACCCAGGCGCCTACAGTATTCAAAGGCAATAACTCCACTTAGGTCCAAACTGACAATAGAGGTGACTAAAATCTCTTAGGTTGGCCGACGGTAGAGGAGCAAAAAGACCCTAAAGCAACGTGATTTAGGTCGACTCCACCAATATGGTCAAACTCTTCTCTCAACGGTCTTGACGAAGGCTGGCTGGGCGGAAGATAACCATCCTGGGGATTTAACATAAAAGGACCCTAAAGCAATACGCTTTAGGTCGGCTTTTCCAACATGGTCAAATTCTTTTGCCCACAACCTTGACGAAGGTTTAAAGGTTGAAGATAACCATCCTGGGAGCTAACTCAAGCAAAAGACTAAGAATTAGGCCGAGTCTCAACTCCCGGCCAGTTCCCGAGCACTCATAAAACTCATAAGCTCCAAGGCAGCTTCCCCAAGCACTCAGACAGTGGCAAGTAACAGCAAACAGATTTCCAAATTTGCCCCAATATAGCATCAAGCCAACCTTTGAAATGGGGGGCAATTGATACGCCCAAAATCAGCTTTATTAAGTGACCGAGCGGTTATGCACGACTACCGGCCCCTATCCCGACCAAGTCACAGTGTAACTCGGGAACAACGCAGCTAAACTCAGTAGCACATCTCAAACAGCTCGGCTCCAACAGCATCCTAAACAGTCAAGGAAATGTCAGCAGATTCATCCCGAACGATTTACCCGACGTCCCGAAGCCCGACCAAATAGGTCGGGATTACAGCACTAGCCTAGGCCATAACGGGTGCAGTACAACCTGGCCACGAGATACGCCCCAGAATATTCCAGACAGTCCCCTACTCAAGATAAAAGACTAATGGACAACTAATGACGTTTTCTAATCCAATTAGGAAACCCCCACGATTAATGTCAATAACATCCTAATTGGATTATATTTCCTTATCTATGTATGAGTAGGTCTCTTGCATCTATAAAAGAGACCACTCACCTGATGGAAAAAAAAAAACGGTTTAAATTAAAAGTTTGAATGCGCAGCGGAAAAACAAGTTATAAAAACTTATTGGTAGCCCAGGATCTACTACCCGTGAATTCCATAGATGCGTACTAACTTCACTGAGGGGACAAGTATTATACCTTCATGTCTTGAACCCAATTATGAAATCTTCAACTTCCAGCTACCTCCACTAGATGGCCTTCACTCTTATGACTCCTATAGACGCTCGAAGGAAGGACTAGGGTTGGTGGGAACCCTAATGGAGAGGATTAGGAAGGTTTAGGAAAACCTAAACAGTTTCTGCAGCTTCTACGTATAAAAACGACGATTAAAAACATTTAGTACGTAGCTGCCCTATATATAGATTCCCAGAATCGACCTAACCTTCGAGCGATCGAAGTGTATTTGATCGATCGAACCTTCGATCGATGGAATAACCTTCGAGCGATCAAACCTGCCTAGACTTCAATCGATCGAAACTCCTTCGATCGATTGAACCTGCCTTGACATGATCCTCATGTGCCCTACCAAGCTTCCTAGCGGAGCTAAGAGTGGGTCCTCCTAGGCTCTTTATTGTTGGCTTAGACCAGTTTGTTAATCACCGTGACCAAACTCTTTGATTAGCAAACTAACTAACTGGTCAGTTAACGTGTACTCCACTATAAAACGATAACTGAACTCCAGCGCAAAAGAACATATCCAAAGCGATAACTAGACTTGTATGTTGTACTAATGTCCCTCTACCTTCAGCATTCGTAATCATATTCAGGTAGTCGGATAACTGTTACTGTCAACCTGAATCATGATTACTTCTTATATTCCTTGAGTCTCATTCACCTATCATGATTACCAAACATGTTGATAACTCTTATCAATAAGACTGCAGTACTCAGTAATCGACTTGGTGACATTCTCAAGGGAATGCTTACTCTGAAACAGAGGGTAGATTCTGTCTTGAAAATATATGTTCACAACCCTATGAACATGACATACCCAAGATACCCAGGTGTTGATCTTCTGTAAACCTCATTGATTGGTAAGTCAAAGCAGCCATATCCACAGTCTGTGTTCATAATCCTCGCAAGATTGAGAACAGTACCTTATACAAGTTAAGAGTTCCTATTGACTGTTTGACATTATTAAGTGTCAATAGGAAAGCTCAGGTCCGTTAATGCACTATAAGCACTAGCATATTAACTAAGAGTGACACTCTAGTGATTGAGATTAGTCACTCCATCCAATGATAGTTAATTATGCTACAGTGTATACCTGATGAGATATCCAGTCTCATCATCCACTGTGACATACTTTAAGTATCAAAGGATGATAATTCATATCTCACTTGTATGTATCTTATACACACACGAATTATCTACTATGATACTTAAGGATTGAAAATCATCTCATGAAAGAAACATACATAATGAAATGTAAAACTGATATCCACATATTAAAATGCTTATGTCATACATAAAGTAATGGTTTGAGGGCATAAACCTAACAAACTCCTACTTGCACTCACAACCATACAGGATTACATCTGAGACCTAGACTATCTAGATGGTGATCAAAGACCTTCTGTGGCAAGGCCTTTGTAAACGGATCAGCAAGATTGTCGACGATGGCAATCTTGTTGACAATCACATCTCCACGTTGAACAATATCTCGAATAAGATGATATTTTCGCTCTACGTGCTTTCCCTTTTTGTGGTTCCTTGGCTCCTTGGACTGAGCCACTATCCCACTATTATCACAATAAAGCGTAATAAGTGACAGCGACGCTGGTACCGCCTCGAGCTCCATAAGGAACTTCTTGAGCCAAACAGCTTCCTTTGCGGCTTCATAAGCAGCCACATACTCAGCTTCTGTAGTTGAGTCTGCAATGCATTTATGGTTAATGCTCCTCCAACTAACAGCACCACGTCGACTTCCTCGAATCTTTATCTGACATAAAGTCTGAGTCAGTGTATCCTACTGGAATTAACTCACTACCACCTTACATAAGCATGTAATCTTTAGTCATTCTCAAGTACTTAAGAATGTGCTTAACGGCTGTCCAGTGCTCTGGACCTGGATTCAACTGATACCTGCTAACCATGCCAACGGCAAAACAAATATCTGGTCTAGTGCTTAACATCGCATACATGAAACTTCCCACCGCCGAGGCGTAGGGAATTCCTGACATGCGATTCCTCTCCTCCTATGTCTTAGGACACTGTTCTTTAGAGAACGCTAAACCATACCTGAAAGGTAACAAACCTTTCTTCGAATTATCCATTGAAAACCTAGTTAGTACCTTATCGATATAACCAGCTTGAGATAATCCCATTATCTTTTGCTTGCGATCCCGAAAGAGCTTTATCCTAAGAATATAGCTCGCCTCTCCTAGATCCTTCATATCGAATGTACTAGCTAGCCAAACCTTGACCGTTGACAATGCCGCTACATCATTCCCAATGAGTAGAATGTCATCAACGTAAAGCACAAGAAAACCCACCACTTTTTCTTCACACTTCTTGTATACACAAGGTTCATCTAGATTCTGTATGAAACCAAACGACTTGACGGCTCGGTCAAATCGGATGTTCCAACTCCTGGATGCCTGCTTAAGCTCATAAATGGACTTTTGCAACTTGCATACCAAGTTACCTTTCCGACCAGCTATGAACCCTTCTGGTTGCTGCATATAGATGTCCTCCTCAAGATTGCCATTCAAGAATGCAGTCTTGACGTCCATCTGCCAGATCTCATAATCTAGGCATGCAGCAATGGATAAGAGTATTCTGATGGACTTGAGCATGGCTACCGGCAAGAAGGTTTCCTCATAGTCAATGCCCTCCCTCTGAGTATAACCTTTTGCTACAAGCCTAGCCTTAAAGGTCTCAACCTTTCCATCAGATCCTCTTTTCCTCTTGTAGACCCACTTGCAACCAATGGGTTTAATATTGGCTGGAAGTTCTACAAGATCCCAGACCTGATTAGAATCCATAGATTCCAATTCAGCCTTCATAGCTTTAACCCAATGAACTGAATCAACATCAGCCATTACCTCTTCGTATGTGGCAGGATTAGATTCAGATTCCATAGAGACAGCTTCAAAAACTTCTCCTAAGAACATGTATCTATGAGGCTGACTGATAATCCTCCCACTATGACGAGGTACTGGTACAGAAATGGGTGAAGAAGTGGCATTTTCTTGATTTACATCGTTATTAACTGCGGGTTGGACTGATGGCTCTCCTTCTATCTCTCTAAGATCTATCCTTCCCTTAGGTTTATGGTTCATGATATAATCATCTTCCAAGAAAATAACATTTGTACTAACAAACACTTTTTGTTCTCTATGATCATAAAAATACCATCCATAAGTACCCTTTGAATACCCTACGAAGTAACATACTTCTGATCTAGAATCCAACTTGCTCATCTTTCCTCTCAGCACATGTGCCGGCACCCCCATATCCGGAGATGTTGCAAAGAAGGCTTGCGCCCAATACATATCTCTCGTGGTATCCTAGGAACAGATTTGCTTGGTACTAGATTTAGTATGTATGCAGCGGTTTCCAAAGCATAACCCCAAAGGAATAATGGCAACTCAGAATAACTCATTAATGACCTAGTCATGTCTAAAAGAGTCTGATTTCTTCTCTCCGCTACACCGTTCTGTTGAGGCGTACCAGGTGCAGTCAACTGTGATAGAATCCCATTCTGTACAAGGTGATCAATAAACTCATTAGAGAGGTACTCGTCACCTCGATCAGATCGAATGACCTTGATATGTGTGCCCAATTGCTTCTCCACTTCAGCCCTAAACTCTTTAAACTTTTCAAAGGCTTCAGACTTATGCTGCATTAGGTACACATATCCATACCTAGAGTGGTCATCAGTAAATGTTATAAAATACTCATAACCACCCCTTGCTCTAATATTTATTAGTCCACACACATCAGTATGAACTAATTCCAACAATGCATTGGTTCTATTGCCCTTTGCAGGAAAGGGCCTTTTGGTCATCTTACCCTCTAAACAAGACTCGCAGACTTCCATTGGTTCGAGAACCAAATCGCCTAAGACCCCTTCTTTGACTAGTCTGCTAATCCTATTTAGATTGATATGGCCAAGCCTCATGTGCCAAAGCCTTGTTGGATTAGTGGAAGGTTCCTTTCTTTTAGATGGTACAATTACTATTGAGTTATTAAGTTCCATACAAGAGTCTTTAGAGATATTGGGAGTAATCACATACAAGTCATTAGTTTTAACACCAGAACATATAAAAGAACTATTTCTTTTAATAACAACTTCTGTTCCAAAATGAAAAGAATAACCATTATTCGATAAATTTAAAACTGAAATTAAATTACGTCTCATTAAAGGGACATAAAGAACATCTGATAAAACTATTGTCTTATTGTCCAAAAACTCTAAAACTACTACTCCTATAGCAATTGCAAAAACGGTTGCGCTAGAACTCAGAGTCAGCATGATTTCTCCATCACTGCATTTCCTGGTTGATCTGAACCCCTGCAACAAATTACAGATATGGTTAGTCGCACCAGAATCAATGCACCAAGTGTTTGAAGTATCCGTAATAAACTTACTTCAATCACATGTGACTCAATCATACCTTGAACTCTTGTAGCTAAGAATTCTGGACAGTTCCTCTTCTAGTGGCCCTTCTCACCGCATTGGAAACACTTTTCTTTGCCTTGGCCAACCACCTTCCCTTTGCCCTTACCTTTTCTCTTAGCTTTTGCAATCTTAGGAACCGGTCCAACATTTGAACCACCAGTGCCAGCTTTCTTCATCCCTTTCTTTCCTTTCGGCATAGATCGGGAAGATGAAGCGCTTTTCTCAACGTTCAGAATGTTGACCCCCAGGTTTGATCACCCCTTCCGCTGCCAGTAAAGAACTCATTAATTCGCTCATTGAAAAATCCATTTTATTCATATTATAGTTTAGTTTAAATTGAGAGAATGACGGTGACAGCGTGTTGAGGATCATATCAACTTGGGTCTGTGCATCGATGTTGGCACCTAGGGTCTCCAGCTCATTCAAATAACCAATCATTTTTAAAACGTGTTCTTTGACTGAAGTCCCTTCTGACATCTTAGCACTCATTATCTTCTGCATAGCTACCTGTTTAGCAGGCCCGCCATGCTCCCCAAACATCTTCTTCAGGGATTCGATAATGTCACTGGAGAAATTGTTCGATTGGAATTGGTGTTGCAACACACCAGCCATTGAGGCCAGAATATAGCAATGAGCCATTCCATTCGACTTCTTCCATTTATTGAACTCGCGTCTGGCAGCTGCCGAAGCGTTTGCCACGGGTTCTTCAGGGCATGGGGTGGTGAGGACATATATGTGATCCTCCGCAGTTAATACGATGTCAAGGTTTCGTTTCCATTCAGTGTAGTTATTTCCAGTTAACTTGTTTTGAGTGAGTATGGTGGCAAGTGGACTAAATGCAGATCCAGACATTATGATTACTGAAAATCAAACAAACAAAATAAATATGGATATCAGAATTTGACAGTTTGAAATAAAAGAATCCTTTAAAAACTCTTATTTTAAAATAAGGTCGCCGGAATATCGAAACGAAAGAATAAAGCCTCCGTGTGGTGGTCAATATTCGATCTTTCGATTAATCATGACTTGTCCGCTATGAAACTCTTGCAAAACAAGTTATGACTCTCGATCCCTTTTGATCTCTAAGTTTCTGAATAATGCCCTGTGTGGGATCCCTTATCCATAGCTTAGCTAGTGTGTATGAACTAGGATCCAATCACAATAGTCTCAAGTAGCGCCTCCATGTGGTGGTCACCCTCTAACACGTCTGATTGATCCTATCAAAGGAAGTTCACATCTAGTAACCAATGAGTGGCGTACCCTCCGTATGGAATGATCACCCCTGGCGAGGTGACACAGAATGCACTACCCATCTTACAGTGAACCGTTAATGGAAGATCGTGGGTGTTTATAAATAAGACCCTCTCCCACTAGATTTAATATGAAAATGATTTTGCTTCTGAAAAGGTGTTTCCACACATTACCCATAAACATCCAATGTTTACTAATGTGTTGAAAACGGTTTTTGAATTTTATTTTAGAAAACTTGTTTTACGTACATGCGAGTAGTAACAATATAATTAAATGTCAATCACAAACCAAGCACATAAAACAAAAAACTAAAATGAAATATAGGCATTCAAACAATGCCTCTATCTCCCGTGGCTCTATCTCCATAGAACCACCTCTTCTTGGTTTGATCGCCTCCAGCTCCATCTTCATGGACAATGGCTCCTTACTCCATCTTCATGGATTTTCTAATTCTATTACATTGAACCTATGCTTATTTCGAAGCTTACAATTTATCTAGAAATAGAAAAAAATATATAATATAAAAGTCTAGGAAAACCGGTGCGACTTTCCTTTTCGTAGGATTGAAGTCGCAGCACCCTTTACATATGCCCTAAACCAAACCAATAAAATAAACATGCACCAATCTCAAAACATTCAAATACCAAAATTTAAATAGATCTTGGTGCCATGGGAGATAGCGGACTAAATTGCTGCAAAAAGGGTTAATCGTATATGCATCCACGTATATATAACAATTGGAACAGCTAATTGATTCACACAGTACATAAACTCTTTATATACTGAATTAGGACTTAAAACAACATCTAACTTCACTATCACAGTTCGATCGATCGTAAACCGTTCGATCGCTCAAACCTTCGATCGATTGAACATTGCTCAATTGCTTGAACTTTCTATTTCACAGAATGATTTGGAAAAATTTACAGAATAATTTAAAATTAAAGCATATAATTTTTAAAACATTTAAAACTGTGAAAAGAACAACCTGATAGAGAATCTATCTCGATCGATCGAATGCCATTCGATCGATCGAATATATCCAATGTTCGATCGATCGAAACCCGTTCTATCGCTTGAGCACAAAGCATCTTCGATCGATCGAACCTACTTCGATCGATCGAATCCAACATGCATCCAATGGAATCATAGATTTGTATTCTACTGCGATAACGCTACAGAAATAGATTTGTGACAATGCAGTTTTAAAAACAGTCCTAAAATCTACATGCAAATCAAAACTAATGTTCCAAAACGCATTTATAGATCCAAAAGAGCGAGGCTCTGACACCAATTGATGCAAAAAAAAAAAAATGGTTTAAATTAAAAGTTTAAACGCGCAGCGGAAAAACAAGTTATAAAAACTTATTAGTAGTCCAGGATCTACTACCCGTGAATTCCATAGATGCATACTAACTTCACTGAGGGGACAAGTATTATACCTTTGTGTCTTGAACCCAATTCTGAAATCTTCAACTTCCAGCGGCCTCCACTAGATGGCCTTCACTCTTATGACTCCTATGGACGCTCGCAGGATGGACTAGGGTTGGTGGGAACCCTAATGGAGAGGATTGGGAAGGTTTAGGAAAACCAAAACAGTTTCTGCAGCTTCTACGTATAAAAACGACGATTAAAAACGTTCAGTACACAGCTACCCTATTTATAGATTCCCAGAACCGACGAAGTGTATTCGATCGATCGAACCTTCGATCGATCGAACAGCCTTCGAGCGATCGAACCTGCTTAGACTTCAATCGATCGAAACTCCTTCGATCGATCAAACTTGCCTTGACATGATCCTCATGTGTCCTTCCAAGCTTCCTAGCGGAGCTAAGAGTGAGTCCTTCTAGGCTCTTTATTGTTGGCTCAGACCAGTTTGTTAATCACCGTGACCAAACTCTTTGATCAGAAACTAACTAACTGGTCAGTTAACGTTTACTCCACTATAAAACGATAACTGAACTCCAACGCAAAAGAACATATCCGAAACGATAACTAGAATTGTATGTTGTACTAATGTCCCTCTACCTTCAGCATTCGTAATCATATTCAGGTAGTCGGATAACTGTTACTGTCAACCTGAATCATGATTACTTCTTGTATTCCTTGAGTCCCATTCACCTATCATGATTACCAAACATGTTGATAACTCTTATCAACAAGACTGCAGTACTCAGTAATCGACTTGGTGACATTCTCAAGGGAATGCTTACTCTGAAACAGAGGGTAGATTCTGTCTTGACAATAAATGTTCACAACCCTATGAACATGACATACCCAAGATACCCATGTGTTGATCTTCTGTAAACCTCATTGATTGGTAAGTCAAAGCAGCCATATCCACAGTCTGTGTTCATAATCCTCGCAAGATTGAGAACAGTACCTTATACAAGTTAAGAGTTCCTATTGACTGTTTGACAGTATTAAGTGTCAATAGGAAAGCTCAGGTCCGTTAATGCACTATAAGCACTAGCATATTAACTAAGAGTGACACTCTAGTGATTCAGATTAGTCACTCCATCCAATGGTAGTTAATTATGCTACAGTGTATACCTGATGAGATATCCAGTCTCATCATCCACTGTGACATGCTTTAAGTATCAAAGGATGATAATTCATATCTCACTTGTATGTATCTCATACACACACGAATTAACTACTATGATACTTAAGGATTGAAAATCATCTCATGAAAGAAACATACATAATGAAATGTAAAACTGATATCCACATATTAAAATGCTAATGTCATACATAAAGTAATGGTTTGAGGGCATAAATCCAACATTACCCCCTTCAAAGGGACCGACTTTTCTGTCTCTACAGCACCTCTATAGCGGTCACCAACACGCCCGGCCGACCTACGGTAGCTCCAAACTATTGTTGGATCACCACGGATCCCCGACTTTTTACAGTATAGTGAACGTGCTCAGATACACACGTGGACGTATGTACCTTCATTAACAGGGTCGAACCACATACAAAAAACCACACTCTCTCTCTCTCTCTCTCCCCTTAAATTGCTTTAATTTACTTTAACCAAATTTTGGCATCATCATTTATTACTAATCAATGTGATGAAACAGTGCATGTTAGTTAACTAATATATTTAATAATTTTAAAATATAACATTTTTTTTATAACTTTTTAACAAATTTATATATTTACTTATTTGATTAAGTAACTAAATAATTATTTAATAACAATTACTAATGGGCATCAATGAAACTATAATTTGTTATGTACACAATAATAATATAATAGTCTTACAAAGAAGGACACAATTGTCTTTTGGATATTTAAATCATTTTTATATTTATGTAACCAAACACTTACATAATCTATTATACCACTATAACCACTTTTACAATACTTTACCCAAACACCACAACAACCATAATCTTTTATTTTATTATTATTTTTTTATTCCAACTACCATAATCTATTATCACAAAAGCAATCGCTAAGCTATCGATGTGCCAAACATGCTCTAAAGCTGTTTTGCCCCAACTGATATCACAAACAAATTGTGTCAAGATCACAGACTAGCCACGTTGACGATTTAATTTAAGGCACCCAAGCACACAACGTTTGGTATTTGGGCAAATAAGCTGTTGGAACGCTACTTGATCGCCGCCCCAAAACAGCCTCTGAAAATGCCAAGTTCAGCTTTTGAACCCAAAAGCTAATGAATATCACGCCTCCAAACAGAGCCTCTAAACATGCGACGATCAAGGTTTGATCCTAAAAGTAAAAGGTAAGCTTAAATACATTTTACGTTCTTGTAGTTTGGTTTATGTGTCATTTTGGTCTTTTAATTTTCATTTGTGTCAATTTGGTCCTCTAATTTTATTAAGTGTGTCAAAATGGTTCATCCATCCAAATTTGTTAAAAAAAAACTAACAGAATTAATGTTATAATTTCGTAATAGTATGAAGTATAGCATGTTCATTAGAATTTCAAGAAAAACGAAAATGAAAATGTTCTATCTATCATCTCTTACAGGACTTTCACCTACAACTTCCACCGATCCACTTGGAATGCCCATTACAACAAGATCTCAAAAGGCTGAAACTTAATAAGCTCCTCTCCATCCTAAACATTTTCGAAAACCCAAATCTAAAATCAAAGTCTACTCAACTCTTTGACATGGTATCATCTAATAATCTTTTTAGGCCATTTCCTCCACCTGGTAATAATTCAGATATCGTATGTTCTTAACGTGATGATGAAGATGTTGTTGCCACTTCTGAACCCACATGGCCACACTTGCAAATTGTTTTGATATCCTCCACCGTGTGGTCATCAATGCAGATCCCAAGTCTCTCCGGGACCACATTGATCATTCTTTCCTAAGCAATCTCCTCTTGCATTTCCAATCCGAGGACCTGAGGGGCCGCAGCTTGAAGAATACGAAGATGATGAATAGAGAATTGAGATAGTGATTTTGGGGAGGGAGGATAGTAAAAGGATTCTGTTGGTTTTTTTAACAGATTTGGATGCATGTACTATTTTGACACGCGTAATAAAGTTGGAGGACCAAATTGACATAAATAAATGAAAGTTTAGAAAAAATGACACAGGGATCAAACGTGTAAAAATCTATTTTACTGGATAGTAGTATTTAAACGGTACCCCCAAAGCCAAACTGCCTTCCACGGAAAATGGCGTCAATGGCAGTAGTAGTGTCGGAAGAAGGAGATGAAGACGAAGCAGTTGTTGGTACAACTGCATCATCTCTGAAATTCGGCACTCCGGAGGCTCTCGAGCACGTTCGCAAGCTCACAGACGTTGGGGCCATGACTCGGCTCCTCCATGAATGCATAGCCTACCAAAGAGCCCTAGATCTGGAACTCGAGAACATCCTCTCCCACCGATCCGATCTCGACAAACAGCTCTCTAACCTCCATAAATCATCCGAGGTCCTCCAGATCGTCAAGGCCGATTCCGATTACATGCTCTCCAATGTCCGATCCACCTGCGATCTCGCCGATCAGGTCAGCGGCAAAGTCCGCGAGCTCGATCTCGCTCAGTCTCGCGTCAACGACACTCTATTGCGCATCGACGCCATTGTCGAAAGGGGCAATTGCATCGATGGAGTCAAGAAAGCTCTCGACTCCGAAGATTTCGAGTCTGCGGCTAATTACATTCAGATATTTCTCCAAATTGATGCTAGGTATAGGGATTCGGGCTCGAATCAGAGGGAGCAGCTTCTCGACTCTAAGAAACAGCTCGAAGGAATCGTCCGGAGGAGATTATCTAATGCCGTGGATCAGAGGGACCATCCGACGATTCTCCGATTCATCAGACTATACTCTCCTCTTGGTTTGGAGGAGGAAGGTTTGCAAGCCTATGTTGGTTATTTGAAGAAAGTCATCGCAATGCGTTCAAGGCTTGAATTTGAGCAACTGGTTGAATTGATGGACCAATCTACTACTACTATTATTACTGCAAATCAGAATCAGGTGAATTTCGTTACTTGTTTAACCAATTTGTTTAAGGATATTGTGTTAGCCATTGAAGAAAATAATGATATTTTGACGAGTTTATGTGGCGAAGACGGTATAGTTTATGCCATTTGTGAGCTTCAGGAGGAGTGTGATTCTCGAGGGTCTATTATTCTAAAAAAGTACATGGATTATAGAAAATTTGCTAAGTTAACCTCCGAGATCAATTCTTACAAGAGCAATTTGCTATCTGTTGGAGTTGAAGGACCGGACCCTAGAGAGATTGAGATTTATTTGGAAGAAGTCTTGTCACTCACACAGTTAGGTGAGGACTACACTGAGTACATGGTATCAAAGATTAAGGGTTTGAGTTCTGTTGATCCGGATTTAGTTCCTCGAGCCACCAAATCTTTCAGGAGTGGAAGTTTCAGCAAGGTTGTGCAAGATATCACCGGTTATTATGTGATTTTGGAGGGATTCTTCATGGTGGAAAATGTGAGGAAGGCTATCCAGATTGACGAGCATGTACCTGACAGCCTCACAACTTCCGTGGTGGACGATGTGTTCTATGTTCTGCAGAGTTGTTGCCGGAGGTCGATATCTACTTCAAATATTAATTCAGTGATTGCTGTTCTGAGCAGCGCGGTGAGTTTATTGGGCAATGAGTACAATGAAGCATTGCAGCAAAAGATAATGGAGCCCAACCTTGGAGCAAAGCTGTTTATGGGTGGTGTTGGTGTGCAAAAGACGGGGATAGAGATAGCTACAGCTTTGAATAACATGGATGTGAGTAGCGAGTATGCCCTGAAACTACGGCATGAGATTGAAGAGCAATGTGCAGAGGTTAGTCACCACTCCTCAAATATTAAGTTTTCTATTTTTTTTTTTTTGGTTGCTCCTAATTTGTGTGCCATGCATGTGAATTTTGGTTTTGACTTTAGATTACACTGATGGTATAGCCTTCCCCAAGCTTAATTTTGTAACGACACGATTTTGACAAGACGAAGATGACTGGCCAGATTTTTCCTTGAGAATGGAGTTAGTAACACGTTTCAGTTTGCCAACTTTCACATTTCATCTTCATTAAAGACTTAAATATAAGTATCTAGCCAACAGTGCATATGATGGTGAGATGCTCCAATGGACCGGTTGTTTCTAGTATCTTGTTTAGTTACTAGCAGTGAACCTGCACGAGATGCAATGTGTTTAGTAAGCATCATTAACTTATCTTAAAACCTAATAAGAATTTCTTTTCTACTAAGAAGTCATCAATAGTATTTTAATAGAACGTTCACCCCTGTTGTCTAATAATTCCATTTCCATGGCTTTACCTTAATAAAGGCTAAAAGGAAAAAAAAAATATATATATATATATATGTATATCTGATCCATTTCATTGTTAGAAGAAAAGTTTCAAAAATACGTGAACCACGAGGAGAAGTGTCTGTTGATGTTGGTTTGGAACTTGGAGCTGCTTATGGCGTCAGAACCTTCACGTAGGGACTAGGGAAGCAAAGTTGCTTTAGGACAGTGATATCACGCCGCTCGATATCACCGGCCAGATTATTCTTTTGCTTTTCGATTATAGTATTTTATATTATACGCTTTTACATTATTCATTTTATATCATGATCCTTATATATCATTGTGTCTTATTCTATGTCATCGTTCTAATAATTTGTTGAGATACAAAAATATTCTTTTCACAGCAAAATTTCTAACAATCTAAAGCAATTTAGTGTTAGTTGACTAATCTATGGCTACAAAATAGGTGGTACTATATTAGTATTAGCCAAACTAGTTGAAGCAACAACTCTTGGTTTAGCTTTCTGGATGAGAAGATGGTAGGATCATGTCTTAATGTAAAAACAATTGCCTTCATTCTACCTGTGAATTTCAAATCTTAACATCCCCTTTCACACTACTGTCTCTATCTGGACTAATACAATATATATATATATACAACATAAAAGTGTTCGGTGCTAAGAGAAAACAGTCCCACTATATTCTACCTTAAAATGTTCAGTTTAGTTTTTTTATTGTCTACTTTGTTAACTGTTCAGGAAAAACCATAAGTTTGAAAACCAGTTTTATAAAAACTTGATTCGTTTAATTCTTCAAATTGAATTTTTACTTTTGTAGTTAATGGATAATTAAAGGGTGGTTACAAAATGGAATTTACGTATTGAAATTGAAATTCAATGCTATGAATGTCTTCTCTATAATAACTGTATTTTCAATCTTGAATTTGTATTTGTTTTATGTCATAATTATTCGATGGTACCTTTTCAATTGTTACTTTCTTCTAATGTGTTGGGTGTACAATATATATTAACTCACGATACTTCTTGATGGTTTTATATATATATGGGTTTTTATATATATATATATATATATAGAGTCAGGTTCCAGTGTGCACTGGGTGAACGCACTAGGCTTTTAGATAGACTCTCTCTCTCTCTATATATATATATATGCAGTGTTTTGATTTAGACAATCGAGTAATCAGTTGAAGACTTGATTAGTGTTTTTCTAATTCTGCAATTGATCTTAATTTTGTAGTTAATAGAGAAATTGTATCAAAGTTTAGAAAACTGAAATCTAACGGTAAATTGAAATCAGTTTTATTTATTTTAACTTGACTTGAAACTTTTAACAATTTTTTTTTTTCCCTGGGAATAAAGGTTATTTATGAAGAATTGTACAGAGTACAAGGGTACTAAACCCCAGGATATTACAATGAGCTCAAATCATGCTAATCGTCTTCTACTTCAATGTCAAATTCTTTGATGAGATCTTTATCCGCACTAATCTCAACACAAACCTTCGCATAGGAAATTCTACGACAATTAGTTATCATACCATCAACATGAAGAGGCTTTCCAATCATACTAGCAATAAAGCTCAGAAGGGAATTTTAAAAATGTGCCAAACAGGAATTTGATTCAAAGATTTAACATCTAACTTGAGGTTAGGTTGCCACTTTCTCAAGAGAATGGGCCTTCCTGCTATATTCCATGGGACTCCTTCCAAAACATCATCTCTCTGTTCAGCATTAGAAAATTTAAAGAAGAAGAAACCAGAATCATTTGCGAGGGTATCCACCAGTCCTTGAATCTCCCCCAGTTTCTTGGTAGTGTTATACACAAGAGTGTAAGGAAGCTTTTTCCCACTAAAGTATCCGACTAATGTAGTCTCCCATTCAGCCTTACCTTCATCGACTAAGGATTTACCGATTTAGGAACTTTAACTTTTCGAACAGTGAGATCTTGACATTGAACCTCTAAATCATGATTAGCAAAGTTCAAACAAAAACTTGAACTAGTTTTCTCTCTGCAAACATTTAATAACATGTTGTGGCTTTTTGTTAAAGTCAGCATCATGGATTGAATTTTTGGCAAGAGTACTAATATCTCTTTTAATAGCCTTATGGAGCCTCCAATATTACCACCTGTCAAAATCTCAATGTCTCCTCCAATCATGTGAGCCTCTCTACAATCTTTAAAGCTAATGCAAGTAGTGGTTGGCCGCCCTACTGCAACAAATGCATCAACTTTTTGCTGTCCATTGGGATTACCACCAACAATATTTGAAAATAAAACATGTTGTCCACACATAGCAGCTGGTTCAATGGCACTAGGCACGTTAGCCGAGGATTCAGGGGGGACAGCAAGCGGCTGCTTAAGCTGGTTTGAATATCCCCCATTCTCGGCAACAGACGCGTGAAGACCACTCGCCCCGAACTGAGCAACATCAACCCCAGAATAGTCAAGAACCAGATTTCCTTCATGGATCATATTACCTATTTGTTTCCAGCTTTGTTTTTTTATGCAATTGTTAAGGTATTTTCTTACTTAATTAAGCGCCTTAAATGGAAGCTCTTGTGACAGGATATTCCCTCTCTTGTGATGATTCAAAGGGGTTTACAAAATTAGATAACTGGATATAAAGTCAAGGTTGTGATTATATGATAGTTTGAAAGAATACCATTATTGGTTGTGGCTCACATTTAATATCCCTTTATTTTATAAGTATATAGTATGTGCATAAGAAATATGGCTACTATGAAACGATTAAAGTTCCTTTGATAATCTCATTTTTGTTAGATTCGTCAGTAGTTATGTTACTATACACACTCCTAGGTTTAAATATAGACAAGGACTAGAAGTGATTCTAATGTGTGATTCTTTGCAAGCTAAAAAAAATTATAGGTACTATCTAGTTCTGTGGAGATTTTTAATATGTTTTCCATGAAGACATCATTGATGTCAACAACTTGGTTCATGTTACATCTTTGAAATGTGGAACTTGCAGAAAAATCTGAATAATGATCTCGTGGAGATAAAAGACTGGTTTGAAATATGATCAGACCTCATATTGCATTTATCAAGTCTGAAATACTCTCTACTATATTCTAAGTACTATTGCATTTTGTGGTTAATTTGCTACTTACTTACAAGTGTAATAATGCACAGACGCCCAAAATCATAATTGATGACTGTACTGCTTTCTTGATGATTATCAATCTGTCTTTTTTGTTCCAGCGGAAGTAGAAGTGTGGTCTGGCTTTTAACATATAAGTGTCTTAGTTGTTGTCTGTTCCAATGCCATACATAAAGGTTTGGTATCCAATAATTGCCTTTGCTTTAGTGACGAGTATCATGAGTTGAATAGAATTATAATATATTTGAAAACAATAGACATACATTGCATGTAATATGCTATCTGTCTCTACTCTTATCTTGTAAAGTTGTCATCACATTTGTATTCTTATTCTATCCCATTTTGACTTATTTGACAAGGAATGTAATTAGCTAGTGTGAGAATTTTATGAATCGCATGGAAACTCTTTCAAATCAGTTTTCTCATTTTGGAACATGAATTTTTTCAATACCCCAAGGGATATTAGTTATCTTATAGCCAATAGAATAACTACATCTAAGGTTTTATGGTTCATTATCTATGAACTTGCTACCTATTTCATCATTTGTTTTAAATTGCATTTTGTAGGTAAGATGTGGTGGTGATATTTATTGGCCGGTTAATATGCTTTGGTTTGCATTTAGTTTTCTCTTTAAACATGGGATAATTGAATACTTTCACTTAGTGGGTTATAAAGAAAAAAGGTGGCTTATTGATTGTCGTCTAAAGATTTGACATCCTCATTCCTTGAGCATAAGTAGTAATTTTACTTTTAGATATGAAAACTTTTATATTGAAAACGTTGAAGACTATTTCGATACTTAACTTGTAGATGTAGACATGTTCTACGACCTGTTTTTTGCTTGCCAGACTCTCTAGTTATGGTAGTTTCTTAAGTAGTGTAACTAGTTATAGAATATGTTTATGTTTAGATAGAAGTACATAACCCGGTGATAGTAGCATTTTAATTGTTTGTATGTTTCTTAGTTGTCTATTCAGTCGTTTGGCAGAGTTGGCTTCTGCACAATTTTTAATTACTGTTTTAATCTCCAATTGAAATCTTTTTATAGCAGGATATGTATAGTAGATGTAAAATGGTCTAAGTGTTGATTAGTAAGTTAATAGTATATTAGATACCTATCATATGGCAATTAAAACAATAATTATAATTGATTGTGATTGTGCAGTACATATTTGATTTTGACTTTTATCATTAAGTGTAAACTTCACTTTGCTTTTGCAATTCTTATTGATAATTATATAGTGGAATTTAAATGAGTTTGTTATTTCACAATACATGATGCTAGCATATACTATTATTTTCCTACGAGGAGTGTCACTATTGATCCATACACAAGAGATATAGTTGCAAATGCGTTATCACTGTTTGAGAATTTGTACGGGAGCATAACTCCTAGAAGCCTGTATATATAGAGTGTTTCAAATTGTTTATGCACATTAGTTTAATTTTAAGTTTCCGATAGGGAGTCACCTAGGGAGGCAACCCAACCTCTCTGATTGGGGACCCCATGCTGTGTGTGTGATATGTTGAAGTCTGGTCAAAGAGTCTAGTTCCAGGTGAAATTGTCCACTATGACTATTCAGATGGAAACTATTAACACTAAGTGAGGTTCAAGTCCAGAAGACACCTACACCTATTGCACAGTAAAAGTTGCCCACCCTTTTATTTTATTTATATTACCAAATGTTATTTAAAATTTTTAAAACTTGTGGGGGATTGATTGTTAGAAAAGTTTTAAAAATATCCCTGAAAGTTTCACTTTTACTTCTAGTTATTAAGGCTTTTAATTTGGGCTTCATTGTGTTTTATTACATTTAATGATTTTACCATTACAAGCTTTAATAAGCTGTAACATCCCATTCTAGAATTCTATATATTGAGAGGTTATTCTACTTGTTTGATAGTGAGAGAAATACATACTTCAAAAATATATTCTTTCCATTGTGTTTCCCTATTATTTTATGCTATGAGTTTTGGGCAATCCGAGAAAGACTTGTTCACCCCGTCTCCCGGCATACGTGAACCGCGAGGAGAACCGTCTGTTGATATTGGGTTGGATCTTGGAGCTGCTTATGCCGTTAGAACCTTCACGTACGGAGGCAAAGTTGCTTTAGGGCAGTGATACCACGCCTCTAAATATCACAAGCAATATTATTCTTTTACTTTTCGATTATAGTATTTTATATTAGACGTTTTTACATTATCATTCATTTTATATCATGATCCTTATATGTCATTGTGTCTTATTCTATGTCATCGTTCTAATAATTTGTTCAGATACAAAAATAGTGTTTTCAAAGCAAAATTTCTAACAAGTTCATCAGTCAAAGAAGAAAATACGTATGTCATTTACCATACAAAGAATAGCCCATGTCTATATCCAATCAGCGATAAATAAATAAATAAAAAATTGTAAAAAGAACTCCACTTTTAGATTACATAGAGAGCTAAACCTAATACGACTAATTTGAATGCTAAATTTAAGTGTATACCAAAATTTAAATAACATGCTTAAGTATATATTTCCATGTTTGGTGATCTTTTCCTTAGATTAGTGTACTATTTTCATTTTTACTATGTGTTTAATATTGAATTCTACCATGATGAATCAGAATGGATGCAAAATTGCTTCCCAATGAAAAAAGAAAAATAGAAAATACATCTATTGTAGACAATTAGACCATCTTTTAATTAGTAACAGTGGCATAATGGATATGAGTTGTGTGAGAGCAAGAGAAGAATAGAAATTGTTGCACACGCTCAAATTTAGGGAAAACTTAAAAGTAGGAAACTTTCTTTTTAGATTCTGTTATTTTCATTCAAAGTTCTTCTTTACTTTGATTCTTATAAATTTTAAATTTCACTTCATTGTTAGAAATTGTATGCCTATGTGACTTGCCACATCAGTGATTTCGGTGGCTCTAGTGCCACTCTTATTAATAGAAGCAAAAATGAAATTACACATTAGTAATTATACGCCAGGAAGGCACATAACAAATGAAATCTATTCTATATAATACAATTGAAACATACCTTTATACAAAAGATACAGTATATTAATTTTAAAAAATGAAAAACTAACTTGTCCGATTTATTGTAAAAAAAAAAATGCTATCTAGGTTCGTTCTCCTATCTTCTTGAAAGTAGTGTATTCTTCCAATCTCCTGGAAAGAGAAACAAATCCACTTAAATTTAATGTCAAATAAATCTGAAATGAATAAACCAGCGACCAGTTTATAAACACTGATTAGATAAGAAAAAGTTGGTCAATATTGTACTGGTTTTAAATTAGTTCGGATTCAGATCAACAACCTACAACTTTCTAAGCTCCTCGCTCTTTCAACCTAGCTAATACAGTTCAATTAGATAATATATTCACTAAAAGTTTGCAAACTAACTTGTTCAAAAGCACAAGAATTAAAGTATGTACAATCCCTATATATGGAAAATGTACAGACATAAAAAGGAATAAAGAGTTTGAATTAACCTTCGATGACACGCGAGCAATAATAAATATATGTTCTTTAATCAAAGAATGCGTCCCAGTCACGAATTATGCTTTTAGTAGTTCTCCTCCTTTGTATGTCTGCGTATTGCTGCTCTTTGTGAGTTTTGAGTGATTTGGAAAGCCTTTTGAACAAACTAAAAATCCTATTCAAAGCCAAGTGGTAGAGGTATTTATAGTCTTTCTCTGGATATTTCAATGATAAAGATGCCTATTTAAAAACACATATATCTTTATCTATCTAAATAACCATATTGAAACATAAATTAGATAGATAAACTGCAGGTTTCATATCTATTTCTAATTTGAAAGGCTTTTAAACTTCCAATTTTAAATTTAGTAGATGAGTTTAATGCTAACTAAAACTTTAGAGTTTTGTTTGAATAAAATGTTAAATTTCATAACAGACTTATTTTGATGAGTTTGATGTTGACTAAAACTCTTGAGAGTATTTGAATAAAATGTGAAAAAACGTATAATGTTTTTAGGGAATTGCTATTCCCACTCCAAAATTGAACTAATGCACTCCATAGTACTACTGACACACCATGCAGTACCATACTACGATGCAGTCAATGCATTCCATGGAGTGTATTGGTTCATCCATGGAGTGCGAATAACAATTCCCTATTTTTATTGGATGAATTTAATGTTAACTAAAACTCTAGAGAATTTCATGTCATCCATGGAGTGAATTTAATGCATTCCGTGGTGTCTATTCATTTATATGTGTTTTCTTATTCTAAAAGAGAATACTTTTGCCTTCTGTTTGGCTGAATGAGATGCTGTTGTGCCACTTTAGAGAATTGGATTTTATAAAACTCCGGTTCACTTTAAACTATCTCAAACGAATATGGTTCTGATTGCATTTGCTCCGGCAAAGGGGTTCATAGTATCCTTTCCAAAGCCATCGATTAATTGTCTAATTGGAAATGCTTGATGACTGTTAATTGTGTGTATTATTGTATCTTGGGTTGTCCCACATCGCTTACTTAGTTTAGTTGTCTAGGAGTTAATATGCCTATATATAAGCTCTTGTATTCTTCTTCCTATTCATTCAATATATTGTGAATATACACACACATTTACATGGTATCAGAGCTAGCAATTTTGGGTTCGCTCATCTCATTGCCGACCCAAAGTTAGGGTCGAGAGTTGTCCATTGCCGAACCTCTGTGAGTGTTCAAGAGTCTGTTCGAGAATCTGGTTCGTTATATCCAATCACAAGCCGCAAGCCTCAAAGGGACCATATAAACCCTAGCTGCAAGCCACCACAAGGGAAAACCCTAGCCGCCTCACTTCAGCACCTGACCCAGCTCCGGCGAGCCTCGCCTGATGTCGCCTGCCTCCAGCGACCCCCGTCCATCGTCGCCGCTCCTCCGGCGACCTCTCCAGCACCTGTCAGAACCTCCGGCAACCTCTCCAGCCCCTCTAGAACCTCCGGCGACCCTCGCCTTCCCCTCTAGCACCTCCGGCGAGCCTCGCCTGACCTTCGCGACCTCCGGGCAGTCCACCAATAGCTCCGACGACTTCTTAAACATCTCTACCAGTCCTCTGTGTATACGTGTGGTGTAGATCTTGTTTTTTTGGCTTCTTTTGGCTTTGTTTCACTTCACATCTCGTTCCTTTTTTGCTCCTTTGGTTTCGATCTGTTCTCGGAGTCCAAAGCTCTCCCACAACTCACCACTAGGAAGTTGAATGGGTCCAATTTTCTCCAATGGTCTCGGGCTGTTCATATTGCTCTCACTGGCTTGGGGTTTGATGCTCATCTTACCGATTCTTCTCTCACTACCGATGACAAGGCTATCAAGACATGGAAGCAAATGGATGCCCAAATCGTTGCCTTCCTTTGGAACTGCATGGAGCCACACATTGCGAATATGTGCGGTCACTTGGGCACTTGTAAGGATATTTGGGAGTATACTCATCTGTTATTCTCCAGCGATCTCACTCGGATGTATGATCTCTACTCTCAGTACTTTCAGTTGCAGCAAAGTGATCTCTCCGTTACGGAGTATTTTGCTTCCTTCAAACGGTTAGTTGAAGAATTGATCGGCGTCATGCCTATTACTACTGATGCAAAGAAACAGCAAGAACAGCAGGAACAAATGGCAGTAATGAAGTTTCTTGCTGGCTTAAAACCTGATTTTGAGCCTGTTCGATCCCAGATTTTAGGGGTTGCCTCTCTGCCTTCAATTACTGAGACTCACCAGCGTGTTCTCCGAAGTACCTCTCGTGATCAGGGTTCTAATTCCTCTGTTACTGATCATTCCGCCTTAGTTACTCAGGCTCCACCACCCACTGCTGGTCGGGGTGATGGTAATCCCCGTCGTGTCCGTGGTGGTTACCGTGGAGGTAATCATGGTGGATATGGGGGCCGTGGTCGTGGTGGTCGTCCTCAGTGCACCAATTGTGATAAGGACGGTCATTATAAGGAAACATGTTGGGATCTTATTGGTCACCCTGCTCGATTTGCACATGTTGTCTCTTGTGATGCTGCGTCCTCTTCTCATGCTCCTGCTGCGGGTGATCCAATTTTCATTTCCGGTGAAGAGTACTCTAATTTCTTCAGTTTCACGCCTCTCAGCATTCTTCTGCTCCTAGTACATCACTTGCTCAGAAAGGTACCTCCACTGCTTGTCTTACTTCCCGTACTCGTCCTTGGGTAAATGACTCTGCTGCCACCGATCATCTCACAGGTATATCCACCCTTTTTTCTTCTCTTGAGCCGTCCTCTTCTTTACCTCCCGTTACTTTGGCGGATGGCTCTTCTATACCCGTTGAAGGCATAGGGACTGTCCAATTATCCCCGTCTTTGTCCTTATCATCTGTCCTTTTTATATCACGTTCACCTTTTAATTTGATATCTGTTGGGAAGTTGACTAAAGATCTTAATGTTTGTGTTTCTTTTTTCCCTGATTCTGTTCTTATTCAGGATTTGATGACTCGGAGGACGATTGGCGTAGGGCATGAATCTGAAGGTCTTTATTACTTTGATGAATTGCCTTCTTCTTCAACTCCAACAGCTTGTCCTGCCAATGTGTCTCCTTACCAGATTCACTGCCGTCTTGGTCATCCTTCCTTGGCCAATCTGAAGCTATTAGTACCTAGTTTAAGTCATTTATCTACTTTAGAATGTGAGTCTTGTCAATTGGGGAAGCATCACTGTGTCCAATTTGCTCCTCGAGTTAATAATCGTGTGTCTAGTCCATTTCAATTAGTGCACTCAGATGTTTGGGGTCCACATCGTATTACTTCAATTAAAGGGTATCGGTATTTTGTTAGTTTTGTTGATGATTTTTTTTGAACAACCTGGCTTTATTTAATGAAAAATCGTTCTGAGTTATTTACTATATTTTCTACATCCTGTAATGAAGTTAAGACTCAGTTTAATGTTCCTATTCAAATTCTACGTAGTGACAATGCACAAGAATATTTTTCCCATCCCTTCACTACATATATGGCACAACATGGCATGCTTCATCAATCCTCGTGTGTTCATACCCCTCAGCAAAATGGGGTTGAAGAAAGAAAAAATCGTCACTTATTAGAAGTCACCCGCACATTGTTATTTGAGATGCGGGTCCCCAAGATCTTCTGGGGAGATGCAGTTCTTACTGCTTGCCATTTGATTAACCGTATGCCATCTTCCATTCTAGATCGGGGCACACCCCATGCCACTTTGTTTCCCACTACTCCGTCTTTCCCTGTTGCTCCACGTGTGTTTGGGTGTGTCTGCTTTGTGCATCAACTCACTCCTGGTACCGACAAGTTGGATCTCCGTGCTATCAAGTGTGTTTTCTTAGGGTACTCCATAACACAGAAAGGCTATCGTTGTTATAGTCCTACGTTGCATCGCTTCTTTGTCTCTGCTGATGTTACCTTTTTTTAATCCACCCATATTACTCTGAGTCTCACTCTATTACTGATCTTGACTTTATGGTTCCCCTTCTCCTTCCCCTTCCCCTTCCCCTCTCCCTGCCTCCCAAAACTGGATTGGACCGTCCTGACCTCTAGACATACACTCATCGTCATCAGACTGTTGAGACTATTCAAGATTCCGCTACTACGCCTGTGGCCTCTGTGTCTTCAGATCCGCTTCCGTCAGACTCAGACCTTCCGATTGCTCTCCAGAAGGGTAAGCGTACTTGTACTTCTCATCCTATTGCAAATTTTGTCTCTTATGCTCATTTGTCTCCTACTTTCTCTTCGTTTGTTGCCTCGTTGTCTACTTTTTCTATTCTTAAGTCTACTGCAGAGGCCCTTTCTCATTCCAGATGGAAACAAGCTATGGAGGATGAAATGCTTGCTTTGAGAGAAACTGGTACTTGGTATTTAGTAGCTCTTCCACCTGGGAAGTCTGTCGTTGGGTGTCGTTGGGTGTTTACTGTTAAAATGCATCCTGATGGAACTCTTGATCGGTTGAAAGCACGTCTTGTTACCAAGGGCTATACTCAGGTTTATGGTCTTGATTATTCCGAGACATTTTCTCCGGTTGCCAAGATTGCTTCTGTTCGTCTCTTCATCTCCCTTACTGCTACTTATCACTGGCCGCTACATCAGTTAGATGTTAAGAATGCTTTTCTCAATGGCACTCTTTGGAGGAGGTCTATATGGAGCAACCATCTGGGTTTGTTGCTCATGGGGAGTCGAGTATGGTCTGTCGATTGAAGAAGTCTCTATATGGTCTGAAACAGTCCCCTCGTGCTTGGTTTGGAAGATTTAGTGAAGTTGTTGCCGAATTTGGTCTCCAACGGTGTGGTGTTGATCACTCTGTCTTTTATAAGCATTCTTCAGCAGGTAAAATCCTACTTGTTGTTTATGTTGATGATATTGTTATAACTAGAGATGATTCCAAGGGAATTCAGTAATTGAAGACCTTCTTGCAAAAGCAGTTCCAAACTAAAGACTTGGGACAACTTAAATACTTTTTGGGAATTGAAGTTGCTAGATCTAGTGAAGGGATTTGTCAAGTATGTTCTTGATCTCCTTTCTGAAACAGGCCTTTTAGGGTCCAAGCCTTTGGATTTTCCTATGGATCCTAATACTAAGTTGTTATCAGATCAGGGAGAGCTCATTGATGACCCAGGACAATACAAACATCTGGTAGGGAAGCTTAATTACCTAACAGTGACTAGACCTGACATTGCATTCGCTGTGAGTGTAATCAGCCAATTTATGGATTGTCCTCGAACAACCCATTGGGATGCAGTGATACACATTTTGAGATATCTCAAAGGTGCTCCAGGACTTGGTTTGTTGTACAGAGATCATGGTCACATACGAGTAGAAGGTTACACTGGTGCAGATTGGACAGGTTCTCCTGATGATAGGAGATCCACTACAGGCTATTGTGTTATCGTTGGAGGCAACCTTGTTTCATGGAAAAGCAAGAAACAAACTGTGGTAGCTCGGTCTAGCGCAGAATCAGAGTACAGAGCCATGGCCCATACTACTTGTGAGCTAGTATGGATAAAGCACTTATTAGAGGAACTTGGATTTACTCAAACTACTCCAATGAGTTTGGTTTGTGATAATCAAGCTGCAGTTCATATCGCCTCTAATCCCGTCTTTCATGAAAGGACAAAGCACGTTGAAGTCGATTGTCACTTTGTTCGAGAGAAACTTTTGGAAAATGTTATTCATACAGTGCATGTAAAGTCTGCTGATCAATTAGCTGACTTGTTCACTAAAGCATTAGGAGGGATTCGAGTGAAGTATATTTGTAACAAGCTTAGTGCATATGACATGTATACTCCAGCTTGAGGGGGAGTGTTAATAGTGTGTACAATTGTATCTTGGGTTGTCCCACATCGCTTAGTTAGTTTAATTGTCTAGGAGTTAAGACGCCTATATATAAGCTCTTGTATTCTTCTTTCTGTTCATTCAATATATTGTGAATATACACACACATTTACAATGACTTCTAGGACCTCTTGATGCCCATTTCAATTTTATTGCACTGGAAAAGGTGTTCGTTCACACTTGCTTTTTTCAGATTTGTACTTGTTCTTTATTCTTTAGACTGTTAGTCAGCTCATTATATGCATGACAGCCTAAAATTCGACTTTGATCAATGATATTAATATGGATGAGCTCTTCGTTCTTGGGTCCTAACTCCTAAATGTTTGTAAATAACCATTATAATATACAAATGTTCATTGCTATTTTCTCTGGTTAGTTGGGGTGTTTTTTTTCCCCACTGATTGGGGGGTGTATGGTTTATTGGTGTTTGTGGGATTCTTTTTGAGGTTGGTTAGGCTGGGTAAGTTGTAGGGAGGTTCTTTGGGGTGTTTTGGTAGTATGCATGCGAGGTGCTTGTGATTTGTCCTGAGTGAGGTGACTTTTGTTTTTGCTGAATGTGTGTGTGTGTGTTTTTTTTGGGCGGGGGGATATAGTCTTGTACTGCCTTTATATCAATGATGTAAAACTTATTTCTGTTTAAAAAAGGAAAATACAAATGTTTTCATTTGTTAGGTTGGTTTCAATTCTTCATTTGTCTTTTTGTGTTTTTGAGATTATATCCCATGCTACATGTGGCAAGTAAACCGAGTTTTATTATTATTATTTTTTTTTTTTTTTTTTTAAATCTTGTCAGGTATTCCCTGCACCAGCGGAGAGAGAGAGAGTGAAATCTTGTTTGTCCGAGTTGAGAGAGATGAGCAGCGGTTTCAAGAAAGCCCTGAATGTTGGAATGGAACAACTTGTAGCAACCGTGACACCCCGAATCCGTCCGGTATTAGATAGTGTAGCAACCATTAGCTACGAGCTGTCTGAGGCTGAATATGCAGACAATGAGGTGAATGACCCATGGGTCCAAAGGCTTCTCCATGCTGTTGAGACCAACGTGGCCTGGTTCCAACCATTAATGACTGCCAACAATTTCGACTCTTTTGTTCATATGGTCATTGACTTCATTGTAAAGAGGCTCGAAGTAATCATGATGCAGAAGCGATTCAGTCAGCTTGGAGGTCTTCAGCTTGACCGAGATGCTAGGGCTCTGGTAAGCCATTTCTCGAGCATGACACAAAGGACAGTTAGAGACAAGTTTGCTCGGCTTACCCAGATGGCAACCATTCTAAACTTGGAAAAGGTCTCTGAGATTCTGGATTTCTGGGGTGAGAACTCGGGACCCATGACCTGGAGACTAACTCCTGCTGAGGTGAGGAGAGTTTTGGGTCTGAGGGTTGAGTTCAAACCTGAAGCAATTGTTGCTCTTAAATTGTAGTCCTTTGTTTATTTAGTTTGTGACTTCTCATCTTCAGATTTTGTATTGTTAAATTGACACTTTTTTTTTTTTTTCTTTCTCTTTTCATTTTTTGAAGTTAGTTTTTAACCTTAAATTGGAGGGAGGAATCAACAGAAATGGAAATGAACCGATTATAAGAGTTTTTGCTGTTTTACATGTAAAGTTGAATATTCTTGTCATAATTTTAGTCTATATGTACTCTTTTATACCGATGCCTTGTGTTCTTTTTCCATGTGTGATTTGCGTACTGGAATTTCAAAATTTCAACTTCCCAATGCATGTCAACAGAACTGAATGGCTGGACTGAGTTAGCCATTCTTCCATTTTAGGCAATTGTTTTCAAGGAGTATGTTTTTCTATTAAGACAATCCTATTCCTTCCTGGGTAATACTTGGGCACACCCAAAGACACAACTTTTGAGGCACAACCCAAAAGATGTGTCTGTCTCTATCTTGTGTCACTGTGGGGTCAAGTGACATCACAGGAGAGATATAGACACATCTTTTGACTTGTGTCTTTGGGTGTGTCCGAATCTTTACTCTTCCTGCTTTATACAAATACAAATAGACTACACTAGCTAAAATGATATTTGCACTCTTTTCGTAAAAGCAAGCAAGTTGATAAATGCAGACAAAACACATAACAAAGTTTATCACTCCAAACAAAAAATTGTAACAAGATGGGAGCAATGGCTCAAGATTAAAATTGTTTCCCAGCTGAAACAAACTAGTAGAATTTGGAGGCTTTACAAATCATGAAGCCCCAGTTATATATGGAGAGAAGGAGGAATCCACCTTGACTCCTGCGGACCAGCCACACATAAAGCCTCCATTCTTTGATGGTACGCAAAATGGAGAAAAAGGGCGAATGATGATTAACTGGAAGAGGCAACTCGATAGGGAAAAAAAGATTAATAAAAAAAAGGTGAGAAAGACAAATATAACCTAAAGGTCATAGTCAACATAAGACATTTGAAATGTTGGTTTGTCTAATTCGCCTTTTGGAGGGAAATGGGTTATGTATAGCAGCCTAGCAGGTGTATGGTTCTAATTTCATATTGTCAAACTTGAAAAAACAATGAAAGAACACTCCCAAAGAAGAATGGGGGTGCCTTTTGATCCTTCCCAAGACCTCAATATAATTTCTGATGACGACATATCACCCTCAACTTAAGCTCTACTTGGTTCATGGATTTTCTGAGCGAACATTAAATAAAAATATATAAAAAGAAAAAAGAAAAAAAAGGAAGGAGAGCAATAAGAAAAACTAATTCCCTCATATTGTCCAATGTGTTTTCCTCATGCTTAAATCACATTAAAAATTAAATTTTTAAAAAAATAAATATAATTGTAATATATTATTAGTAATGGAAGGGCAATGATTCGTAATATTCAAAATATTTAATTTAATTCTCAACCAATTCTCTTTCCTTTCCTATTTTCTCATCATTTTCCTTATTAACCGAAAGGAAAAAAAAAAAAAATTATTTCCTCTATGTTTTCTTTTCTTTTCCCTCCCTAAATCCAAGAACCAAACAAAGCCTTGGGTGAACTTGGTCATAACTTGTAGTAAATATCTTTTGAAGAATATATACTGCAATAATCCAAAATGGAAAGCACATAATAAATGGCGCATCGATAGAATTGTCCACAAATGCACAATTACAAGCAATCACCCAAGGCATAAAGGTTGCCAAACCAGAAAGTAAGGTTTACAGCCTTATGGAATTGCTAATTCAGAACACAAGTCCAACTAACAACAACAATAATAAAAAGACTAGACAAATGCCAAAATTGAAATAAGGCAAAGACCTAAGCAACAATTCATGCTTTTATAACCAAAACCAATACATCTTTAAGAAAGTAATCTAGTGCTTACTATCCAGTAATTATATAGGTATATAGGAACATGTTGCTGTAAACTACTGATAGCCAGCTTGTGAGGATCTGTAGATGACCATTTAGACATGAGCAGTGCCTTGAGTGAACATTGGATCCTCACATCGATACTTTCCATCCGGTCCTATTCCGAAGCCTCGTGGATCTGCAAAGACATTCTCCAGTAGCTGGCTTCGAGATGGTTGAGGGCTTTCCTCTGCGAACTCAACGGCCTCCTCAACTATCTCCTCTATCTTCTTTTCTATGGCCTTTAACTCGGATTCACTAGCCAGGCTGTTCTCAATCATGTACTTCTTCAAGCCTGTGATGGGATCTCTAGCAGCATAGTGAGCCTTCTCAGCTGCCAAAAGGAATAAAAGCTGTAAGTCGAGAAACACATTATCCCTATAGATAATTAATAGATTATGGGCATCGAAAAAAGAGGATATAAAGACTGGCCATCCGTCTAATTCTTGCTCTTCTAACCCATTTAAAAATTGCACACATGAAATCTTCAAAACCGAATCTGTCTGACAAATCGGGAACTCAAAATAGAGGTATGAATAAGAAATTGAGGAGGGCCTCCCATGAGCTCGAAACCCAATACTTGGTATTGCCATTCCTCATTTCCGGTGACAGAATATTACAATGTGTAGTAATAACAGTTGTAAATCATGAATGGTGCCCTCATGTAAAAAGAAGCTAGTCATCCCATCATTGTTATTATAGTATTAGCTTTAGGGGTCAAGACTCGAGATATAGGAAAATAATTGTTGATGGACCACTAGATACCACAACCGCAACATCGCGCATGGAACTTAAGATGAACAAATGGATACAAAAGGTGCTGCAGACTATAGACTTCCATGAAATAACGAAGGGCCTGGTTCGAGCTGCATAAGCCAGGGATTCAAAGCAATTAATGGATATATAGACTCAAATATGAATATACACACACTGACACTGACACTGACACTCACATATACATATATATATATATATAGTGTGTGTGTGTGTGTGTGAGAGAGAGAGAGAGAGAGAGAGAGAGAGAGAGAGAGAGAGAGAGAGAGAGAGAGAGAGCGAGAGAGAGAGAGAGAGAGAGAGAGAGAGAGAGAGAGAGAGAGAGAGAGATTGTTCCTAAGCATTTTTCATAATCAAGGTAACCGAATGGTAGAAGAATCTATGGGATCGTTAGGAATTGATAGTTGTGGTCTGGACGTACGAGTCACAGCCAGCCAGGAAGAGGAGAGATCAATGACGGATATGCCATAGTGTTTCTAATTTACAGCAGAGCTTATAACGAGAGTTGGACCCATTATGTTGGTCAGGTAAACAAATTGAATGTCACCGCTTGTTCTATTTAGAGATGGATTCTCCATTAATTTCAAAATACAATTGCAAACGTGATTTGGAAACAGAATATGACAATGCGGAACGGTTGCTAGCAAAACGAAAAGGCTAATGTTCCAATTTGAAAGGAATGATGAGGTTAATATCATAGCTGGCACCTAAGAAATGTTATCAGCTCTTAGTTTCAGAAACTCAGAAATTCCATGTCCTGAATAAAAACCAAAATCTCTGGTAAAGGTTTGTGAATGTCTACATCACTTCCCTCAAAACTAAAGCACAATACTTACATAACCACGAATTAGTTAAAGCTCACTAGCTAACCAAACATGGTAAAGGCTTTAGACATATATTCAAGTATAGGCTGTATGATGAATTCCTACAAGCACGAAACAATTTTGAGCAAATGCTTATGTTAACTCTTTTTAGTCGATCAGGAAACGCAAAGCTTGGAGTGCAATCACACCACAAGAACAGAGTCGGAACTAATCAGTAGAAACAGGAAAAATAAAGGCTATAACCCAACTCTTCAAATGCACAAAAAGCATAAACATTCATTTAAAATTTGAAAATAAGTATAGATATGAACTTCATTCAACTACTAACCAGGGTCACGAAGCTCATCAGGATCAGCCAAAGAGTGTCCCCTAAACCTGTAAGTCTCACATTCAACCAAAGTGGGCCCTTCACCTCTCCTAGCCCTCCCAACTGCCTCTTTTGCCACTTCCCTAACCTTCAACACATCCATCCCATCCACATGAACCCCAGGCATCCCAAATGCAGGACCCTTCTTCCAAATCTCAGGATCAGAAGTTGCCCTCAAATGGGACATCCCAATAGCCCACAAATTATTCTCCACAACAAACACAATCGGCAATTTCCACAGAGCTGCCATGTTCAAGCACTCAAAGAACTGCCCGTTGTTACAAGTCCCATCCCCAAAAAAGGCCAATGTGACATGGTCACAGTCTACTTCTTTCAAAACCTCCCTCTTGTACTTGCTAGTGAAGGCCGCACCAGTGGCCACCGGAATTCCTTCTCCGATGAAGGCAAAACCACCCAAAACATTGTGTTCTTTGGAGAACATGTGCATAGAGCCGCCCTGGCCGCGGCAGCAGCCGGTGGTCTTGCCGAAGAGCTCGCTCATTACGGCCCGAGCTGGGACACCTTTGCTGAGAGCGTGAACGTGATCACGGTATGTGCTAACCACACAATCTTCCTTCTTCAATAGCTTGATGAACCCAGTTGAGACTGCCTCTTGGCCGTTGTACAAATGAACGAATCCAAACATTTTGCCCCTGTAGTACATCTGGGCACACATGTCCTCGAAAAACCTGCCCAATATCATGTCCTCGTAGAGCACCAACCCTTCTTCTTTCGTTATCAGCTACATGTACAAATACAAATACATATAAATTTATATATGTTAGAAAATAAGAATCTGCTGTATTGGAATTGATTTTCTACAATGTTAAATTTATATAGGCAATAGGCAATCCAATACATCATATCATATAATAATTATTATACTAATGTATTAGATAATATCTTACCATAATACATACAGCAATTCCATACACACTAGATAATATCAACTCATGATAATGATCATATAACAAACTCTACCATATGCCAACAATATATACATACACACACACACACACACACACACACACACACACACACACACACAAACAAGGGCAAAGGGGAATTATATGAATATGTTGAGATTTGTGTGTAATTGAGGAAAATGCGAGTGTGACGAGTGAATTGGTTTACCAAATTGGAGAGAGAGGAGGTGGGTTTGGTCTTCTTCTCCTTGACGACATCGGAGACGGCAACAACGGCAGCGGATCGACGATTGGCATGAACTGGGTAGGGTTTGCGGCGGGAATTGATGCGGAGCTTGTGGGTTGATCCGAGAAATGAGGAGGTAGCTACGGTGGTGAACTTGAGAGGATCAAACAAAGGTGTGTCTGGAGATCTGGTGCTGGTGGTGAGAGGCAGAGGTTGAATGATTTTGGTAGCAGAGAATGCGGAAGCCATTGTGATTGTGGTGGTGTGTGTATGATAGATACAGATACAGATACAGCTATCTATATATCTATATGTGCGAATGAGCGATTTCTTCCTCTTGGGGAATTATAGAGAGAGAAATAAGAGGAAGGGGGCCAAAGGGGCGGAGAAAACAAGAGAAGAGAGAGAGAGAGAGAGTGTGTGTGTGTACTGTGTGGAAATAACCGCCTGGAGCGTTGGCTGATTTGATTAATGTGTGTAGATGAAAAGGAGGGCCACCCAACTCAACTACAAGTTTACAACTAGGCAGAATGACAGAGGCAACCCCTAAATTAAACTTAAAAACACCTTGAAATCTCAGTTAAAAGGCACTGAATTGGGGTTTGTTCTTTTCCCACAAGTAAAAGGAAGGGGGGGGGGGGGGGGGGGAGGTGTTTTCTTTTGGAATATGGTACTTGCTTTTCTTGTGTTGTGCAAATTGCCATCTTGTGTTTCAATTTTTCCATCCAACGGTACTGTATTACTCCCTCTGTTTCTTTTTTTTATTATTATTATTTTTTTTTATTTCTGTATTTTATTTTGGGATTTTCTAAAATTAGTGTCCATTTTTTAAAAAGTTATTGTAATGATTAAATGTAATTGTGAAAAATAAGTATAGAATCTTTTTAGAGTTAATTAGTATAATGTCCATTTTACTCTAAATTTCTTTCAATAGGTTCAACCCATGAAACATTTTACTATGAAGTCCATTCTACAAATTTGGACCAAACTACCCTTACCATTTCCCATTCAACACTGCAATAAATAACTCCAAGATTTTGGGGTTTTCAAAATTCAAAACTCAAATACCCAAATAAGAATGAATCACATTCTATATCCATTTACTCTCTCTCTCTCTCTCTCTCTCTCTCTCTCTCTCACACACACACACACACACACATACACACCGATCGTGACTCTCGCTTGATGGAAAATTACGGCCTACCTTCTCGTGTTGATGATCCAAGCTTTCAAAGTCCCCGGTGAAGCAATCCAAGGCGGGTTGGAAAAGATTGGAGAGGTCATTAAGGCGTGTTTGGAGTATATATTGCAGATAGTAATGGAAATCATAAGTACTCTCATCTCTACTCTTTTTGAACTTGTTAAATAGAGCATTTTAGGGTCAGCAATGGCCACCGGATCAATAATCGGTTGTCTAGTGGAGCAGATAAGGACTTCTCTTGATGGGTTGATGAAAGATTTTCCGGAGTTGGTGGATGGTTTCGTCCAGATGGTTACTACGATGGCCAAGGATCTGTGGAAAAACTATAAGGAAAATATAGATACACAAAAAGGCCGTCCTTTGACATCTATATTGCCTTTAATTATAACTTTTTGCCCCTCCTATGTCCTCTCTCTCACACATACACACACACTATGGATTATATAGTTGTTATATATGTTGTATAAACATAACATGCCTTGTTGATTTGTTGTTGTTGCAACATATTCCTGTCCTGGGTCAACGGGCTTCGATTCATTTGTGTTGTTGATTGTGTTTTAAGATTTGGTTGTGGTTCAAAAGGTTATAGCGTAAAATTTAACACTCATGGTTTTCGTTCACATGATGTGGTGCGAAATTGTATACTATGTGAAGGAATGTGCAAATGAATTTGTGATAAGACAGTGTTCCATTTGTTGAAGAACTTGAATATGAGTGTGAAATTTAACAATTTTAGTGTGAAAATGTATATTATATTGTAGTTCAAAGATTGTGGTTCAAAATGTTATAGTGTAAAATTTATGTAAAATTTAACACTAATGTTCTTCGTTCACATGATGTGATGCGAAATTGTATACTATGTGAAGAAAAATTATGATATCTTGCAGTTAGTGTAAAATGAATGTGCAAATGAATTTGTGATAAGACAATGTTCCATTTGTTGAATAACGTAACTCGAATATGAGTGTGAAATTTAACAAATTTAGTGTGAAATTTAACACTATTTTTTATTTATTTTTGGATGATATTGATGAATGACTGTTAGATCATCCAAGAATGGTGAAAATGCGAAATTATAAAAAAGATCCGTGTAATATTAAACAGAATCTAACCTATAAAGCCATACAATCATGGCATTTAGTAACTTCTCAACATATATGCAACATTTATGGGATTAAGTTTGGTAACTTCCCAAAATATATACAAGATTTATGGGATTGAGTTTGACCAATTGCAGTATAAAATAAGTTTGGTAACTTCCCAAAATATATGCAAGATTTATGGGATTGAGTTTAACCAATTGCAGTATAAAATTTCACACTAATGAACTAGTTGCAATGTAAAAACAAACCAGTTGCAGTGTAAAATTTCACACTAATTAACCAATTGCAGTGTAAACGAACTAGTTGCAGTGTAAAATTCAATACTCGCATAAATGTATGGTGCATAGTAACAGATTAATATGTTATGTGATCAATGATTATTGGTAGAACATACAAAAATGGGATACCCACATAAAAATGGCGTTAAAATATTCAAAAGACCCATGATGTACAAGGCTAAAGTTATGGAATTTTATTTCCATATATTTGATATGCAAATCAATGGGATCTTTAAAATAAAGTTATTATCATATATATATATATATATATATTTCTATATATGTATGCCTGTGTATATATATAGGGGTAAAAAAGTCACAAAAACTATCTATAATTGGGGATTGTGGACTAATCTCTAACAACATTCACAATCATAGGGTCTCTCATTGGGAAGTACCAATTGGTGGGTCTATTATAACAAACATTGGTAAAATGAGATTTCCCACTAAATTAGTATTCTTTTTATCTCCTTAATAAGTTTTTTTTTATTATTATTATTTTTTATGTATATGATAAATTGAGTTCCCAAAAGTGGACTAAAAAAAAAGGACAGAGGGAGTAAGTATTTATTTTAGCATTCTTGTGATTTTTGTCTACTTGCTTGTAGTTGTGGCCTTGTAGTTAACAACTAAGAGAGGGTGTGTGCCTGTGGTTTCTAATCTTTGCGCCTGACAATAGGACAATTTTGAGAAAATATTCATTGTAACACTGTGATATCACATCAGCCGTGTAACCTTGCTAAAAAATTTGGGTGTATTGCTAATGTGTACGGATATTAGGCACAAAATGTTTAAATAATAAGATTTTATTGGTTTGTTACACCACGTGATCAGAATAACCATTACAATGAATATTTTCTCGAGAATTTTAGAGGGCATGTTTGGAAATAAAATTAACACTCCGTTTTGATATATATATATATATATATATTTAAAGTTTTTTTTGAAAATTGAGTTTGTTATTAATTTGATAAAAGGACAAGGATGTATCTCCGATTCTCATATTGTCCAGAAAGTCTGCTAATTTCCAAAATGAAATGAAATTTCGATATTTTTTAAAGATGGATTGTTACAAACTCATAATTTGTTGATGAGAGCTCATAACAGGCTTTTTGAAATGTCGCAGACCTTTTTGGATATGAATGTTTTGCTGGTGGTGATTCTGTGTCTCTGATTGGATCAGAACAAAGTCCCTGTCATACTCACATTACAAGAATGGTCCATATCACAGTGGTAGAGCATTTGACTGCAGATCAAGAGGTCACCAGTTCGAACCTGGTTGAGCACTTTTAAAATGAAATTATTAATTTGGAGAAAACTTCATTGCCTCTACTTACTTGCTGTGTTTTTTTAAAAAATTAATAATTTCCTTTTGCTTTAGATACTCATTCGTTTTTCATGTTTGACTTACTAATCTTGTTGAGAAAATGAAAATGATATGAAATCACGTACATCTATTTCTATTTGCATCCCTGAGGTTTTGGCTGCCCAATAGTGAAAACCTATTCCTTGGACACCCGTCTGAATTTTCAGATTGTCTAAACAGTTCATCCAAGAAGAAGCAGAACCATATCGCAATCTCTGTAGAAAGAACCAGAAGACTACTCTCAATTGACTATACCTCTTATAATATACATCAAAAAGTAGCTTATTTTCACAAATTTATACACTATGATGTACAAACAATCGACGCTGAAGAGAAATATGACGATAACTAAAGTTACAAAAAGGGCTATATCACAGCTCTCCAGACGGTCATATTGAGGGTACCAAAAAAAAAAAAAAAAAATTATAAATGAGATTATTGACTGCCGCAGCAAAAATCATCCTCGATATTGTTAGTCTCTGTCATAATTTATTTCACCGCTTAGTGTTCTTCTCCTTGCCTAAAAAAGCAAGCTCTTTAATGTTAGAAATACAAACCAAAGGCTTATTGCATATATAACCTGAAATGAATGAAATGGGGGCAAAAAGAAAAACTACTCACCAAATATCGTTGATTTCAAAGGGAATCGAATTGAGGTTCCCTTCGCTTTTTGCCTGTTTTTACTTGCTTTTTCTATTTTGGCAATACTACTGCTACTCTCTCCAGTTATAAATTCAATCCCTTTCTTCACCTTTTCGTGATATACAGCTGGTGGCGCAAGCCTCAACTGCGGCATGTTTTCTATTTGGATCACTCTCTGATCTTTCTGAAGATTAGCCAGCATTTCAAACTGTAACACACAAGTATAAACCTAGTTGGGTATCATAGCACGGTGTATAAAAGCAATATGTTATACACACACACACACACCTAGTTTGTGTGTGTGTGTGTGTGTGTCAATGTTATGAGCTTACTCTTGAAATTTGCTGCAACCCATAAGAATTCTCAAATGCATCAGTTTCGTATGGGTGTAGTGCAGTGGACCCTTGAGTTTGTCGGTGTCTTGGTAAAGACTTGCTCATGAGTCCATTCTCCGCATGGACTGTCTTGCTTCCAGTCCTCTGACCCTTCTTTGTAGGCAAGCAAACAGGGCATCCCAATGAATGGCTACCTCTGTGCGACCCCCGCTCGTTTTCCGGAAATTCGCAGTGGATATGGATCGCATGACCACAATTGAAAACCCGAATGCCAGAGGTGGAGTTCTTGGTAAGAATGCAATTGCATATACAACATAGCAGACTCCGGGGAGCATAACCATGAGAAGCCCCCTTCTTGAGTAAGCTCATGGTGTAGAATGTATCATCCTCAATCAAGGATTTAGCAGTGTCCTGTATGACAGAGGGAACTCATCAATACTGAATTCATGATGTAAACAAAAGTTGGATGTGTTTGGATCAAATCATCTCTCTGTTCATGAACAAGAAAGTCCAGGACAAAATTTACACTACACAGACAAGTCCTTGAAGACAAACTATTAAAGAACAATCATTCAGCTGACCATGAACTGCAAGATTTAGAGCAGATCTAATAAATATTCGTCTCCAAGGAAAAAACTTGAATAAAATCTAGATCAAGAATCAACACAGAACACCTTAAACAAGGATCACTATCATACAAGAGCTTGTTTGAGTTATTGTGTCAAAATCAATGGAAATATTCCAATGTTCACTTCCTTCAATTAGACTTGCTCTATTTCCATGGCCACCAAATTAAACATACGAGTTTATGGCTGTGGTCACAAAGTACACGAACTAGTTGACAATGCCATTACTCATTAGAAGCTAGGCTACATGGATAAAACATGAACAAGTGAATCACACACCATGAATACGAACACAAGTATGATAACAACGTAATATATATCAAAGTGACCACTAAGAAAATCCAGTGATCGAAATGCAGTACCAGAATTCTTCTCTCAAAACCATATGTTCCAAGCATTCCTAATATGGTAACTTTGAAATCGCCAAATTCCTGACTACCATTATCAGAAAGGAGTTTTGACATGATAGTTGGAAGGCGAACATATCCAATCATCCCCTCAACAATTTCCTTGATGAACTGAGAAAACAATCTTCTTAAAATATGAGCCCCTTTGTGGGATTTTGAGATTTTCCACTTAACTATGCATGCCTCTTCATGCTCTTCCTTATCCAATAATTGATCAACCATTCCAACTTGATTTTCTCCTCCAGTAACCGTAATGTCATTACATGAATCCATCAAGGGCTTACAAAACCTGCATTGAAACCAAGACGAGTATTAGCATCCTAAACGATATAGTACAGATAACAGTCTTAGCTATATGTATCTGAACAAAATGCATATAAACATGCAAGTTCTATGCTAAGTGCATGCAACTACGTACAGAGTATAATAGCTTCCTAGGAAGCACGAGTGCGGCAGTCCGACACCCAGTGCGGGTGCGGTTGCCTTTAATTAGTACACACCCAGTGCGGGTGCGGTTGCCTTTCCGAAGAGTCCGTGCTCTCTCGCACAAGGATACATAAATACTTGGCATATTGTGTGTATGTTAAAGCTTGACATTGTTGGGTCATTCTCGAACAACTTAAGGTTATCGAGAAATTGGTTACTTAACATGGTATCATAGCCTTGTTTTGGCAGGTCTTAGACTCGAGTCTTCGTCCTCCTCTTTGGTTTCAATATTGCACTTTGTTCTGTGTCTTGAGTTGGACGGAGTTTCGTTTGGTGCCTCTCACAATCGCACGTGAGGGAGGGTGTTAGAGCTTGATATAGATTGTTCCCGATTCTATAAGAGCTTAACCTTTTAGAGCACCTGACAACCTAACAATACATACAAATATGTGTGTTTATGCATATATATATATATATATGTATGCGTGTGTACGTATGTATACATACATATATATATATATATGGGGAGAGAGAGAGAGAGAGAGAGAGAGAGAGAGAGAGAGAGAGAAATTGGTTGGGTCATGCTTAGACTTCTATCTTTATACAAAGGTCCCAAGCCAGAATGCCAGATAAAAGAGATTGCATTAGGTAGTTGCCTGCTAGCATAAAACTTTTTGACAAATCCTTATGGACATGAATCATGAGAATATTAAAGTGTGTACGACCTTTCCCTTAATAGATGTTTGGTAGAAGGGAAGGAAAGGGAAGGAGTGAAGACAAGGAAGGGGTCTTCTCACCTTTTGTTTTGTGAACTACAAAGTAACTGGTGAAGGAAAGAAAAAGAATATTCTTTCTGCTACTATTTGTACCATAACGTTGTTATTGCGATCTTCGTTGTTCTTGTGAAATTCAACCACTCGTCTTTCATTAATTTTTCCACTCCCACATCAATTTCTACTACTGTATCGTCTGTACACTTTTACTTGGGGGGGGGGGGGGGGGGGGGGGGGGGGGGCTATAGTTTCATATATTGTTTATTCCTTAAATATTCCAAAAATAGCTACAAAATAAATTTTCTTTCATATGTGGCTTAATATGTGATCTTCTTTTTCTTGAGAAAAAAATGCCTATGGTTCCTCCCGTATGCATATCGAATACACAGTGGACACAGACACGAGTAGAACTTGTCCGATACACCAAAATCCATGTTTGGTCTCTTACAACTAAACGACTGATATCGGATATGGCTGCAGCACGCGAGGAAACATTCGAGACACTGCCGAGACGGCAGGCACGTTATCTGTTTTACAATTTTTTTGAATGTTTTGTGGTTAAAACTGAAATACTACTAAATTGTGAGAAAAATCATGGTTAATTGTATGCTTCCAAACTAATATGGGACAATTTCTAAATAAAATAATCCAATGGATTATAAGGAAATGAAATGAAATGAGAAATCGTCTAGGCTCTTTGTGATTCGATACACGACCCATGAAGTAGAAAGGTTTTATATGATACACACACACACACACACAGAGTGAGATTTGACGATGAGAGGGACACAACGACAGAGGGAGAAGATGACAAGAGCTTCAGTTTCTTGTTTCTTCAAACTTCGAGCTAAAATTTCTCGTTTTCTTTTTTTCCTTGTTCATCTATTCTCTTTCCTAACCACGTTGTATTGCCTACAAGGGATTGATTATGGTTTTAGATGTAAACGTTTTTCAAACTCGGGTTTTCAAATAATTTTCAACGACTAATGGGGCGACTCTCAACTTCGACGACCACGAGACGTTCAGTTTATTGTTTCTTCAAACTTCGAGCTAAAGATTTCTCGCTTTCTTTTTTCCTTGTTCATCTATTCTCTTTCCTAACCATGTTGTATTGCCTGTAAGGGATTGATTATGGTTTAGATGTAAGCGTTTTCAAACTCGGGTTTTCAAATAATTTTTATCTTCTTTTTTTTTTTTTTTTTTTTTCAAATTAGGCTTTCTCAAACTAGGTTCGACTTCATGAGTATTCTGATTGAACTCCCTAGAAAAATGTTCTATTGTATTCTGTTTTTTAATCAATTTATGAGTATACTGCAGTGTTTGCTCACTGTTATTTTGCCCATACTTTGAAATAATAGTTATTTTTTGGTCAATGTTTTAGGTAATTGAGATTAAAAACTATGGCTTCTTCTGGTGCTAGTAGTGCTTCCTTTACTTGTGATGAAGATGAAAATACGCCCAAAAATGCTAGTCACAGAAGAGTCACAAAGAGATGCTCACAAAAGGATGTGGCATCTCATGTGGCAGTAGGACCCACCACACTTAACTCTGCCACATGGGTGCTACATTGGATGCCACGTCCTTTTGTGAGCATCTCTTTGTGACTCTAGCATTACTCAAATACGCCACTGTGGAATTATGTGACTAGATCAGAGACGGTTGGAGGAGGGTGAAATTTAATTCTAAATCTGATTAGAGAAGATTGGAGGAGGTAGGGGGGATTTTCATTCTAAATGCAACTTTTGTTCAAGGCATCATATACGAGGGTGAGGCGCACTTATTAAAAAAAAAATTGGGCAAGGGATTCATGCATGTAATAAACTTATTCATAAAGAACTCGCGTAATATGGTTTTCCATTATTAAACTCCTTCTCAAAGGCACTTTCACTTCCACTCGTCTATCCTTGAATTTGGGAATAAGTCATGCCACCTAAAGTTGCAGTTTGATTCATGGAAAAGACAAACGAGTGGAAGTGGAAGTGAAAGTGCCTTTGAGAAGGCGTTTAATAATGGAAATCTATACTACGCGAGTTCCTTATGAAACAGTTTATTGTACAAAAATCCCTTGCCCACTTTTTTTTTTTAATAAGTGCACCTCACCCTCGTATATGACCCCTTGAAAGATTTGAAACAAAAGTTGCATTTAGAATGAAAATTCCCCCCATCTCCAACCTTCTCTGATCTAGTCACATAATTCCACAGTGTCGTGTTTTCATCTTGAAGCACTAATAGCACCAGAAGAAGCCATTGTTTCAATTTTAATTTCCCAAGACATTACCCAAAAAATAACTAGTATTTTTCAAATAACAGAAAAAATAACAGAGAGCAAACACTGCAATATACTAATAAATTGATAAAATAAAAAAAAAATGAAAAAAAAAAAATTTTGAAAAACCTTTTATGATACATCTGAACCATAAGTAAACCCTTACAAACAATACGATGTGATCGGGAAAGAGAATAGATGAAGAAGATGAAAAGCGAAAAAAGAAAAGGAGAAATTTTACCTCGAAGTTCCAAAAAAGGGAAATCCAAGCTCTCGTCGTCGTCAAAGCTGAAAGTCAGTAGTCGAAGTGAATCCCTGTCGTCGTCGAAACACACACACACGCTCTCTCTCTCTCTCTCTCTCTCTCTCTCTCTCTCTCGTATTAAAACCCTTCTGCTCTGTATCGATTAACAGAAAGGCTACACCATTTAACTCTCTTCTTTTCTTTTAATACACTGGATTCTTTTACTTATGATCTCTGTTGTTAAAGGCGCCCTTAGGTGCGCCTAAGGCTCATGCTCAGGCGGGCTCAGCCTTTGCTCCTAGCCTTGCCCTAGGCAAAACCTTCAAAAAGGCTCCGTCTAGGCGCGCTTTTTATAAAAGCTCAAGGCTCAAAAGCCCGCTCCTCAATAAAATTATGCATTAATAACTTTATTAGGCATGAAACTAAAGCCCATATTCATACCCAACTAATATTAACTTTAGACGCAACTCAAGACCCATTAGGCCATTAGGACTTCCAAAACACAAGGATCACATTTTAAAATAGTAGAAAAATCTTCTTCGTGACCAACACTAACTCGCCTATTGGTTCCCAAATCTAGAGTACAAAAAGAAAAGACAAAGGGAAAAAGCCTAGTACTAATAATTTACATAGGAATTAACTTTGAAATTTTTTTGACAGCTTCATTTTGTTTTCTAGGTCTTAGGGTTGACAATTTGGTGACGCATCATATAGACAACTTACGATACTTGGCCAATTAAGCTAGTCAAGAAGTACATTACTTTGACGTTGTTGCTATTTTATATGTATATGTTAATCGCTGACTTCTTAAATTTGCTTGAGCATATTTCTTTATAAGTTTTCTTAGAGTGCCCTTATTTCGCTCGGACTGGCGCTTTTTCCTGCGCCTTGCGCCTAGGCTCCGTGAGGCATTTACGCCTAAATGCGCCTTCCGCCTTTAATAACTAGGCTTATGATTCTGACCCATGATAGTTTGCAAGCATTAAAATAAACCCTTAAAGTTCTCACATTTTCAATGTTCTAAAAATTGACCTAGGCGGTGCCCTGCCGCCTGGATTTTCTCCTAGGCGTATGGAAAATCACCCAACATTAGGCGGGGGTCTAGGCGAGATTAGGCTGGTCTAGGCGGACTGGTGTGAGATTGTAATTTTGTTAAAATAAGAAAGGGAAAAAAATTACTCTTACGGTTACGTCTAACATTATTGTATGTATATACACTTAATGTTTAAGTTAATTGTTAATAGATCCCTAATAGGTTTTTAAATATTAAAAATCTTCTCATAAAGTTTACTTATTTCCAAAAAATACCACAAAACCTTTATAAAGATATATTATTTGGATCCCTAATCTATAATTATTCTTCATAACACCACATAACTGGCATATATATATATATTGTATAATTAATTTTATTGAAAAAAAACCCGCCTAGGCCCCCCTCAGCTGCCCGACTAGCGTCTAGCGATTTTTAGAACATTGCACATTTTAACAGTATTTTGGTTTTTTCCCAAAACATTCAAAAAAATTGTTAAACAACCACCATGTCATGTCTCGGCATTGTCCCAAACGTACCCTCACATGCCCCAACCGTATCCAACATTAAGCTTTTATCTCTAAAAACAAGACGAGGATTTTGGTGTGATCGACACGTGTCCAGCTCGTGTCTTTCTCCGCCGTGTATCCGATACGGATACGGAACCCAAAATGAAGTGTCCATGCTACTTAGGCAGTAACATCACAGGAAAGACATAGGAGAAAATCTCATGATACATAGACGACACTGTCTCACTATGGTCAATGGTTGTATTTGGGAGTGGATAAAACAGGATCAAGCTTATTCCCACTCTTGATTCTTTATCTGGTTTTTGCAAAGACTAGCATCATGTTTTTTTTCCGAAAGAATCTCTTCTAATAGTCTTATCGGGTCGAGCACGACTTCAGCATAATCGGATGACATTTACCAATGTAGAACCAGTTAATTTATGAACTATAAAACTAGTTTTTGGGCGCCCCAAACAGCCCCTATATTTATGTAAAAGATCGCGATCTCACGATGACGTGGGTATGAAGACAACTCTGGTCCGGCTGATAATTTGAACCATGATAGGAGTCACTGTGTCTAAGCGCTAACCCCAGAATTAAAGACAACTTCCTTTACAAGCATATATTCCTATACAGATGCGTGCAGAAATGTATGAGCAAATCTCAAATCTAGTCCTGCTAAACAGTATGGTGCTTGTAAAAATGCATTGACCCTATTTTACATGACAGATTGATCACTTAAAACTTTGCAAGTCCTTTCTGAAAAATGGTTTCCTCTTGATCTTAAGAATTACATGATATTTCAAAAGAAATACCTGATTCCAGCTGCTTAAAGATATCAAAATGACTATTACAGTGGAAAACTATCAGGAAGAGAATAGCCACTGATGTAATTTAACACAAGTCTCGTGGAATAAAATACTAAAAGCGACCATTCAGTGGTTGAGATTTGGATTAAAGAAAAAAGCTAACAAACACTGGAAAAATGAAATGGAGTATCTTACAAGGTTCCAGAGATCGAATAGATTATGGTTGTACCTTAATAAGTGGAAAAGTTTGTCCTTCAGTTTGTTTGATTGAGTAGGAAGGGACAAAGAAAGAAAATGGTGGTTTGTGAATTTCAAAGAGGGTGCAGAAAAAGTAAAAATGTAAAAAATAAAGGAGAGTGTTTCCCTCCTTTTGTTTCCCACTTCTCGGAGGAATGAATATGATGGGATCAGTCGAAAGGCCTCTCCTTCTCTCTTCCCCTTTTACTCGTGACGGACTACGTATCCCTCCCCTTTTCCTCACCCCACCCCAACCTCCCTCAATATTTCCTCCTTTCAAATGCAGTGACAATCTCATAATTAATGTTCCAGGACTCTTATGTCAATGATTATAAGTTCACATTTTTTTTTCTTTCTGGGGGGAGAAGAAAGTATATGGGAGCGCATGAGCAGAATAGCAACAACAGTTATAAAGCATGATGTGTTGGGCTTACGAATCAAGCAATCGAAACCAGAGGGATTCAGACTCTTCAAGATCCAATCGAGGGGTGTTTCGTTGGCACATTCCAATACAAGCACGCAATATGTCATTTACTCCATTCACCTGCAAGAGAAAAATCACATAGAACTATAGCTTCATCGACGACCATACATGAGAGATATTCGAACTAAAAGAGGAAATGATGCTTTTACTGACCTCTTCCTTTAAAACACTGCTGAAATGCTCCAAACCCGTATCAGATGCTACATTTTCGACAGCAGTGTCAAGCATAGCAAATTTATCCGTGAGCCCAGAAAGAGTGAGAGAAAGTGCATTCCCAACATCACCAACCCTTTCCAGTAAGAATGCTGCACCATCTATGATCCCATATTCCTGGCACAAACGTAAACAATGTTCCACCCTATAGCTCTCAAATGTCTCCAAGAACTTTAGAACCGAGTTGTGCTCATATTGACACAACAACTGCGCAAGTAAAAAGCAGAAAGTTATAACAAAAGATATAATACTGTGTTTGGAACGAAATTTAACTTATATCTCGAAGTTTGTGTATCTATATTGATGTATGAGAGAGAGAGAGAGAGGAAAGAAAAGAAAAGAGCGAGAAAAGAGGTGTAGATATGGAGATAGAAAGATGACAGAGTAAGAGTCATTTGCAATAAAGTCAACCCCAACTTACATCCTTGAATACAAACCACCGGCTCCAACCTTAAAGGAGAACCAACTGAGATTTGCTTTTTTGAAAAAGTAATTATTGACTTAATGCAGCTCTAAAGGAAGTAAAAGTTAAAATTGCATAACATCAATGTAAGTACAATTGGACAGAATGCATCCCGGAGATGTCATTCCATGATTCCAACCACATGCTACGACGAAGTGCTTTTGAAGGATTTTGCAATTATCTTGGAGTAGTTAAGTTTGAAGGAAACAAAAGAATGCAAGGGCACTGACCAAATTGAACAAAACAATGAGAACCCTAGGCAAAGCCGAAGTAAGTGATTTGAGGTTACAACTGAAATATTGAATAGTACAGCTCTCAAATGAACATATCACAAAACAAGATCTGAAAGCCCAACCCTAAATCAAAGGGGCAAAAGCTGAGACAATAGATGAAAAATTAACAAAAAACAAATGCTAAATTTTTCATTGAGAACTTAGCTTTCCCCAGTAACTAAAAACTTAGCTCATGCGCCATGTCAAAAGAAACGACCTTTGGAACAAACAAGACATAAGTAAACTCACAAAAGACTTATTATCTAAACACAAATACACAAAAATCCCATCACTAAACTAGTAAGAGCCCATTCGTGTCAGCTTATAAATTAATCACTTTTTGGAATAAGAAATTTTTTTATTTTTTATTTTTATTTTTTGAGAAAACTATGAATTGAAGCTTTCTTTAATAAAAAAAAAAACAATTTTTTTCACTTTAAAAAGGAATCAAACTTTTTTAAAAAGCTGCAAAAAGCTTGGCCCCAGAAAAGCTATGCCAAACGGGCACTAATTATATAAAGAGCCACGGAAATGTGCACCTCGAGATAAAGCTCTATCACTTCATCAGATAAATGAACTGGATTGTTACGTATGAACTTCGGAAAATTAGCGATCCTTTCCATGTAAGCCTCAACTCTATATGCTTGATGTCTTGCCTTTATTCCACTAGGATATTCCACATTATCTCTTTCTCTTAAACAAGAAAAATTGAGGGTACCAGATAAGTGAACCTCAACAACTGTCTTTAAATAAAGGAAAAGGCTTCTTGGGTGAGAACGCAATTCGGATAATACATCCTGGCTTTCTTTATTTAAACTGTCAATAATCAAGAAGAAAGCATCCTCTCTGCAAAAGATCAGAAAAGCATAACATTCAGTAGAAAGGAGTGAGCTTTGCATCCATGGAGACCATACCATGATACCGTCATATTTATTTAAACCATTACCTGCTTAAGTTAATCAAATCGGCCATTCGTGAAATGACTGCTGATTGAAAAGCATCAGATTCTGTATCGTTCAGTTGTTGCATTGTATCAATGATAAAGGAGAAGGCATGAATGGGTTCATCCATATCTTTCATATAGCTATCCAAAGCAGCAACAAATTGATGTCTAATGGCATGAATCAAGCCACAAACCTACACAGTATACATGTTATGAACAAACAAGATAAATATATTAGACATGAATCAAGCCACAAACCTACACAGTAGACATATTATGAACAAACAAGATAAATATGAGCGCGCGCGCGCGCACACACACACACAGAGTACAATGGTCTGAAGTCTTTCTTTTTTTTCTTTTACTAAAACAATGGTCTGAAGTCAAAACAATGATCCTATGCTTCCCTCAGAATACTAAAAAACACCTGATATAGAACAGTACCTGGTAAAATTGAGCTTTCTCACATAGATGTAGCAAGTAAACCGCATCCCAGTTTGTCTCAGGCACTACTTCCAAAAGAGCAAAAACCTGCTTCTCCCTTCTTTTTAATGTTTCATCATTCTGCCTTGAAACACTTGGTGGAAGATTAATCTCAGATGTAAAATACTCAAAAATCTGATTCAGTATACTCCTTGAGACATTAGATCTGTTACAAGAAACATAATATGCAGTAAACTCCAGCATACGACCTATGTCTTTCTTTGAAGGCCAATGTTCTACCCCAACATTATCATCACTGCCTGTTTGGGAGTTGACTGTCTCAAGAATAAGAACAAGAGCATTTACTGTTTTCTGGACTAACAAGTTCTGATTTTCAATCATCTTATCAAGCTCTTTGTTAGCCTCCACATTAGCATTGGTTGAATCATGAGAAGAATAATCAGGGCTCGGAATTTCATCTTCTACAAATGCACATGTCAGAACATCTAAAGTAGCCTCTGTATCTAACTCTAAGAGATGATATAGGTTCAAGTACGCTCCTTTGCATGATAAGCTTGTAACTGCCCACGAATTTGGAGCATTCGAATCCTCTAACAGAAACTGCAAAAGCTCTATTCTAAGAGATGGCAAGCGTGTTGGGGCAAGAGTTCCACGTCCTGCAAAATAGAAATACAAGTGCCTTGGTTTTTCAAACATTTCCACAATTGTGAATTCCAATACATCCAGTGAAGATATCCTATGAAAAGAAAAATATATACATATATACTCCTTCCGTTCCAAAATAAGTGTCCACCTTTCCTTTTTTGGACGTTCCACAATAAGTGTCCACTTTTAAAAGTCAAGTACAAATTTTACATAAACTTCCTATAATACCCTTACAATAAAGACAATACATTTATGTGTGATCCAAAAATAAGTAGAAAAGTCAAACAACCATCACATCAAGGGTAAAATAGTAAAGTTGTTATCTAATGAACCAAAAAAATGAATATAATATATATTTCTTAAACAATGTGCAAACTTGTAGTGGACACTTATTTTGGAATGGAGGGAGTATATATATATATATACATCCAGTGAAGATCAAACAATACTAGTTAAAACGGCTTCAAGCAACATACATACAAAATAAGTTGGTCAGCTCTAAAAATGAACATTAAGCACAATTCTTTTGTGGTTCAGTGTTGCTTGCTTTTTGGGTTTTCCAGCTGTGTTTTCCAGGACCCTCCCAACACCACTGATTGTTAAAAATTTATTTTAGAGAAAGGCAGGTTAGTCTTACAGAAAACATTACTTCTGTACAACTGACAACTTTGAATTCAAGATAAAGGGGAGTTGAAAATCAACAAAGAATACGGAAATATCTTTTAGAAATTTTATAAATCTACACGAGAGAAGGCATAATTGCATGCTCTATGGTTATACAATCAAACAACAGACCAAGCCAAATTATCGATTTTACTTCCTGAAGAAATTTAATGAAAATAACAGCTTCCGTCTAGAGAGAGATTGGTGTTGAAGGATGCTGGTGTCGATTCTTTTGTTCACTCAAAGTAGTTCCCCACTTTTAACATACATCTAGTTTCAGAATTCAGAGTGATCACAAACAAAGCTTAGTCGTGGGGATTAACTGAGAGCATGATAGGATGTAAGGGGTCAATTGTGTTGTCCAGTCAATTGGTAATTATGCCAGGGGTAGCCAACTAAGTCCAGTATGCAAAGAAATTGGCCTATCAAGTACCTTTTGTTGAGCCATCATTAGTTGGTTCTGTTTTGGAATAATGTAGTAGAAAATGAAGCAGAATGCAAATGATTGGAGGTTCATTTTCTGTGAAAATAAAATAGATCCAACGATGACCTGCGAGTTGCTCGTGATGATTCTTATTTTTTTTCTTCTTGTTGTTTCCCTATTGAATCACTTCCCCTTATTGAGCTATATCATGTCTCACATTGTTCACACACAAACGCTATCTGCTGAAAAAGAAAGCTAAATGTCTACGGTCATAGAACAAGAGATTAATTTATCAGGTACTGGGCGCATTACCATAATCCATTCTCTATCATTTTTTCATGTGCAAAGCCAACTTGCATGAGAAGGGGCAAAGGTACAGGCAAATGGGATAGCGCAACCTAAGAAGCACCGACACTTATAGGAAGGTAACGTGTCACGTGTCGTATCGTGTCTGACACACCGACACGACACTTCACGGACACTTTTCCTGGAGTCTCAATGTACCATTTTTTAGGATTTTGTCGTGTCAATGTGTCCGTCTCATATCGTATCCATATCAGTGTGTCTGTGTCAGTGTGCTTCATAGAGCGCAACAGAATACTAACTTGTACAAACAAACAGAAAAGGGCGAGGGATTTTACCCAAAACCTCTGATACCTTGTTAAAACACAAATTACCACAGAAACAAGAAGTTGCAAAATGTACAACCAGTGTTTACCAAGTTCTAACTAAGCCCTTTTTTCACCATAGCCCTATAGTCACTACTCCTGTGTTCAAGGTTACCTATCTTGGTAGAAATTAAACGATGAAGATTAACTCAGCTGAGAAGAACCATAGCCATCAAAATCTAAAAAGTTGAAGCTTTACGGAGAAAATAGGTTAGGAGAATAAGAATCATAACTGTTGTCTTTATGCTGGAAGGCGGCCGGGAGATGTACTAATGTGATTGTTATGGGCGACAGCACCAATAGACAAGAGTAGGTGGCTGATTTAATTTAATTAGTGATGGGTTGTGGCGAATTGGGTATCTTTCCATAAATGCTTCCATACGCGAAATAACGGTGCTGATATCTCCATTAGATTCGTACAGCCAAGAATGTTGTGCTGGACCCCCTAGTTAAGTGACATGCCAACTTTTTTATTTAAATTTTTTACCTTTCTTCCTGCTAACCCAGTTTATTCTCTTCTTTTTTCCCCATCAATTTCTTTAAACAAGATAATAAAGAACCTACATCTAGAAAGCACTTATCTGTTAACTAGGTTCACATAAGGTAAGTTTGACTGCTGAAAGCCATGAATAAGTTCTTCTTTTCAGAAGGATTCATGACATGAATGATCCCTTGAGATGTGATAGCAACAAAACAATTACCAATCGTCAAGAGAATAGGCTCAAGTTACAGTGTGACGGCAGATGAAAAGGAAGTTGTACTACCTCTATTATCTCCCTCATCAATAAGTGAACATGACAACCTTAAAATAACAAGTTCTACATGTGGCACTAGCTGAACCCAGGCACAAAGGCAAAAGCTAAAAAAAGGTCTCTAAAAATGATAATCCAGCAAAAACATACAAGTAAAAACTACAACATAAACCTTACATCCTTCATGAATCATGACGTTAAGTCATTGACATGAAAGCTGGGAGCTCCAGACACATTGAAAGACTAAAAAAGAAAAGAAAAAAGCAATCAGTATTCCATTCCAAGTTTCCAACTCAAGTACAATAAAGAAAGAAACACACGCCATTATTTACCAAATGGGAAGTTGAGATTTTGAGTCCCTTTCGGAACAGAGTGGGTGTATGTGTATCCCTTAATAGAAGAAAAGGAAGATAGTAGTCGTCACAGCTCCTATGCGCACAGGTCATTCATTATCCAGTTGTCTAATGCCATTTTTCACATAATAACTCACACATAACCACCCACTCACAAAACAATCTAAAAATCATATGAACCAATCAATTTGAAGACCAAGATGGTACCACGTTCCCGATTGATTAAATTGCACAAAATTATCTTGCAAACAAATAAATCCAGGGAAGGTGTAACAATAGTATATGAAACTATACCTGGTGGAAAATCAAGACCCGAAAAGCAGTACTTGAGGTAAACAAGCATCCGATACCTGTTCCAAATGCCATAGCACCAAGTAATCAATTTGAAAGGAAAAAGGGAAAAAAAAAAAAAAAACCTCTACAATATAACTGCACAGTTCTTAGTAATTTCAAGTGTTTATTATCCTAGGCAACTGTTTATTGCAGGAGATCTGACTGACGCACATTCCCTAAACATGATTCGGGTTATGACCTCTGCGCCCATGTCTGTATTATTTATTGAAATTTCCCTTGGATGGAGTGGAACAACGAAACAATATTTTATACATCCATCCGCAACTAGTTGGGAAAAAGCTCAAGTTGAGTTGGATTTCGCATTGCTCAAGAGAAGGTAATTAATGCGGTGCGATGGTTTTCCAGGGCTTGTAAATAGGCTGCTTATGGGAAAAGAACGTAGTCTACTTACATGGATTAATGATGAAATTTTGATCTCTCTCTCTCTCTCTCTCTCCTATGTCGTTGCTACACATATTCATCGATTTCTTGACATTCTTAGTCTCACTCTCTTCCATCTCTCCCCCCCTTCTTCAATTTCTTTATTTTTCTCTTAACATTCTCTTTAGTTTCTCTTAAATTTTTGGATTGGAAAATATTCTTCAAACCTTTTCTCTCCTCGGATCACATTCCTCTTCTTTATGACTTTCACCATGACTAAATATTACTTTTTTCCAACCACATGCTTGTTGAGTTCCAAAAAGAGTTCAGTCAAGGGCGGAGCCTAGGGGTGAAAAAATAAACAGAAAAACCGAACTAACCAGTCAACTTCAATCGGTTTGTAAAAAGGGGCGGTTGGGTTCGGTTTTATACTTTGAAATTTTCAGTTCAGTGGCGGTTTTGATTTATTTTAGGCCGAAATCGACCGAACCGACCCGACATACTTTAACATGTGTATACATATATATATATATAATAATGATCCATGTATGTGTATTTAAGTCCCTACTTTAATGCACACAGTACACGGCCCAACTTCCAAAACTTCTCGGTAAGGGTGAATCAATTTTAAACTCTCTCTCTCTCTCATCCTTGGTAAACCCCACCTGACCACCCTCTCTCTCTCTGCATTTTTGAGACCCACACCCCTTTCTCTCTCTACAATTTGAGAAAACCCAACCTCCCCTTCTCTCTCTTATCTTTGAAACCCAACCCAACCCACCACACTCTCTAGCCTCTATCTAATCAATCCCAGACCCCACTCTCTAGCTCTATCTTTGTAAACCCCACCTAACCACCCTCTCTCTCTTTGCATTTTTGAGACCCACACCCCTTTCTCTCTCTTCAATTTGAGAAAACCCAAGCTCCCCTTCTCTCTCTTATCTTTGTAACCCAACCCAGCCCACCCCACTCTCTAGCTTCTATCTAATCAATCCCAGATTCCTCTCTCTCTTTCATTGGTACCCACTAGTCCACTACCCACCCTACCTGTTTCTCTCTCCAAATTTGGCAACACCCATCTCTCAGATCTCTCTCTCTCTCTCTCTCTCTCTCTCTCTCTCTCTCAACACCTCTCATGCCTAACCCTAGCCACCACCACTCCACCGGATCACCACACCGCCACTGAAACGCCACCGGCCTACCACCACGCCGCCCCTGGCCTCCACCACGACACCGCTGTTTCCTCACCAGTCACCACCAGCAACTGTTTCCTCACCACGCCGCTGCTGTTCGTCGTTGTCGCAGCTGATTAGGGCTACCACCACCACCGTCGCCACTGGAAACGACACCTTCGCCGCTGAAGTAAGAGATCTAGATTGTTCTTGTATGTGATTGTTGATATTTTCTAGTTGCTACTCTTTTTCTATTGTTCTTGTTGAGAATCTTGAGTTGAAATGGATCTGGCCAATATTTTTTTTTTTTTTTGGCAATAGTAGATGTAGATTTTTTTTTTTTTTTTTTTTTTCCTGCTAATACATCTAGATTGCTCTTGTTTGGTCGACTATTGGATTTCAGATTGTTGATATTTTCTAGTTGCTACTCTTAACAGATCTAGATTGTTCCATTGTTCTTTTTTTTCTTTTTTCTCTTTTCCTTTTTTTATTTTTTCATTTTTTTATTTTTTTATTTTCCAGTTTCCAAAACAAAAATGCTTGCCAAACCGAAACCGACCGAAATTGAACCAATAGGTTTGGTTCAGTTCGATAGTGTAGTTCGGTCTGTTTCGATTTTGGTCTCCCAGAAAACCGAACTGTCGGTTCGGTCAACTCAGTGTGCTGAAAACCAGCGCGAACTGATCCCCCCAAAATCTGAGAAATTTTTTTAGTACATGTGATATTCTAGCCCAATTGTAGTTTAGCCCCTCCCAAATTTGAAAAAATAAAATTTTAGTACAGGTGATATTTTAACCCAAATGTAGTCTAGCCCACCCAAAATTTGAGGATTTTTTTAGCAGATGTTATATTTTGGCCCAAATGTAGTCTAGGGCATCTAGCCCACCCCAATTAAGTGTTCCAAACTCAATTTGACAACATACCTTGTTGATATTTAGACACCAAAATGTACCAATATTATAATGTTGCTCTTAAATAAACTCAATTTGACACCATATCTTATTATCAAATATGTATAAATAGATCCCCGCAAAAAAAATTCGAGGGCAGTATAGCTTCCTCAGCACTCCCCTCCCCTTCCCCCTCCAAAAAAAAATAAATAAATAAAAATTCATAGCTCTGCCTTGAGTTCAGTGACATCATATCATCACGTATGTATAGAACTCATGGATTATCCACATTGCTTCTTGTATTTAAGAGGAATTAGTTTTAGAAACACCACACAACTCTGTTATTAGAATCTTACAATTCTCGATTCGAATCTTACGATTCGATTCGAGTCATTCCATAAACGATTTGAATAGGTATGCCAAATCTTTACACTGAAGTAATCGCAAGTGAATCTTACGATTCACATCCGAGTCACATGAATCTTCCGACTATTACGGTTTTTACCCTTCACGATATTGTCGCATGGCTTTTTTCCCATTTCTTTTGCTATATATATATATATAAATAATTAAATAAATAAATAAAATAAAAAAAATAAAAAAGGAGGTTTCTAGCCCTTTTTTAAGCCACTTATAATACCCAACCATTCTTCTTCCACTTTCTCTTCTCTTCAAATATTATAAGGCCCACTTTCAAGAGAGACATTTTGAAATATTTTTCCCCGCAAGAGTCCAAGTCGAACTCCTATTTTTCACGTGTTTCTACTTATAAGAGGAAGTTATAAGAGGCGATATAAGACATTGAAGAAGTTTGGAGGTTGGAGCTTTTTGGATAAGTTTATTCTATCTTTCAATTTTCACAAGTTTGAAATTTATTATTTTAGCCATTAAATTACATATACCTAGTTCGACCCTCCCACTCCTAACCAACCCTTTTTTAATGAAATGCTATTTTTTTTTTTTTTGTAAATTCTTATACACTCTTTCCTCACCATTATCGCCTATGAATACAATCTAAATGGAGGGAAAGAAAGAAGGTGATTCGGTGTTCTGGTGTGGATTCTTATTTTGGTTTTTGGTGCCTTTTAATTTGTCACAGAATCTTACGATTCACGATTCGATTCAATTCGTGATTCGGAAAATTGGAATTCCGATTCACTATACGAATCCCGATATGACAACTATGCCTCACAAGGATTCATATATGCAAAACCTTCCAAAGCTCATATGCATATCTTCAAGATTAGCCACCACAAAAGAGTAGGAAGTAGTAGAAGAATGAAAGTAACTGCTTCCTTGGCTCCCTACATATGATCTATGAGATTTTTCATATTCCCATCATGATGGTTATAGACCTTTTGTATTCATGACTATAGACTTTCCATAATCACAACATTGTGACAGAGACCTTTCATAATTTCATTACTATGGGCTTTAATGACGAGATATGGGCCATATGGCAATACAACAATATAACCTTGCAGGGCCTTGGACGTTCCATTACTCCTGAATTTCTTAAACACTGTCCATCACTTTCCTTATCTACAATAGGATCACTAATACGAGGGTACGTAGTGCGGAACCATTTTGGCAATCTTTGTCTCTCGTAAGCACAAATTGCAATCATTTCCGCCCGCAAACTACAATTTTACCCGAATTTCTTATTTTAAATGTTAGTCCTTCCACCAGCTAATATCCATATAGCCCATGGGATATGCCTACCAATGGCATTTTCAAATCCTGACTTATATGTGTCTTATTTGCCATTATTGATTACCAAAACAATACAGAAATCATGTAAACAAAATTCAACATCTAATAAAAATGTTTTCTAAATTGAGGGCCAAATTGAAATTTAATACATGGGTGATTACAATCTGGTGTATCTTCTCCTACCACAAAAGTGATGGAGCCCATCTTACATCCCCATCAATCTTCATGTCTAGCTAAATGGCTTATCATGTCCATGTATTGCCTATCATTAGGCATCACAAGTAGACAACAATATGGCCACATAAGATTCACTGACACTCTCAAATCAAACAAAGTGCTGGAACTACAAGTCGTATTACAATTACATCTCCACAGGTTTTACTACTATATACTTGATAGGGCAATTTGTCTCGCAAATACCCACAATGTTTACATCATCCCTTATTCTAGTGACTAAGACACACTGGCCTATCATGTGCATAAGTAAAACATGCAATAAGGTATGACAGTGTAACCTGCTTCACCATGTACTTGCCCCTAATGGACTAGGTTTGGTGAGTCTTAATAGGACTACGGGTGAGTTTAGGGTCTAGGCAGTAGGGAAAGGGTTCTCCAGCGCTCTCAAACCACCACCACAAATTATATACTAAATTAGTAATTAAATTCCCTTAATATTGTAATCTTTTTTCTAAAGATACTCTTGTATATAGGATGAGAAATCAAATCATCAGGGTTAATCTAATCGCAAGAGCATCAACTCCCCAACCTTTACTCTTTCAACCCTCAACTGCCACACCACCACCTTTGATCTAACTCCTAATCAGTTCCCCTCACATCCACTCTCCCCCCAACTGACGCGTGGCCATAATTACCGGCATTCGGACTAAGTCATAATCAAATCTGATCTAACACACCAGCATATTCCCATTTGACATCATTGTCAACCGGAAATCTAAAATGCCCTTCAATCTGTAGCCATCCACCTTCATCATGAAATCAACTTTCCTTTTGCGCTGCAGCCACCATGACCTTGTCTCTCTCTCTCTCTCTCTCTCTCTCTCTCTCTCTCTCTCTCTCTCTCTCTCTCTCTGTGGGTGTGGGTGTGTGTCTGTCTATCTTAATGTATATATATAGTAGAAATTGCTCATGCCAGTGGATGTCCGAAGAAAAAAAAAAATATTTTAACCTAGATCTAGGAAGCACGGACTCTTCGGAAAGGCACCCGCAGCTGCACCCGCACTGGGTGTCAGACCACCGCACCCGTGCTTCCTAGACCTAGATACATAAATAATTCAAAGAGAAAGAGAGTGTTGAGAGAGAGAGGGGTAGTGATGTATAAAGAGAGAGGGGAGGAAATGCAAAAAATATAAAAGGTGTGGGGAGTTTCAAATTTTTCAAAAATTAAATTTAAAAGAGTGGTGAAGATTTGGAACAACCTTGAACCCTTAGATGATGACACCATATCAAGGGTTCAAAGTGTCCTAGTCATCAAATGCATTCCTCCTATATTACATAGATATAATGTGTATATCTATGAATAAATGGCAAATTGTATAATGAATGTTAGAAATTGTTCTTTTCGACTTCCCAATGGCTTATTATTGTTCTGTTCTTCTTTCAAATTTATGGAGACAAATAAGTGGAACAGGGCAGGTACGGTTTGGCTCATAGTGAACATAGGTGGAATTGGGATCATCAAACCCCAGTATGAGGCAGGGTCTAGGATGAGAGAGTTGCTGCCATCCGTCATGTGATAACATTTATAAGCAGGTTGCCCAGCTCGTAAATCCATGACTAGATTAGTTAAGGGCGATTAGAAATCATCTCTTGGTATCAATAACTCCAATATGATCTTGAGTTATGCATAATATAATATATGGGTATAGAATCCCATGGAGTGCAAACAATTATCCCCACAAATAAGCATGCACATGCTTCAAATAAAAATTAATTTCATTATAACATAACCGTTACTAGCACTGTAGAAAACATAAATCTTTCAAACGCAACATACCCAAGAGCGGCAGCACTTCCTTTTTGGCTATTTCGCAAAACAGCTAGGAGCTCCTCCAGAGGTGCCTTGAAATCATCTAAGCCTCTATTAAACAGATATATCAGTGCTCCATACAATCTATGTTCCCTGCATAACCGAACAACCTACAAGACAATATTAACAGTTACGAACTAACCATGAATAATTCGATAGATAATAGTACTAAGCGCAAAGCAAAAGTAATTGTTAGAAGCATACATATCCATATCTTTTCCATAATGGATACCTACATTCCACATCTATCTATTCTTATTATATAATATGGAAGACTTATGCCACGTGTCAAACTATAAGCATTTCATCCATTTGAAGCTAAAAGTTAAGTGAGTATATGCAAATCCCACCATTTGTGCCAATAACCTTGCACAAATAAATACATTGGAGTATTGCATTTATTTAAATTATATGCATTCATTATTTGGCTGTACATATTTATAATTTTTCACTCTTCATCTCCTCCCTTTATATGCGTTTATTGTAATAGCATAATTTATGCTCTCCTTCCCCCTCTCTCTTTGTATGTTTTTACAAAACGTAATTAATCATAATTGGAGTACTAATGATTTGGAGGACTTTTAAGAAGAGCCAACTAAATCATCCATAATCTACAAAACCTTGCCCCTGGCTGCTCTCTCTACCTCTTCTCCATGCAAAATAAATTTTTTTTTTTTTTCAAACTCTTGTATGTTAGATCCGACTCTCTAGATTTGGTGTAGAAGATAACCATTACAAGTTTGACCTCTCTATTGGTAAGAATTGTGATTCACTATATATAAGACATTCACATTGTATAAAATACTTTTTCAGTGAATTATTTCGATGAAGGTTGAATATTTAGTAGCAGTAGATGATGATGCCATTTGGGTAAGAGAGATTTAGAGAGAGAGAGAGATGTACACCAAAGGATTGTATGTGGTTCGGCCTCGTTAATAAAGTGACCTACGTCCACGGGTGCGTCAGGGCGCTTTCACTAACAGATCACCGGCGCTTCTGGTGAGCCAACAGAATAGGCGTCACTACCAGTAACCGGCGGGTATGCGTAATAATGAAATATCTTGCTATTCTCTAGGTTAAGAATGCGACCCCCCCCCCCCTGCGGGGACGGGTGGCCTCTTTTATAGGTGCAAAAAACCACCCGCACAAGGTAACTATCAAATTAGGAAGCCTAATCTAATTACAAACTGATGAGCATAAACCATGGGATGTTTCCTAAGCGGTTTAGGAAACATCCTCTACCTCCATTAGTCTTTGGATTGAGTTAGGAAATTGCTGGAACGATCCAGCGTGAGTCACGGGATCAGGCTTGGGCTGCGCTCCTCTTGGTCTATCAGCGGTACGTATTCCCGAGCGGTTTTAACTGACTGAGCGGTTCTGGGCTGGACAACCCGGGACGGCCGAGCAACATGTCAATATCCCGGGTTACTGGGCATCCAGCTGCTGACGTGGCAATTTGACTTTGACTGGATACTTTTGTACCTATCAGTAGATTAAATTATTTTGCAACTTTTTCCTTCTGCAATGGTTTTTTCACATTTGAAACGTTTACTACAGTTTTCACATGGACTGCCAATTTGAAAGATGTAAGCATAAACTTTTTGCACAATTTCAATTCAAGAACGCATCCATTTCAACAAACTCCATAGTCAAATACTCTTATCGCTTTCTCTCTCTCTACCTCTTCTCCATGCAAAAGAATTTTGTTTTTAAACTCTTGTATGTTAGATCCAATTCTCTGGATTTGGTGTAGAGGATAACCATTACAAGTTTGACCTCTCTATTGGTAAGAATTGTGATTCACTATATATAAGACATTCACTTTGTATAAATACTTTTTTCAGTGAATTATTTCGATGAAGGTTGAATATATAGTACCAATAGATTAAATTATTTTGTAACCCTTTCCTTTTGCAAGGGTTTTTTCATATTCTAAACGTTTACTACAATTTCCACATGGGCTGCAAATTTGAATGATGTAAGCATAAACTTTTTGCACAATTTCAATTCAAGAACGCATCTATTTAAACTAACTCCATAGTCAAATACTCTCATCACTTTCTAACGCATTGAATTTGGACAATATTCTCCCGTGCATCGCACGGGTTACAAGCTAGTTCCTCATATATTGGGGAAGCGTTTCCTGATACTTCCAAGTTCCAAGATGTATCCATAGGTTCGGAAAAAGTATCTAAACTAAACAAGTATTCACCGTTTCAATAGTTACTTCTCAAAAGGTGACGTCTTATACTCTTATCTATACACTAGAGCCCCTTACTTCATTTAATCAATGCTATTGGTGACTTATATAGTTTCACTCCTTGGCCCTACCCACGAGTTATCCACCAATAGTAATGTTGCTTCACAAATCTATTTTATATATAAAGGCTGAGACAAACCAAGCCTTCACAACTTGCCAGCTCAGCCTTCTACTTTCCCCTTAAAAATCCTACGTGTCAACTAAAAAAGATCAAGCAACGTCTATTCATGGAAACGCCGCCTCCTCTCTCCCAGGTAAACTCTTCGTCTTTCTCTAGGCGTTTTCCTCTCCTTCACTCTCTATATCTCTCATACAAAGCCTATTTCTCTCATACTCTCTCAAAATCTGTGCGCCGAATCCAAACTTCCAGATCTCCTCTCCAGATTTCGCCCCTCCTTTCCAAATTTCGGCTTCTATATATACAGATTTGGGATTTTAGATGGGTAATTGTTGATTTGTCATTGCGAGATCGGTATCATTGGAGGAATTCTTCAGGATGTTCTTCGCAAAGAGGTAGTCTGCCTCCTCTTACCCGACTATGCATTATTTTTTTCTTCGAATCTCCAATACATGGTCGATCAGCTTCACTTGATAACTTAGGGTTTCTGAGTACACAAATCTTCGAAGAATTAGTATCTGTGTATATCAGAATGAGGTTTTGTACAAAACTTTCATTTAGTTGGGTAATCAGTTTTGTAAGGAAAATCGAACAGTCCCTTCAGATTTGTTTCCTTACAATTGGGTTTTTTCCATTTGGTTTTGTAGGGGTTTTGCAAAGAGGCCGTTCGATTGGAAGTTCTTCTTCAATATTTGGTAAGTTCAATTTCTTTTTGCTACCTTCTTCAATCACCCCTTTATCTTCTGGACCGACCAAGCGAATGAAATCGAAAAAAAAAACCCTCTCCATTTCGGCTTTGATACATACATGTTCTTCTCAAAACACAAGTAGGTCCTAATCTAATTTGTTTCATTACAATGGGGATTTTTCAAATTTGGTTTTGTAGGGGGTTTGCGATTTTTCAAATTTGGTTTTGTAGGGGGTTTGCGAAGGTGTTGTTCGATCGGAAGGTTGTCTTCAATATTTGGTAAGTTACATTTCATTGTCCTCCCTTCTTTAATCACCCCTTTCATCTTGACGCCCGAACAAGCAAATGAAATCGAGATTTCGCCTTCTATATATGCATGCTCTTCTCAAAACACAAGTAGTTCCTAAACTTGATAACTTAGGGTTTCTAAGTGCGTACACAAACGCTTGGAGGAATTAGGATCTGCGTATATGCTTTGCCTTTTTTTTTTTTATTCTACACAAACCCCCCCCCCCCCCCCCCCCCCCCCCCGCAGCCATTGGTTCGCAATGTTATTATTTCTCACTGTTTTTCCGCGCTTGGAGAAATTAGGATCTGCGTATATGCTTTGCCTTTTTTTTTTATTCCCCACAACCCCCCCCCCGGCCGCCATTGGTTCGCAATGTTATTATTTCTCACTGTTTTTCCGCTGCTGGTCTGATTCTACTCTGCACTGGGATTTGTTTATTCGCCCCTACTACTTCCCTAATTTAATTTTTCCCCGGTTGTTACTTCTCTGATTGTATGCATTACTTTCCAATCCTTACTCAAACAAATATCAACATTTAAATATGTGTTATTTCAATTGGGGTTCAAATTCCAGTAAAACTCAATTTGATATGGGTTTGAGTCGAGGATTGTCGAAGATTTTTGAGGACTTTAATCCAAATTTATATTTGATAGAAATTTTGGGTTGGGATTGGAAACACCATAAGAGAGTTCAACAAAATCTCACATGGGTCTCAACTGACCATAAACTAGCCTTGCAAATTACAGTGCTCACAAGATTGGTTTAGAAAAAGTAATCTTAGGTTAGTGTAAAAAAAAAAACATTTAAGAGTTAATGCTAATCTTTTTTTGGCTCCTTTGATTTTACATAAATGGCTGTAAATTTTAGTTCCATTTATTTATATTACTCAACCGATGAGCTTATTTTGCTCTGTGCTAGAGAGCCAACCAAACCTATCAGAAGAGTATAACAACAATTTACGAAGCCAAAGATTCTAATGCCAAATTGCCAATGCATTAGTTGCTCAAGAGAATGATGAATGAATGATAAGTGGTCTTCATTCTCGAGAAGGTAAATTGATAGCTTTTGTAATCAATTGGCTTAGATATCTTATTTGTTTTAAATACTTCATATATTAGGATATATATTGTAGGTTAAATACATATTTATTCGTTAATGATTGATAGTAAAATAAAGCGTACTATGTACAGTTATTTAGAATATCGAGAGACTAAATACATCTCAGTGACAATCTAATTCTCCACAAGTATCTCCAGATTCCATATTGTTTAATGTTGGTTCGCAATGTTATTATTTCTCGTTGTTTTTCCGCCGCTGCTACTCTTAGTCTGTTTACCTACTGCTTTTCTGATTTTACTCTGCACTGTGAGTTGTTTTTTCGCCCCTACTACTTCCCTAATTTTATTTTTCCCCGGTTGTTACTTCTCTGATTTTATGCCTTTCATGTTCCTTACGTCCATGTGTGATTAACAGCCACACGACACATACCACCGACCACCATTATCAAGTTCCATCAGTGATATCAAAGCGGGTTAGTAACATTCATGTCAAGGAAAACTTCCTCACCAGATTTGTCATCCTACCAAAATGCTCCAACACCCTTTTCTATTGGAGTGGGATTACAAGTCTTCCCATATTGTGGCAAGTGGCTTTTTCTAGGTTTTTCTTTTGTCCACATGGCATTCCATACTCTTTTTTTTTCCCCATTTCTTTTCATTTTCCCTCCAATTACTCTCTCCTTATAACTCTCTCTCCACCCACATCAATCTATTATATTGTTATTTGTGTTTGACATAATAATATGATAAATACTTTATCTATCTATTATCTGTACAAATCTCTAAAATCTATACTAAAACAAGCCTCCTCGGCTATGCCACGTGGAATTTTGTAGTCTTTACTTTTTCCTACGTGTCATTTACTAATTAAATTTCCCTTTTTGTGTTACTTTCCATTTCTTTAGTTCCATTTCCCTTCCTGGCAGAATGTGTAATAAGCTATAGTTTTTGTTTATTTTTAAAATTTTTGATGCGATTCAGATCTGCTTTTGCATCAACAATCATATCAATGGCTTCATATCTAACGGCTTCTTTTTTGCAGAAAGTATCATCGACATCGCCGTCGTCGAGGATGACTTAACCGACCAAGGTGACTGATGACACCGAAGTCCATTGTCTAATCATATTAGCTATGAAATCTTCTTTGTGAAGTTGTGATTTTTCTTTGTAGGTTTAAGGGTATCTGATCCGGGTAATACTATTTTTGCCGAGTCCTGAGGTGATCTTGGTTTATGATCCAATTGATCCTTGCATTGACAGATTTCGATGCAACTTTATCTCCTTTTGAGGTGGTTCTCTTAATTTTTATTGATTTCAAATTTTTTTTAATGTGGAACATTGTAGCAATCATGTTCGTCTTTTATAAAAGTGCTAATTTGGTACAAGGATTATTTATGCCTATTATTTATTTGTAGAAATGTCTATTTGAGGTTTTTAGGGTGGCTGGTTGAGGTACGGTGGCTATTTGGTGGCATTATTTAAATTTTTTTTTGGCTTTGTTTTTCTTATCTGCTACTTCCCTTTTTTGGGGTATTCGTTAATAATTGTATATTGTTGAACTGTTCGCAAAAAAAAAAAAAAAACTTGCAGGTTAACATACTTGGGCCGTTGATCATTTCATGAATTTCTTGAGATTTTATGATACAATTCGCGGATAGGAAAAAGGGAAACACATTAACTTTTGCTTGAGAAGCTCTTTAGCGGAAAAAAAAAATAGAAATTCCCTTGATGACAAACCTGAATTGTATATCACTTCAAACAATTTCTTTTCTATTACCTTGGTAAAAAGTTTTAGAGATCCTTTAGTATTGCAAATCCTTCTCATGCTGTAAAGATTTTTAAAGCAAAAGCAACTTTGTGTGGTTTTGCATTTATTTTCTTCATCTATGTGGCTTGATCCAATTGTGATCTGATCCGTGAAATCGATGTAACGCTCTTCATTTACCATTGATGTGATTCAATGTTGGATCAGGTTAAGAAGTAAACTAAATGATTGAGTTGCTAAGAGTCTGAAAAAGATGGGTGACACACTGAGGAATTTCAATCTGCAGCAGTGAGTTCGTTGGGCAAAATGCAGCTAGGAAGAAAGGAGAACAATCTGGTACTATTCATTTGTATGACAGAACACTAAATGCTGACACGGAAGAAAATGGTAGATGCTATAAGCCATTGAGTTCATGTATCATCCGTGTAAAATATAAACTCTTACATATATATGTTCAATTCAAGATTTTATTTTAATTTTACTGTTGTGGGACCATAAGAATATCATACCTTCTTTATGTGTTAAAGAATTCATTAGTATAGCAGATTATGATGGAGTATATGCGCTCTTGTGTCAATTTCTCTTGCTTTTGCTTGATTTCTTTGTAATTTAATTAAAATTAACTAGTTGAGTGATTTGTATATTCCTATAGGCTGCATAGAATTACTTCTATAATTGTTGCACAATCTGCCTTAATCTCATCTCTACTACCAACCTGTAAAATCCAGTGGTGTAAAATCCAGTGGCGAACAATATATATGTAATACACAATTGTTGCAGGGTCTATTTGTGAGATTGAGAAACTGTCCAGTAGCTTGAATACTGAGAATATTTTCCTAAGTTCCATTCACTAGTGTAACCTCTTTATGGACTTTCTACAACTTTAGCTTTTAGGCTTCGTTTGGTTCATAGATTTGAGGATAAAAGAAAAAGAACCACAAGGTAAACAGTTACCAAGGCAGATGGTGAGGAATATGGGAAGGATGATAGAAAGCTAAGATGAAAAACATATGAATTCCTTTTAACATTTGATCAATTTATTTTTTCTTTCTTTCTTGATGCGTTGGACGCCTAAAGCTCCGTTTGGTTTAAAACTATTGCTTTTGTCCATGGTTATTCAAATTGATTGACCAACATCTAATGTGCACTGATCATGTGATTATATGTGCTCGAGAAACATGATCAGGTGAGTATCCAAAGGTCGAATTCATTGTTGTAATTACGATCTCAAGCAATTGTTGGGTTGATTCGTGAGAAGTAGAAATACAGAGGCTCTAAATATGAAATGGGTGTGTGAGATTTTGGAGGTCAACTTCGAATGAGATTAGTTCTTCGCTTTTATTTGTATCTAATATTGTCCCCCTCTCAGATTTTCCAAGTTTCATATTTCCAAACACATTAGTTGGTTGTATGGCCTGCAATCATGTTGTAGAATCAATTGCTCATCTTTCTCTTTGAAGTGAAGGTCCAGTTTTGGTAGCTAAGTGGTGGTCTAACAGGTGTTTTTGCAGTTGGGATTTTTTGTGCAGTGGCCTGATTTTTATAGTTGGGAGTTTTGCAGTTTTTGGCAGCTTTTTATGATATTTTCTCCTGCAGGTTTGGAATAGTTGGCCATGTTTTGCAGAATATTTGTGTAGGGCTGGAGGTTTTTATAATTTTATGTGTTGATGATTTGTAATTTTCATAGCCGGTTATAGATTTCAATTTTTCTGTCAAGCGTCCTGTCAAGCTTTTTTGCTTCTTTAGGTGGCAAGTTTTGTGGGATACCTTTAGCTTTGGAACAGGATGTCTTAAGTAGTCCTTGCGACAGGTTTTTTTTTTTTTTGGTCAAACACTACGAGAAGATCAAAGACTATGTATTCCACTTACCCACATTTACTTATACCATAAATGCCCTTCTCTCTCTCTCTATATATATATATATATTCAAACCACCTGCAACATTGCAAGCTCTCTCTCAATCCATTCATCTTATACTTTGTCTTCACTCTCTTTAAATCTAACATTCTTGCATTTCAGGAGATTCAAAATGGATATGGATTCTGGGTATGGGTATTCGTGGGAATGGCCAACGGGAAGTACCTGTGGAGGAATCTGAGAAGGAGATTGGTGACAAATTCAAGAGCTCTTAGAATTAGATAATGGAAGAATCAATATCTAATATATCTACAAAGATATGGATTCTCTTTATTTTCTTTTTGGTTTCGTATAATTGATTTTCCCCCTGATGATATGTTCAGAACAAATTTACATGCACTGTATTTGTTCACTTAGTTTCCTAAGCATTGTGACTGTTCATTAACAAGTGACCAATCTGTGTATACTCACAAAATAGTGAAACTTTGTGAAGTTGTACGAGCAAAGTGTGAACCGTGTTGGCACCCACTTTTTCATTTCCTAATTCCTATTTGGCTATTACCTTTGCATTCTATGTAACATATAGCTATTGTATACTTTTTTTTTCCCCAAAGGATAAAGCTATTGTATACTTTTTTTTTGTGTTAAAGGATTAAGCTATTGTGTATGCTTTGTTAGAACGAGCTCTTAAGGCCATGTTTGCTCATCCTAAGGAAATTAAATTCCTATTTATATATTACCTTCTATGTGAAAATTTGGATATAAGTTGTTCAAAACAAATTTGTATGTGTTTCATTAAGGCAATTATAGAAATCATCATTTTTTGTGTAGATCGATGAGCCCTTTTTTAAGCGGATGATCATCTATAAAAGTTATCGATGAGCCCTTTTTTAAGGGGTTAATCATCTATAAAAGTTTCAACAGAATAAAAAAATGGTTCATACGTCGTATAGCCCGTGCTATGCACGGGTTATCGATTAGTTTAAATCCCAAAATTTGGCTCCGAAATGCTTTACAGTTGTAACACATGCTGTGGTAGTGATTAGTGAAACAGTGATCCCACATAGCGCTTCATGTGGTACAACTGACAAAGCATTTGGCCCATTTGGGAACCAGTGGGAACCTAATCTTTCTGTTTCTAAAGGCTTCCCCACTTACGCTCCGTTTGTTTTCACATAATATGTTTTTTGGAAAATATTTAAATTCAAATTGAATGTAAAAAAATATTCCGGAAAACATTTTACCTTGAAACAAACAGAGCCTTAATGGATAACGACATGCCTTAAAAATTGAAGTGGCAACCTTTCTAGTTTCGCACTAGAGTATAACTGTCAACACAAACCAAAAGAACAAGGCCAAAATACTCTCCCCAATTTCTTGCCAGCGAAGTGAAATAATAATGATGGGAAGTTGTAACAAATTTGCTCCCCATTCCATATTACACAAACACTATCATCATTTCTAATACATGTTGAACATGTTAATTTTCGCACATTGCCCTCTAATCTTGTTATCAATATATATTCTATATCACATTAATCCTATATATTCTAGCAATTCGTATTCATCAATTAATAACATGACATTATAAATCTGAGACGTAAAGAAATATATGACCTGATTGAAGTCCAAGGAAGAAATGTCCATATGGAGAACACATTGCTCAACTCGCTGCAACCAACCTTTCGCACTATAATGCTCTACCAGCGCTTGCATAACCTTTACCAGAAAGAAGCAATTAAAAATAAATGGATAAACAAAACATGAAATATACAACTTGCCTATCAATAATGCCAAAAATGACAAAGTAATCAATACCTCAGGTGGTAGGGACCCTAGCATGTCTTTCAGTATATATGGCTCCAAAAGCTCCAAAAATGTGTCTAGAAAAGCAAAGTAGAAAAATCACCATTTCGAAGCAGCAAAAAATAGGTAATAGCATTGTTCAGCTAATCCTAAGGAGGAAAACTCACAGTATACAAACAGAAAAGTGTGAAGCTAAGGAGCAAAAGGTAATTGAGTTGGCCAGGAAACGGCCAGCATACAGATGTCTATGGTTGGACTTTTCCAGGTCTACCAAATAAAATGACTCTCTAATTATTTAATCCCAGGAGATGGAAAAAGTATGACAATATAGAGTTACTAAATATTTATCTTCCTGTTTTTAATAATCAACCTTTCACCCTTATATTTAACTTCTCAAATACAAAAACCCAACGCTTCACTTCATTTTGAGCATTTATTCTTATTCAATGAAACAAAAACAATGTTGTACATCTTGATTCAAATAACTTCTTGAAAACATCTACCATATGACAAAGTTGGTTCATTAAGTTTAGACTTACTATCTTATTAGATGTTAATTTTGTTATTAGATGTCATTTCATTTGTGGCTTGTTTGTACTTCTGTACATCCATAGAGATTGGTATCACAGCTTCAAATCAGTCAGAGATATCATAACGCAATCAGAAAAGGTAGAATAGATGGAACATAATCATACTCGATTAATAATTCAGTTGTAACTGAAATAAATTAAATCAAGGACACACAAGATCCTTAACCCAGTTGTCTTGTCCTGTAAAGTGCCATAAACTTATGCACGTTTCACTAGAACTTTGTTCAAAAAAGATATCATTTTCCTCTGCCAGTGATTAACTTCCATTTACAAATAATATTAACCCAAAGGCACAAGCTCAATTTTGAAATCCACAATGCATTCAAAGGAGGCAATTAATGCCAGAAAATATACCTCGATGCTGAACAGCCACAAATTTGGAAAGAATTTCATCATAAAGGATGTCAGTTCTCTTTATATGGACACAGAATTCAACAGCAACACCGCCAACACGAGTGAATTGTTCTTTTATCTCTGAATGCACTGATCTGCTTCTACTCTTTGAGTCGTCAGATTGTTCAAGCTTCCCAATTTGGTTGCAAACTGCCACTGATATATACGAGAACACTTCATCTACATAAGACAAAAGCAACTCTTCTAGGTGAGGCATTATTGTCTCCTGTAGAGCATCTAAGGCTCCAGGAAGGTCAATAACGCCATGGGCTTGACCATCATATAACGCCATTGCCATGCTCAAAGCACCCATCCAATCACCTGCTTTCCGCAAAACCTGAATCCGTTCCTTCCATGGAAGAAGGCGAGAAACAACAAGATGCATAGGACCAAGAATATATATACTAGCCCCTCTTACAGCTATAGAGTTATGGTAAGCTTTCTCAGGATTTCCAAAGATATTGGTGAAGTGGGTGTGATATGCAACGAGATCATCTCCCCCAGATCCATCTACAGAAAAACTCGTCTGGTGGATCACAGTTCCATCTTTTGCAAACAAACTGAGTTGTCCACTCATTGTGAGAACCACCAACATCTGGATGAGTATAAAATCCTCGTTATCTTTTTTATTTTTATCAACAAAGCGGAATAAAAAGCCTGTGCAGGTATATGGATTATTGTAGGAATTAAGCTATGTTGCAAGGACTTGGGTAAGTGTATCGGGTAAAGGTACATGTCTAAGGACAAATGGCACGGCCATGATCTATATTCTTCTTATATTTCTCAGAAAAAATAATATTTAAATGTATTAATAAGACTTAAACACTAGCATTTTGTCTATTTTGAGAGAACTTTTTAGCAAAAGGAATATTATCAGAGACACTAATATACTACTCCCTCCGTCCCATTTTATGAGTCTATCTTTGGGAACTCAACTTATTAAGGGGACAAAAAGAATCTACACCTACTTTCCACAATTGCCCCTAATCATTACAACAACTTTTTTAGTTTTGTCTTAGCGTAGATTTCAAGGAGGGATAATTTTGGAAAGTAAGTTAAAATTGTACATCAATTTAAGGAAAGTGGACACTATTTTGGGACATCCCAAAATGGAATAATGGACTCTCAAAATGGGACGGAGGGAGTATAATAGAAGCAGAGGTGTGAGTCCAAGGAGAAGTGTTGGACACACATCCCATATCCATGTCCGAGTGTCGAGTGTCTGACATGGGTACTTCAACCTTTTAGAGTCCGTGTAACATAGGAATGAAGAAATAAAATAACAAAGAATAAAAACTATAAGCCACAAAAGATTTAACTTGCATAAGAAGGCCAAACAACAAACAAACAATACCTGGTCATCCAACCACGCCAAACCTATTGCTGGGCTTTCAAGGGTCCATTTCCCACATACTTTGAGCTCGGATTTGACCAACTTGGCAACCTGAACTTTCCTATCCCAAGCAATCGCGAGCAGTGAAACCTTTTCTGATGCTTCCACAGGCATATCTCCTGAAATCATAACATTATCTTAGAATACATAAATATGAAATTTCATCAACCACTTGAATACACACCTGTAGAAGAACTTTGTGTCTGCGCCATACATTTCCATGCAGTGTAAGGCATTGAACCCTCCCGAACGCCATCGGGCTTGGAAAATTGAGCATAGCCTTCCACCTTGGGAGAAAGCCTTGCCTGTAACAAAGATACATGAAATTAACCCTCTGCAATCAAACACCCCAATATTGAAGGCTGATAATGCACAACACAAAATGGGCTTGAAATTGCGAAATCTTTGAAAAAAGAACAAAAACAAAAATCATACCACCAGAGCGGTTTGATGGGTGACAAATATGACCACACCTTCTTCAACCAAAGAAGAACCTTCAGCAAAGAATTTCCAACCAGAATCTCCCCCAACAACACCTCCCATCATTGTACCAATGGCACCGCTTGGAACTGTAGTGTTCACTTGGGAGGACATCAAAGCACCTCCACAGCATTCATCAGAAAGAAGCGGAGAAGCGCATAGTACTTTGCCCGTTGTTTTACCATCAAGAAGACACTGTTCCAGTGGATCAAAACAAGGCAAATTAACATGACAACTATGACAATCCTGGGATACACAATAGTTTGTTTAGAATATAGGAGTTTACCGCTGTTTTGAATGAGAATCTATTGAGCCATGGAACCACTGAGAAGATAATCAACCAAACCAGGCCTTTACTATCACCACTAACTACTTTAAACTGACGAGTAACCTGAGAATCCTGGCCCAGATATAACATATGTACTACTGGTGCTTTATGTGATTCAGTAATAACTTTCACCGCAGATCCCTTCTGTACATCCCAAACAATAATGCGCCCATCACCATATCCCGCAAATAGTAGGTCTCCTTGCTGATTAAAGCACATGGAAGTTACTGCTGCTTCAGACCTATCCCCTTGCAGTCCAAGCATCAACATCTGGCAATAATAGAAGGTATATAAGCAATTTTGAATAACATGCAACATTCAGGGCAAATACGAAATATATACCCAAATAGTGCTTCACATGCTTGAATGCTTTGAATCTCGAAAGAAGGTAAATCCTTTGAAAGTAGGATTGATTTACACAATATAATCAACTCAGTTATCTGTTGAACATATACAACAGACATAGTTGTCAAGGCTTATCTTTAGCCATGGCAAGGATGGCGGTCATAGTTGTCATGTGGTGGGAGTTATGAGATAATGGCAAGATAAGTTACCCACTTATAGCGTTCTTAACATATCTAGATTTAGAGCCCCTTTGGGGTAGCTTTGTAGGGGCCAACAATCCTTTCTAAAGCTGAAAAAAGTGGTTATTTTAAATGCTAACCCAAACGGGCTCTTAAAATAATGTTTTAAAGCTACAAATAAGTGAAGTTGACATGAACAAAATATAAAGCAACCTTTGCATCCATGTTGTCAGCACAATGAGGTGAGTAGTTACTGGGCACAACAAGAATCAACCCTTTAGACATTCCCACTGCAATGAAGTTAAGATGAACTGCCACAACGTGTGCGGACCCATGATCGCGTCTGAAACCCTGAGAAGAGATTGTCCTTGTGATGGTGTTGTTGGTGTCAATGTCAAAGTATCCCAATGCAGTCGACCCTCTCCTAACACCCTCAAGCCTCATTGGTTGAGCAGCAACACCCTCTTCCCAGTGCAAACCTGTAAAGGCATGCTTCTTTTCCATTTCTTCAGCTAATTCAAGGGGTTTCAAGGAAGAACGAGATTTCTTTCTAGTACCCTTCTCACTCTCCCACTGAAGCATTCTTTCTTCTATGATGTCTGTAACATCATCTCTTAAACTAGTTTCCTCTCCAGCGAGATTTTCCTCCGTGTCTTTAGAGTGAGTCATGACCTTGTCTAGATCCTCTGTTTCATGTATTGCAATTGTCAAATCCTCAACAACTTCCCTACCCTTATCCAATCCAGGTGATGAAGGAATTTCCTTTTCAGTAGAATTGACATCATTGTTCTCCTCTGGTGAAGGAGATGGGACATTTGGGTCTGAAATTGGGAAGTTGTCATCCAATATTGTATTTTCCCCATTGTGCAGATGAGAACTTATGTGTGGTTCATGGGAATTTGAAGAAACTTCATTAGAATAATTAACGCCGTCCTCTGAAAGCCTATCTCTTACTCCTACTCCTGAGATCTCCTCACCCACATCCACTTTTTTTGGAGTTGATTCTAATTCTGCTACAGCAGCAGACTGAAAATCACTCATTCTATCATCTTCTTCAATTAATGACCGACCATTTTCTAGGCTAACACTGATAGACACATCACTGGAGTCACCAAACCCCCCAAAATCACCATGACTTGGACCTCCCAATTCCTCTGATGAGTCTAAAACAACAACAGCAGCAGCGCTCGCTCTCTGCGACTTAATTGCAGCAGCGTGAGGGGTTGGAACGGAACGCGAAGCGGCCGCAGCTGCGGCAAGTGCAGCCCCGGGCTTGGCGTTGGACCTAACGCCGCCGAACAAACCATTCCGCCCCAACAAAAACGAATTACCTCCCGATCTTATCCGACCAACTGAACTTAATTTCGACTGGTACTCTGAAGAACTAATAAGGGTTTCGTCAATTCGAGTGTCTGTTAGGGTTTTAGAGCTACTTACCGAGGCGTCATCGTCACGATTGATTTCTGGTTTGGTGGGAGAGACGGTGCGATCTGATCGTCGAAGGAGAGAGAGAGAAGAAGATGATGATGAAGAAGAAGAATCGGAGTCGTCGAGAATTTGGTCGACGGTGCGACGAGGGAAGGAGTTGAGGAGGTCTTCATCATCGTCGTCATCGGTAGTGCTCTGTGAACCAAGGAACGCATCGAGATCGAGTTCCATAGCCGGAAAAGCTCTCTTGTTTCGTATTTATTTTTTACTCCACTGTATTAGAGATTTAGCGAGCCGACCGCCATGTTTATACAATTTGAAAGATGAAGGATGTTTTTTTTGGCACACGTAGAGTTTGAAACTTCCATAGAAATCATATTTAGTTGCTCTTTATTTTATTTACTAGCTTCCTTTGCTCTTTATTTTATTTATTAGGTAAATTACACTTTACTCTCCTGTGGTTTGACTGAGTGGGAAATGACCCACCTGTAGTTCATAGAGTAATACATAACCCTTTGTACTTTGGTTCTAAGTAAAACTATTAGGGGTTCTGTTAATATTAACAGAGAGTGAGCATCACGCATGATTTGGGTGAGTGATTAAACATTTCTCTCCAAATGGTTTGATTAAAAAGACTATTCTACCCCCGTCTTGCTCCCCATAACAATCTGTTTTGTATGCCACAAACAAGAAAAGAATTGATTTGCAATTCTTGTTTGTGGCAAATCATGTGTTTGGTTTGACACAAAAATAAGGAATGGAATGATTTCAAATTCTTGCCAATTCTTGAGAATTGAAGTTTTAGGCAAGACTGAAATCCGACCAAAATTAGTCGGATTTGGTGAGAATTGATTTGTAAATATTGTTCTTCCCAAAATACCCAAATCCAAAAACCCTAACCTGATTTTTTCTTCTTCTTCTTCTTCTTCTTCTTCGGTCTTCTTCTTCTTCTTCTTCTTCTTCTTCAGTCTTCTTCTTCTTCTACGATCTTCTTCTTCTTCTTCTTCAGTCGTCTTCTTCTTCTTCTTCGGTCTTCTTCTTCAGTCTTCTTCTTCTTCTTCAGTCGTTTGGTTCTTCTTCTCCGGTCGTCTTCTTCGGTCTTCTTCTTTCTTTTTGTTCTTCTGGTCTTAGGTGTGTTTGGGTAAATTAGGTTTAAGGTCCAGGGTATTTTAGGAAGTATCATTAATTCTTTTCAATTCTATTCTTTCTATTTTTGTTTCAAACCAAACAAGAGAATTAGAATTGCAAATCAATTCTACTCTTTTCTTTTCTTTTCTATTCTCTCCAATTCAATTCTATTCCATTTTACAATCATACCAAACGGACTGTAACCCCCAATGCATTTTCTGCATATTCTACATTTCCCTCCAAATAGTTTCTGCAGATTTCCAAGACAATGGTAAGAGAGAGAGAGAGAGAGAGAGAGAGAGAGAGAGAGAGAGAGAGAGAGAGAGCGCAATGGTGAACCACCCCAGTGAGGAGATCTTGGACTGAAGGAATTTGTGCCATGTGGAATTTTTGGGGTATGTTTTGTTGGAAAATTTATTGATATAAACAGAAACAGATTCTGGATTACAACTATTGAAAACAGGAAAAATTACAATTGGATAGAAATCAGAATTACAATATGTAAACAGAAATCAAAACTGAAAAAACTGAATTAAGATCAAACCGAGGCCTGTGAAGTTTCACAGTTTCCTTAAAACAGATTCGCCGCCTCACCAGAAGTGCTTGAGGATATCTCCGGCGTCTGTCTCCCAGGATACAGCGGCAATAACCAGCAGTAGACAAGCACGGTGTTCGACTGCTCCGGCGAACCAACTATGTTCTATGTCTCTTTCAGGAAGGAATATTGGAAGGGAGGAAATAGCTCTTGTTTTCCTGACTCTGAAAATTTCTGAGGAGAAAGCTCAGATTATATAGGACTAAGGGGAGAGAGGATTCATTGGATGTACATTATGAATTTGTGGATTCATCCATGTATGTACATTATGAATCTATAGATTCATCCATGTATATACATGAGTACATTATGTATTTGTGGATTCATCCATGTATGTTCATTATGAATCTATAGATTCATCCATGCATATACATGATTCATCTATGAATGTGCATTATCCATGAATGAGAATAAATACATTCATGTATATACATTTCCCATGCATTTCCCATGCATTCATGTATGTACATTATATAAATGTATTTAATGGATTAATTTCTCATTCACTCAATAATAATTTTGGACATGTAAATATCCAAAGTTCATCTCCTCATGGAGGAGAACACAAATCCACAAGGACCTCATTCAAACTCTAAATGGTTCCCACAATCATTTGACCTCAAACATGGCCAAAAACACATATTAATCCAACATGTTTCTCAAACTAAATGCTCTGTTTTTGTTCACCAAAATCCATCAAAAACTAGTTGGGCACCATTGAATTAGCAATGACCCCCAAAACCAATAGCAATACATCTAAAAGATAGAGACCCTAGGCCACACAAAAGCCAAAGCCAAACAAAACCATGATTTTTTTGGGGTCACAAAATTGTGATGAAACACCCAAATTCTGGACTAGACAGAGATTTTTTTTGTTGAGAAAACTGGACTAGACATAGAAACAAGCACCTAAGCTACAATCTCTATCAAATTCCATGCCGAGAGTAACCATAATCCAAGTAAACCCGTAAGAACACCAACAAATTAGATTTTCAACACTCAATATCAACCAACACAGCCACATACCAAACTTCAAAACCTAAAAGCCAAAAAATTAGCTTTTAGAGAATCAAAAGACTAGCACATAAAGTGCACTGCATGTTTGCAAGTCATCTAGGAACTCAAAATTCACAAGCAACACCAACCAAGTAAAGAGGATCATACGAAACAAAATGTTAGATTCGAAGAAGAAATTGAAGAAGAAGAAGAAAAAGAAGAAGAAGAAGAAGAAGAAACAGAGAGAGAGAGAGAGAGAGAGAGAGAGAGAGAGAGAGATAGCTTCTTCGAGGTTTGAATTCACAACAGTGGCAGAGGATTGCATTTGCAAGCCTTAGATTTGATCTGGGCAACTTTCTTAATCTTAAATAGAATGAGAATGAGGAATCAATTTCCATTGTTCAATGGAGGGGTATATTAGTCTTTACAGTAAATGTGTTAGAAACCCTAACAGTTTCACTTAGAGCCAAAGTACAATGGGGTCATGTGTTACACTATGAACTACACAGAAGGTCATGTGCCACTTGGTAAAACCCCAACGGGGTAAAATGTAACTTACCTTATTTATTATTCGCTTCCTTTATTTGTTTTACTTGACTGTTTTTTTTTTTTTTTTGTTCATCAGAGTCTAGTTCAAAAATAGTCTAATCAAATGGTTAGTTCATTTTCACTTTAGCATGTGTTTAAAAAGTGGTCACTTTACTCCTAATTTTGGGGTTAACTGCCTATATATGATTAATTTTTTTTAACACTTAAACTCTTCTATGTGTGATTAATTTGACATTTAATCTCCATGCAGGGCTTCTTTTAGAGGAATTTTAATAGTTTCACTTTAGTCCAAAACCACAAGGAGTTAAGTGTCCACTTTTGAACCACATAGAATAAAGTAAAACTGAACTTAATCACAAAAGGATAAAATGTATTTAACCCTTTAAAAAACGAGAGAAAGACGAAAATCACTTTCTCTATTCAAAAGAAAATGAGAGAAAAGGAAAGTAAGATTTATGTATCATTTATAATATTTTTATCATCCATTATTTTAGCCTCACTAATTCTTCAACATGTAATTAAGGTTTAATTTATTTTAGAGTAATTTTTAAACAATAGGTTGAATAAGGAAAACATTTTAGTCGAACAGACCCTTCACATACACAGAACAATTATGTTCACCCAATGAGATGATCAGGTGAAGCATATTGGTTCTCTCACATATGAAACTAACCAAAATAAATGCTTCGTCCTGAAAAGTTTAGTGAAATTTCACAACTCATCGAGATTGTTTTTAGAGTGGTTCTACTCTACAAAAGACTTGGATTGAGGGATTTTTTTTTAATCAAAAAGTTTCAATTGTATCCTTTAACACTAAATTTCTATTTTTTTTTATTATTATTATTTCAACTATGTCCTAGCGCATCTATAAAGTAGACAATATGCGTTGGTTCATTCTCACTCCCCAATTCACAATCTACCAATTACAAGTTGATTTTGTACATTATCTGCATTTACACGTACATGTATCTCTTCATTTACAAATATACACTAACTTGAAATTTCTTCACCGACTAAATACTCTAATAAGGTTTAAAAAGGTAAGAAAAAGACTATAAAAAAAAATAGGATTAGATTAAAAATTGAATGTGATACATTTGAGATTGAACATTTTAGATAAAGTTGATAACTTATTGCATCTTATAAATCTTGTAATCTAAGAATATAAATCATAGAAGTGATTATAAAACAAATTATAAAATTGGTCAAAACGAGGCTTATTGTTATTTAAGTTAAAAATAAAACTAAAAACAATAATAAGTCTTTATATAGTGAAACAAACTCTAATGCACAACAAAGGTGAGTTATGAGGTACGTAACTAGATTGATTCAAATGGGACTTTTAATTGTCTAATATTTTTACGTTCTAATTATCAAAAAGGGTTTGAAATCATAAATACGATTGTTTGGTTATAGAACTTCAAGAAAAATAATGAGCGCTAATGAAGTAGGCTAGAAGACAAACGCTAGCATCTGTTTGTTTTTCGAAGTGTAAGTTCGATTCTAATATTGAAAAACTTAAATACCAATAAAATAGAAAATAATGTACCAATAAAAAAAAAAAAAGTCTTTTGTCATGGACAGCTCGAATCAATATTTTTAAGGGATAACTAAAATTCAGTCTACTTTATATAAAGTATTTAAAAGTCAGTCAAGTGCTTTATTGAAAATAAAAGGAAGTTTGCATAAAGTCACTAAATCAGAAATACATCAACTTTTTGTCTAATATGCCTAAAATACGCCTCTCGTTGGTCTTTCTCTCTCTCTCCTCACATGGCCACTACCACCACCTCCACCAGCCGCCGCCGCCACCACCACCATTGGCCACCACCACCAGCCGCCACCGCTACCACCACCTCTCTGTTTTTTTTTTTCTCTCTCTCTCTCTCTCTATATATATATATATACATGAGTATATATATTTAAGATATGGCCACCACCACCCTACCTATCTCTATCTCTTATCTCTCTTCTTACCACCACCACCACCATAAGCCACCTCCCTCATCCACAACCGCCATTGCAAGGGAAAAAAAAAAAGAGAAAGAGTTAAAGTTTTTGGAGTAACTGTCCAAACTGAAGGAGCAACTCACCAAACGTAAGGAGCAACTCACCAAACGTATCGGGAGCAACTCACATAATGCAAGGAGCAACTCACCAAACGTATCGGGAGTAACCCACCAAACGTAAGGAGCAACTCACCACGTATCGGGAGCAACTCACCAAACGTGTTGCTCCTTACCACCACCGGTCGCCGCCACCGCCACCACCACCACCACTACCACCGACAGCCACCATCACCACCGGGCCACCACCAATACCACCACCAAAACCCCAACTTCTTTATCTCTTCTCTATCTTTAATCTTGTCTCTCTCTTCTCACAACCACCACCACCACCAACACCACCACCACCACCACCAAACCCAAACCCCAACCTCTCTGTATCTCTCATCTCTCTTCTCACCACCACCACCACTACCACCACCACGGGCCATCTTCCTCATCCACCATCGCCATTGCAGAAAAGGAAGAAAAAAAAGTTACAGGTTGGAGCAACTGTCCAAACGGAAGGAGCAACTGTCTAAACGTATCGGGAGCAACTCACTAAACGTAAGGAGCAACACGTTTTGTGATTTGCTCATTCCGTTTGGTGAGTTGCTCTCGATACGCTTAGTGAGTTGCTCCTTCCATTTGGTCAGTTGCTCCAAAAACCTGCAACTTTTTTTTTTTACAGCGGCGGTGGTAGGTGAAGGACACCCATGATGGTGGTAGTGGTGAGAACAGAGATAAGAGATACAGAGAGCTTGGGGTGGTGGTGGCCATATGTTAGATATGTTACATATGTATATATACTCATGTATATATATAGAGAGAGAGAGGGGGGGTTGGGGTTTGAGTTTGGGTTTGGGTTGCTGGTGGTGGTGGTGGTGGTTGTGAGAAGAGAGAAAGAGAGAGAGAGAGGTTGGGGTCGGGGTGGTGGTGGTGGCCCTTTGGTGGCGGCGGTGGCCAGTGGTGGTGGCCTATGGCGGCGGCGGCGGCGGTGGTCGATGGTGGTGGTGGTGCCGGCGACTACCGGTGGTGGTGGTGGTGGTGGTGGCCATGTGAGGAGAGAGAGAAGAGACAAGGAGGGGTATTTTAGATATTTTACACTAAAGTTGATGTATTTCTAATTTACAAAAAGCACTATACTGACTTTTAAATACTCTACATAAAATAGACTGAATTTTAATTATTCCTATTTTTAAATAATAAACACGTGCGAGAACATGTAATACAACCTTTTACGATTGTCTCTATGGGGTCTTATCTAAAAGAATAGTAACAACATAAGTGCCTAGACAAAGCTTCCTTTATTGGTCTGATCCACAACCAAGGTTTGGATTAAAATGAGACTAATCGTTTGACTAAAAAAAATCAGACCTAAAGAAACTAGGGGAAAAAAAATGAAAAAAAAAAAAAAAAAAAACCACCAAGGAATCATCATATTAGAACTATAACTAAAAACATGTGTAAGACTTATAAAAGAATTAAAAAGTATAGAAACTATCTAAGAAAGTCTCAACTATTTTAAGATTACAAATTTTCATTTCTAAAAATATCTGAACATTCATGGATTTAGGACAACCAAATTAAAATTTAATGTAAGATCCCTTAACCATGGTTAAATAGTTTTTGTTTGACTGAAATACCCTTGGAGATCTTTAATAAGATATAGATATATGATATAAAACAGTCTCATTTAATTGTCCAGGCATAAATATGGTCATTATGTAATTTAAATTAATATTAAATGTTCCCTACATATATATAATCTTGTAAGATATACATATACAATATATACACAGAGTTGAATAGAAGGTTTAATGCGGTAGACTAATCTCCCTATAATGTACACTGCCAATATACATTTAGCTTTATAAAGACATACATATACAATATGCATTCATGAAGAAAGAAGATGAAGACCTACCCACATCATTGTTGCATCGATCTATGTAGTCCAATCCTGTAATTAAACAAGATGAAGACCTACCTACTTCTTTCTCTCTTTCTCTCTCTCTCTCTCTCTCTCTCTATATATATATATATATATATATAAAATACCTTTTTCTTTTGCTGCGATGATCCGATCTTGTGATCCAGGTAGTTTCAAGGTTTTTTTTTTTAAGTTGGTGATGATGGTGGTTAACAGTGGTTGTGGGTGCTAGGATGCAATGATATTCTCTCTCTCTCTCTCTCTCTCTCTCTCTTGAAACATGTGAGATTCACAAATTATGTCGCGATTCTCTCTTCTATTTTTATTTTCAGAACATGTTGTGAAAATTCTCAAATCATGTTGTGACTCTCTCTTCGATTTTCATTTTCCAGAACAAGTTGTGAAATTCATAAATCATGCTGGGTCTCTCTCTTCCATTACCAATTTTCCAAATCATGTTGTGAATTCACAAATCATGTTGTGACTCTTCCATTCCCATTTTCCCAAATCATGTTGTGACTCTCTCTCTCTCTCATATTTTCGTTTTTCAGAACATGTTGTGAAATTCACAAATTATGTGGGACTATCTCTTCTATTCCCATTTTTCTAGAACATGTTGGAAAATTCACAAATCATGTTATGACTCTCTCTCTCTCTCTCTCTCTCTCTCATTTTTGTTTTCCAGACCATGTTGTGAAATTCACAAATCATGTTGGGACTCTCTCTTCCATTCCCATTTTTTTTACAGCATGTTGTGGCTTTTCAATTCAAATTGTTTCCACAAATCATGTTGTTGGACATGATTGTGGGTGAAAATTGTTTTCATTATGAGTAATAATGACTTTCAAATTTTGATCCCCTTAATTTTTTATTCTCTTAATTTTTGGGGAGAAATTTTGGTTGAAAACATTAATGGAGGAGGTTACCATTTTTAAGAATACCAAACTTGATGAGGGTATTTTAGTCCCTAAAAAATTTAAGGGACTTAATCATAAACATGTTTTAACTCAAGAACCTAAAGCTATTTAATTGCAGTATCGAGGGATTTATCACAAAATCACCCTATACTTTTTGTAGTGTTGTCACGATGATAATTATTCTTGACTAACTGTTAATAACTCTACAATATTTGTTCTTGAAACCAAGAAAGAAACCAAAACAAGCTTAGATTTCTTTTCCATAAAACAAATGTGAATACTATGTAAGAGAACATCATAACCAAAATGTTTAAAGTTTACCTGAAAATTTTATCTTTATGTTTCTTTCAATTTTATTTTATAGCATGTAAAAATCTAGAGAAAATAAAGAAAAATATCGTATAGTAAATGTTCACGTTCTAAGCTTCTAGCACAATCTTAAAATATTTGTTCCTTTTTAAACACTATGAAAATAACATTTTGTGACATTCCATATACTTGTCTTTTAATTACTTTTAAATTTACCAAGAGCCCTAGTGGTCAAGTGGCACGACATCACTTCCCCAGAGGGGAGGTGGTGTGTTCGAATCCCTTTAGGGGGATTCTTTGTTCTTGCCTCCCTGTGTGTACTTCAGTCGGAATGAGTGGCCCTTGTTGGGCTTTGCTATGGGCCGTTGAGGGGCTTGGGTTTGGGTTGGGCTGGGGTGTGTGTGCATATCCAGCTTGGATCCAGGTAAGAATAAAAAAAAAAAATTTGCTTTTAAATTTGATTAACACAAATTCTGTGATAAAATAGTAAAACTTCAAAAAAAAAAAATAAACAAAATTTAGACAAAATTATAATTCACCTCAAAAGATATGCCAACTCTTATATGCGATACTTATCTTCTTATTTTCTTTTTGTAAGTATTGTTATATGGTTATATAATGGATCATAAATTTATGGGGCATTAGGTCATAGGTCCCTATAAAAAAATGTTTTGTAATTATGTCCTTGTAACTTTTTTTTAATCCCCAAAAGTCTCTGATTTATTATTGGACAAAAATAACCTTACAATCAAATGCCCGCACGTAGCCTTATGATCAAAAGTCCCTAACATAGGTTTTTTGTTAGACTAAAACACTTTCCAATTTAGCATGTTTCTCAATCTATACTTGTTTTTGCTTTTCCATCTTTAAACTTTCATAACTTTTAAACTATAAATCAATTTTTGATCAAATTTATATATCAATAATCCACAAAATAAGATCTATTAAATAAGATCAATATTATATATATATAAAATCTTTTAAAAAATCAAAATTTTATAGCTCAAAACCAGGTCTAAAAATAGATATCTTTCGTAATTAAGACCAGCTCAACAGTAAAAAGAATAAAGGCTAAAGCTAAAGTTTTACCATGTCATTGTTTGCCTTTACCAAAATCTTTTAAAATTGTTGAAACTGATGCTTTCGATCTTGGATATGGTGGAATTCTTAAACAAAGAGTTAATAACTCTGAGCAGTTAGTCAGATTCACTTCTGGAGCTTGGAAACCAGCTCAGAAGAATTATTCTACAATCAAAAAAGAAATTTTAGCCATTGCTTATGCATCACTAAATTTGAAAGTGATCTACTCAATCAAGAATTTTTAATCAGAGTAGATTGCCAGGTGGCTAAAGACATTCTTTTAAAATATGTTAAGAATATTGCCTCCAAGCAAATTTTTGCTAGATGGCAAGGCATTTTGTCTGCTTTTGATTTTAAAATTGAGTACATAAAAGGAAATTCAAATTCTCTCCCTGACTTCCTAACTCACGAGTTTTTGCAGAATAAACATGCGACCTAACTTTAGAGGAAATTCTTCTAAAGGCAGAGGTGGAGGTAGACTCCCCACCTATCATAATTCTGGATATAAAAGAAAAGATAAAGTTCAAGGTTATACTGCTCCTCCAGAAAGGAATATATCCTTCGCAGATCCCATTGACAAAGTTAAATTTTAGCCGATTCTAGTTTTAAACAACAACGAAGAAGCAATTAAACTGCCCAAAGATATTGCCACTCACAATTTTGATATTCCGAATGGATGGTTCTATCCCAAGACTGCTAATGGGAATTCAAGGAAATTCTATGAGAACATTCTCATAGAAACTGGATTAGTTAGAATTGAACACAGGCAAACAGGAGGCCATCAGCCAGCCTTCTCAAAAATGTTTATCACCAAGGTTCTCTCCGCTTATGACTGGGGACTTGACCTAACAAGAGAAAGAAAGCTTTTACACTCATCTATTGGTGATTGTAGGACCTACAATTTCTATGATTACCAAAAAGCTTGGGACAAAGCTCTTCTTATACAAAATCCATTATTTAAACACACATAGTATTTCCAGTTTGACAAAAAATTTAATTTTGACCTTCTCCCATGGTTCCATTCTTGGATTTTCAAACATGGTCCAGAATTAGAAATACTTCCTCATGAAATGGCCTGTTGTTTCCAACTTTATAAAAATAAGAATCTACTAGGTCGAAGTGATTGCCCACTTTTGTACTCTTTCTTGAGTTTTCTATTCCGTGGATCCTAAAATAGGAATTCGCCCTCCAAGATACTCCTACCCATGTTTGGACCTTCTGTAGAAAATATCAAGTTTGGTGGTGGCCTAGATATAATAATCCAGATCTCACCCCCCTCAGAATGGAAAAATTACTAGACATTGAACTTCCTTCTCCCTCAAAAAAGTCTAGTACATCCTCGCTTGATATTTCTGAGATTAAATCTCAAATAAAATCATATTTAAAATCTAGATTTCCTGAAATGTCCATGACTGAGCTTAAAGCTCATATCAAAAAAGAATTGTGTAAAAAACTAAATTTTGATTCTGATAGCGACACTGAGACAGTTCCCCACCTCAGATTCCTCTATGCCAGACGAAGGAGATCTGTTACCCCCGTTCCAGAAAATCATGATTTTTAAAATGCATAAATGAAATTTGGTGAATTATCACTATTAGTTGATAATTGAGAGTGAGGTTCACTGGTGATCAACGGTAAGGTGTCAATCGCAGACACGGTAATAAGAATTCATATGGCATCAACACGATTTAAATGATTTATGTGATTAAATCTTATTTATGATATTTGGTATTTTCATGAATAGTAAATTTACCTGTATAGAGTAAATTTTGGTAGTTTTGATATTATTGTAGAGTATTTTGAACACTGTGGTAAAAACATGAGTGTCACGTTATATAAAAGGTAGGTTGTGTAGAGATTTTCACAGAATTTAGTTTTCGGATGTATATTTTGGACCCAAACGGAACCTAGACGAAAACTTTTATAAATTTTAGTTTTCACTCTTGAAGACATAAAATGGACGTGTGCGACATTTCAGGAGTTAATTAGAAGTTAATTTTGAGAACTCATGGGGAAGTAAACGTAATTCACGAGAGTTGTGCCTAAAAATAGTAGTGGATGAGATTTTCATTCTATCCAAAATTTACAAAATATCTAGAGAGAGGAGAGAGAAAGGAGATTTGATCCTACAACCTTTCCGACGACGAACGGCGACCGTTCATCCGTCAGTTTTTCCACCAAATTTCATATTTGAACTCCTTGAGGTAAAAGCTTTATTTTGATACCTCTTAGGCCTCGTTTAGCAAAGTTTTTTTGAAAGTTAATTTTAAGAAATTGGGAAAAACATGTCTATGCATGTAGGAATCGGTTAAGATCGGTGTTTCGGCGTTTATTTGGTCTCCTAGTACTTCTCCTAAAGTTTGAGAGTTATAGCTCGATGTATGAATTCCGAACCTATGTAATATAGGGAATTTTGGATGTTTTAGATATTTTGTATTAATTGTGATTCGGGCAAACTTATGTATTAAATTAGGCTCATTAAATTTTAGCGAGTACGTATAGAAAAGCACAGTGACATGATTATGTAAGTATGCTAAATGTTTATGTGGGTCAAATGGGAGTTTGATATAATTTCATGCCAGTTCATGCCTCTTGATGTTTGAGAGTTTATAGTAGTGACGACTACTTGCTTGGTGTGGGAAGTGGCCAACCAGAGCAGATGGATGCAATGGTTCTATAATCCTTGGCTAACCATTAGCATCACGGTTTATGATTTAAGACTTGCTGATATACTGGGTGAATGCGTATCTCTCTCCCCGGAGACTAAAATTATGTGATTTAGATGTTTAAAACATGAATTGCCTCATATGCATTTGTTTAGAATTGTACACTCAGCATATAGCTGAGCAGTGGAGACTTCCTTCATTGCAGGTGAAAAGAAAAAGGGCAAGAAGAAGCGATAAGAGTGAGGGCGAGGAATGCCAGGGGCATCACACTTGTTTATATTTTTGTTTTAATCCTAATCTTGTATAAGGATTTAGGAAGTATAATGTGTGGTAATAGAACCTTGTGTTTAGCTCCGTGGTACTGTAATTTTGTATTCAAAACTCATGTATTTATGTTTTACACTGTGGTAATATAGTGGTGGTTGTTTTAGTTTTGATTGGAAGACCCTTGGTGTGGTTCTGCAGAATGTTCAGCAATTTGCTGGGAATCAGTCAACTGAGTCCCCGATCAGTCGACTGGACCACTGTTCAGTTTTATACACTGCTTCTAATTATGGCAATTCTAGGCGACTGGACCATGTTTTGGTCGACTGGATCCTTTTAAAAAATGTTGATTTTGGTTCTGCTTGGAGGCACAGTCGATTGGGAAGTTCCAGTTGATTGAGAAATGAAGGCCCCAGTCGACTGAACTCTATCACAGTCGACTGGATGGCTGGGTTTCTGTTTTAAACTTCACTGCTTTAGGTCTTCAGTTGACTAGACTCCCGATTCAGTCGAGTGGACCTCTGTATTTCAAAATGATTTTTGTTAACCTTAAGGTATATTAAGGCATATTTAATTATGTTTTAATGATGTCAAATATGCTATGATAATTACATGATTCATATTGATTCATTCTTTGTTATTATCATAGTCATTTTTATGCTCATATATAATCTCATGTATTAATATTTTATCAATGTTTTAACATCTTTGTGTGCATGAGATTTAATTGATGTAGATCAAGATTACAAGGAGCTCAACAAGGATCAAGCTTGAAGACTTGAAGATATTTCACCCTTGGTTGAAGTCTAGGACCATCATTGTAAGTCATCTTGATCTCACACTCATAGGGGTTCAAACAAATTCTAAAAGTTAAAGTTTGAAAATAAATTTTAAGTAGGTCATCTTTAAAGCAATGCCCCAACCAATTGAAAAATAATTAAATTTTAAATCTTATATGGTTGGAAAGGTATTTGAACCTAGTTTCCAAAACATCAAACGGATAAAAAATCCAAGTTTTGTAGAGGGAGTTATGGCCATTTTAGTGGAGATGTGTCATGCTGTCAAATAGGGAGGGGCAGTCGACTGAGGGCCCGATGCAGTCGACCGAAGTGAGCAGAATTCAAGCAGAACCCTCTGTAAACACATCTCAGTCGACTACTTCAAGGCCCAGTCAACTGAAGCGACCTGGAAGACAATAACAGCTAGTTTTTAGAGGGGTTTTTAATTACCAAACTTGCCACCAACGGCTATAATCTTCCAAGGCCTATAAATACATGGTTTCCCAAGCTATTTGAGGTGGAGATTTTGATTGGAAAATATAGTATGGATCACACATCTCTTTGATCTTTAAACATTTTCATTTGAGCCCTAGTTGTGTGAGTTTATCAATTTGCTCAAAATCTTTCATTTGTATTTCTTGAGAGAGCATAATTGTAGTGAGCTTTATTTGTATTATCCATTCTATATAGAGAGTTTTAATTTGTATTCAAATCAATTTGTAAAGAGTGAGGGTTAGTAACCCTTGATTGCAAAGAAGAGCTTTTCTTCTTTGGGAGAGATTGGAGGCTCGTGTAACTGTTTGGTCTACACCCGTGAAGTAGATCGGAGTAAAGGAATCCTCAAGAGGTGTTCTTGAGGGGTGGACGTAGGCCGCGGGGTGCGATTGCCGAACCACTTGAAAAATTGGTTTGCAAGTATCTCTTCCCTTATCTCTTTACATAATTGCTTGTGATTGTGTTTAATTTGCTATTAAGTTTTTAAAAGGTTAAAATTCAGCTAAAACCTTATTCACCCCCCCTCTAAGGTTTCCATATTTGGGCCAACAATTTTCTTTTAGATGTGTTCCAATTGGCCAAAACTTTTCTAACTCTAGTTTTGAAGGGATTGTACTTATATTTTTCCGCTGCTATTTTACTTTAAAGGAAATGGATAAGCCTTGATGGCGTGCCACGTGTCCTATTTCCGCGCGTAGCGGGATGGGTCGTGACATTTATTGGTATTAGAGCTAGAGGTAACAAAACTTTGGGGAACGTTCGACGACGAGTGGAGTGTTGAGTGATTTGACACGTGTTATAGATTGCATCCATACATGGTAGAGATGTTTGATGCATATGTATGTGGTTGTACATACATGTTATACATATTATTGTACACGCATAGTGTTTATGCATCCAGACCTACAGGAAATACAATCATGGATGATCGAGAATTATCACTGCATACCTGATATATGAATGAAATGGCATAAATGCTGGGGAATATGGGTGACATGATCTGGAATATAGCAGAACGGCTACCTCCAACACCTCCATTCGAGCCAGCACCAATAGCTATAGTACATGCACTCGAGAATAGGGGTACAAGGTCTGTGTCCGAGCAATTTACTAGAAAGAAGTAGATAGAATTTCATGGGACTTCTGACACGATACTCGCAGAACACTGGATTATGGATACGGAAAGAATATTCTGATCTATTCCGATGACTGATAGGGAGAAGATTGAGAATGCCAATGATATACTCAGAAGTGAGGCTCAGAATTGGTGGGTGATCGTCCTAGATCAGGGAGCACCAATAACTTGGGAGGGATTCAAAGTAGAGTTCAATCGACGATTCTTTCCAAGGGCTGCTCTTAATGTGAAAAAGAGAGAGTTCGATAATCTTTGACAAGGGGATACGACTGTAACAGAGTACACGTCAAGGTATAACACTTTGTTGAGGTTTGGAAAAGGGTCTGTGTTGACAGAGGAAGACAAAGCAACAAAGTACGAGAATGGGTTAAGATATAATATCTACCTGAGGGTAGAAACCTATGAACATTCAACTGTTGTCGCGGTACAACAAGTGACACTTGTAGCGAAAGTGGTATGGAGAGATCAAGGCAAAATCAGCAAGGCCAATAAGGGAAGAGAAACCACGAAGGGTAATGACCAGAACTACGATGGGTCTTTCAAAAGTCCATTTATAAGAGGCTCTAACTCTAGTTTCAGTGGGTTCAGGAAGATGGCAGGTAACATACCGTTGTGTCAACTTTACAATCGACCACACATGGGTCGATGCTTTATAACAAATTTCCAGAACAAGACACAAGGGATGAACAGTGCAAGTGCTACACCTGATATGAGGGACAAGTGTTACGATTGTGGAATGTTTAGACATCAATCCAAGGAGTGCCGAAGAAGGCATCCTTAGCAAGGAACTAGTTCTATGGCTTCTAGTGGTTCAAAGCCTAAACAGACCAATGATAGTAGACAAAGGATGGAGCAACGTCAATGAAGGTCATTTTAGATGAACCCAGGAGACATGGCTATTTCAGAGACAGTGGTCTCTGGTATGGTGCTTGTATGTTCACACTTAGCACGTATACTTGTTGACTCAGGATCTACGCATTCATTTGTATCGCATGATTTCGTTAAAAATTTGAATGTTAAGTCTGTGCCACTAGGATATGAACTATCTATTGCCGTACCACTTAGTAAATTGATATTGATGTCTACGATATACAAGAGCTATGAAATCTAACTAGGCGAGAAACTGATGATTGTAAATCTTGTCCCGTTGGTGGTGAACCATTTTGATGTGATCCTAGGAATGGATTGGTTAGCTCTCAACTAAGCTGCGATAGATTGCGAATGAAAAGAAGTTAATTTTCGATCACCGGAACATGGAAGTTTTTATTTTCAACGGAGTGGGGTTACACCGCCACTGTCTTTAATTTCAGCTATCTGAGCGGGTAAGTTATTGAGAAAAGGATGTGTGGGATATCTATGTTCAGTGATTGATACTTCGGCGACTAAATTGAAGGTATAAGACATTCCGATAGTGTGAGAATATCCAGATGCATTTCCTGATGATTTGCCAAATGTTCTAATTGAAAGAGAGGTTGAGTTCACTATTGAGATAATGCCAGACTCAAGACCTATATCAAAGGCACCATATAGAATGGCACCTGTAGAATTGAAAGAGCTGAAAATCTAACTACAAGAACTACTTGATAAGGGTTTCATTCGACCAAGTATTTCACCGTGGGGAGCTCCAGTATTATTTGTGAAGAAGAAAGATGGCTCAATGAGAATGTGTGTGGATTACAAAGAACTTAACAAGTTGACAATAAAGAACAAGTATCCAATACCGAGAATTAATGACCTATTTGACCAACTTCGTGAGGCATAAGCATTTTCAAAGATTGATTTGAGATCAGGTTACCATCAATTAAAAGTAAAGGCCGAAGACATTGAGAAAACTACTTTAACACGTTATGGACATTACGAGTTCCTAGTTATGCCATTTAGAGTTATAAATGCACCAGCAGCGTTCATGGATCTTATAGACTGAGTCTTCAAGGACTACTTGGACGATTTTGTAATACTGTTTATCGACGTTATTCTATCTATTCATCGAGTGAGGCAGAACACGAGAATCATTTGAGATGGATACTTCAGAGATTGCGAAAGAAGCAATTATTCGGGAAATTTAAGAAGTGTGAATTCTGGCTACCTAGCATTACTTTTCTTGGTCATGTGATTGACAAGAATGGAGTTTCAGTTGATCCTTACAAAGTGGAGGCAGTATCAAATTGGCAGAGATCGACTTCAGTGTCAGAAATTCAGAGTTTCTTAGGTCTAGCTGGATACTACCACAGATTCATAGAGAATTTCTTAAAGATGTCATTGCCAATGATGAAGTTGATGAGGAAGGGTATTACTTTTGAATGGAGCCAAGAGTGTGAAGATAGTTTTCAAGAGTTGAAGGCACGACTAACGAGAACACCTATTCTGACAATACCATCCGAGACTGAAGGATTTGTGATTTATAGCAATGCTTTACCTTAGGGGTTAGGATGTGTGCTTATGCAAGGTGGCAAAGTAATTGCTTATGCTTCTAGACAGTTGAGGACACACGAGGTTAACTATCCGACTCATGATCTTGAATTAGCCACAGTAATTTATGCTTTTAAGATTTGGCGACACTATCTGTACGGGGAAAAGTGCGAGATTTTTATAGATCACAAGAGTTTGAAGTACATTTTCACCCAACGGGACTTTAACATGAGATAGCAAAGATTGTTGGAGTTGATGAAGGATTACGATCTTTCGATTGAGTACCATCCAGAAAAGGCTAATGTAGTAGTCGATGCATTAAGCCGAAAGACGACAAGGAACTTAGCCGACGAACTCACACAACAAAAAGAATTGGTGAAAGACATAGAACGCCTAGAGTTGGATGTGATTCCAGAAACTAATGGTGGCTTAATGATGGCGATTATAGCACACCCAGATATTATTGATGAGATCAAGAGGGAATAGTTTAATGATGTCTACTTCTGCAAAATGAGAGACGAGATACGTTTGGAGAAGCAATCCAGTTTTATATTGGAGCAAGGAACTCTGAAGCTTGGGAATCGATTATGTTTACCAAATGTGAAAGGCTTAAAAGAGAGGATTCTAGAGGAAGCCCATAGTACTAGATACTCAGTACATCCAGGAAGTAATAAAATGTACCGGAACCTACGGGAAAACTTTTGGTGGAAGGGTATGAAGTGTGAAATTGCTAAGTATGTCTTAGAGTGTTCAACATGCCAATAGGTCAAAGCAGAAAGAAAAGCACCTACAGGATTGCTACAACCATTACCTGTGTCAGAGTGGAAATGGGATAAGATGATGGATTTTGTATCTGGTTTTCCATGATCGCTTAATAAGAATGATAAAATTTGGGTTATAGTTGACCGATTGACAAAGTCAGCTCACTTTCTACCAATCAAGATGACTAAGCCGTCCAAGTTAGCAGAATTGTATGTGAAAGAAATTGTAAGACTACATGGAGTTCCAGCAGTGATTGTATCAGATCGTGATAGTAGTTTTACATCAAGGTTTTGGAAAAGTTTACAAGAAGCTATGGGTACGAAGTTGAGTTTCAGTACCGCATTTTATCCTCAGACCGACGGGTAGTCAGAGCGTATGATTCAGACATTAGAGGATATGCTTTAATTGTGTGTTCTGAATTTTGGGAGTGATTGGGAGAAACATCTACCGCTAATAGAATTTGCGTACAATAACGGATTCTAGTCAAGTATTGGAATGGCACCTTATGAAGCATTGTATGGGCATAAGTGTCGATCGCCGGTTTATTGGACCGAGGTTGGGAAAAGAAAGTTACTAGGACCTGAATTAATATAGGTGACTACTAATAAGGTAAAGTTGATCCGAGAACGACTCAAGGTAGCTCAGAGTCGATATAAGAGTTATGTGGACTCCAAGCGACGATTGATGACTTTCGAAGTGGGAGACTTTGTGTATTTGCGAGTATCGCCTTCAAAAGGCATTGTTTGATTTAGGAGTGAGGGAAGCTTAACCCATGATTCATAGGACCGTTTGAGATTCTAGAAAGATTAGGACCAGTGGCTTACCAATTGGCTTTATCATCTGAGTTTGCGTTTGTACATAATGTGTTTCACGTGTCTATGTTGAGACGGTGTATGATGGATACAAGTAAGATTCTCATACTAAAACCATTGCAAATCCAAGAGGACTTGACCTATATAGAGCATCCAGTAGAAATCTTGGATTGGAAAGAACAAGTGTTGAGGACTAAGACGATATCGATGGTGAAGGTGTTGTGGCGTAGTCACACAATTGAGGAAGCTACATGGGAGAATGAGGAAGAGATGAGGAAGAGATGAGGAATGAGTATCTGCTCCTGTTCGACGTATAAGGTATAAGTTTAGGGACAAACTTCCTTTTTGGAGGGGAGAGCTGTCACGCCCGCTCCAGAAAATCATGATTTTTAAAATGCATAAATGAAATTTGTTAAATTATCACTATTAGTTGATAATTGAGAGTGAGGTTGACTGGAGGTCAACGGTAAGGTGTCAATCAAAGACACGGTAATAAGAAATCATATGGCATCAACACGATTTAAATGTCATTTATGTGATTAAATGTTATTTGTGATATCTGGTATTTTCATGAATAGTAAATTTACCTGTGCAGAGTAAATTCTGGTAGTTTTGATATCACGGTAGAGCATTTTGAACACTGTGGTGAGAACGTGAGTGTCACGTTATATAAAAGGTAGGTTGTGTAGAGATTTTCACAGAATTTAGTTTTCGGACGTATATTTTGGACCCAAACGGAATCCAGATGAAAAGTTTTATAAATTTTAGTTTTCACTTGTGAAGGCATAAAATGGACGTGTGTGTCATTTCAGGAGTTAATTAGAAGTTCTGAGAACTTGTAGGGAGGTAACGTAATTCCTGAGAGTTGTGCCTATAAATAGTAGTGGATGAGATTTTCATTCTATCCAAAACTTACAAAATATCTAGAGAGAGGAGAGAGAAAGGAGATTTGATCCTACAACCTTTCTGATGACGAAAGTCGACCGTTCGTCCGTCAGTTTTTTCACTAGATTTCATATTTGAACTCCTCAAGGTAAGAGCTTCATTTTTATACCTCTTAGGCCTCGTTTGGCAAAGTTTTTTCGAAAAGTTAATTTTAAGAAATTGGGAAAAATATGTCTATACTTGTAGGAATCGTTTAAGATCGGAGATCCGGTGTTTATTTGGTCTCCTAGTACTTCTCCTGAAGTTTGAGAGTTATAGCTCGAGGTATGAATTCCGAACCTATGCAATATAGGGAATTTTGGATGTTTTAGATATTTTGTATGAATTGTGATTCGGCCAAACTTATGTATTAAATTAGGCCCGTTAAATTTTAGCAAGTACGTATAGAAAAGCACGGTGACATGATTATGTGAGTATGCTAAATGTTTATGTGGGTCAAAGGGGAGTTTGATATAATTTTATGCCGATGCACGCCTCTCGATGTTTGAGAGTTTGTAGTAGTGACGACTACTTGCTTGGTGTAGGAAGTGGCCAACCAGAGCAGATGGATGTAATGGTTGAGTGATCCTTGACTAACCATTGGCATTGCAGTTTAAGATTTAAGACTTGCCGATATACTGGGTGAGTGCGTATCTCTCTCCCCAGAGACTAAAATTATGTAATTTAGATGTTTAAAACATGAATTGCCTCATATGCATTTGTTTAGAATTGTACACTCAGTATATAGCTGAGCAGTGGAGACTTTTTCCATTACAGGTGAAAAGAAAAAAGGCAAAAAGAAGCGAGAAGAGTGAGGGCGAGGAATGCCGGGGGAATCACACTTGTTTATATTTTTGTTTTAATCCTAAACTTGTATAAGGATTTGGGAAGTGTAATGTGTGGTAATAGAACCTTGTGTTTAGCTCCTTGGTACTGTAATTTTGTATTTAAACTCCTGTATTTATGTTTTACACAGTGGTAATATAGTGGTGGTTGTTTTAGTTTTGATTGGAAGACCCTTGGTGTGGTTCTGTAGAATGTTCAACAATCTGCTGGGAATCAGTCGACTGGGTCCCCGATCAGTCGACTGGACCACTATTCAATTTTACACATTGCTTCTAAATGTGGCAATTCCAGTCGACTGGACCATGTTTCGGTCTACTGGACTCTTTTTGATAATGTTGATTTTGGTTCTGCTTGGAGGCACAGTCGACTGGGAGGATCCAGTCGACTGAGAAATGAAGGCCCTAGTCGACTGAACCCTATCACAGTCGACTGGATGGCTGGGGTTCTCTTTTAAACTTCACTACTCTAGGTCTTCAGTCGACTGGACCCCTGATTCAGACGACTGGACCTCTGTATTTCAAATGATTTTCTTTTGGATGTGTTCCAATTGGCCAAACTTTTCTAACTCTGGTTTTCAAGGGATTGTACTTCTATTTTTCCGCTGCTATTTTACTTTAAGGGAACTAGATAAGCCTTGATGGCGTACCATGTGTCCTATTTTTGCGCGTAGTGGGATGGGTCGTGACAAGATCCATACTCGAATTTTCAAAATACCCATGAAGATGATAATCATGGGTTTGAAACTCAATTCAACCACTAATTATCATAAGAGGACAAAATACTTTTAAAAAGTATTAATGCATATCATATCTTTTATTAAAGAAGATTTATCTTTTAAAAAGATTAGGCCCATTTTTTGTCTCGTTGCAAAAGAAAGCAGATTCCCCAACAGAAGCTACTATTTACTTTTTGAAAAGGTGAATCGTCTTTTCCCATTGTCAAAAAGCTAAACAGTGGTCGACAACTTTTAAAAAGTTGCTTTTGAAGATCTTATCTGGACCATCCATATCTTTTAAAGGATGCGAATGCATCTTCTCAGTGCATTTCCAGCTGGCGTCTCCAGGCCTCTCCACTACTCCTATAAATTCAGTTGCCTCTTCTCGTCTAAGGCATCGAATTTTCTTACTCTCTCTCTCTCTCTCTCTCTCTCTCTACTTCTACTATACACTCTCTTTGTAAGATAATGGTGAGCTGTAAGTGTTTAAGTGTGCTATTGTAATAGAAGCTCAAGTGTGCCTAGAGCTCCATCTTTCCATATTGTTACTTGTAAGTTTTTATGAGTTATAGAATTTTATCACTCAATCTTGTTCATGCTTTAACGGATTTAAAGAATCATTATATTCTTCTTCTCAATAGTCAGTCTGCTGCACAAGTTCTTAACTTAGATCATAGAACTCAGATTGAAAATAGACTTACCCAACTTAACAAGGATATTAAAGATGTATTCTTATCAATTTAGCACTTTTCTAATTTAGCATATCAATTTATTAGACTAAAACACTTTCCAATTTAGCACGTTTCTCGATCTATACTTGTTTTTTGCTTTTCAATCTTTAAACTTTTAAACTATAAATCAATTTTTGATCAAATTTATCACTAATCTACAAAATAAGATCTATTAAACAAGATCAATATTATTAAAAAAATCTTGTAAAAAATTCAAATTTTATAGCTCAAAATAAGGTGTAAAAATAGAAATCTTTCGTAAGACCAGCTCAACCATTGCGTAGATCTTAAAAAAATAGTCCAAATATTTTTTAGTCGCCTAAAATGATCAAAAGAATCGTAAAGTTATGACCATTTTTGCAATTGTTACTGTCTTTACCTGTCACGGCCCAAAGAAGCAAAAATAGAGAAAGCAAGTTCGACCAGTTTTTCCCAGAAACTCTGTCCGAACGAACTAGAAATGCCCAGATATGCCAGTTTCTCTCAGAAACTCTGTCCAAACCAACCAGAAATGCCCAGATATGCCAGTTTCACTGAGAAACTCTGTCCAAATCAACCAGAAATGCCGAGTCTCTCCTAGAAGCCTTCATAAAACCCTAGAAACCCCTGTTAACCCTTGGTGATCATACTGGAATGTAAAGCTGGCACACTCTATATGATTAGGACCTTATTTGTTTAACTGCTATCTGTTAGAAATATGAGCATCATATAGATTAGGGCTTACATCCACGTGCTTGTCTCATTTGCATGCACCATTCCTATCGATCTACACGCACTGTTTCAGTCAGGCTGTACACAAGTCAGTCTACGTCTGTTAACATCACTGTCATTTGTCTTTCTAAAGTCATCACTGTCAGAATCTGATACAAATCCTCTTGAATCTGTAGGGTCACTATAGATTCTCAAAACCAACAGCTGGGATCTTCATCCTGGGTTAAAAATTCAGATAATCGTTTAGTTAGAATCAGCCCAACAAGTTATTTCAGCATGAATCAGGAAGAGTTAGAAAACAAGGTCACCGAATTGGGAGCCACCATAAGCCAGTAATCCGACAGCCTAGCCCAGGTCCTGAAGTTTATAGAAGAACTGAAACAGCAGTGGCAGCAATGTCCCCCTGAGTTCCCACCACCACCATTCGGATTCATACCGCATCTCGAGAACAATGGAGAAGAAGACTGGTTTCAAGGGGCCCCGCCGCTTGCATATGAGAAAAAGTTCCAAGAAAAAATGGACAAAGTTAACAAGCTGGAAAGTGCATTGAGGAAGAGTAAAGGGGTTGATGATTATATGCTAGACTTGGAAGGACTTTTTAAGCCTGTTAAGCTGAAGCTACCGGAAAACTTCAAGATGCCTGCCATTGACCGTTTTGATGGAACTGGAAATCTGAATAGCCATGTAAAGCTGTGTATGAACATTTTTCAATCGATGGGCTGCACTCATGAGCACATTGCAATGCTATTCCCACAAACTCTCGCGAAGTTTGCACTATCATGGTTCCTTACCTTGGAAGCTTCCAAAACTCAGGCATGGGATGACATAGTTCGGGTATTCATTGATCACTATTCCTACAACCAAGAACTTGATGTCACTATTAGAGATTTGGAAACAACTCGGCAGAACAACAATGAATCATTCACTGTGTTTCTGAGCAGATGGAGGAATAAAGTAGCCCAAATGACCCACCGGCTAATTGAAAAGGAACATGTAAGGATGCTATTCCAGAATCTGCAACCGCTCTACCATGAGAAATTATTTTACCAGTCCATCTCCACCTTTGAGGAATTGTTTGAAGTTGGGACTCGAATCGAAGGAGCCATAAGGGAAGGAAATATCAAAAAAGAAGAGCCTCTGAGTCAGTCAAAAAGGTCGAACTACTCTCGCAACCCTCTAGATGTCAATGCCCTTAGCAGTCAACCTATGGCTTACCCTCCTAGGTCGTACCAACCTCCCAACCAAGCTAACTCCTCCAATCACCCTTTCCCGAGGAAGCCTCCTCGCAACTTCGCCAAATTATAAATCCCCCTCTCTTCAGCCTTAGATCGCCTCCTTAAAAAAGGCCACCTCCAACTACTCCAGCCTCAAAATACCCGCTCCCGCAAAACTACGATATGTCCAAAAGATGCAACTTCCACCAAGCCCCTGGCCACAACACCGATGATTGCATGCGCCTTTGTCATGATATCCAAGACCTCATTGACCAGAATATCATTGAGCCACCTCCAAAGCAGCCCCATATCACTCAAAATCCTCTACCAAACCACCAAAATATCAGCCTCATTGAGTCCAACCATGTATCCTTTAACCCTGCTGCCTATGTCATCCCCTTAGGTCAACATTTACCCCTCATTGACATCCCAGAATCTGTGAGAATTCATCTGATTGAAGGAGGGGATAATGAATGGCAGCAACAGCTGGCTGATGAATAAGATCTATTCTTTTTGGAAGAACACGATCTAGGGGTAGTGGACCTCAAATGGTATGATCGCGACAATGAAAGCGATGCTTCTATCTGGAAAGAGCTGGAGAAACCATTTGTGGGAACAGATTGTGAGTGGTTCAGAGAAGATGGGACTATAAAAGGGCCTACTACTGCCGAGATTAATCATCTGACTAGGTCAGGCCATCATTATCAGCCTTCGCAGCCTACCACTGAAGCAATAAAAAAAAGTCCGATCAAAGACAAGGGAAAGGGAAAAATGGATGAGATCATCGAAGAAGACAATGAGTTAATAAAGTAGTTGAAGAAAACCCAAGCACATCTCTCGATGTGGACATCATGGTAACATCCTACAAGCATAGGCAAGCTGTGTTGAATGCCTTGGCTTGAATTGAGGTCCCCATCGACGCTGCATCGGAAGACATGGTGGCTTTCTTGGGCGCACTCACCCTTGACCCAATCATTACATTTTCTGATGAAGACCTGCCGCCGGAAGGGTCTACACATAACAAAGCTTTGTACATCACTGTTGGATGTAAGGGACAGCAGGGTGCCATTCTGTTTGGTCGATACAGGCTTTGCCCTAAATGTTTGTGCTCTAAGGACTGCCACCGCCTTGGGGGTCAATGTCCTTGACATCACACCATCTGTACAATCCGTGAGGGCCTACGATAACACCAAGAGAAATGTGATGGGGACTGTTTCTCTCCAAACCCGGGTAGGATCTTTGGTTAGCACTGAAATCTTTCAAGTTATGGACATACCTGCCTCGTTCAATTTGTTGATCAGAAGGCCCTAGCTGCATGTCAACAAAGCTGTATCATCCACTGTGCATCAAATGATCAAGTACATTCATGAGAAGGAGGTGAAAATCATCCTCGGCAACAGTTGGGGTAATGAAGCTTTTCCAAACTACGCTCCCATCTTTGAAATCCAAATACCTGAGCTAGAAGAAGGAAAAATTGGGGGATTCTTCATGGAATAAGTCCACATGATCAATGATGAATGCAGGTGTGGATACCGGGCTTCGGACCACTTCTCTTGTTCGAGATTGTTTTGAAATTGATTTGAATCAAAGAAAGAAAATAGGTCTGTTGAAAACAGATACAGAATCGCCACTTGGTCTTTAAGGAACCAAGAAACCTAATTTTGACTCACCCAAGCGGATAAGGGCACCGGCCCTTCATAACCAAAGAACTCGATTCGGGGTTTTGGTACGAGAGAGGAAGGAGCCTTTGTCGCGACTAAAACACCCTCAACTCGCCCCGTCTTTCGACGGGCCTCAATTAGCATCCAAATAATCATCTTATACTATGTTTGGTTCGACAAATAATACTATGATAGTATATTACATCACATAAGAAAATTGAAATGGAAGATCAAAAGATAAAATATCATTCATAAGATCTAAGTCAAATATCATGCAATGTGAAGTGAAAGATCACACAAATAAACTTAGGAAAAACCGTCTAATCATGTATCGAGTAATTAAGACTTCCTAATCTAAAAGGGGACATGAATTGTTCTTGAAACAAATAATCAAAGAAATCAAAATATGCTTAGCAAACTAGAATGATGCATGTTATTCTTTTGAGAAAAGAAGACCTCTCAATCCCCGGGACGGATGAGAAAGGATGATTAGATCGAGGGGAAGCATGAACGTGTGATCAAGTTCATTCCTTATAATCTTCTTAGATTAAGAGTTACAAAAACCCCAAATCTTTGCATGGATACGATGTATGTACCTAGAAATGTGCAAAGGTTGTAGTGTGTTTTGTGTACATGGATTTCTAAAATGACTTGGAAGTCTAAAATGTGCATGAATGAATGGATTAAATCAACATGGGATATATACAAATGTAGTATGAACTATTTCCTTAGATATGGGCTAATTTGGAATGCATATGAGCATCAAATCAAAGAATAAAAGTTGAAATGTGCTTGCTGTGAATAGTGGACAGACTGCATGTGTCACTTTGCAACATTATAATGGGAGGTAAAACGTGCCTAGAAAAATGTGAGAAAAATCTGAGATCATTCTTATTGTGTTTAGAAAATAACCCAAAAAGCCAAACATCAATAGCTATCACATATTAAAAGAAAAAAATCAGAATGTACACATGACTCAGAAACAAAAGCTGCACTGTTGACTAATTTTGTATGATTTTTCATAAATCAAAGAAAAGGTTTATGATGACCCATTATATATCAAAAGTTTCCTAAGACACCCAAGTTTTATAAAAAAAATAGAAAAGATATATGTACAGTGATGAAAATATCCAGAATATGTGCAAGAAGTTGGGTGAACATTCTGTGAGAACAGAGGCAGATTGTGAATATGAACTTCTCATATCCAAAACAAATACTTTCACATCTCTATAATTGATGGGAAAAATTAGGGACAAACTATGATGTATTAGGAAGGTTTTCCAAGTAGTTTCATCATCATAACTTGAGTATTTAATTCAAAACAAATCTTTGAATCTGAACAGCTCACTGTTTTGGGTCATGGTTTTGGAAATTTTAGGAAAAACAAAGTTTTGTTTCTTGAAACCAAATGAGAGGGATTGAGAGGGGTTTTGAAATAGATGTTTTGAAAACATGTTTTCAACACTCAATAAGGATTATAACCACTTAGAATACCAACATCAAACTCATCATTAAGAATCTCCAAGATTGTTGGAGAGATTCATTTTATTTTTGAACATAACTTCAATACATTTCAAGAATACCTTGGAAGTATTGAGGTTATGATCATCATCTATCAAACATGTTTTTGAGGTCAAGAGCTACTATCCATAAGGATTCACTCACCCCAAACTTCATGTCATCACTTAGATGATGATGAACTAGTAAGTAAATAAAGAAAAGAAAAAGAAATGAGATAAGGAGAGATGAACATATATATAATCAAAGCAAGTAAATAGCAATCAATAGATGATAATCAATGTGATTTTGGACTTGTAGCTTGGTGTTTCACTCATAGATTTTGACATTTGGATATGGAAGTAGCTTCCTAACTCAAGAATGCTCAAGAATGGTGATTGGGGGTGTTTGGGATGTGAAGTATATAGAAGGATAATGAAAGAAAACAAGAATAAAACTCACTTTCTTATGGAAAATCAATGGGAGAAGCTCCCTTTCTTTCTTCTAAACCTATCTCTATCTCTCTTCTTCTCTACAACTTTTCAAGCTTTGCACTTGGCCCCCTCAAAATGAAGAGCAATGGGGGGTTTAAATAGGCCAATTTGGGGTGGTTTTGGGGTTTTAGAAGTACTCCCATTGGTCCCAAACAACTGTGAACATAAAACTATGTCGTTTTGGCTTTCAATTAATCAAATTGGACCCCCAAAAAAATTACAAAAATGGACTCTGCGAGGTTTGAGTGCCGCGGCGGCACTGGGCCAGTGCCGCGGCGGCAGTGGGCCAGTGCCGCGGCGGCACTGCTCCTCAGAAGCCCAGAAAATTACGTTTAGGCCCCCAGAGGTTCCGGTATTCGCGAAAAGGCCCTATTTCGTCCGAAATTCACAGAAAATGCATACGAACTCCAAATTGAGGTTGTGATATACCGTTGGAAAGGTAATGGAGTCTACTTTACATAAAAAATAGTTCGGGGATAGGTCACTTTGAAAAGTTTTACGGTATTCGTGATAAAAGCCGATTTGATCGCCTTTTTTGCCTTTGGAAATTCATAATAAACTCGTTTTAAATCTGAAAATTATGTGCGATATACCGTCGAAAAGCTGTTGACCTCTAGTATCCATGAAAAATATTTGAAAATTGTTTCGGTGCCCCGATTCCAAAGTCAAATCTTGGTCAAACTGGTCAAACCTGGGATTCCCGGGAAGTTTTGGGAACCTCCGGGAGCTCCCAGGAGCCGACGTTTTCGCTCGATTCTCTTTTAAAACTCATTTTAATACTTTTCTAATGATTCCGGTGAATTCGGACGATTTCGGTCAAACTTGGTCAAACCTGGTCAAACCCTGGTCAAACCTTGGTCAAACCGGTCAACGGGGACTTTTCGGGAACTTCCGGGGCTTCCGGGGGTCTCTGGGAGCTGACGATTTCATCCAATTTTTCTTTCTTTTAAAACTCATTTGAATACTTTTCTTACGACGTAGCATGTTTTCAGAACTTCGGGACCAAATCTGGGAGTCTTCGGGCTTTCAGGGGCATTTTGGTCAATCTGAGCATTCTGAGAGATAGAACTGACTTCTAGGAGTCCTTTTGAGTCTTTTACGATCATTGTGAACCACCAAGCTATGGGTCTCCTAAATATGATAGCCGACAAAATGGGGTGTCTACAGCAGGTTCCCCGAGATCCACTCTGCAGTTGTCAACATCATCCGCAAAATGAACTATTTCCCTGGAATGGGATTGGGCCGACCCCAGCAAGGGATTTGTGAGTTCCCTCAGATCAAAGGGCAATAAGGCACTTTTGGGTTGGGGTACAAGCCCACTGAAGAAGACGTCGAGCTACAGAGGCCATGGAAGAAAATAGTGAGGAGTCTCCCACCATACCGCAAAACCTTGAATGGGCAATTCATCAAAGAAGGGGATGATTTCCCCTATTTTGGGTTCCCAGAACCTTGGATCCATCAGGCCACTAGAAAAAGATACCCCGAACTGGAAATCTTTGCTGACTGTGAAAGGCCCCCCTATCAAGATCCGTTCTATCCCAAAGAAATTGAGAAAACCCCAGAGGAAAACTGCTTGGAGTAACTGGACACTGAAGCCATCGAGAAAATGTGGGAAGAGTTCGCCGAAGAAAAGGAAGAAAAGAGGGCCGAGAGCCAAAATGATCAGATCAAGCCAACTGAGGAGGGTCTGAGCAACCAGGCTATAGAGTCATCTGTCTCCCTATCCCCTGTTCCCCCAGAGTCTGTACTTCTAATTATCGAGTTTGTACCAGAGTTGGCGGCTGTAAGCCCACCACTATCTAATGTAATCACTCTACCTGTCATGAATGAAATGAAAGACAATTCTGCTTACTCCTCTGTGTCTAATACTTGTGAATGCACAGATCCCTCCGAGGATCTCCCAATTGAACTTAAGCAACTAATTGAAAAACCACTTGCTTATGAAATAATCGAAGATACTTTATCGGTTAACCTAGGTGAAATAGATAATCCACAAATTGTGCAAATTGGCTTAACTCTTAATAAAAAGAAAAAGAAAAATTGACTCTTTTGCTAAAAGAATTCAAAGATGTTTTTGCTTGGTCTTACGAGGACATGCCTGGGGTCGATCCTGACATTGTCCAACATTGCAATCCCCTACTTCCTAATTCTAAACCCGTCAAGCAGAAAATTAGGCGCATGAGACTAGAATAGGCACTCAAGGTCAAAGAAGAAGTGGAGAAACAATTCAAGGCAGGGTTCATCATTGTTACCGAGTATACGGAATGGGTTGCCAACATCGTGCCAGTTCCCAAAAAGGATGGAAAAGTTCGTGTGTACGTCGATTTCTGTGATCTAAACAAAGCCAGTCCTAAGGATGACTTCCCGCTTCCTTACATCGATGTCTTAGTGGATAACATCGTAGGACATGAGCTATTGTCATTTATGGATGGCTTTTCAGAGTACAATTAGATTCTAATGGCGCCAGAAGATCGGGAAAACACAACATTCACCACACCTTGGGGAACCTACTATTATAGGGTAATGCCTTTCGGACTCAAGAACGCTGGAGCAACCTGCCAAATAGCTGCCACCACTTTGTTACATGACATGATTCACAAAGAAGTAGAAGTATACGTAGATGACATGATCGTAAAATCCAAGGATAGAGAAGGACACCTGGTGGCACTGGAAAAGTTTTTTGAAAGGTTACGCAAATACAAGACGAGGTTGAATCTAAAGAAATACACTTTCGGTGTGACCTCCGGTAAGCTCCTGGGTTTTCTCATCACACAAAGGGGGATAGAGGTGGATCCCTCTAAGATCAAGGCAATCCTAGAAATGGCGCCACCACGGAATGAAAAGGAAGTGAGAGGGTTTCTTGGAAGAATCCAATTTATCAACCGTTTCATCTCCAAACTCATAACTATATGTGGTCCTTTGTTCCGATTGCTGAGAAAAGGAGAGAAGTTCCAATAGGATGACCAATGCTAAGCCGCCTTTGACAAAATAAAAACCTACCTCCAAAAACCACCTGTCCTTTCACCACCTACCCCTTATAAGCCTTTGCTTCTTTACCTATCTGTCTCCGAGAATGTCATGGGATGCATGCTAGCCCAAGAAGGAGAAGAAAACCATTTCGAAAAAGCCATATATTACCTTAGCAAGAGGATGACTGGGTATGAGCTCAACTACCCTACCCTAAAAAAAACGTGTTGGGCCTTAGTTTGGTGCACTCGTCGACTGAGGCACTACATGCTGGCCTTCCCAGTTGTGCTCATATCCTGCATGGATCCTCTAAAATACCTCCTTGAAAAACCCGCCCTGACTGGTCGTATATCCCGTTGGTTATTTCTACTGTCTGAATTTGATATCAAGTATGTGACAAGCAAATCGGTAAAAGGGAGAACTATAGCTGAACATCTTGCTAAACACACCATTGATTCTGAATTAAATGGAGATTTTTCGTTCTCGGATGAGAATATCATGGAAATCAAGGAAGAACAGTGGAAGTTGTATTTTGATGGAGCATCCAACATGAAAGGCTACGGAGTAGGAATGATTCTAGTGTCACCAAATGGGGACCATACCCCACTGGCAGTCAAGCTCAATTATAACTCCACCAACAACACTACTAAATACGAGGCATGCATTCTGGGGATGGAAGCAGTAATAGAACTGAAAGTTTAGAAGTTAGATGTCTTTGGAGATTCAAACCTCATTATATCATAAGCTAGAGGAGAATGGAAAGTGAAAGAAGAAAGGTTGAAGCCCTATCATGATCATCTCGACGGACTCAAGGGACAGTTCAAGAAGATCACATTCTTCTACTTGCTAAGGGAAGAGAACCAGCTAGCAGATTCATTGGCTACCTTAGCCTCCATGATTAAAATTCCCGTGGGAGTCAAGATGATGCCTTTGGTAATTGAACAAAGATACGATGTCACGCCCCGGAGTAAGCCAAAAATAGGAAAAATAAAAATTTTCTTTTATGGGTCCGTAGACACGTGACTAGTTTGTTAACCGTTCTGTCCTTCTAACTCCGCACCGTGCAATCATAAGGGAAAAGCTAGAGCTTAGACATGATCTAATACTTATCAGAGTATAAATACAACAACGGAAATTAAACAAGGGTTACAATAACTTCAATCTTAATACAAGAGGCCATACTAAATAATTTACATAATCTTAAAACTTGAGAAACTGTTATCAGGTCTTGGGCAAGGCTTTATTCTCCTTGGCTCCATGGTACTGCATCCTGAACTCTTCTATCTATTCTCCCAACCTGCATCACTCTGGATATACGAATGCCTAGGGCGTAACATGCCGTCAGCCTTGGAACAAGGCTGAGTGAGAATCTCAACCGCACAATAATCAGTAATACAGAACATCTCTCGACTCACGTCATAGTTTAATACTTTAAGATATGGTTAATCTCTTATCAAAAGACGCATTCTCACCACGGTCATAGCAGAGGTCTCAACAAGACAGGTAAACAGATAAACATAACATCATAGAATACATTCTCCTTATTTTATCCACGTGCGTGCAAATGCATGACCAATGTAACTCACTCCCGACTCTTTTCATAGACACTTGCTTTTTAAAACGGATACTTTTCAAAACCATTTTATTTTAAAACCAAAACTTTCCAAAACCAAATCATTTGAACCAAACCCTTTTTGTTCATCAATTCAATCTCATCATTCACTCTCTCTTTCTCATCCACTTGACAACACACGGTATATCAAGGATGACAACATGCTATCATAGCCAATTTATACTCATCCCTTGATAGGCCGCCGGACGTCTTCATGGCGCACACTATCTGTAAACAATGAAACTGGCACATGGGACGTCTTCAACCATGTGTATACTCTCACCGGTCGTCTACACGGTTGAGAAGTATATTAGAGCACTAGCCGGGCGTCTTCAACGATACATGGGACGTCTTTAACCACGTATGCGCATCACCGGACGGCTTCAACGGCGAGAGGCGCGCTAGGAACCCTAACCGTTCATGTCCACCCGGCTCGTCAGCCGTTGATCTATAGGATCCAGAAATCACATCTCTTTCATATTCTCATCAAACGCCCCTCTTTTCTCACACAATGCATGCTAACACATGTCATGAAATGCAAGTGAATCCATTCCCGATACCCATATGCAAGTCCACTTTCATTCTCTTTATTATTATCCTAGTATGCGTATTTATTCCAGTCAACAACATCGTAAATCGTGCATTTAACAATATGCAGCAGAAACGTAACATATAGAACATGGATCACATAACATGGATTTGATACCGATAAACATATAGATAAAACCCTTGACATGCTCACGTATGCGATAGCACTACCATAACATGCTTTGTATAGTCTTATAATTATTGAAATACACGTCACACCATAATTCAGCTTATCACTTATACAAAATATCATACATGTAGCTTTTAAACATCTTATATTAATCTTATTAGAATTAGAGTGAGGTTAGAAAACTCACCTCGAGTCACCGATCCTCGAAAAGCGGATAACCGTCAAGTTCTACAACAATAAACGGAATAAACAACAATAATGTATGAGTACAACTATAGGGGCAAAATGGTAATTTTACCAAATGAGGTCATAAATCCAAGGTAGTGATCTACGTGTCATTCTAAGTCCAACGCCATTGACTAGACTCAAATCGGAGTCTGTCGCGTTTTACGAAGGTAATATGCAGGGCTTACTACACTAATGCAGGCCCTAAAATATAGGCTGTATTTTTTACTGAGTCGAAAAGTCACCAAACTTTACGGGAATGTTTTAGACATTATTCTAAGACTCTGGGAACTGACCGCGTAATTTTCAGAGTCCTAGATTATTTATTATGAATTATTGAAGATATTACAAACCAGAAAATACCCGAAACGGGGTTTAAATATGTAATTATAATTATACAAAGAAATCAGTGCTTAGAAGTATTTTTATTAAATACTATATATTAAAATACACCACCAGTATTTATTTCATAATTTTCGGAACTCGTTTGGTATTTTTAATAATTAATATACTCATAAAATAGCTCCTTATTAATTATTAAAAAGACTGGACTATAATATTATAGCTCTATAACTTACATTATGTAATAAAATAGTCCCAGGGTCATTACCCTAATTTTTTAGAATTTAAAAATACATATAGGTATTTATTAACTATTTAAAACTATTTAAAACTGGTATTTATTATTTATATTAACCATATAAATAATAAATATATAATATTTATAATATAATAATAATATATAGAATATTAAAATAATATTCTATAATATTAAAACCTTAATGGTATAATTATAAATTATTAATAATTATTAAAATAATTTAAAAAATCATTTTAAACTAATTAAACTAATAATCATAATAATAATAATAATAATAATAATAATAATAATAATTGATGATGCCGAAAACTGGTGAGGGCAATTCTAAGAAGAAAAATGAAATCACAGAAGGTTTGTGTGTGGTTCGGCCCCGTTAATGAGGTGACCTACGTCCACGGTTGCGTCTATGCGCGTTCACTAGCAGATCACCGGCGGCCTGGTGAGCCAACAAAGTGGGGCGGCACTCCCAGTAATACCAGCCGGGTGTATGCGTGTATGTTGGTGATTTCTCTAAGGTGTATTCTGCTTAGAGAGTTGATATTCGGATCCCCTTTGAGAGGGTAGGTGGGCTCTTTTATAAGTGTAAGAGTCCACCTTTACATGGTAAATTTCACTAGATTAGGAAGCCTAATCTAATCACAATAGATTTGCCCAATATTTGGTGAGTTTCCTAAGCAGTTAAGGAAACCACTAATTCTCTTGATCGAGCGACAGCTGTGTAACGATTTGAGGGGAAACGTGATTGATGCCGTGATCCTCGGGGCCCTACTACGACCGCCCGAGTATCTCGGGTGGCAACTGCAGCATCCCTCGGGGGCGTGGGCTCCATGCCTCAAATCTGTCTTCCCCGGGTCACTAGCTGAACACGTGGCGGTTGGGTAATTACAAGATATTTCTGGACATATCAGCTGCCCCCCATTTTCAGAGCTGAGATGACGCTTTATCAGATGAGGTCGGAAAATTAAGAACGCCCTTCATAGACCGCCCGGGAAAATACCGGGTCCCCCACCGGACCACGGCTAACACGGGATGACCCGGCGGCTTAAGGACCGAGCGGTAGCTGTACAGGCCTGAGATCCCCGATGCCACGTGCCTTCTGGTTACAAGCATAGTTCGGGCTTAAAGCATCCAGTTTAAGAGGTAACCGAATCGTCCAGCTGGCGACCAGACTATCACATCCCACATTTAATGCTCACGCCTTCTGAGGCGACGCCCCACGTGCCCGAAATGACAGTTTCGGCGGGAGAGTACATGAACCGTTCGATCAGATTGGATCCCAACCGTTCGTTCCGCTTATATAATGAGCACTATTTATCCTGGCTTCTTCACTACTCAACACTAGCTGAATCGCCTGAGCAAACTCTCCGAGCCTCCTATCCTTTGCTGTCTTTGCCTTTCCAAACTTTTATCTTCACCAAATGGCCTCACACGTTGACCTAACATCAGACGAGGGGCTTAAGGCATTCCGGGAAGATTGCCAAATTCCCGAGGACGTGGTGATCCGTCCGTTCGTTGAAGGAGAAGAAGTTGCCCCTCCTTTCTTCCTCATCAGCAGCTATCTGCTACTGATCGTGGGATTACGCTTTCCTCTGCCGGTCTCCTTCTGCGACCTTCTTCAGGGTTTGCAGATTCCACTACACAAATGCCGACCAAACGTTGCCCGCCTCTTATGGGGCGTTTCGGCGCTGAACGAGCGACTGGGGTTGTTTCTCCGGGCTGCCGACGTTGCGAGGTGTTACATACTGGGCATTGACAACAGGGGCCCCTACTTCCGCCCTAAGACTGAGGAAAAAGACCTTGTCCGAGGTCTAGACTTCCCAAACAAGAACTGGCAACGGTACCCTTGGGTGCTGGTTGCTGGTAACTGGTTGGAGTATGACGGTCTCTGCCCTCCTGCGGGTTATAATCCCGATCACTGCAAACAGGCCTTCACCGCCCTTCGTGGAGTCGTCCCGTCCAAAGATGACTTGGAGGCTTTCGACCAAGCCATCGAGGCCGGTATGTCGTTCTCCTACTTGAAAGGGAGACCTGCGGAGAATTCGGGCGTCGGATCGTCTTCTGCAACCGCTGCCGCTGCGGCATCTGGATCGCGCCGCTATACCCGGTCAATGGCGACCGGGGCGCGCCCGGCCAGCAGGACGGGCCAACCCGAGGGGCCGGTCACCTTGTCCACCAGCAATGACTCCTCCTCTCCTGAAGATGTAAGCCCGCCTCCGGGCCCGTCCAGAAAGGGCAAGGAGAGAGAGGTCGAAGAAGAGCCTCAGCCCCCACCGAAGAGGAGCCGACCGGAAATATTCACCGGCCCCCGCATGCCGGGCTCATGGTCGGATTTCTCTCTCGCGAACATGGAAGAACGCTTGCAGGCGGTGGAGAAGATGGGCGCCGAGCTGCAGATGGACTCCGCCCTGCGGGGGGTGGATGTCCACGCCTTGGAGCTGGCCGTAGAGGGGCTGACGGCGAAGGTGGCTGCCCTGGAAGAGGAGGTCAAGGCTTTGAAGGGCCAATGACCTTAAGGGCATTTTTGTTTACACACATATGTACATTTTTCCTTTTATAGCAATAAAAAGGTCCCTGAGGCCATCTTTTTCCTTCATTAAGTCCCTTGAACTGTGTATCGATTCTGTACAACTCTGTGAGGTTAATTCCCGACCGGTTCGCAAATGCGCCCGGGCTATGGTTGCTCGGGCCTGGACCGCTGCTTCCACGCGTCAACCAATCGTTGGTCAGGTTAGATCCTAACGAATGGAGACGTGGGCGTAACCAAACCGTTCAGAAGCCAACGAAAACGTCTTTACGTGTACTTAATGCGCGCGCCTTTTGAGGCGACCCCCCACGTGACCGAAGCGACGGTTTTGGGCGGGATATTTTCTGGACCGCTGGATCTGTTCTGATCTGGGCCGTTCGAGGTCTTTTATATACGGAGCACTCGCCCCACCTCCTGCGCACCCTCCTGATTCTCTTGTCTCTGATCCTTCTTTTTTCTCTTCCCTGTTCCTTTTTCCTTTCGAAGCGAAACTGGAGAGAACGAATCTTGTGGGGTTTGAGCGGAAGTGGGATTTCTTCCTTCTCAGATTCGTAGCGTTTTTCGAGTCAGGTGGAACCTTAACTCACTTGAACCGGACGGGTGTTCTTTGCGTGGTTCTGAGAGAGTGCTACCTGGTGTTGCGGAGCATCTACTTGCTACCATTCAGGTTAGTAACCCTGCCCCCCCTGTATATCAGGCTCGGGGTTTTCGATCCCTTCGCGAGTCGTCCTTTGTGTCGGTTCCTTCCTGCCGGAGGGCCAGAGATGGAGCACTCCGGCTTCAATTCCGCGTCGAGATCGGAGAGTGAGCAGTACCAGTCGGGGTCCCCGGGTGCTAGCCAAGGCCAGCTCCCGGAATCCCCGTCCGACCACCAAAGCGGGGCCTGGATCCCCATTCGCCTGTCCAGTAGTCAGTCTTCCGAGGAGGCCCCTGTCGCCTCCGTTTCGAGGGGATTAGGCGACGAGCTACCGGAGGAGACCGACCGCATGGTCTTCGCTTGTGAGTCCACCTCTTCCGTTCTTCATTCTGGAGACTTTCGCCGGATTAGGGAGAGGTACTCCCTTCCTGACGGTTGCGCCCTAGCCGTGAATTCCGGCGGCGCGCACCTATATCAGTCAGGGTTTGTCACCCTGTTTGAGGACGCTATGATGGCGGGCCTCCGACTTCCGCTTCACCCGGTGGCTCGGGACATATTGATTTTTCTTGACATCGCTCCCGGCCAGTTGGCTCCCAATGGGTGGAGGTTCTTGATGGGGTGTATATCATTGTGGCCCCAGGCATTCGGGTATGATCTTACCCTACAGGAGTTCCTTTGGGCTTACCGGCCATTCCCTGTGCATAACGAGTTGGGGTTTTTCTCGTTCTCCGCCCGTCCGGGCAGGAAAATCATTGACAACTGCCCTAGTAACAATAAAGGGTGGAAGGGAAAATTCTTCCAGGTATCTACCCTTCATCTCTGTGACATGGCTCCGGGGAGCCAGCTGAAGACATCCTGGGCCAGGGAGTTGAAGGGTAAGACCGCCCTTCCGTCCTTATCTGCTATCCCGAACTATCCGGAACACAGTGGATTGTTGATCAGTTTTCTTCTTTCCTTTTTTTTTTTACAGCGGGCTCAACTAAACCCCCAGAAATTTCTGAGGCGTGCCAGGCCAGGATCTTGAAGCTAGCGAAGTTGCCTGTCAGCATCTGGAACGTGCTGTCCCGGTCGGGAGGGCTCATCGCTAAATACTCCCCTGAGCCGCCTATTCCGGCCCCCAGCTCTACACCCATCATCCCTGGTAAGTGTGCCAGTAACATGTACTTGTACTATTTCTGTCCCTTGCACCTTTGACCGGACGATCTTTGTTTCTACAGAAATGGCTCCCAAACGCAACTTGGATCAGCTGCGGGAGAGACAGGTCGCCGCTACCGCCACTGCTGCCGCTCGGGTGGCAATCGCCCAAGGAAAGAGGCCGGCCACCGAGGTTCCAGGCGGCGACCGCCCACTCAGGCGCATTCGCCACGGGACCAATACCCGTCCAAGTCCCGCAGGGACATCGGTTCCCCCCAGGCCGGCTGTTGAAGAGCCCGTGCCCATGGCTGATGTTCCATCGGGTTTGCCCCCGGGTGGGCATGATGAGGCCCGGGAGAGACTCAAGCCCTGCCTCGCGCCAAGCCAGGTGACGGCGTGTGCTGAGCTAACCCCCCAAGGGATCCAAGGATGGCTATACAGCGTCTCCCACCTGGTGAGTGTTCTGCTTCTTTTTGTTTAAACGCGGACTTGCCCTGCACTTATTACTTGTTTAACCAATGTGTGTTCTCCTGCCGTAGGTTGGCTGCATAGCTGCGGGGTCTGAATCCGTCCACTCATCCCTGGCCGCGAAGGTGGGCGCCGCTGAAGCCGCCCTTTCGGAGGAACGGAAAGAGCTGCAGGTAGCAAAAGCTGCCCTGGCCGTGGAGACGAGCAAGACGAAGTCGCTGGCCTTGAGCTTAGGGGCGGCTTAGGCGAACCTGGCAGCGGCTTTGGCCGAACTGGAAACTTCCCGGGCCCTTATCGCGGCAGCCGAGGCCCAGGCTAAAGCGGTGACCGAGGCGCCTTCCGCAGAGGCCTTGGAAGGAGCTTTTGACGATGGCTTCTTCCAAGGTTATGAGGATCTGAAGCGGCGGGTAGCTCGGGACCACCCCGAGTGGGTTCTCTCGGCCTACGCGGGGATTGACTCGGATTACTGGGACATCGGTGAGGATCCCGGACTCGGTGAAGCTCCAGCCGCTGGCGAGGGGCTTGCGGCCGTTGGAGATCCTGAGGTCGTTGCTGAGGCCACCGAGCTTACCCCGGAGGGAGGCTTAGCGGAGGGGGGACTTACCATTCCGGGGGAACAGGCCGGGGAGATCGAGAACGTGCTTAATGCGGAAAACTGACTTCCCTGTTATTTGCTTTTGTCGTTTGTAGACTTTTATTTTTCGGGGAGGCTACTACAATTGCCCCCCAAGCTCCGTACACTCATTTTAATTAATGAAAAGGCCCTTGAGGTTATCCTTCCGTTAACTTTGTTGTACTGTGCTTTTAACTTTTGCTAGTATCCGTACGGCCTTGGCCAACCTAACATCCGCCTTAGCAAATGCTTTAGGACCGTAACCCACAGAACACCTAGTCTAATGATATAATTCCCTGTTTTGGCCTTAGCGTTACCCTTTTGTCCTCCTGTCCCCTGCCCCCTAAGCATTTTGCAAAGGCAGGAGTGCGGGTGTACGGGACTGAATGGCCGTAGGGAATCGACCTGGAACATGGGTGGTTGCAGGAGCATTTGAAGCTTGCCATCGTGGGCCACCTAGGGGTTTTGGCCCCATCGCTGGCTGGACCTAGGCGAAACTTTAGTTAATTTCCTGTTTAGGTATGGGACCCTCTTGCCCCCAGGGCTCCTGTTAAGGAGGGGGCGTGTTGGGGATCCACCATAGGAAACCGACCTGGAACATGGGTGGTTGCAGGGTCCTTTTGAAGCTTGCCATCGCTGGCCACCTAGGGGTTTGGCCCCATCGTCGGCTGGACCTAAGCATAGCTTGAATTAATCTCCTGTTTAGTTGGAGGACCCTTTTGCCCCCAGGGCTCCTGTTAAGGAGGGGGCGTGTTGGGGATCCACCATAGGAAACTGACCTGGAACATGGGTGGTTGCAGGGTCCTTTTGAAGCTTCGGGGTTAGGCCCGAGGTCTCTTGGTGCCTCGGGGTTAGGCCCGAGGTCTTTTGGTGCCTCGGAGTTAGGCCCGAGGTCTTTTGGTGCCTCGGGGTTAGGCCCGAGGTCTTTTGGTGCCTCGGGGTTAGGCCCGAGGTCTTTTGGTGCCTCGGGGTTTGGCCCGAGGTCTTTTGGGTAAGCCTGATGTACCGAAGGGAATAATGTTTCCAAGCAAACTTTCCATTTTATTCAAAAAATAACAATCTGTAACAATTGTCCTATCACGGCTACGTAGAAAAAGAATTCTCCTTATAACACTAGACTCCCGTAGCTATGTGCTACTGATAGTACTTGCGGAGATGTTGCACGTTCCAGGGGTGGCTGAGGTCGTGCCCATCCATACTTTGCAGCCAATAGGTTCCTGGTCGGTTGACCCGAGTGACTGTATATGGTCCTTCCCAGTTTGCTCCCAACTTCCCATGGCTTGGGACTCGGGTTGACTGGTTCACTGCTTTAAGAACAAGGTCCCCAACCTGGAAACTACGATGCTTCACCTTACTGTTGTAATACCTTGAGACCCTTTGCTTGTAAGCTGCCACCTTGAGATAGGCTTGGTCTCTTTTCTCCTCGACCAGGTCTAGTTCCGTCCTGAGGGCCTCTCCATTATCTGGGTCAGTGAAGGTGGCCACCCGGTATGTGGGTAGCCCGAGCTCCGTGGGGACTGCCGCCTCAAAACCATAAGTCAAGGAAAAGGGGGTTTCGCCCGTTGCCGCCCGGGGTGTGGTACGGTAGGCCCACAGAAGGGCTGGGAGTTCGTCGGCCCACAGGCCTTTAGCACCTTCGAGCCTCGTCTTAATCGACTGCAAAATCGTACGGTTGGTTACTTCGGCCTGACCATTAGCTTGTAGGTGCTCAGGAGAAGAGTAGTGGTTCAATATTCCATAGTCCGAGCAGAACTGTCTAAAGACGGGTGTATCAAACTGTCTTCCATTGTCGCTAATCAGGACTCGCGGAATACCGAACCTGCTAAGGATATTTCTTTCCACAAAATGTTCCATCTTTCTCTCGGTTATTGTTGCCAGGGGCTCGGCCTCCGCCCACTTTGTGAAGTAATCCACGGCTATCACAGCAAACTTGACCTGCCCCTTCCCCGTTGGCAAGGGACCAACGATGTCGATTCCCCATTGGGCGAATGGCCAAGGGCTTAGGACCGGTGTCTGAAGTTCTCCTGGTTGGTTTATCATGGGAGAGTACCGTTGGCACTTGTCACACCTTCGAACGTACTCCTGCGAATCCCGAGCCATGGTTGGCCAGTAGTACCCCTGTAGTAGGGCCTTTCTTGAGAGTGTCCGACTCCCTACGTGGTTCCCGCACACGCCTTCGTGAATTTCGTACAGTATTGCTTGAACTTGCGTGGGATGGACACAACGAAGGTACGGGATGGTGAACCCCCTTTTATAAAGGACACCGTCTAGGACATGATATCGTGCCGCTCGGTACTTAACCCGTCTTGCTTCCTCTTTCTCGTCCGGTAGCCTTCCTGTCGTCAAGAAAGTCATGATCGGATCCATCCAGCTGGGTCCCAGAGTGACCGGGTCGACCTCCATGCCTTCTGAGTTGATCACACTTGGCTCGGGTAGGAATTGTATCCTTATCCCGGGCAAGTCTGACTCAGCCGACGATGCGAGGCGGGCGAGCCGGTCAGCCCTGGTGTTCTCTTCTCTGGGTATTCGAGTGATGGAGAAGCCTTGGAGTTGTTTGGACGCTGTTCGGACGAGTGCTAGGTAGGCCATCATGCTATCTTCCCGTGCTTCGTATTCTTGGTTTACTTGATTGACCACGAGCTGGGAGTCGCTGTAGCTCTCGACCTGTTGTGCGCTCATCGAAACGGCTAATTGCAGCCCAACCAGGAGGGCTTCGTACTCGGCCTCGTTGTTGGAGGCACGAAACCCGAATCTCAAAGCGTATTCAAGCTGGATGCCCTCGGGGGTGGTCAGGATAATTCCGGCCCCACTGCCCTGCCGGTTGGAAGAGCCATCTACATGCAGTATCCATGTGGGGATGCCGGCGAGCAATCCGGGCGGTAAGGCCGGAGGCTCGAGTTCTTCTATTGGGTCTTCTGGATACGCAAACTCGACCAAGAAATCTGCGACGGCTTGTCCCTTGATGGCCGTCCGCGGTCTATAAGTTACCTCAAACTCCTCCAGTTCCAAAGCCCACTTGACGAGCCTTCCGGATGTGTCCGGTCGAGAGAGGATTCTGCGGAGGGGTTGGTCTGTCAGTACTACGATGGCATGGGCCTGGAAGTACGGGCGGAGCCTTCGGGCCGATGTAACGAGGGCGAAGGCCAGTTTCTCGATGCGGGAGTACCGGCTTTCCGCGCCTTGCAGTGCTCGGCTGGTGTAATATACTGGAAACTGTATCCCGTGCTCTTCCTGGACAAGTGCTGAGCTGACTGCCGATGGCGACACCGCCAAGTACAGGAACAGTTCTTCTCCGACTGTAGGTGTCGACAATAGAGGCGGAGAGGTCAGGTATCTCTTGAGTTCCTGGAACGCCTCCTCACACTCCTCTGACCATTGAAAAGCTTTACGGAGAATTTTGAAGAATGGTAGGCAACGGTCAGTTGCTCTGGAAACGAATCTATTCAGTGCGGCCACCCGTCCGGCTAAGCTCTGAACTTCCTTGGTTGACTTGGGTGACCGCATGTTGATGATGGCCTGGATTTTGTCAGGGTTTGCCTCTATTCCCCGTCTGCTGACCAGATGACCGAGGAACTTCCCGGATGAGACCCCAAAGGTGCACTTGGCCGGGTTCAACCTCATCCTGAATTTTCTCAAAATGCTGAAGGCCCCGGCCAGATGCTCCAGGTGATCGGGTTCATCTCGGCTCTTGACCAGGAGATCGTCCACGTATACCTCCATGGACGTTCCGATAAGATCTTTGAACATGAAGTTGACCAAGCGCTGGTATGTAGCCCCGGCGTTCTTAAGGCCGAAGGGCATGACCCTGTAACAGTACGTGCCTTGGTCGGTGATGAACGCCGTCTTCTCTTCATCTTCGGGGTACATGCTGATCTAATTGTACCCGGAGTAGGCGTCCATGAACGAGAGGAGTGAGTGGCCTGCCGTTGAATCGACGAGGAGGTCTATCCTGGGCAGCGGATAACAGTCCTTGGGGCAGGCCTTGTTGAGGTCAGTGAAGTCCACACACATCCTCCATTTACCATTACTCTTCTTGACCAGAACAACGTTGGCTAGCCAGTCGGGGTAGTGGACCTCCCGGATGGAGCCAGCTTTTAATAGCTTCTCTACCTCCTCACTTACAGCTTTTTGCCTTTCGGACGCCATGCCCCTTCTCTTCTGCTTTACCGGACGGCAGTCTGGGCTAACATTGAGGTGATGGGACATTACCCGGGGATCAATCCCGGGCATGTCCTCATGACTCCACGCAAAGACATCCTGGTTTTGCTTCAGGAACTGGACCAATTTTTCTTTCAAGGCAGGCTCCAGCAGCGCGCCTACGTTGATCGTCCGATCCGGGTGCTCCGGGTCCAGCACAACTTGCTCCAATTCTTCCATCGGCCCTATCATGTCTCTCGGGTCCCGGGGATCCATTTCTTGGACATTCAGAGTCTCGGTGATTACCCCCCGTCGCAACGAGCTAACATAACAACTCCGAGCCGTGGTCTGGTCTCCTCGCAAGCATCCTGGTCCCTGAGGAGTCGGAAATTTTACGGTTAGGCTGTATGTGGAGACAACTGCTCGTGCTCTGTTGAGGGTCGGCCTCCCAAGGATGACGTTGTAGGCCGATGGGGCATCCACTATCACGAAATTGGTGAGCAGGGAAACCTGTTGTGGATAGGTCCCCATGAGTACCGGGAGTTCGATCGTGCCGAGCGGTTGGGTGCTAGAGCCGTTGAATCCGACCAGGGGAGTAGCGACTGGCCGGAGCCGATCTCTATCGACCCCGAGTCGATCGAATGCCGCTGCGAACATTATATCCGACGAACTGCCCGTGTCGACTAGTACCCTCTGGACCATGTAGTTTGCTATAGACAGTGTCACTACCAGCGGGTCGTCGTGGGGGCAGTGGAGGCCATGTATATCATCGGATGAGAACGTCAGGACGTCAGTTGGTGAGGGGCCGGTGGATTGGACCTGCCATACATCCGCTCGGGATGCTCGGGCATGCCTCTTCCGTGCCGACTGCGAATCACCTCCGCCAGATGTTCCTCCGGAGATCACGTTGATGTGGCCGAGCAGTGGAGGAGGCTGACCGGGAGCCCGGGCATCCTGTCGGGGCTGTCTGTCCACTGTGACAAACTCGGCAAGATGGCCCTGCTCGATCAACTTTTCGATTGCTATTTTCAGTTTGAAGCAATCCTCCGTTTCATGGCCGTGATCCTTGTGATAACGGCAGAACTTCTCCCGATTCCTCTTGTCGGGAGGGGCTCTGAGCTTGGTAGGCTGCGGAAGCAACCTCTGCGCCTCCGCGGCGGCCATCACCTCATGTATGGGTCGGGAAAGAGGTGTAAAAGCTGTTGGGGGCTGACCCCTAGCCTCTCTTTGGTCTTGCTTTGGCTTCTTTCCCGGGCCTTTCTCAAATCCCTCGCGTTTGCGCTTTGCCTTCGGGGACTCGTCTCCCGTCTGGCTGGCGCGCTTCGCCTTCAGGAATTCTTCGGTGTCTATGTACTTCCCTACTCTTTCCGAGAGTTCCACCAGGGTTGCCGGTCGATTGCGATGAAAGGACGTGGCCACCTTGGTGTGCTGAACTCCTGAGCAGAAAGCCATGATAGCGGCGGTCTCATTGAGGTTGTGAATCAAAAGCCTCTGCTAGTTGAAACGATCTACGTACTCCCTCAAAGATTCCCCCCTTTGCTGCTTGACAGCCAGCAGCTGGGTGTCTAGCTGCGATCGGTCCAGCATCCCGACGAACTGACTAATGAAGAGTTTGCCGAGGGTCTTGAAATCGTCAACCGTCCGCGGTTTCAGAGCATGGAACCATTGCGCGGCTGACCCCTTTAAAGTACTGGGGAATGCCAGGCATAGCAACTCGTCCGTGGTAGTGACCAGTGCCATCTGCGCCTTATAGGTGCGGATGTGGTCCACTGGACTCCCCTTGCCGTCGTATGAGCTGAGATGAGGGGGTTTGAACTTCCGCGGAATCGGGAACTGTGTCACCCGGGCAGTGTAGGGTGACTCCGTTTCTGTATTAGTGAGGTCGTGGCCGGACTTGCGGTTCAGCCTCTCAATCTGCTGTTGCAGCTCCTCGACCTGGGCCTTGACATCAGTACGCCCGATCCTTCTCTCTGCACCTGAGTAGTAGGTTGGATCGGACGATGATGCCTCGTCCTCGAAGCGCGTCGATCTTGGGGATAGCACTCGGCTACGAGTCCGGGACAGCCTGTGCCTGAGATCATCCCGGCTTAGGGCGGGTGGATCGTCGACCGGTTCCCTGACCTTTCGTCCGGGTGCTTCTCCCCTTGCAGCTCGCCGCCGCTCGATGAGGATCCGGGCATCCTCTACTCGTCGCGCTCGGCGAGGGACATACCGAGGTCCTTCCTGTGGGCGCTTGGCAGGATGGCTGCGCTCCCCCTCTGCTCGGCTTTCCCGGTTTAGTTGGGACCCTGGGGCGGACCTAGTCTTTCCGTGCGTCCGGGCAGGCTTCTTGCTGGGAGCGCTCCTTTCGGGCCTCTGACTGGGAGTGCTCTTTTCAGGCCGCTTCTCCGACGAAGGGCTTTTCTCGTAGTCCTCGACCACTTTTTCATTATGGGCTATGAGCGCATCTATTTGCTGTTGTGTCCGGAGCTGGCCCTCCAAGAGCCGCTCCAGCGCTACTGCGACCTGGTCGGAGGTCATGGAGGTCGCCCGCGTCTCGATCTGTAGGTCCTCCTGACCGATTGAATCGGCGGTTTTCTTGCCCTTCTTCTTTGGCATGTTGATCAGTCAAAGATTTTTGTTAACAAGGAAATCGTGTCGATTCCCACAGACGGCGCCAAACTGATGATGCCGAAAACTGGTGAGGGCAATTCTAAGAAGAAAAATGAAATCACAGAAGGTTTGTGTGTGGTTCGGCCCCGTTAATGAGGTGACCTACGTCCACGGTTGCGTCTATGCGCGTTCACTAGCAGATCACCGGCGGCCTGGTGAGCCAACAAAGTGGGGCGGCACTCCCAGTAATACCAGCCGGGTGTATGCGTGTATGTTGGTGATTTCTCTAAGGTGTATTCTGCTTAGAGAGTTGATATTCGGATCCCCTTTGAGAGGGTAGGTGGGCTCTTTTATAAGTGTAAGAGTCCACCTTTACATGGTAAATTTCACTAGATTAGGAAGCCTAATCTAATCACAATAGATTTGCCCAATATTTGGTGAGTTTCCTAAGCAGTTAAGGAAACCACTAATTCTCTTGATCGAGCGACAGCTGTGTAACGATTTGAGGGGAAACGTGATTGATGCCGTGATCCTCGGGGCCCTACTACGACCGCCCGAGTATCTCGGGTGGCAACTGCAGCATCCCTCGGGGGCGTGGGCTCCATGCCTCAAATCTGTCTTCCCCGGGTCACTAGCTGAACACGTGGCGGTTGGGTAATTACAAGATATTTCTGGACATATCAATAATAAAATCTCAGATCCGACGGGCCAAACTCGAACTGACCCGACCTAAACGGGTAACCCGTTTACTCACTCAAAGAAACCCACAACGTGACCCGATGGGTCAGACCCGACTCGACCACATCCTAAATGGACTACCCATAATAACTCACAGCTAAACCCAACCAGAAACCTAATCGGGTCAAACCAAACCCGGAACCGAAACCCATTTACACACACAATCTAAACCTACCCGTAACCCAAACCCGAACTAAACCCTGACCCATTCTAAGACACAGCACGACCCAAACCTAATACCCGAACCTGCCCCAATCTAGACCCGGCATCAAAACGACGCCGTTAGACTTAAAGGACCCACGGGTTATTTAAAACCCAACCCGGCCCGCTACCCAAACCCATTTACACACTCAGGCCTACCCTACCCAGACCCGACCCGGACTCGCCTGTTATAACCCGAAGATCCAAACGGATCTTCTTCTTCTCCGGCGAGCCCCGACGTCGCCGGCGAGTGCGATATCGCCGGAAAACTTCTAAGGCTCCTAACTCTCTCATCTCTTCATCAAAATTGATGAAATCTACTAGAAAGTGACCGGAATCTCTCCCTCTACAACATACTATAAGCCCAAATCCTGGTTTGTTCGTTTTAGGTACCTACTAGAGGATTATTCTTTTGACCATTCAGGAGAATAATGGCCTGCATGGCCTAGTAAACAAACCCCAGTTTGAAAACTGTTCTTATGGGGTTGTGTGGGACTCCCAAGGATCAATTTGGTACTAATTAGAGGCGATTTGGTGAACTTTCGAAACTCAAGCTTCATTTGAAGCTTCAATGGTGATCGGTGCAGCAGAGAGCTTAAGGCTCTGGTCTGGGGGTCTTGCATGTGGGCCTGGGGGTGTCTAGGGGACATGAAAAGGGTATAGAATGAAATGGGGTGGGGTTTTACCTGTGGTTGTCTCAAACTCTTTCTCAAACCTCCGATCTCTCTCTCTTCTTCCTCGTTTTCCTTCTTTTCTGCGTGAATGTGTGTGTGTACAGTGAGAGATAGGGAGAGCACAGGGAGAGAGTGTGATGTGTGTGCTGGGAAGGAAATGGGCAGAGATGGTGGTGGTAGGGTACACAATGTAGGGGGGGTGTGAGTGTACACGAGGGTGAGGGAGATTGTGCTTTCTCTCTCAATCTCTTTCTGGGGCCTCTCTCTCTCTAAACCATCTGCATAAGCAGATTGTAGAGTGGTGAGGGTGATATAATGAGAGGGTAAGGGGGGGGGGGTGCTCTATTTATAGAGGGAGGGATTTGGGGGAATTTGGTTGTGTGCAAAGGGTGCACCAATGCATACCTATGCATGTGTTTGTGTGTTCAAGGGTAGATTGGGGTGGGGTCCACATAACCGCCAAGTAGTAGTGTAGGTCCCACTCTGGGGTTGAGTACCCTAGTATGCACAAGTGCCTAGGTTTATGTGTTCAACTGCGAATATGAATGCAAATCTTGAAACTTATACGTACAGGGCTATGTAGGAGTCCAATTTCAAGTCTGTCTATGGATTCTAAGATAGAACTATAAAGTAGAGAATGCGACAAATCTAAATAGTCACTAGATTAGAATTATCGTCGTCGCTGTTAAGGCGTTAACTATGGGACACTGTGAAGATTCCTGACTAAGGTTTTGCTAATGGACCTTCTGTAACTGTATCCTGGGTGACGTCACTATTTTAAATTCCTACGTGGAACTTCTGCGGGAAATTTCTAGGTGCTACATACGAGCCTTCATTCAACATGGTCGCCGCGATCGGAGAAGAAGAGAACGAAACACCAAGGTACCGAGATGTTTGGGACTTCATAGAAAAGGGAACGTACCCCCAAGAGTCTACCGAGAAAGATAAAAGGGCAATTCCAAGATTCGCAGCGCAATTCATCATTTGCGGGGGAAAATTGTTGAAGAAAGGGTACAATGGTCACAACTTGACTTGCTAGTTTGGAAAAAGCTCCAGAAGAATGATGGAAGAAATACACAAGGGGGTATGCGGTCCATACTTGAACGGTCACATGCTGGCCAAGAAGATTGTAAGACAAGGGTACTACTGGACGACATTGGAGAAAGATTGTTGTGAATAAGTGAGAAAGTGCCACAAGTGCCAGATCCACGCAAACATGATGCATGTACCACCATCTCTGCTCTATAGTATGACCTCCCCGTGGCCATTCTCGACTTGGGGAATCGATATCGTTGGCGAAATCATCCAGAAGGCCGCAAATGGGAACCGATACATTTTGGTGGCCAATGACTACTTCACAAAATGGGTAGAAGCCGCATCCTATAGTAAGTTGGGGGCCAAGGAAGTGGCCAAGTTCATCAAGAAGAACCTCATCTGTTGCTATAGAGTCCCCGATGAGATCATTTCAGATAATGGTAGTCATTTTAAAACTGAAGTCAGGGATCTGTTTGAGGAATACAAAATCATTTATCACAAGTCATCACCATACAGGCCGCAAACTAATGCGACAGTCGAAGCTGCAAACAAGAATGTCAAGGCCATACTGCAGAAATCAGCCGACACCTACAAAGACTGGCACGAAAAGCTACCGTTCCCACTTTGGCGATACAGAACATCAATAAGGACGTCCATAGAAGCAACTCCTTACTCACTAGTATATGGAATGGAAGCAGTACTTCCAGTCGAGGTAGAACTATCGTCCCTGCGGGTGATGGCAGAATGTGAAATTTTGGAATCAGATTGGTTAAGGGAAAGGTACGAAGAATTGGCTCTCATAGATGAAAAGCGCCTAGCGGCAGTCAACCATGTCCGAATCTATCAAAAGAGGATAGCCTGTGCTTTCAACAAAAGGGTTCGTCCGAGGAAAATTGTCAAGGGTGACCTTGTCCTTAAGGAATTGAGAGCCCCGATCTTTGATCCTCGCGGAAAGTTCAAACCCAAATGGGTCGGCCCTTATATCGTCAAAACTATCCTTTCTGGCGGAGCAACCTACCTTATGGACCTCAATGGCATTGAATTCAAAGAACCAATCAACATGGACCGCCTAAAAAAGTACTATGTTTGACCATTCCCCAACCCCTTTTCTTTCAAGACTTTGACATGAACTACGCTTGACCTGATTCCCACTCGGGGATACGTAGGCAACCGCATTGGTTCGGTCGACACCATCATAATCAACCCCTTTTCTTTCAAGACTTTGACCCGAACTACATTGGACCTGATCCCCGTTTGGGGGTACGTAGGCAGACTTTCAAAAAAAAAAAGAAGGATGGCTTGCTAGGTCAAAAATCCGAAAGGACGCCTAGGCAAAAGTTAGAGTTAAATCCAAAGTGAGCAATAACAAAAGAGAGAAAAGAGCTCGCTAGGTCACCTAAATGGTGCCTAGGCAAAAATTATGAGCGTGTGAGAAAAATAAAGTCGTGGTCCTTACCATAATCCAGAAATCACCCTTCACACTAGGGGCAAACTTCGGCCACCCATCTCGTTTGCCTGAACCTCGTCTAAACTAGGGGCAAACGTCGGTCATCTACCTCGTTTGCCTCACAGCCATACATATCCCAAACTAGGGGCAAACTTCGGCCACCCACCTCGTTTGCCTCTAATCGTCCTAGATTTGATCAAAATCATACTACAAATGTTTTCAGAAAGCCAAATACATAAAATAAGGTTCTCCAAGTAACCAAGGTTCACTGATAAAAAAACTTCGAATAATAAATGAAAACATAAAAAGTTCTTTCAGATTGCAATCCCAAATATCAAAGACACTAGGAGGAAAGAAGCAGAATCAATCAAGTCTAGTTTTATTTGTCTTTTATTTCTTCAAAGGTCTTTAGAAGTAGGCTTTTACTCGGCAGGACTATCCACTGATGAAAGCAGCAATAGTAACAGCTCTGACTCTGGAAGCAAAGACCCTCTCAGTAAACCCCTGGGGGATCTCTTGAACTCGCCCGTACTGTCTGGCCAATCGACGAGGATAATAGAAAGAAGTCTCTCTCAGACCCATCAACCATACTCTTTGGTATTCCCCAAGGCTGGTGGTCACATCATGGAGGCCCCAACACCCCACAATCCAGCAAATGCCGGCCTCAAATAAAGCACCCATTATGCCAACCCAATCGGCAGAAGTGTAATGAGAATGAAGCACGGCCCTGCGAAAGTAAATTGGTGGCATACTACTAGTCCATAACTGAAGGCGCTCATACAGCCAAGCCTGTAACACCAAAGGCGCCACAGAAAGAAGGAGAGTCCCTTGATTAAAAGCACGATCCAAACCATTGAGAGTTTCGGCTAGAACCATGGCCATGCGGTTCTTACTCAATTTTAGCTCGAGGCACACATGCACTAAGTCAGGGGAAGTACTCGAGAATAGAAAGTGCGAAGTCATGCATAATATCAGAGCAGCCCCGTGGGTGGCATCGTATACGCTGGGATTCCCAGGACTAACATACCGCGCAATTATGGAAGCAATGTCAAGAACCTCACCATGAATCAGTCGGCGGGAAATAGTAGTGGAATAATTCAGGTATTCAGCCAGGCCTCGCGTAGGACTGGGGGTATCAGCAGAAGGAAGAATCATGTCAGAGTCCGGATCGAAGCCGAGGATAGAACAAAACCCCTCAAACAGGGGGCATATCTCCATGCCATTAAAATTAAAGACATGATTTACCAGGTCCTAGTGGGCAATAGCAGCACGCATGAACTCAGTGTTCAGAACCATCTAGCGAAGAGAAAATAGCTCGGTCAGACCGTAGCTGAAGAGGTTGATCCGTTCCACACCATCCGTGATATTTAGCCAAGCCGTGAGTTGAGTGGGATCATACAATGCCATATTTTCTGTCGCGGCTCTAGTAAAATTCAAAATTTTGGTAGCACCTCCCCGTTTCATGGACTATCCCACCTGTAATGCAAACACACTCTCTATCACAAAGCTGTTCACCGCAGTGACATCAACAATCACAGAATCACAGTGCACATATATCGTCACACAACCACCAACCAAAACAAGCACACAACTGCACCTTTAAACTGGAAACTATCCGGCTCGAAAGGCAAAACATCATAATACCCTGTCAAGGGTGATAAATCATCCTACACATCATCTTAAAGATCATCCTACACATTATCCATTATTCACTAGTACAACCTAATTGAAAACATGAAATGGAGATAAAACAAAAATCCCCGCTTAGGACGCCTCAGTCTTCCTCTTCTTCGTCCTTTGTCGGGCCACCCGAAGTGTACATTGGCGATGGCCTCCTCCTGCCACCTCTGCACCTCAGCCCTGTCCTTGATGATCCGGCACCACCCCAACGATACTGCACACACAAATAAAATGAAAGCAATCAGTAGAGAAATAATAAAAAGTACAAAAATGAAGTCGAGTTAGAAACTTACCTAGGACACTATCTGACTGGTGGCAAACTGCCGCATACCATCCATCAGTCAAGGGCAAAATCAGGGTCAGGACCTCATAACCCTAAGGAGTGCAAAATTAGAGACATACCCGATGGTCTCGCGTGAGGACTAAAGACCGTAAGCTAGCTACCAAGGCGTGACCCTCCTCAGCATAACTCTAAGGGACATTGAGGATGCCTGCTAGCTGGGTGAGATACCAACATGTGACCCATGGCACCTCCATAACCTGGGGAGAGCCATCTGCACTAAAAACATCAACGGTCCAATCCCAAAGAGGGGTAGGATCAGAAACTGGGAGAACCTGTCTCCTGTACATCTCGCGAAGCTGTAGGCACCAAATAAGTTAGGGAAAAGATGTGTCAAAAACATAGGCAACGGATAGAGATAAAAACGAAAAAGAAACTCACATCCAAGAGTGGGAAGTTGGGCATTAGGAAGCGGCCACGGTAAATCTCATAGCCGGTCTCAGAGAGAATATGATCCCAAACATCAGTACCAGCTAAGGCCGCCAGCAAAGCATCACCAGAAAGGTCATCAGAATCCATCACAGGAGGATTATGAGGGACGCGATACCTCGGACCGCCAACCACCTGCCGAGACACTCGCTCGCCAAGGAACCATTGCTTGCTTTTGGTACTTTCCATCAGAAGTCGGCAAGAGGCAAGGGGCCTGACGGCCTATATCTCCTCTGCAGCAGCATAGGCAACGCACTCCCAAGGAATCCAATCAATGCTAGTAGCTGTCAGCCCAGATAAGAAGTTTCTAAGGAGAACAATCCAATGAGCCCTGCTCTTTACCCTGACAACATCCCTCCGCCATCTCAAGCCCCGGGGGAATAAAGGCACGGGAGCCATGCTGTCCTCATCTTCACCTGATTCATCAGCAGGGGAAGGAGTCAATATCTTTAGGTACTCAAAACTCCAAAGCTGCATAGACAAAGGGAAAATTAGAAAAGACAAGAAGTACAGGAATCAAAAAGCCAGAAGATAAAAGAGGTTGCAGCACATACCTCCCAAGCTCGCCAGATTCCCCCCGTCGATTTGATATCATCCCGGGAAACCTCACCCATATGCTTATAAAGGTGGGCCAAGGCAGCACCGCCCTAGTCATAAGAGGGGATCTCACCAATGGTCGCCAGGCAAGAAAGAAGCCTCAAGCTCACCCGGTCATTATGTGTTGCGAAAATCGAGCAACCAAGGACATATAGAAGAAATACCCTCAAAAGCTGAGAATTATTCATGTTATGATTCTTTCTGCCGTAAGCCCGATAAAGCCAGCCACAAGGAAACCAGTGCCTCTCCAAATTAGGAGGAACATCCCAAATCAGCATCTCTACAGCTTCAGGGTCAATCTCATAGAAGTAATCCAAGACTAGGCGCTTCCCGCCAACCCTCAAGCCTGTAATCATGGAAAAATCAAAAGGCGTCATTGTCATCTCACCAAATGGAAGATGGAAAGTATTGGTGGTGTCCCACCATCTCTCAACAAGAGCGTAAAAATACGCCAGATTGTTGGTACTCTTTAAAACTAGGCGGACAAAGCCGCCAAACCCAGCATCGTCTACCATTCTCTTGACGGCAGGCGAGAGTTGGGTGTACCACAGAAAAGCGTGAGCAAGGCTACTATGGCCCTTCAATGTCACTTCTGGCACCTGTACACATTAAAAATGACAAAAAAATGAGCACAAAATCACTATTCATGACCCAAAGTCCAACTTCACAAAATCAACATACGAGCACAAAACAAGCTTCCAACAACCTCTAGGTGCATACTACAGTTCATAATACTAGCACAATGCACAGAATAGTCCTAAACTGTCGAAAGCTTCACATACCAGGCTCGCTAGAGTCGCGGCCAAAAGATAACATTGGGGGTCCCGTAAAATCAAGTCCGGGATTTGGCTCTCGACTTTCATTCATTCCTTGGCCTTCTTAGACAGTCTCCTTGAGCTCGAAGCCATGGATCTGCAAGAAAAATGGAAGCTAAAACCAAACTCTCTTCTTAAAAAATGGAACAAACCAAAACACCAATCAAAATTCCAATCATGGGGAAAGATTACTCACTTGAGCGTGCACAAGCTGTGTTTTGACGGATTTTGGCTCCAAAAGCACCCCGAAATGGACAAAAATAAGCTTGAAATGCTCAAAAACCCGAGATATACACACATGAAGTCTGGCCACCCAATGCCATTGTGGCACTGGCCAACTGTCGCTGTGGTAGTGGCCGAGTGCCTCCACGACACTGCTCCTTGCGGGCCCCGCTTCACTCTATTTTAGCCTATTTCGGCCCATTCTAACCCGTTTTAGCCCATCCAAATGGTCCCGATTAGCCCCGGTGGCCCATTTTAGACAAGATTTGTGAGGTTTTATCCCTAGAAGATCCATTTTAACCCCAACAGATTCAGTTAATCCCTTGAGGCCAGAAACAAAAAGATATCAACTCCCGAAGGCCCGAATTGACTTTTCAGACCGACCATGGCCAAGATCTGATCAATCGTGAGAGAATCAGAGATGGATCCTGGGTCCTGATCAAGCAACGGTTAAGAGAGATTCCCCGAGAGTCCTACATCATCCACTGGAGATAGAAACAGAAAGATATTAGCTCTCGAAGGCCCGAATCGGCTTTTCAGACTAACTATTACCAAGATCTGACCAAACGTGAGAGATTCAAAGATGGATCCTGGTTCCCGATCCACAAATAGTTAAGAGAGATTCTCCAAGAATCCTACACCATCCCTCAAGGACAAAAATAGAGATACCAGCTCCTGGAGGCGCCGATCGACCCTTTTGGATTGAGCGCAGAAAGATTTGATCAGCCGTGAGAGATTTAGAGATGGGTCCTGGTTCTCGATCAAGAAAAGAGAGATTCTCTGAGAGTCCTACGCCATCCCCTGAGGGCAAATACGGAAGGATACTAGTTCCCACTATCACCAGCAGAAAGTAGCAAAAGCAAAACCAACTCCTAATGATCGATCATCAGGAACAACCAGAACATTGCCCGTGTATATTTTTCAAAGACGAGCACCGTCGTTCCACGACTCCGTGTCTCCTGATTATCATTAGCTTTCTCATTTGCCCATTATCATAGCTTTCGTACTTGTCGGTTATCACAAGATCCCTCGGTCACCTTTGATTGTCATCCTCTAAAACCTTACAATGCACGTTTCATTTAAGAAGTTTTCCCTTGGGACCCAGAGTCTTCCAAACCATTGTCAGCCACTACACCATACTCGAAGACACTAGCATGGCATAAGTCCACTCGGAGTGGCACATACCCCACAGCACCAGCTTATACTAAGATCAGAACGCTGAGGACGCAATCACATCCATGCATTGCATATCTTTTTTATATCATAGCATCCGCCTGATTGTTGTGTAAGTGCATATGTGATTTGTTCCTTTGTGCCCCAAACTACGTCCTGGTCTGATTTCCCTTGGGATACGTAGGCAGCTCACGAAGAGCACGACCAGCCCTGGCCCCACCATCATGTTTTCTATCATTACCTCTTTTACAATGCTTTTTATCCTAAATCTATAGCCTCCAAAAAGACCTGTCTCTTTAAAGCTTTGGCACTCGCTTGCGACATACGTTGCCTTGCAAGCGAGTGCCAAAGAGGGGCAAACTGTAGACACCCCATTTTGTCGGCTATCAGATTTAGGAGACCCATAGCTTGGTAGTTCACAATGATTGAAAAGACTCAAAAGGACTCTTGGAAGTTAGTTCTATCTCTCAAAATGCTCAGAATGACCAAAATACCCCTGAAAGCCCGAACGCTCCCGGATTCAGACCAAATGTCCTGGAAATGCGCTATGTCATAAGAAAAATAATAAAATGAGTTCTAAAACGAGACCGGATGAAATTGTCAGCTCCCAGAGACCCCCGGAAGTCCCGAAAGTTCCTAGAAAGTCCCCGTTGACCGGTTTGACCAAGTTTGACCAAGGTATGACCAAGGTTTGACCGAAGTCATCCAAATTTGCCAAAAAGTTCTGGGATCATTCTAGATCATGTGAAAAGTATTAAAATGAGTTTTAAAAGAAAATCGAAAACGTCAGCCCCTGAGAGCTCCCAAAGGTTTCCAAAACTTCTCGGGAATCCCAAGTTTGACCAGTTTGACCAAAAAAAACTTTGAAACCGGAGCACCATATCATTTTTTAAACATTTTCCATGGATACTAGAGGTCACTAGCTTTTTAACGGTATATCGCACATAATATTTGGATTTCAAACGAGTATATTATGAATTTTCGAAGGTGAAAAAGGCGATCAAATCGACTTTTATCACGAATACCGCAAAACTTTTCATGGTTACCTAAATCTGAACTATTTTTTATGTAAAGTAGACTCCATTACCTTTTCAACGGTATATCACAACCTCAATTTGGAGTTCGAATGCATTTTCTGTGAATTTTGGATAAAATAGGGCCTTTTTGTGAATACCGAAACCTCTGGAGGCCTAAAAAGGATTATCTGGATGGATGAGGAGCAGTGCCACCACGGCACTGGCCCACTGCCACTGTGACACTCTCCCCCAAAATGGTCCATTTTTGTAATTTCTTTTGGGGGTCCATTTTGATTAATTGGAAACCAAAACGACGTAGTTCTATGTTCATAGATGTTTGGGGCCAATGGGAGTACTTCTAAAACCCCCAAACCACCCCAAATTGGCCTATATAAACCCCCTTTGACTTCTCATTTTGTGGGTGTCAAATGCAAGCTTTGAAAAGTTTTAGAGAGAAAGTTGTAGAGATAATGTTAGAATAGAGAGAAAAGAAGCCTCCTTCTTTGATTTCCAAATAAGAGAGTGAGTTCTAAACTTTGTTTTTACTTCATTACTTCCATTTAATTCATATTCAATACACCCAACCACCATTTTAGTGAGTATTTAAGAGAGAGGAAGCTACTTCCATGTCCAATGTCACCACATATGAATGAAACACCAAGCTACAAGTCCAATACATCATTGAACATCATCTATTGATTATTTATATACTTGTTTGCTTACTTTGTTGTTCATCTTCTCCTACCTCATTTCTTTTTGTTTTCTTTATTTACTTACTAGTCTATCATCATCTAGATGATGACATGAAGTTTGAGGTGAGTGAATCCTTATGGATAGTAGCTCTTGACCTCAAAAACATGTTTGATAGACGATGATTTCAATTCCAATACATTCCTATGTATTCATGAAGTTGTCTTTAAAATGGAAATAATACTTTCCAATAATCTTGGAGGTTTCTGATGTGAGTAAAATTTTGACATTTTAAGTGGTTATAATCTTTATTAAGTATTGAAAATATATTTTCAAAACCCCCATTTGAAAACCCCCTCTTAAACCCCCCATTTTGATTTCAAGAAATAAACCTTGTTTTCTCAAAACCTTCAAAACAGTGAGTCATTTAACTTCAAAGAATTATTTTGAGTTCAATACTCAATATATGAATGCAAGACTACTTGGAAAGTCTTTATAACTCATTATTGAACACCCATGGTTTTTGGCTTGACTTGGAAGCACTTGAAAGGGGTCCATTTTTGTCCAAACATTCATTCCAAACATTCTGCCTCTGCTGTCACAGCAGCTAGGTTGACTTTCAACTTGTTTTACAGAAAACTTTTCCAAAAAGAGTAGTCCCAACTTATTTTTCCCTTAAACGTCAATGTCTTAGGGAACGTTCTATATAATATGGGCTTCTAGATCTTATGTTTTCATTTTCTAAGAGTTTCTAACATTTTAGTCGACAGTACAGATTCTGTTTCTGAATAACATCTATTTGTACATATCCCATGATGATTTCCTTCATTCATTCATACACATTCTAGACTTCTAAGTCATTCTAGGAATCCATGAACACAAAACACACTACAATCTTGGCACATTCTAGATACACACATTGCATCCATGCAAAGATTTGGGGCTTTTGTGACTCCTAATATAAGAAGATTATAAGGAATGAACTTGATCACACGTCCATACTTTTCCCCGATCTAATCATCATTTCTCATCCGTCCCGGGGATTGAGAGGTCTTCTTTTCCCAAAAATTAACATGCATCATTCTAGTTTGCTAAGCATATTTTGATTTATTTGATTATTTGTTTCAAGAACAACTCATGTTCCCTTTAGATTAGGAAAACTTTATTACTTAATAAATGATTAGACAATTTTTCCTAGGTTTGTTTGTGTGATCTTTCACTATGCATTGTGTGATACTTGGGCTTAGATCTTATGAACGATATCTTATCTTATGATCTTCCATTTTAAAATTCTTGTGTGATGTTATATACTATCATAGTATTAATTGTCAAACCATACTTAGTATAAGATGATTATTTGGATGCTAATTGAGGCCTGTCGAAAGACGAGGCGAGTTGAGGGCATTTTAGTCGCGACAAAGGCTCCTTCCTCTCTCGTACCAAAACCTCGAGACAAGTTCTTTGGTTATGAAGGGTCGGTGCCCTTTATCCATTTGGGTGAGTCAAAATTAGGTTTCTTGGTTCCTTAAAGACCAAGTGGCGACTCTGTATCTGTTTCAAAAGACCTTTTTTCTTTCCTTTTTAAAAAATAATCTCAAAACCAAAACTAAAAAGAGTGGATGAGCGATCCCGCGTGTCCACACTTGTCGCCACCGCATTTACTTGGTCACTCGCCGTACTAACCTCATATTGCCTTTTAGGGTTTTGAACCAGTTGACTCGATAATTTCCCTTCATTATGACGGTTTAATGTGTTAGCTAATTGTCCCATTTGGGATTCTAGCTTAGTGATAGATTGCGTATGAGAGTTAACGAGTTGAGACTGCAATTGGGATTGGGCCTCTAAGTTTTTCAATGATGCCAACACACTCTCATCAAAAGTTTTATCCCTAGAAGGATTAGCATGGAAGGGAGGCTATTGGTATTGATTAGGTTGAAGCCTATATGCATTTGAAAAGTTCGTCATCTCAGGTTTTGAATGGAGTCCTTCACTATTAGACTTCCATGAGAGATTTGGGTGAGGATTCCATGTTGGGCCCAGTTTATAATCGAGGGGTTATAGTTGGGTCTTTGGAACTGTTGAACAACATTAATATGTTGTTCCACAAATTTTGAAAAATGTGACGCAGACGGACATGCCAGTGTAGAATGAGACGAATCAGAGCATAACTGACATATTTCTGAAGGAAGAGGTGGGCCCTGCATGTGGCCCATCATCATGAGTTGGTCCATTTTTCTATTTAATTCTTAAATTTCAAATGAATGGCTTGACTCAACTTTAGCCACTCTTTTTAGTTGTGGTTTTGACACGGAAATATTTTGTGTGTGCTTGTGTGCAATACTTAAGTGTAGGTAGACATGCAAGTAGTTTTTTGGTTAAGACCAGGTCGATCCCACAGGGAAGGTTGAAAACTAAAAACCTAGATTAACTCAAAAAGGAAAAATAAAATTCAATATGCAAGAAAGAGTGCAAAACACTAAGTTCCACAATTATCACTATTAAATGTAAAGCAACTAAATTAAATTAGTGATTAACTAATTAACTAAAGCGATATTTAAAAATGGTTTTTCTTAATAAAAGGGGAATATTGGGATCACACGAATCAACAGTGACCTAGCCATCTACCATGCAATTACATTAAAGCTCACTAGAGTACATCTTCTACAGTATCCCGTATTTCTCTAAAAATAAAAAATCCATAGCTCTTTCATGACCAGGACTATATCATCACAGTTAATTTAAAACACGTGAAAGCGGTTTAAAGCAATAGTTAAGACTCACACCTATAATGGTGTTAGCATTGAAGGTGGTTTGCAAAAGATATTGAAGAAAAATGCCTTAAGGCCTTAAGTTCAGAGACTGTTTTGACAAACTGAGCATTTGGGGACAGTTTGATAACAAATCTCTAAAGCAAAAAGTGTAGGAATACAACATAGGATATTCTCAAGAATCAGAGAGTTCGATTGATCGACACGCTTTCGATCAATCGAATATTGTCATCTCTCAATCGATCTATATGTCTTCGATCGCTTGACTATATCTCTGATCCGATCGATCGAACACATGTTTCAAACTGCTGCATGGCAGAGCCTGGAGATCACTGATTCATTGTGATCTCCCAACTCTAGGACTACTCAGACATGGTCTGGAGTGTCACAGATTTGTTTTTAACGTGAAAGTTAATTAGAGATGAGTTTGGTTGAGATTTTAATATGACAACTGTGAAAACTATCGATTTAACAATATCTAACATGCAAGTCTATGTTCCTAACATATTATACTACGAGAATAACAAAGCAGAATGTAAATAAACTAATGTAATAGAACCTGGAACGAACAAACTATAATTACTTGATGAGAAACCAAACCAAAATAATAATAATCCTTGAGAAAACCTACAAAAATAATGTAAACTCTCTAACTTTCTCTATAAACTGATGAAAAGTAAAGTGGGCGTCCCCCAGGACGTATACATAATGAGTATTTATACTAAAACCTAGTGCTAGGGTTAATTACAACTATTCTGCTGCGTGCGTAAGTTCTGATAAAAACCACGTTCGATTGATCGAACAGTACTCGATCGATTGAACTTCTGGACTTCTCGAGTGCTTGAATAATATTCGATCGATCAAAACCTCGATCGCTTGACGGGTCTTCGATCGCTTAAACTGCACTTTTCATCTTTGAATTGCCTTTCTTGTAATCCAGCTTTCCTTTTATTCTATTATTGATTCCTTCACCTAGCAAAACAATAATCTACCCGAATAACGGCTTAAAATAGCACAAATTATCAAAGATTAGTCATATTGTATAAAAACTGGCGTTGTAATACAAATTGCAGATATACTAAGGAGTTGTAAACAAAGTTGATGTATTTTCTTCTTTTAGCGCAGTTGTATTTTACAAATACCCTCACTTGTCACATCCCCTAACTAGCTTATTGCTAGTCCCTAGCGATAAAGCAAAAATAAAACAAGTTATACTACTACTACAATAACTAAAATAAAACAAAATAATCTAAACTAATCTAAATAGAAAGAGATATTGCCTAACTCACTTTCGCAGGAATCGCGGTTGCATTTAGCAAATGCAACAAGCCGTTAAACCCCTAGGTTCCCCCTAGTGGACGAGTGTTGTCTCGTGAGAATTTGTAGTGAACATACCCACAAAATTCTCAATTTTAAGCTAAAAAAGATAAATAAAAACTTGTAAACACTCCTTCCTATTCAACTGTCAACTTAGCTCCACAAATAACATACTAAACTTAAACAAACCATGAAAGAAGTTCACATGCTCCTTACGCTACCAAGATAAAAATAACATATGTATCACAATCATGTATCTGTGTGTGTGTGAAGTGAATAGCTATGCGTCAAACCTTATTTAGAGTTATTTAGACAATCATACTTCTAGAACTTGTAGCTTCCACTCAATTCTCACATGGATTTACACTAAAAAAATGAACATCTCACGGAAACTTGCTTAATAATGATCCCACATGGTATGAAAGCTTTGATAGGAGTGATTTTTCTGGATGCTAATGCTTTCATATCAAACTCTATAAAGGATGAACATTTAGAGTGTATAGTCTCGGGAATGGAATACTACTAACTAGAGGAGCGAAATACCGTGGATAACTCAAATTACACATTCATGTTCAAACTAATCTATTAAGAATCATTAAGACTTTGACTTTTTGATTTTAATATAGTAGGATAGAGATGAGAGAAGAAAGAATTGCACATCTTTAGCATGTGATGGAGCTTATCATCTCATTTTATTCTTATTTTGTTCTTTTCATATCTCCAACCACTTCCATCCTTTCATATTCTCTCTCTCTTTTTTAACACCTATGCTCCCACAACTATTCTTCTTCCAATCTCATACTTTGATAGTTATTTATTATTAGATGCGCAATGGGATTCATTGGAGTCAAGGTAAAGGATTAGGAGTTTGTATTTTCATAATGGAATAGGCAATATTTAAGTTGGTGTGGAGTTTGACAAAGCGGTCTCTATAGGTAAAAGGGTAAGGATAGTGGTACAGAGTGGGTAACGAAGGCTTAAATCATTTTCTTAATTTCTTAGCTTTAACACTTCAATATTTATTGAGTTTAGTTGGTAGATCCTGAACGTTGTCCTCTAATAAGCAGCCGAAAGGAAAGAATTAATTGAGACTAGTGCAACGAATTTAATATGCATATTCAAGAAAGATAATTCGAATTCATGTGAAAATTCCCTCAGAATCAAAGATTGGATCAAAAGCTCACTAAGGGTCATTAGTTTCCACTTCTCGTTCTTTAAGCACAATGATCGTATTAACTCATTTTTTAGGTTTTCTATATAGCTATCAACACGTGCACATGGATGTTGGATACAAGGATGGTCCACACATGCAATTATCCTAGTGAAACTAGAAAAAATGCATGAACTTAATTCATAAAGGGATGAGAATAATATGACTGTGTCATCGCTTAGTAACAGCTAAACAGGAGTGAATGTTCAAAGTTATTCTATCAATTAAGTTAAAAAATTCCTTAATAATTTGAAAATTTTCAATTTTCAATTTGTTTATTCAATTCTACTTGAGATTGTATGATAAATGCAATAAAGCTCTTCAAATTGCTAAGTGTGAACATGTACAACATAGGTGATTGTCTATCTACATCCTACCCCCAACTGAAAATAACGATGTCCTCAGAAGTTGATTTTCAACAATAAATAGATGGATATCACCTGATAGCAGCAAAGCAATAATCGCAAGCATAGTAATCTGTAAAGAAAACATACAATCTCCAAACAGCCAAGATCAAATGAAATAACATAAAATGAAAGAAGAAGATCCATACAATAGAAAATAACCAGTTACTGGAATGATAAAACAATAAACATAATAGAGCAGTAATCAGAATGTCCAAAATATCCAACAATCCCAACATAGCGACAAAACCAAATGAATAATGAGAAAGTAGAGAGAGAGAGAAGAACATAAATAAATACAACAAAATCCCAAACTCTCAACTAGCATAATCTAAGCATCATCAGTAACATCTGATAAGATCTCAATAGGTGTATCTGGAACATCCTCATCTCCACCCTCAGCAACAATAGTAGCCATCACCGGGTCACTCACAGTCGGGGCAGATGATGTAGACAATGATGGGTCAGCCACGATCGGAGGTGGTGCAGATGATGATGATGGGGTAGTAGGATCAGCGGGCGGTGGAGGTAGAGTATTAAAAATAGTAGGCGGAGCTGTGGATGAAGATGGGACAGTGGTGGGTGGTGCAGAAGGGGGTGGGGGATGATGAAGTGACTTGTTAACCCCTATCTGGACCAAAATAGCCTCCAGTAGAAATGTCTTACGATCGACCTTGCCCTCAAGTCATGCCCAGGCCTCCCTCTCCTCCAAGAACAGTGTATGGAGAGTCTGGAGAGACACAGGTGACGACTCCCCCTGAGCTGGAGCCTGAGATTGCTGTCTCAGCTCGAAACATGCAACCACCTCCACAGGATCAACCTCATCACCAGAATCATGCTCCTCAGCCTTGGAAGGCATCCCTGAAGCAGCACCCTCACTATCAGTGCCTCCACCTCTCCTCCTCTTTTCCCCCACCTTCGCCTTTCCTTTTAATTTTCTCTTCTTCTGCGCATCCGAGCGGCGGGAAGCTATCTCTCTAAATCGGATAGAGGAAGTTCGCACCTCATTAGTGGGCAACTGAGGAAGACCTGTCTGAGCAATGACCCGATGGATTGCCCAAGCACCTTTTAGGTGCTTCTTGGCGGTGACATAGTGAGTGGGGTAGATCATAAAATCGATATAGAGACATGGCAAACAGTTAGGCTACCCCGTCCCTATAGCATATAAAACAACTGTATACCAGGCGGCGATCTTTTCTCGGTAAGAGGTCACCAAGAGACAGTTGCTAAGGGCGAGGTAAAACATGTGATAATTATCCATGAGATCATGGTCCTCGATCAACGAAGAGCCGTTCCATTGCGAAACAGTACCCCAGTGATCTCCCTGATGATAGTGGTCGACGAGGTCTCAGGAGCATCTGGACGGTGTGGGCATACATAACCCGGTACCTCAGGTACCCCGATAGCAGTTGATGTTGTCAGTATCAAGATATTAAAACGTATACTTTACTTTTCTAAAGATTTGTAGTAGTGAAAGTAAAGGTCGAACCCACAGAGATTGAATTACTAAAGCACTTTAATTTTAAAACCTAAATTTAGTTAATTAAGGAAAATGGATTTTGATTTTTATTTTATTAAACTAAGAACAAGAAAAATAAATCTAAATTATGGAAGCAATTAAATATTTATTTTTATAATAAGTTTAAGGAATCTAGGATTGCAAATCCACCACTAGCTTTATAATAAGGGTATTTACAAATTACTTTAGCTTATTAAGTTGGATGATAATGGGGAATTATAGTTACAAGCCCAATTCCTCCGTCAAGAAAATAACTATGGTTCAAGCACCAACATAATCCATCTTCGGTTAGCACGAATTATCCGACACTAAACTAGGGTTGTGACATAATCCGTCTAACCTAGGCATGGACTATTCGGATACTTGATAGCACAATTCAATAAAGCACCATTACATGTAAATAACCTATATAAGCACAACAAACATAGATCATTGAGCACATCACAGTCAAAATAGATCTAAGACAAGAATAAACTTTGAAAGTGATGATTTAATCAATTAGAAGCACGATTTATTTATAAAAATCCTCAGAACATGTAACTGTCATCCATACATAATAAAACTAAAATAAAAACATAAATAAAACCCTATTACTTGGCTAGGGTTTCATTGAAACCCTAGATCTAGGTTTAGTTGTCCATAGAAGTGGTAGATGGCAAGTAGTTGATGGAGGAGGCCATGAAAATCCTTGGTCTTCTTCTTCTTCTCCTTGCTTTCCCCTCTTCAGTGGCTGAAAGTATGGTTGTATATTGTGTGTATAATAATTGCCAACCCTTTAATTGAAGTAAAATAGGGTATATATAGATTTACAACAAGTTTTGGAAGCTTTCCTAACCCGAAACGCACTAAAACAGCTGTTATTTCCAATCCGGACATCATTAGGCAGTTTCGTTCGCGTAGGAATCATCAGTATACTGAAATACGTAAGTTTGATTTTTGTACGAATCACGCGAGCGGGCCGCGCAAGTGCGTAATTGGGAAGGTCGCGCGCGCGGATCTCGCGAGCGAATTCTCGGATCTCGCGCGAGCGGGTCGCGCGATTGATTTCTTGGTTTTCGTGCGAGCGGGTCGCGCGCACGATGTGTTTTTTCTTGCTTCTTTCTTCCTGCTTTTTCACCCTGTTTAGCTTGGTATACTTGATTTCTTCCAAATCCTGTCAGAAAATAGAAAATGAAGTAAAAATATACAAAAACAGGATAAAAAGGTACTAACAAACGTATGTTAAGGTATATAAATAGGATCTATTCTCTCCCGATCAGCGGTTGCAACGGTGGCTGGAATGAATATAAACTCCCAGCTACAGAAGAAAGAACGATACGTGAATGGGGCAACCGGGTCTCAGATCATCGTCGCGCAGGCCTCTCGAATCCAAGAAAAATTTACCCTCTTATACTGGGAGAGTCAATCACACCAGTGCGACATAGCCCGTATCCTGGCTAAGTACTAGGGAGTGGAGAGCCAGGCTGTCTCGAGAGGACACTCAATCATGATCCTCCAAGAGCGGAAGTATCGCGTGAACCACTGCCTATCTGGGGTATTACGGAAGCCGTGCTGTAGGACCGGGTCAGGGATCATGAGGTCAAAAGCTTCTCTTTGTGGTAACCCGTAACCAGATACATCGTGACATCCCTGAAATAGAAAACGAAAAGAAAAGACTAATGAAATAGGAATAAAAAAACAAAAGAAAAAACTACCTCTGCATCAGTTCGATCGATCGAACAGTTTTTGATCGATTGAAAAATTGTTGGCTTTGATCGCTCAAAACCAGCTCAATCGATTGAGTATAGTGAGATGCGTATAAACCTAAAAGAATACAAAAAGAAGAAAACAACAAGAATCCTAAGATTACTACAGCTATTAGTTGGTTTTAGGACCAATGGGGGGACACCCCCTTATGTTTTTGAAATGAAAAATGGAGATGGGGGGTTTGCAGAACCTTACCTCAGGTATGGCTCAGAGAAGAAGTAAGGGTGATGCTGATGATGATCAGAGGTGATGAAGGCCGCCTCAAATGAAGGGTATGATGAGGGGGGGGGGGGAGGGGGGAATTGCCCCGAGTCTTCTCTCTGTCTCAGATCACTCGAGAGTGTGAGAGTAAGAGAGAAAATTGATGAAGTGTGTTGGGGATGCCTTATTTAAATACAAGTCTCGATCAATCGAGATAGTAAAATTGATCGAAACTTCAATCAATTGAGGCTTGTTAAATCGCTTTAGGATTCCAAGACGTCGATCGATCGAAAGTAGTTTGATCGATCAAAGTCTAAAATTTTGAGAAATTCATAAATAGAGTACCCATGCATCCTCAACTAGCACAAACTGATCTAGATATCCAGGAATAGACTAAAAGCAGTGTAAACGCAGATGTCACACCTTGATGTAGCATAATTCAGGAAAGCATTTAATTTCTTTTATGGACTCGTAGGTTGTGACAAGTGAGAATGACCAATTGTCCCTGCTGTTGGATTTGTGCCCTCAAACCATTACTTTGTATATAAGACATTGACATTTTAATATATGGATATCAGCTTTACATTTAGTTATGTATGTTTCATTCATGAGATAATTGTTATCCTTAAGTATCATAGTAAGTAATTCGTGTATGTATCTCGAATTACTATTCTTTGTTACTTAGAACTTGTCACAGTGGATGATGAGACTAGATATCTCATCAGGTTTACACTATAGCATGATTAACTGCCATTGGATGGAGTGATTAATCTCAATCACTAGAGTGTAACTCTTAGTTAATATGCTAGTGCTTACAGTGCATTGACGGACCTGAGCTTTCCTATTAACACTCAAGACTGTCAATCAGTCGGAACTCATAACTTGTATAAGGTACGTGTTCTTAATCTTGAGACGATTATGAACACAGACTATGGATATGGTAGCTTTGACTTACCAATCAATGAGGTCTATAGAAGATCAACACCTGGGTATCTTGGGTATGTCATGTTCATAGGGTTGTGAACATATATTGTCAAGATAGAATCTACCCTCTGATTCAGCGTAAGCATTCCCTTAAGAATGTCACCAAGTTAATTACTGAGAACTGCAGTCTTGTTGATAAGTAGTTATCAACAGATTTGGTAATCATGAGTGGTGAATGGGACTCAAGGAATATAAGAAGTAATCATAATTCAGGTTGACAGTAACCAGTTATCCGACTACCTGAATATGATTACGAATGCTGACGATAGAGGGACATTAGTACACCATACAAGTCTAGTTATCGCTTCAGATATGTTCTTTTGTGTTGGAGTTCAGTTATCGTTTTATAGTAGAGTAAGCGTTAACTGATCAGTCAATTAATTTGCTGATCAAAGAGTTTGGTCATGGAAATTAATCAACTAGTCTGAGCCAACAATAAAGAGCCTAGGAGGTCCCACTCTTAGCTCCGCTAGGATACTTGGAAAGACACTTGAGGAAGCAGTCAAGATAGGTTTGATAGATTGAAGCTAGTTCGATCGACTGAAGTCATGGCAGGTTCGATCGACCGCGAATGGTTCGATCGAGAGTGGTCCGATCGATCGAATGTTCGATTGATCAAAGTCCTCGAACGATTGAAGGTTAGGTCAGTCTTGGGAATCTATAAATAGGGCAGCAGCGTTCTGGAGTAGGGGTTCGTCGTTTTTATTAACCAGACGCTGTAGAAACTGTTTTAGAGCACCAAACCTTCTCCTTCCTCTCTATTAGAGATCCCACCATCTCTAGTCTCTCCGGGAAGCATCCGCAAGAGATATAAGGGTGAAGACAACCTAGTGGAGGCTGCTGCATCACCAAGGAAGAAGAAAATCATAATTAGGTTCAAGACACTAAGGTATAACTCTTGTCCCGTCTTGTACGCATCTAATGATTTAACAAGTAGTAGACCTTGATCTACCAATAAGTTTTTGAAACTTAATCTTTCCGTTGTGTTTTTAAAACATCAGTTTTAAACCTATTTTTCCTTCAATTGGTATCCGAGCCACGCCTGTTTGGATCTATAGATGTGTTTTGGAACACTATTTTGATTTGCATGTTGTTTTAGAACTATTTTTTTGAAACTGCATCGTCACAGATCTGTTTCTGCGCTCTTATCGTAGTAGAATTCAAATATGTGATTGCATTGGATGCATGATGGATTCGATCGATCTAAGTTTTTCGATCGATCGAACATCTTTAGTTCTCAAGCGATCGAACAAGTTTCGATCGATCGAACTTTGGTTTTGTTCGATTGATTGAATAGGGTTCGATCAATCGAGATTGATTTTCTGTCTAGGAGTTCTGTTCACAGTTTTAAAAGGTTTTTAAATTATATACTTTAATTTTAAATTATTTTGTAAAAATTTTCAAATCAGTCTATGAAACAGAATGTTCAAGCGATTGAACAGTGTCCAATATTCGATCGAAGGTTTGAGCGATCGAACGGTCTTCGATCGATCGAACTGTGACAGAGAACTAAAATGCTATTTTAATGTTCTAATTCAGTACCTAAAGAGTTTATGTACTATGCAAATCAATCATGGGTTCAATAGGTACATGTATTTGAGATATATGCGTGGATATGCGTTCAACTAACCCTTTTGCAGCAATTTAGTCCCTATCTCCCGTGGCACCAAGAGCATTTAATTTTTTGTGTTTGAATATTTTGAGATTGGTGTATTTTTTTTGGTTTGGTTTAAAGCATATGTAAAGGGCGCTGTGACTACAATCCTATGAAAAGGAAAGTCGCACCAGTTTCCCTAGCCTTCTTTATTTTCTTGTTGTTGATTTTATTTCTAGATGAATTGTAAGCTTCGAAAGAAGCATAGGACCAATGCAATAGAATTAGAATATACATGAAGATGGAGGAGCAAGCCATTGTGCATGAAGATGGAGCTGGAGGCGATCAAACCAAGGAGGAGGTTTTATGGAGATAGAGCCATGGGAGATAGAAGCATCGTTTGGATGCTTTTATTTTTATTTTAGTTTTTTTGTTTTGTGTACTTGGTTTGTGATTGGCATTTAATTATATTGTTACTACTCGCATGTACGTAAAACAAGTTTTCTAAAATAAAATTCAAAAACCGTTTTCAACGCATTAGTAAACATTGGATGTTTATGGGTAATGTGTGGAAACAATTTTTATTTCAAAAGTAAAATCTTTATTTACCAAATTTAGTGGGAGAGGGTCTTATTAATAACACCCACGATCTTCCATTAACGGTTCATTGTAAGATGAGTAGTGCATTCTGTGTCACCTCGCCAGGGGTGATCATTCCATACGGAGGGTACACTACTCATATACGGAGGGTAGTCTACTCATTAGTTACTAGATATGAACTTCCTATGGATAGGATCAATCAGACATGTTAGAGGGTGACCACTACACAGAGGCGCTACTTGAGACGGTTGTGATTGAATCCTAGTTAATGGTACACACTAGCTAAGCTATGGATAAGGGATCCCACACGGGACATTATTCAGAAACTTAGAGATCAAAAGGGATCGGGAGTCATAACTTGTTTTGCAAGAGTTACATAGCAGACAAGTCGTGATTAATCGAAAAATCAAAAATTGACCACCACACGGAGGCTTTATTCTTTTGTTTCGATATTCTGGCGACTTTGTTTTTTAAAATAAGAGTTTTAAGGATTCTTTTATTTCAAACTGTCAAAATCTGATATTCATATTTATTTTGTCTTTTGATTTTTACCGTAAATCATAATGTCTAGATCTACATTTAGTCCACTTGCCACCATACTTACTCAAAACAAGTTAACTGGAAATAACTACACTGAATGGAAACAAAACCTTGACATTGTATTAACTACGGAGGAGCACATATATCTCCTCACCACCCCATGCCCTAAAGAACCCACGGTAAATGCTTCGGCAGCTGCCAGACACAAGTTCGGTAAATGGAAGAAGTCGAATGGAATGGCTCATTGCTACATTCTGGCCTCAATGGCTGGTGTGTTATAACACTAAGATGTTGGAAGGGACTCCAGTCAAAAAACATGTTTTAAAAATGATTGGTTATTTGAATGAGATGGAGACCCTAGGTGCCAACATCGATGCACAGACCCAAGTTGATATGATCCTTAACACGCTGTCACCGTCATTCGATCAATTTAAATTAAACTATAATATGAATAAAATGGATTTTTCAATGAGCGAATTAATGAGTTCTTTATTGGCTGTAGAAGGGGTGATCAAACCTGGGGTCAACGTTCTAAACGTTGAGAAAAGTGCTTCCTCTTCTCGATCTATGCCGAAAGGAAAGAAAGGGAAGAAAAAAGCTGGCACTGGTGGTTCAAGTGTTGGACCAGTTCCTAAGATTGCAAAATCTAAGGGAAAAGGTAAGGGCAAAGGGAAGGTGGGTGGCCAAGGCAAAGGAAAGTGTTTCCAATGCGGTGAGAAGGGCCACTGTAAGAGGAACTGTCCAGAATTCTTAGCTACAAGAATTCAAGGTATGATTGAGTCACATGTGATTGAAGTAAGTTTTATTACGGATACTTCAAACACTTGGTGCATTGATTCTGGTGCAACTAACCATATATGTAATTCGTTGTAGGGGTTCAGATCAACTCGAAAATGCAGTGATGGGGAAATCATGCTGACTCTGGGTTCTAGCGTAACCATTTCTGCGGTTGCTATAGGAGTAGTAGTTTTAGAGTTTTTGGACAATAAGACAATAATTTTATCAAATGTTCTTTACGTCCCTTTGATGAGACGTAATTTAATTTCAATTTCAAATTTATCGAATAATGGTTATTCTTTTCATTTTGGAACAGAAGTTGTTATTAAAAGAAATAGCTCTTTTATATGTTCTGGTGTTAAAACTAATGGCTTGTATGTGATTACTCCCAATATCTCTAAAGACTCTTGTATGGAACTTAATAACTCAATGGTAATTATAACATCTAAAAGAAAGGAACCTTCCACTAATCTAACAAGGCTTTGGTACACAAGGCTCGACCATATCAATCTAGATAGGATTGGCAGACTAGTCAAAGAAGGCGATTTGGTTCTCGAACCAATGGAAGTCTGCAAGTCTTGTTTAGAGGGTAAGATGACCAAAAGGCCCTTTCCTACAAGGAGCAACAGAACCAATGCATTGTTGGAATTAGTTCATACTAATGTCTATGGACCAATAAATATTAGAGTAAGGGGTGGTTATGAGTATTTCAATACATTTACTGATGACCACTCTAGGTATGGATATGTGTACCTATTGCAGCACAAGTCTGAAGCTTTTGAAAAGTTCAAAGAGTTTAGGGCTGAAGTGGAGAAGCAATTAGGAACACATATCAAGGCCATTCGATCTGATCAAGGTGGCAAGTACCTCTCTAATGAGTTTATTGATCACCTCGTACAGAATGGGATTCTGTCACAGTTGACTGCACCTGGTATGCCTCAGCAGAACGGTATAGCTGAGAGAAGGAACCAAACTCTTTTAGACATGACTAGGTCGATGATGAGTTATTCGGAGTTGCCTTTATTCCTTTGGGGTTATACTTTGGAAACCGCTGCATACATACTAAATCTAGTACCAAGCAAATATGTTCCCAGGACACCACAGGAGATGTGGATTGGGCATAAGCCTTCTTTGCAATATCTCTAGATATGGGGGTGTCCATCACATGTGCTGAAAGGAAGATGAGCAAGTTGGATTCTAGATCGGAAATATATTATTTCATAGGGTATCCAAAGGGTACTTATGGATGGTATTTTTATGATCCGAGAGAACAGAAAGTGTTTGTTAGTACAAATGTTATTTTCTTGGAGGATGATTATATCATGAACCATAAACCTAAGGGAAGGATAGATCTGAGAAAGATAGAAGGAGAGCCCTCAGTCCAACCCGCAGTCAATAACGATATAAATCAAGAAAATACCACTTTTCCCCCCATTTTCGCACCGGTACCTCGTCGTAGTTGGAGGATTATCAGTCAGCCTGATAGATACATGTTCTTAGGAAAGTTTTTGAAGCTGTTTCCATAGAATCTGAATCTGATCCTACCACGTATGAAGAGGTAATAGCTGATGTAGACTCAGCTCATTGGGTTAAAGCTATGAAGGCTGAATTAGAATCCATGGATTCTAATTAGTTCTGGAATCTTGTAGAACTTCCAACCAATATTAAATTTATTGGTTGTAAGTGGGTCTATAAGAGAAAAAGAGGATCTGATGGAAAGGTTAAGACCTATAAGGCTAGGCTTGTAGTGAAAGGTTATACTCAGAGGGAGGGCATTGACTATGAGGAAACCTTCTCACCGATAGCTATGCTCAAGTCCATCAGGATACTCTTATCCATTACTGCATATCTATATTATGACATCTGGCAGATGGACGTCAAGACTGCATTCTTGAATGGCCATTTTGAGGAGGACATCTATATGCAGCAACCAGAAGGGTTCATAGCTGGTCGGAAAGGGAACTTGGTATGCAAGTTGTAAAAGTTCATTTATGGGCTTAAGCAGGCATCTAGAAGTTGGAACATTCGTTTTGACTAAGCGCTCAAATCGTTTGGTTTCGTACAGAATTTGGATGAACCTTGTGTATACAAGAAGTGTAAAGGAAAAGTGGTGGCTTTTCTTGTGCTTTATATTGATGAAATTCTACTCATTGGGAATGATGTAGCAGCATTGTTAATGGTCAAGGTTTGGCTAGCTAGTACTTTCGATATGAAGGATCTAGGAGAGGCGAGCTATATTCTTGGGATAAAACTCTTTCGGGATCGTAAGCGAAAGATAATGGAATTATCTCAAGCTGGTTATATCGATAAGGTGCTAACTAGGTTTTCAATGGATAATTTGAAGAAAGGTTTGTTACCTTTCAGGCATGGTTTAGCATTCTCTAAGGACCAGTGTCCTAAGACACAGGAGGAGAGGAATCGTATAGCAGGAATTCCATATGCTTCGGCAGTTGGAAGTCTCGTGTATGCGATGTTATGCACTAGACCAGATATCTGTTTTACCGTTGGCATGGTTAGTAGGTATCAATCGAATCCGGGTCCAGAGCATTGGATAGCTGTTAAGCACATTCTTAAGTACTTGAGAAGAACTAAAGATTACATGCTTATGTACGGCGGTAGTGAGTTAATTCCAGTAGGATACACTGACTTGGACTTTATGTCAGATAAAGATTAGAGGAAGTCAACATCCAGACATCTTTTTACATTGGGAGGTGGTGCTGTTAGTTGGAGGAGCATTAAGCAGAAATACATTGCAGACTCAACTATAGAAGCTGAGTATGTGGTTGCTTGTGAACCCGTAAAGGAAGCTGTTTGGCTCAAGAAGTTTCTTATGGAGCTCGAGGTGGTACCAGCGTCGCTGTCACCTATTACACTTTATTGTGATAATAGCGAGGTAGTGGCTCAGTCCAAGGAGCCAAGGAACCACGGAAAGGGAAAGCATGTAGAACAGAAATATCATATAATCCGAGATATTGTTCAACGTGGAGATGTAACTGTCACTAAGATTGCCACCGCTGACAATCTTGCTGATCCGTTTACAAAGGCCTTACCACAGAAGGTCTTTGATCGTCATCTAGATAGTCTAGGTCTCAGATGTAATCCTGTATGGTTGTGAGTGCAAGTGGGAGTTTGTTGGATTTGTGCCCTCAAACCATTACTTTATATATGAGACATTGACATTTTAATATATGGATATCAACTTTACATTTAGTTATGTATGTTTCATTCATGAGATGATTGTTATCCTTAAGTATCATAGTAAGTAATTTATGTATGTATGAGATACATACAAGTGAGATACGAATTACTATTCTTTGTTACATAGAACTTATCACAGTGGATGATGAGACTGGATATCTCATCAGGTTTATACTATAGCATGATTAAATATCATTGGATGGAGTGATTAATCTCAATCACTAGAGTGTAACTCTTAGTTAATATGCTAGTGCTTATAGTGCATTGACGGACCTGAGCTTTCCTATTGACACTCAAGACTGTCAATCAGTCGATAGGAACTCATAACTTGTATAAGGTCCATGTTCTTAATCTTGAGACAATTATGAACACAGACTATGGATATGGCAGATTTGATTTACCAATCAGTGAGGTCTATAGAAGATCAACACCTGGGTATCTTGGGTATGTCATGTTCATAGGATTGTGAACATATATTGTCAAGATAGAATCTACCCTCTGATCAGAGTAAGCATTCCCTTAAGAATGTCATCGAGTTAATTACTGAGAACTGCAGTCTTGTTGATAAGTAGTTATTAAAATGTTTGTTAATCATGAGTGGTGAATGGGACTCAAGGAATATAAGAAGTAATCATGATTCAGGTTGACAGTAACCAGTTATCCGACTACCTGAATATGATTACGAATGTTGACGATAGAGGGACATTAGTACACCAAACAAGTCTAGTTATCGCTTCGGATATGTTCTTTTGCATTGGAGTTCAGTTATCGTTTTATAGTGGAGTAAACGTTAACTGATCAGTCAATTAATTTGCTGATCAAAGAGTTTGGTCATGGGAATTAATCAACTGGTCTGAGCCAACAATAAAGAGCCTAAGAGGTCCCACTCTTAGCTCCGCTAGGATACTTGGAAAAACACTTGAGGAAGCTATCAAGACAGGTTCGATCGAATGAAGCTAGTTCCATTGATTGAAGTCATGGTAGGTTCGATTGATCGAGAGTGGTTCGATCGATCGAATGTTCGATCGATCGAAGTCCTTCGATCGATTGAAGGTTAGGTCGGTTCTGGGAATCTATAAATAGGGCAGCACCGTTCTGGAGTAGGGGTTCATCATTTTTATTAACCAGATGCTGCAGAAACTGTTTTAGAGCACCAAACCTTCTCCTTCCTCTCTATTAGAGATCCCACCATCTCTAGTCTCTTAGGGAAGCATCCGCAGGAGATATAAGGGTGAAGACAGCCTAGTGGAGGCTGCTGCATCACCAAGGAAGAAGAAAATCAGAATTGGGTCCAAGACACTAAAGTATAACTCTTGTCCCCTCTTGTACGCATCTAATGATTTAACAAGTAGTAGACCCTGGGCTACCAATAAGTTTTTGAAACTTAATCTTTCCGCTGTGTGTTTAAAACTTCAGTTTTTAACCTATTTTTCCTTCACCTGCAACAGATAACTTAAAAACAACATTTCTAGAGAAAAGGATACTAATAAACATAAGTTCCCAAATTAAAACTTACTAAACTGTTACATCAATTAAGTCTTAGGCACAAGTTGCCTTATTCAAAATCTAATAAAGTCTATTACAACTCCAAAATAAAAGTCACAAGAAATATAAAACAGCCCTCCTGGAAAGTCTCTCGCTTCTAACTACCATAGTCAAAATACTCTAGCTGCTCCTAACCTAGAAACTCTGGACATAGAGTCGAGGACGCATCAACGTCGCAAGCTTATGCAAGCTGGTGAGCAAAATGAATATATGCTTGCAATGTATGTATAAGCATATAACAACGTTACAGTTTAAATCGTTAAAATAATAATAAATTCAAGATTCCAACTCCAACATATCACACGGGAAGATAAGAAGTAGTAAATATGTGACCATGCATGAACAATGTATCATCTCATCTTTCTGACTCTTTTCTCTCGACAAACTCGATTCAAAACATACCATTACCTCAGATACCAGGAATAATGTCTGATCAGCATCCAGGTTGCACACACTACGCAGTCGCCTCAGATACCAGGAATAATATCCGATCGATATCTGGGTCGCACAACACATCGTTGCCTCAGATACCAGGAATAATACCTGATCGATATCTGGGTCGCACAACACATCGTCGCCTTAGATACCAGGAATAATATCCGATACTATACCATCACTTCGGATACTAGGAATAATATCCGATCGATATCCAAAATGAGCACCTCAAATACCAGGAATAATATCCGATCGATATTTGAGTCGTACACAACACTGTCGCCTTCGATACCAGGAATAATATTCGATCAGTATCCAAGTCGCGCACCATACCATCATTTTAGATACCAGTATCCGATCGATATCTGAAATGCATGCCTTAGATACCAGGAATAATATCCGAGAAATATCTAAGTCGTACACAACACTGTCACCTTGGATACCAAAAATAATATCCGATCAGTATCCAAGTCGCACACCATACCATCGCTTCGGATACCAAGAATAATATCCAATCGATATCCGAAACGCGCGCCTTAGATACTAGGAATAATATCCGATCGATATCTAAGTCGTACACAACACTGTCACCTCAAATACCAGTAATAATATCCGATCGATATTGGAGTTGCACACCAGACCGCCACTCTTTGCTCTTTTCACGCTTTCTCACACACCATGCATGTCGACTCCACCTCGACAATATCATGCGTGTCAGTGTTCATAAAATTGTAACACCAAACAAATGGACGAGAAATCAAGACTTTTTATTCTTCTTTATAACAAGGTACAATGTACTTAGAATCCTTGAGTTAGCACCCACGATCTAAATTATACAGTCATATATAAAACAAGAGGTAAATTCATCAAAACTACATTAATACGCTTTTACAGCTACTAGTACACAAGCAGGTTCACTTTGAAGAAATACCCTTAAAAATGAGTTATAATTTTTATGGATTAATTACATATCAAATGAAAGGTCTTTGAGTCTAGTTTCCAACGCTTTGAACGGTGCGCCCTTTCGAGTTTTCTAGAAGAAGTTATGACTGTTTTAGTAAAAGTCGTCAGTGCTGAAACATGCCAATCGATTGGTATACATGCCAATTGATTGGTAATCATTCCAATTGATTGATAATCATACCAATCGATTGGTATCAGTAGTTTCTCCCCTGTTACGAATTTAAAGCCTATTTTGACCCATTTTTGAATTCTACTTCATCCAAGACATGTAATATATGGATTTCTTCATTTTTTCGCAAGGATTACAAATATGTGATCGGTTTTTTTTTTTTAACTAATTTCAATTATAGCTCTCGGATTTCAAGTAAAACTGAGAGGTGACAAACCTTTAAATCAATGATTAGTCGTGATACGGATGAATTACTTCGTAGGATTCAAACCACAGCTTATTGGGACTAAGATCTTTCATTCCCAACTTACAGAAATGATTTTGGTTAACTTTTGTAAAACTCCAATTTCAAAGCTTTAATGGTGTATCCATATGCATAAATATATACACAACTATATATACTGAAATATACATATATACACGTTGGGAGTGAGCTTATAATACTCACAGAGGTGCTTATACTGAGAATTTGAGACCGAGAATTTTTCGTCGTGAATTCAGTCGTTCAATTCCTACTCCTTCGTCTTGAACTATATATATCTATGTATGTATTTTATAAACTGTGTATGTATATATCATATATAAAACTGGTGTGTGTGTTTATTTCTTGAGAGGACAAGAGAGAGTTGAGAGTCTCAGAGAATGAGAGATGAGAGACTATGAGAGTTTGAGAGATACAGTGAGTTATATAAAGAGAAAAATATTTGGTGCCCAAGTAATTCACAAGAATCACACGGTGTGGTTAAGCTCATGTGCTCCCACACCCAAGACGCGGTACAAATGCAGCTTAAACCAAAAACTAGTATTATCCGGTTGCAATAAAAATACAGAAAGTTATGTTAACGTAGGAAATAAATTCCTAGTTGTACAAAAAGTATAAATATAGTTTTCAATCCATAAAAAGTATTTATGGAAATTACGATTTGACCCCAAATAAAATATTTATACAAAGAAGTAAAAAAAAGTATTCATGGAAATAAAATATAATATTTATTTATTAATGAAAAAGAAATTATAGGGTGTTACACTCTACCCACCTTAGCAGAGATTTTGCCTCGAAATCTGAGCTAACTAATCCTGAAACAACTCGGGGTATCTATTCCTCCTGTCAAACTCTAACTCCCACAATGCTTCTCCCTCATCATGGTGCCTCCACTGAATCTTAACCAAAGGAATGTCTCTTCTCCTCAGCCTTTTGATACTCTGGTCAAGAATCCTCACTGGTCTATCCTTTTAGACAACATTCTGACTCATCTCAATATCATCAAAATTTACTACATGTGAGGGATCCCGTATATATTTCCTTAACATACTGACATGGAATACATTGTGAATGCCAGACATCTTTGGTGGCAACACGAGCCGATAAGCCATTTTCCCAACACGTTCTAGTACCTCGAATGGTTCGATGAAACGAGGTGCCAACTTTCCTATTTTTTGACCGAAACATACTATTCCCCGCACAGGTGAAACCTTAAGGAGTAAGTGATCTCCGATACTGAACTCCAGATCCTTTCGACATCGATTCATATAACTCTTATGCCTACTCTGTGCAGCTTTCATTCTTTCCTTGACCAGTGAAATCTTTTCATTGGTTTCTCTCACCAAATTTGGTCCCAGAAGTTCTGTGTCTCCCACTTTAGCCCAACACAATAGAGAATGACATGGCCGTCCGTACAAGGCTTCAAATGGTGCCATCCCAATACTGGAGTGGTAACTATTGTTATACGCAAATTCGACCAATGACAAGTGCGTTTCCTAAGACTCTTCAAAATTGATTACACATGCCCTGAGCATATCTTCCATAATCTGATTAACACGTTCGGTTTGCCCATAGGTTTGAGAATGGAAAGCAGTACTCATCTTGAGTGAAGTTCCCATAGCCTTCTGTAGACTTTCCCAAAACCCCAAAGTAAAGCGTGCATCATAGTCCAATACAATAGACACAGGTGCACCGTGCAGTCGTACCACTTGTTGTAGGTACATTCGACTCATCCTTTCTACTAGGTAAGTCATACTATACGCGACAAAATGTGTGGAATTCGTCAGACGATCCACAACTACCCAAATTGTGTCATGGTTATGTTGTGACCGAGGTAGTCCAACTACGAAATCTATAGTTATGTGTTCCCACTTCCATCCTGGAACAGGTAAGGGTTGCAACAATCCCGAGGGTCTCTGATGTTCGGCCTTCACTTGTTGACAAGTCAAACATTTAGACACGAACTCGGCTACTTCTCTTTTCATTCCTTCCCACCAAAAGTTTCTCTTCAGATCCTTATACATCTTTGTTCCTCCTGGGTGTACTGTCAGCCTCGACTTATGTGCTTCTTTGAGAATATCTTTTATCAAATCTCTTGAATCTGGCACACATAATCTATCTCGATATTTGTATCCTCCATCGGTCCCAATCTTCCATTCTGTAGGGTCCTTTTCTGACATCTTGACGAACCATACTTGAAATTTCTCATCTCCCTTTTGGGCCTTGATAATTCGACTCACAAGTGTTGGTTATACTATAAGGCACCCAAAGTGTTTCCAATCACTACCTTCACTAATCTCCATATCAAATTCTGCGATTGTCTCTAAAGCCTTCCATTCCCTTACCATCAATGAAGCAATCATTCCTCGAGGTTTTCAACTTAGGGCATCAGTGACTACATTAGCCTTACCAGGGTGGTACTCTAATGTAAAGTCATAGTCCTTAATCAGTTCTATCCATCGGCATTACCTCATGTTCAGCTCTTTCTGAGTAAACAAATACTTGAGGCTCTTGTAGTATGAGAATAAATCAAACTTCTCCCCATAGAGATAGTGTCTCCAGATCTTGAGCGCAAACACAGCTACTGCCAGTTCCAAATTAGGAGTTGGGTAATTCAATTCATTTGGCTTCAACTACCTTGAACCATAGGTGATAACCTTTCTGTCTTGCATAAGGACACTTCCTAGCCCTTGATAAGAGGCGTCACTGAAAATAGTGAACTTCTCACCATCCTTGGGTATCGCAAGTACTGGCGCTGTTGTCAGTCTTTCTTTCAACTCCAGAAAAGCGCATTCATGCTTATCCGCCCATTAAAACTTCAAATCTTTCATAGTCAAACCAGTTAACGGGGCTGCTATCTTTGAGAATCCCTCTACAAATCTTTGATAATAACCAGCAAGTCCCAGAAAACTTATGAATTTGGTAGCATTGGTTGGCCGAGTCCAATTCGCAACTGCATCAATTTTTGATGAGTCAACTGCGATTCCTTATTGAGAGATCACATATCTGAGAAACTTAACTTCTTGAAGCTAGAATTCATACTTGCTGAATTTAGTATACAGGCGGTGATCCTTGAGAGTCTGCATCGTAATCCGTAGATGTTGTTTATGCTCTTCCTCTGACTTGGAATAGATCAAAATATCATCAATAAAGACAATAACGAACAGATCCAAGTAAGGCTTGAATACTTTGTTCATCAATTCCATAAACACAGTCGGAGCATTCGTCATCCCAAACGACATTACTAAGAGCTCATAGTGTCCATACCTTATCCTGAAAGTAGTCTTAGATATGTCCTCCTTTCGTACCCTTAACTGATGATATCCTGACCGTAGATCAATCTTGGAAAATGTCATGGCCCCTTGTAATTGATCAAACAGATCGTCTATCCGGGGTAACGGATACGTATTCTTGATAGTAACCTTATTCAGTTCCCGGTAGTCAATACAAAACCACATGGTCTTGTCCTTCTTCTTTACAAACAACACCGACGCTCCCCACGGTGAAGTACTTGGATGAACAAAACCCAACTTCTCAAGTTCTTGAACTTGTTCCTTCAGCTCCAATAGTTTGGTAGGGGCCATCCTATAGGGAACTTTGGTTATAGGTCGAGTTCCTGGCACCAATTCCACACAAAATTCTATGTCCCTCTCAGGTGGTAATCCAGAGATATCTCATAATACTTCCTCAAACTCTTTGATAATCGCCGTCACTTCTGTACTGACTACTTCAATGTTTGCTAGGCATCTGGTGAGGAACATGTCACCCGAAGGGTTGCATTGGAAATCAAAGGGTTGATTCCTATTATCTGCAAATGTAATCCTCTTCTTTCCATAATCCAGCCTCGCATGATTCTTCTTGAGCCAATCCATTCCTAGGATTATATCAAACTCCTTCATCAATAGAACAACCAATCTTGCCAAAAGGTCACGGTCTCCTAACCATAGAGGACAATCCTTACATACATGTAATAGCTTGACGGTGGTCCCTAAGGGTGAGGCAGCACTCAAAGGTTTATCTAAACGTTGCGGTACTATACCCAACTTTCGAACAATCTTAACATATATAACAGAATGTGTAGCACCCGTGTCAAATAAAATGTTAACATGAGACTTGAACAAGGTTAGAGTACCTTCCACTGTCTGTTGTTCGGGTATTCCTTCCTCATAAGTACCTTATCCATACCCTATTTCCTCATAACAAGCAGCCTCGAGAATAACAACATTCAGACAGGTCTGTCCTTGCTGGCCATAATTACCTCTTCTAGAAGCCTTACAGTCCGGACGATCAGCACGTCTAGGTACTCTACAGTCTTTAGCTCAGTGACCGGGATTGCCACAATTGAAGCAGTTATTGTTGCTATTACCTCCTATTGCCCGAGGCAGATTCTGATGTATTGCCTATGTCTGTTGAGGTTTAATCCCTCCATCCCAAGTCCTTTTCTGTCCCTGAGGGTACACAAGTTTTTATCTGGGGTAGCCTTTCTGCAGGGGTCGATTTCTAAACGGTTTCAAATTCTGACAACCATCATTCTCCAAACCCGTAGCCAATCTTACCAGAGCTTCAAATGACTGGTTCAAGTGTCCTATAGTCAGATGTTGGAGAGACAAGTTGAGACCCCGATGATACTTCTTGATTTTTTTCTTGGGTGTGTCTACCATGTGTGGAGCAAAGCGCGATAAATGCTCAAATAGAGTAGTATACGCGCGGACAGTCAGATTTCCTTGTGCTATGAACTCTTTCTCTCTCTTGTCCTTCTCTTCTTCAGGGAAATACTTCTTGAGAAATCTTTCCCTGAACACCACCCAAGGCATTCCCCTTGTAGCTTCTTCCCCAATAGTTGTCTTTTCAGCATCCCACCAATCTGTCACTGCATATGACAGCTAAAATATAGCCAGATGCTTCTTTTCCAGATTAGTGCACTCTATGGTCTCAAAGATATACTCCATCTGGCGTAGCCACTATTCTGCTTGCTAGGGTTCATCGGTCCTAGCAAAATACTCAAGTTGCAGAGTGCAAAATTCTTTAAGAAGCTTATCCCCAGTCTTATGGGCTTGCCTCTTATTCCCGTTATGATTCCCATTCTGGTTATTATTCCCCGTGTTTTGATCACTGACCCTCTCCAACCGTCTTACAAAAGCTTCAAACATCCCCGTTGGATCTACTGCCCAGGGTGTGGCTTCAATAGCAGGGGGACGAGGCCTGAGATTCCTTCAAGCTATACTTCAAGAGAAAGGTACCTATTAATCGATTAACAAAATTCAGTCAATCTCCAGATGTAAAAGAAAGTTCTCAACAATAGAAAGCAACGAAACACAGAATGAAGTCGAACTATCTTATCTTAATGTTATCTTAACGGAAGAACCTATGTGTCTTGGACAATTGGTCAAGCCATAACCTGGCTTTAATACCAAAAAGCCTATCATGCCCGGGCGTAGCATAATTCAGGAAAGCATTTAATTTCCTTTATGGACTCGTAGGTCGTGACAAGTGAGAATGACCAATTGTCCCTGCAACAGGTAACTTAAAAACAACATTTCTAGAAAAAAGGCTACTAATAAACATAAGTTCCTAAATTAAAACTTACTAAACTGTTACATCAATTAAGTCTTAGGCACAAGCCGCCTTATTCAAAATCTAATAAAGTCTATTACAACTCCAAAATAAAAGACACAAGAAGTATAAAACAGCCCTCCTAGAAAGTCTCCCACTTCTAACTAGCATAGTCAAATTACTCTGGTTGCTCCTGACCTAAAAAATCTGGACATAGAATCCAGGACGCATCAATGTTGTCAGCTTATGCAAGTTGGTGAGCAAAATAAATATATGCTAGCAATGTATATATAAGCATATGACAACGTTATAGTTTAAATCGTTAAAACAATAATAAATTCAAGGTTCCAACTCCAACATATCACACAGGAAGATAAGAAGCAGTAAATATGTGACCATGCATGAACAATGTATCATCTCATCTTTTTAACTCTTTTCTCTCGACAAACTCGATTCAAAACATACCATTACCTCAGATACTAGGAATAATATTCGATCAGCATCCGGGTTGCACACACTACGCAGTCGCCTCAGATATAAGGAATAATTTCAGATCGATATCTGGGTCGCACAACACATCGTCGCCTTAGATACCAGGAATAATATCCAATCAGTATCCAAGTTGCGCACCATACCATTGCTTCGGATACCAGAAATATTATCCAATCGATATCCGAAATGAGCACCTCAAATACCAGGAATAATATCCGATCGATATTTGAGTCGTACACAACACTATCGCCTTGGATACCAGGAATAATATCCGATTAGTATCCAAGTCGCGCACCATAACATCATTTCGGATACCAGAAATAATATCCGATCGATATCCGAAACGCGCACCTTAGATACCAGGAATAATATCCGATCGATATCTAAGTCGTACACAACACTATCGCCTTGGATACCAGGAACAATATCCGATCAGTATGCAAGTCGCACACCATACCATCACTTTGGGTACTAGGAATAATATCCGATCGACATTCGAAACTTGCGCCTTAGATACCAGGAATTGTAGACACCCCAATTTTGACCAAACGTCAAATCCAGGGATTGGTTACCTCTCAAAGACCGATGATGACGATGTCCGTGACGTTCGAAGATTTTCCAAGAAATTCAAGATGTTCTTTAAGATAAAAATTAAAAATAAAGGGAGAGGATTCGGGCATTCGGGGGGAAACCCGAACGACAAAGAACGTGTGAGAAACCTAGTCTGGGAATCCGTTTTCTTTTTTTTTTTTGAAAAAAAAAGAGAGAGAATTAATAAACAAAAAGAGAGAGAGAGAGTGTGAGAGAGAGAGAGAGAGAGAGAGAGAGAGAGAGAGAGAGAGAGAGAGTTTCCTTGGAAGAAAATGGGAGGATAAAATAAATGAAAAGATTTTTGAAAAAGAGAAAATACAAAAGAAAATAGTATATTCAAATATATACCATGCACATGGTTGATACCATGCACGTGGGGGATCTTAATGCAAATATATATATACATAGAATAAAAATTCTTTGGTTTACACCAACATATTATTTGAAAATTAAAAAGAAGAACAAAAATCAGTTAGCCCCGGCACGCGGAAAACGCGGCAGCACTCAGTGAGTGCCGCGCCGGCACTCTCTGTTTGCCGCTCGGCACTCAGAGAGTGCCGCCCGACACTAAGTGAGTGCCGCCGGGACCCGTCGAGTGCCGCTGGCTGTAACAGACTGCATTTTCTCACATGTTCTAGAAGAAAACCTTGCACATGGGTCTCCACCCGAATTTACCCATCTATCCCTGAAATAATGGCCTATATAAACAAAACCTTCTCTTCCATTTTGAGGACTTGAACTTGGAAATCAATATACACACATACACAAGAATCCTATAGATTTTTAGAGAGAGAGAAGAAGAATTTCTTGAAGAACTTGAAGAAATTTGAAGAGAATTTGGAAATCTTGGAAGATCTTCACAAGAAGTTGAAGAAATACTTGAGGTCATAGAGGTAACTTCTTAATCCTTGATAGAATTAGGACAATTCAATCACAAGTTCATAGTTCTAGGAACTTTTTCACATTTTCAAAACCTCTCTTCTTATCCCATTTCATCACACACCACCAAGAACTTGTGATTGAATCTTATGACATTTCATCAATTTGGATATAATTAATGCTTTGGGTTTAAGACAAATTCAACTTTGAAGAGTTTGTATTCTTAGTTTTCTAAGTAATCCTTGATTTTCCTTATTTCTATTTCATTAAAAAGGTGCATGAGGTCTTCCATATCTCATTGAACCTCTTTGAGTTTGATTCCTTAATTTCCTATGATCTTATGATCCATATGGAGATTAGAATGAATCATAGTCCTAATCTACATATAATTAGTGAGATTCAAGTCTTAATCCATGACTTGAACCTCCTCACTAAGAATCTTATGGAATCCTTACTATATTCCAATGAGGTTTGAGTAGATTTTAACTTCATTTAGACTCCAATGACCATCAAATGGTAGGAGAAAATGTGTTAGTTCAAGTCTACTCCCATGGCTTAGACTAATCTTTCTCTTAGATTTTGAGAAGTCTTTCATACTTCATCTAAAACCTACATGTGAGTATGTCTCTAACTCCAATGACCATCAAATGGTAAGAGTGATAAGTTGAATTCAAGTTTGGGTCCATAGGTTTGAGTTCTTTATTTGAGGATTTTGTGAAGTTCATTTCAATACTTCATCAAGATCCATAAGTGTAAGGTGTCTTAAAACTCCAATGACCATTAAGTGATAGGAGTAGTGATTTGAATCCAAACTTTTATCCATGGATTTAAGTTCATTGTTCTTTGGATCTTGTGAAATCCATGCTATATTCCATTAAAATCTATGAGCATATATGCCTCTTAGTCCTCAATGACCATCAAATGGTAGAAGAAGTAGCTTAGTTTGAGCCCCAACTTCATGTTTTTAATAGTTGAGGCCAATCAACAAAGTTGAACTAGTAAAACGAAAACAGTGGGTTCACAAACTGTTTTTGATCAAAGATTTTTAGTTCAAAATCTAACCGTTGAAATCAAGTGAAACCAACGGGAAAGTGTCAATAACACATTGTTTTACCACTGTGATTTTTTGTTTTAGCAAGATCTTGTGATTAGAGAGGTTTGATCATGGTTTTTGTGAGCTAATCACAATCTGTCCAGAGTTCTAGAATACTTTCAGAATAATAAGTCCGTTTTGAAATTAATAAATCAGAACCTTAATAAAGTTTTTGGGGTATCAAATAATTTTTTATAAGTACCTTAATGTGTTAGGAAGGTACCCTAAAAAGATCTAAGTGTTTCTCATTTGTTTACTATTTTTAGAAAATCATACAAGATCTCTGGACAGAGAGTTGCAAAATCCTGAGTGAGGTCTAGTATTTTCCATATTCCCGGAGATCTAACCTTTGAAACTTTGATTTTCTTTTTGGATTAGAAACTAGACTCACAGAGGCATAACATATCCAAAAATCATTAAGATCCAACCGTTGAAAGTAGTTTATTCCTATTTTTGAACGTCTGGTCTGCTCTCTGTAATTCATAAAAACTGCTACTGTTTTGTCTAATCTTATTTATTTCAACTCAAATGGTCTCTTAATGTCTTAGGACTCAAACCATGTTTTGAATAATGATAATTTAGATTAAATCAAGAGGCTTAGGGATCCAAATTAGTGAATAAATTAATATCTCATTCTTGTTCATATTCATGCATTCATTCATACATGTTAATATTCATAAGTGGGACTTATCTCTTGCCTAAGTTGTATTTAATTGAACATGACTTATTATTAATTATTCTTTGATATTATATCTTGTCTAAGGAATGTGTACTAACCTTGGTTTTTGTAGCACATTTGAGGTACAATTTCTCAACTCTTCTCTAGTTTAATTCCATTCTTTAATTTAAATTGATTTTCAACTCCATGTGCGACACCTTAGCCTAGGTTTTGCCGTATGTGTATATATGTGTTAGAGACCTTTCTTAGGTTTATTTTGTTCTCGCATGCATTGCACGTTTAATATTCGCGGCCGGATCCCGGGTATGTTTTCGAGTTCTCTATTGCATATCATGTTGCTTGCTACTTGAATTACGTGGCTTATGAATGATATTTTGCCGTTAGCAATTTTACACCATTTCCAACATGCTTGTGTTATGTATACCTATATATGTATTAATTGAGGGCGTGCTTAGATTATTAATTCGATTAAATGGATGTTGAGTAGAGGCCTATCGCGAGATAGGATGAAAGGGGGTGTTTTAGTCCGCCGGGCTCCTTCCCCTTTCATTCCATAATTCCCGGACCCGGTTTATCTTTGGTTTCGCAAAAAGATCAGTTTGCTTTTAAAATGGTTTCTTAATTTTCCTTTTAAAAATTAAGTGGCGACTCATTTGTTTTTAGAAATTGATTTTGAAAAGCTGTGGGTAAAGAATAACCTGCGATATCCACAGGAATACTATCCGATCGATATCTAAGTGGTATCTAAGGCTTACACAACACTATCGCCTCCAATACCAGGAATAATATCTGATCGATATTGGAGTTGCACACCAGACCGCCACTCTTTACTCTTTTCATGCTTTCTCACACACTATGCATGTTTTTTTTTTTTTTTTTTTTTTTTCGGAAAGTACACACTATGCATGTTGACTCCACCTCGACCCTATCATGCGTGTCAATGTCCATGAAATTATAACACCAAACAAACGTACGAGAAATCAAGTCTTTTTATTCTTCTTTATTAACAAGGTACAATGTACTTAGAATCATTAAGTTAGCACCCACGATCTAAATTATCCAGTCATATATGAAATAAGAGGTAAATTCATCGAAACTACATTAATACGCTTTTACAGCTACTAGTACACAAGCAGGTTCACTTTGAAGCAATGCCCTTGAAAATGAGTTATAATTTTTATGGATGAATTACATATCAAATGAAAGGTCTTTGAGTCTAGTTTCCAATGCTTCAAATGTTGCGCATTTTCGAGTTTTCTAGAGGAAGTTATGACCGTTTTAGTAAAGGTCGTTAGTGCTGAAACATGCCAATCGATTGGTATACATGCCAATCGATTGGTAATCATTCCAATCGCTTGGTATCAACAGTTTCTCCCCTGTTACGAATTTAAAGCCTATTTTTGACCCATTTCTGAATTCTGCTTCAACCAAGACATGTAATATATGGATTTCTTCATTTTTCTACAAGGATTACAAATACGTGATCGGTTTTAACTAATTTCAATCGTAGCTCTCGAATTTCACGTAAAATCGAGAGGTGACAAAACTTTAAATCAACGATACGTTACGATACAGATGAATTACTTTGTAGGATTCGAACCACAACCTATTGGGACTAAGATCTTTCATTCCCAACTTAGAGAAATGATTTTGGTTAACTCCAATTCCAAAGCTTCAATGGTGTATCCATATACACACATATATACACAACTATATATACTAAAATATACATACATACACGTTGGGAGTGAGTTTATAATACTCACAGAGGTGATTATACTGAGAATTTGAGACCATGAATTTTCCGTCGTGAATTCCGTCGTTCAATTCCTACTCCTCCGTCTTGAACTATATATATCTATGTATGTATTTATATAACCTGTGTATGTATATATCATATATAAAGGTTGTGTGTGTGTTTATTTCTTCAGAGGACAAGAGAGAGTTGAGAGTCTCAGAGAATGAGAGATGAGAGACTGTGAGAGTTTGAGAGATACAGTGAGTTATATAAAGAGAAAAATATTTGGTGCCCAAGTAATTCACAAGAATCACACGGTGTGGTTGAGCTCACGTGCTTCCGCACCCAAGATGCAGTACAAACACAGCTTAAACCAAAAACTAGTATAATCCGGTTACAATAAAAATACAGAAAGTTATGTTAACGTAGGAAATAAATTCTTAGTTGTACAAAAACTATAAATATAGTTTTCAATACATAAAAAGTATTTATGGAAATTACGATTTGACCCCAAATAAAATATTTATAAAAAGAAGTATTCATGAAAATGAAATATAATATTTATTTATTAATGAAAATGAAATTACAGGGTGTTACAACAGACGTGTAAGCTAGAAATCACCATCATTGTACTATAGAATTGCAAACTTTATAAATATAACTTTGTTTAATAGCATCCATTTTGCAAATCATAATCCCCAAATTGGCACTTAAGACCTTATTACATAGAAAACTAAAATTAAAAACAAAACTGCCAATTCTCTGTCCAACATTACACTTCAATTGAGAAAAGATGAATCAAAAGGTAGAGTCACGACACAACTGAAGTGAGTCACTAAGCTTCAAGCATGAAAATTTCTTCTTCCACAAATGCTTCATACTCTTTCAAATCCTCAAAGGTGGAGTTCAAGCTTGATAATTCGCAATTCCAGAAAGATCTAAAAGCGTCTAGAATATCATCAAAAGTGTCTGAAACCGCCAAAGAGTTAAAAGTGCGAGCAAGAAGTGATCCGGATGGAGACATTGATAGAGGAGAATAATTTCTCAGATGTTTGCTCTCTTGCGGAGGAGTACCAGGAGACCCTATGTAAGGTCCAGGTCCATGAAACAGTTGGTGCAGAAGGAACAAATGCGGCCCATTGTGGAACATAGTGATAATCATGGACAAGGAAAACAGAAGAAAAACAAAAGAAAGAAGGTAAATAAAACAAATGAAAGAACTAACAGAAAGGAATAAACAAAGAACGACGGAAAGAATATGAAACGTGACAAAGAGTTAACCTCAATATTGGTGTGATAAAACCATGTGCACTAGCAGGTAGAGGGCATTGAAGCCGGAACAACAAATAGCTCGAGTACTTATAAATATACGGAATCGACTCAATGACGATGAAGTCATCCACATATGTGAAGAAAGCGTTATGGCATTCGGGCACCACATCTTGTAGATCTTCAACCCATGGTTCCCACATTGAGTCATTCTCCTATTGTTCCAAGAGTGCATCATCCACTTCCCTAACGAAATATCCTTCTGGTTCTCCTTCTTCTTCTGGAAGATCCATATTCGTAAAAGGGTTAATGTTGAGGAGGGCAGGATTGTAAGAGATGTACCCTTGGGTCAGGTCAACTGCGTCATCTGCCCTAGGTCCTTGATAAGGAGAAAGGCAGAAAGTATTCTCCTCGGTAGTCCAAAGAGGGTTTTGATACTCCGAATTAGCCCATGACCCAATTGAGTGAACATCATCATCTCTCATTCTTATAGCCTGCAGGGGAGAGAATTTATGGAATAGCATGTTAAAGCAACGTCACATTCAAAAAGATAAAAATGAATAAAATAAACTAACAGGAAATAGAATAAATACAACAACAGTGTGAGAACACTCTTTAGTGTTTTAAGTAGAGGAATAGCTGGGCTCATCCAACTGGATGTGCTCAACTTCTAGTTGGAAGTTCTCCAAGAACGGTTTTAATCTTTGGCCATTGACCTTGAAACATTCATCGTTCTTAGGATTTATGAGCTCAACGGCCCCGTGTGGGAAGACAGATTTAACAAGGAATGATCCTGTCCACCGGGACCGGAGCTTCCCAGGAAATAGGTGAAGGCGAGAGTTGTATAATTAGACTTTTTGTCCTGGCTCGAATGATTTACGAAAGATTGTTCTATCGTGGTGAGCCTTCAACCTTTCCTTATGTGATTTGGCGTTATTGTACGCATTGCGACGTATTTCTTCCAATTCAGCTAACTGGAGTTTTCGAAGATGACCTCCCTCTTTAATATCAAAGTTCAATGAGTGTGTCGCCCAATACGCTTTGTGCTCAATTTTGACAGGGCAGTGACATGCCTTTCCGTACACTAGCCTATACGGGGGCATTCCCAGATTTGTTTTATACGCGGTACGGTATGCCCATAGAGCATCAGTCAGCTTATATGCCCAATCTTTTCTGTTTGAACTAACCATTTTTTCGAGAATATATTTTATTTCTCAGTTAGTCAATTCCGTCTGCCCATTAGTTTGTGGGTGGTAGGCTAAGGCGATTTTATGGTTAACCCCATACTTTTTGAGAAGTGACTCCAAGGGTCTATTGCAGAAGTGCTTTCTTTGGTCACTAATTAATGCCTTTGGGGTTCCAAAACACAAAAGAATATTTTCTTTTAAAAAAGAAATAATTGTTCGATGATCATTTCGCCTTGTGGGGATTGCCTCTACCCATTTCGAGATATACTCTACAACAAGGAGTATTTACTCGCAGTTATTTGACTTCAGGAATGGGCTCATGAAGTCTATGCCCCAACAATCAAAAATTTCAATTGTGATTATGGGAGTCAGGGGCATAGAGTTGTGTTTTGAGATTGCACCTAGCTTTTGACAGTGTTGGCACGGTTTACAAAATTCGTGGGCATCCTTGAATATGGTTGGCCAATAGAAACCGCTATGTAAGATTTTTTGTGCAGTCTTTTGTGAAGCAAAGTGGCCACCACAAGCTTCGGAGTGGCATGAAGCTAAAATCACGGTAATATTCTCATTTGGAATGCAACATCGGAAGACCTGATCATCACAATACTTGAATAAGTACGGGTCATCAAAGAAGAAGTGACGTGTGAAAGATAAAAATCATTTCTTGTCTTGATTTGACCAATGACTTGGGTTCTCTCCCGTAACTATATAGTTTACTATATCTGCATACCAGGGCAAACTGGAAACAATCATCAGTTACTCATCTGGGAATTCATCCTTAATCGGTATTGGTTCAGTATTGTTAATAAATGTTAACCGAGACAAATGGTCAGCGACAACATTCTCTACTCCCTTTTTGTCTTTGATTATGATATCGAATTCCTGGAGTAGGAGTATCTAACGGATAAGCCTCTGTTTTGCATCCTTCTTGGATAACAGGTATTTGAGGGCCGTGTGGTCTATAAAATATATAATTGGGGACCCTATCAGATAAGACCTGAATTTATTCAGAGCGAAGACTATTGCCAGTAGCTCTTTTTCGGTAGTCATATATTTCATTTGAGCTTCGTTTAGCGTTCGATTAGCATAATAGATCACATAAGGCTTATTATCCTTCCTCTGTCCTAGAACTACGCCAATGGCATAGTCACTATCATCGCACATTAGTTCGAATGGAAAACCCCAGTCGGGTGCCTGTATAATCGGTGCGGAGGTAAGGTGTTCTTTTAGTGCGTCAAAAGATGTTTGACAATTTTCCGACCATTCGAATGGCATATCTTTAGTTAATAGTTGACATAGTGGTCAGGAGATCGCACTAAAATTTTGGATAAAGCGACGATAGAATCCCGCATATCCCAGAAAAGAGCGGATGTCTTTGACTGTATGGGAGACAAGTAGATTCGAGATTATGTTGATTTTTGCTTTATCTACTTGGATAACTTTGTCAGATATAATGTGGCCTAGGACGATTCCCTTGGTCACCATGAAGTGACACTTTTCCCAGTTTAATACCAGGTGTTTGTCCTCACATCGCGCTAATACTCGTTCAAGGTTTTCCAGACACTTTTTGAAACTATGGCCAAACACAGAAAAGTCGTCCATGAAGACTTCGAGTATTTGTTCAACCATATCGCTAAAAATACTTACCATGCACCACTGAAAGGTAGCAGGTGCATTGCATAAGCCGAAAGGCATATGACGGCAAGCGAAAGTACCAAATGGGCATATGAAAGTTGTTTTCTCCTGATCTTTAGGAGTGATTTTAATTTGGTTATACCCATTATATCTGTCCAAAAGCAATAATATTTATGACCCGCCACTCGCTCTAGCATTTGATCAATAAAATGGTAAAGGAAAGTGGTCTTTTTGGGTCACGGTATTCAGTAATCAATACACATTCGCCATCCGGTGGGGACGCGTGTTAGTAATTCGCCATCTTTATTTGGGATTACTGTTATACCTGCCTTTTTGGGCACCACTAGGGTTGGACTAACCCAAGGGCTGTCAGAAATAGGATATATGATCCCAACATTAAGTAGTTTTAGACTTCCTTTTTGACTACTTCTTGCATGTTGGGATTCAGACGCCTTTGCATTTGTCGTGATGGTTTAGCGTCTTCCTCCAAGTATATTTTATAAATGGGCTTATGCCTTTTAGGTCGGCAATAGTCCATCCTAATGCTCCCTTATGTTGTTTTAGCATTTGAATTAATTCACCCTCTTGTTCAGAATTTATTGTAGATGAAATTATAATAGGGTAAGTCTTTTTAGCCCCTAGAAAGCGTATTTGAGCTCTTTTAGGAGCTCCTTTAATTCCAAATCGGGAAACTGAAAGTTGGAGGGCATAACTATTTTTGTTTTGGGAGGCAGTGGTTCGTATGGTGCTATCCACATGCATTCAGCTCTATCCTCCTCTTTCGTTTCCATCATAAGGCAAGTTAGATTTAGGTCACCGTCCAATAGGGTAGAGTTTTTAGGTTGGTAGAAAGCATCAAATTATGCCACCACTACCTCTAAAGGGTCTTTATAATCGACCAAATCGGCCTCATCTTCAATGACCGTTTCGATGTAGTTAAATTCCTCCTTATCTTCATATTCTTCAGGTCGGGGATTTGAAAAGATTTTCACGTTTAAAGTCATGTTCCCGAATACGATGGTCATTATACCACTTCTTATTTTTATTATGGCATCAATTGTGTTGAGGAATGGATGTTTGAATATCACCCGGATTTGTGCACATGGATTAGACACAGGTTTAGTATCTAAGATCACAAAATCAACCAGGAAGACAAACGAGTCTATTTGAATGAGGACGTCCTCCAGTATTCCTCTAGGGTATTTGACCAACCTATCTTCCAGTTGTAGTGCAACTCGGGTAGGTTTGAGTTCACCTAAGCCTAGTTATTTATAAACTGAATATGGTAGCAGGTTTACGCTTACTCCTAAATCTAGGAGTGCGTTGTCTATTCTTTGATTCCCAATTCGACATGAGACAGTAGGAGTACCGGAGTCTTTAAGTTTTGGAGGCAACTTATTTTGAATGATTGCACTTGCTTGACAAGAGACATAAGCGTGTTTTTTTCACACGTTACCTCCCTTGACCGTGCATAAGTCTTTAAGGTACTAAGCATAGGCCGGTACTTGTTTAATAGCAACAAGGAGTGGAAGGTTTATTTTGACTTGTTTAAACAGTTCCAAGAACTCTAGATTCTTTAGCTCATTTTTGGGTTTCTTCAGGCATTGAGGATATGGCGCAGGGAAAGGGCATTTAGGCAATTCATCATTAATAGGCTCTGTTCTAGGCCTTCTCTCTTCTTCTTCCACTTCTTTAGGATCCTCATCATTTGATTCTAATGGTTCGTTATTAGTAGATGGCTCCTCTTCCTGAGTGGAAGGTTCATTCTTATTCACCACTTCATCCTCTTCATGCATTTTAGGGGTAGAGAGAGGTATGTTGTGCCCTATAATCTTGCCGCTTCTCAGAGTAGTCATGGCTTTTGCATGTTCTTGATTATTGGGACCATTGTTCTATCCCTTAGGGTTTTGAAGTGGTTGTGCGGGGAATGTTCCACTCGACCCCTCTTGTCGTGCATCCATTCTCTCAAATGTTGTAGACATTTTACTCATCATTTGAATTAACTGTTGTGTTAAATTTTCATTAGAGAGTGGATCCTCTTCTTGCACCTTTTTGTGTGGTGGCACGTATACGTTCGACTATTGATTGTTAGAGGGTTGAGCTTGGTTATAATTGTTATTAGGCCTATTTTTGTTAAATGGCTGGGACTGCCTATCGTATTGCCCTTGATATTGGTTATTGTTGTTGTAGGGCTGTTGTTGGTATTGGTTTTGTGTCCAAGCGTCGTTTTTCCAATCAAACCCGAGGTAATTCCAACGATTGTTATTGTGTCGAAAGTTGTTATTATAGGAATTCCCCACCCCTCTATATCCTTGCATGGCGTACATTTCTATGGGGGCATGTTCTTGAAAGTATGGCACATTGGGACAGTATTGAGTCGTGTGTCCCAACATATTGTATGTGTCGCATGGTTCTTCAGGCAAAACCTATCTAGAACTCTCTCCTTTTATTCCTAACTCCTCTAATTTATTAGCTAGTTCTTCATATGTAGTCATTAGGTGATCTTCACTTTTTAGTTGATAGATACTTTTCTCCTCTACACCTGAGATTTGTGCGCGCGGAATGCCATCAGAATTTGACCATTCATGAGCGTGTTCAGCTAACCACTCGAAGTGGGTTTCAGCCTCTTCGATTTTTTTGCAGAGAAATGGACCTGAGCTCATGATCTTAACCAGTTTTTTTGTTTTACCATTTAGTCCTTCATAAAAGTAGCTAATAGTTTGCCATTTCTCATACCCGTGATGTGGGCATGAGAGAAGCAAATCCTTAAAACGCTCCCAAGTTTGAGTGAAGGTTTCATTGCTCTTTTGTTTATAGGAATTTATTTGATGTTTTAGTTCAGTGGTCATGCGATGTGGAAAGAATTTCTTTAAAAACGCAGTGTTCATCGCATGCCAGGTGAAAATTGAATTTGACTTAAGGGTGAGCAGCCATGCTTTTGCTTTATCCTTCAAGGTGAAGGGAAATAGCATTAGGCGCGTCACATCTACAGGAGAGTTTTGGTGACAATGTCTTACAAATATCCTCAAAGTCTTTGACATGTAGATATGCCTTCTCGCTCTCCATTCCATGGAAGGTTGGAAGGAGTTGAATCATTCTGTTGCGAAATTGGAATTCGCCCGCATGGGGTGGAATGAGAATACAAGAAGGTGTAGGTGTGTGTTTGGGTGTCATGAGATCGCACAAAGGACATAGCGAATCATCAATAGGTATAACCACATTATCCCCCATTCTCGTTTTGATTGTCAGCCATTGAATCTGTGGGTGTAGCTACGAATTAATAGAATCAGAGGAATCAGATAGGTAGAATGGATTTCTAAGAATTCCTTCAATGGAATTATAGGACATGAAAGGGAAAGGATCCTAAAAGATTTTAATCTAAAGAATTAAAAGAAAAGGAAAATATAAAGAGATAAAGATAGATCGAGGTAATCTAAGTGTTAGCTTGTTGCCTTCCCCGGCAACGGCGCCAAAAACTTGACACGGAAATATTTTGTGTGTACTTGTGTGCAATACCCAAGTGTAGGTAGATGTGAAAGTAGTAATCTGGTTAAGACCAGGTCGATCCCACAGGGACGGTTGAAAACTAAAAACCAGATTAACTCAAAAAGGAAAAATAAAATTCAATATGCAAGAAAGAGTGCAGAACACTAAGTTCCATAATTATCACTATTAAATGTAAAGCAACTAAATTAAACTAATGATTAACTAATTAACTAAAGCGATATTTTAAAAATAGTTTTTCTTAATAAAAGGGGAATATTGGGATCACACGAATCCACAGTGAACTAGCTATCTACCATGCAATTACATTAAAGCTCACTGGAGTACATCTTCTACAGTATCCCGTATTTCTCTATAAAAAATAAAAAAAAGAATCCATAGCCCTTTCATAACCTGGACTATATCATCACAGTTAATTTGAAACACGTGAAAGCGGTTTAAAACAATAGTTAAGACTCGCACCTACAATGGTGTTAGCATTGGAGGTGGTTTACAAAAGATATTGAAGAAAAATGCCTTAAGGCCTTAAGTTCAGAGGCTGTTTTGACAAACTGAGCATTTGGGGACAGTTTAATAACAAATCTCTAAAGTAGAAAGTCTAGGAATACTGCATAGGATATTCTCAAGAATTAGAGAGTTTGATCAATCGACGCGCTTTCGATCGATCGAATATCGTAATCTCTCAATCGATCTAAATGTCTTCGATCGCTAGACTGTATCTCGGATCCGATCGATCGAACTAACTTCGATCGATCGAACACAGGTTTCAAACTACTGCATGGCAGAGGCTGGAGATCACTGTTTCATCGTGATCTCCCAACTCTAGGACTACTCATACATGGTCTGGAGTGTCACAGATTTGTCTTTAACGTGAAAGTTAATTAAAGATGCATTTGGTTGCGATTTACATGACAACTATGAAAACTATCGGTTTAATAATATCTAACATGCAAGTCTATGTTCCTAATAGATTATACTATGAGAATAACAAAGCAGAATGTAAATAAACTAATGTAATAGAACCTGAAACGAACAAACTGTAATTACTTGATGAGAAACCAAACCAAAATAACAATAATCCTTAAGAAAACCTACAAAAACAATGTAAACTCTCTAACTCTCTCTATAAACTGATGAAAAGTAAAGTGGGCGTCCCCCAGGACGTATACATAACGAGTATTTAATTTATACTAAAACCTAGTGCTAGGTTTAATTACAACTATTCTGCTGCGTGCGTAAGTTCTGATAAAAACCACGTTCGATTGATCGAATAGTACTCGATCGATTGAACTTTTGGAATTCTCGAGCGCTTGAACAATATTCGATCGATCGAAACCTCGATCACTTGAGGGGTCTTCGATTGCTCGAACTACACTTTTGATCTTTTAATTGACTTTCTTATAATCCAGGTTTCCTTTTATTTTGTTATTGATTCCTGCACCCAGCAAAACAGTAATCTACACGAATAACGGCTTAAAACAGCACAACTTATCAAAGATTAGTCATATTGTATAAAAACTGGCATTGTAATACAAATTGGAGATATACTAGGGAGTTATAAACAAAGTTGATGTATTTTTTTCTTTTAGCGCAGTTGTATTTTACAAATACCCCCACTTGTCATGGTGGAAGATAGCCGTCGGGGCGTGCGGACACAGCTTGGTGCATAGAATTTTCACTAAGTGTCTCGAAGATCTTCCAAGCTTCGTCGGCACTTTTGTGGAGAAACGTCCCCGCACAAATAACATCGACTGTGTTGTGAACGGCGGGAATGAGTCCCTCATAGAAAACTTGTACTAACTTCCATTTTGGTATCTGATAATGAGGGCAGGAACGTAGAAGTTCCTTAAACTGTTCCCACATATCATAAAGGGTTTCGCCATCTTGCATCATGAAATTTGTTATAGATTTTCTAATTTGATTTGTACGAGTGATGGAAAAAAACTTTTGTAGGAAAGTCGTATGCAAACACTCCCATGTTCTAATAAAGTTTGGTTCCAAAGATTGGAGCCAATATTTCACTTTATCTTTAAGAGAGAAAGGAAAAAGTCGCAATTTTAGCTCATCATCTATTAAATTTTGAATTTTTAAAGTAGCACAGATACCCTAAAATTCACCTAAATGATTATAAGGATTTTCCTTAGCACGATCGTGAAAAGATGGCAGAAGTGCAATGGTCATTGACTTGATCTCAAAGTGACCTGCAGTCACCTCCGGTAGTTCTATGCACGATGGTGGCGTATAAGCAGTGGGGGTAAAATAATCTTTTAGCGGTGGTGGTGGAAGTATGTTGGGATTGCCTCCATTATTCCCATTATTTCGGTTATTCCCATTATTTCCAAAATCAGCCATTGGAATAGGTTCGATTTTAATAGTTCAAGTTTTCCTTAGACATTTAAGAGTACTTTGAATTTCAGACTCAAACAATGATGACGGTTCTGGTGTAGATTCGTTGTCTAGCATCAACCAGGCTCTAGAAGCTCGGGTTGAAGACCTAAGGACTCTAAGGGTACGTTCAAGTTCAAGATTAAGCGGATTTAACTTAGGTTTACTCGAACGAGTACCAAACATAAACTACAGGAATTGACACTAAAGTAAGGACTGACCCAACCAAATAAGAAAAATAAGCTATGCAAATAGTCAAGCACACAGTACTGCTATAATGCATGTAATTATCCTGTAATGCAATGATTCGCGTCAAAGCCCAGCGCCTCGGGTTTCCTAGCTAATGCAGTGCTCACTCCACACTTAACCTAATGCAAATAATTGTGTCTTAGTGCCCTGACTTACAGTGGTTTGATGCGAAATTTAAAAACGAAGCGAATTTATTTGATATTTTTGTTTTTTTTTATATTACAAATTTTTATTTCAGGTTCGCGTAAGCTCCGTTGACGTGCACAGCTACTCCACTCGAACTTGCTGAATTTGATGACTTATAATATGCAAAAACAAGGATAATTTTAGTGGCTCGAAAATTCAACTAGAAATAAAAGAAATAAATTTAAATCTAATATTTACTAAGTAAATTAAGATTCTAAAAATTTATGGCAAAAATTGCCAATCCTCGGCAACGGCACCAACAATTGATCTTGTCAAAATCAAGATATAAAGTATGCTTTACTTTAATAGATTTGTAGTGTGGGAGTAAAGGTCGAATCCACAAGGATTGATTATTTCTGTCCTTTAATTAAGAAAACCTAAATCTATTTAGTTATTGAAAACATAAGTTTAATTGGTTGTTGATTTAATTATTACTATGAATTTAAACTATAAATATATGCAAATAAAATATTAAGATTAAATCTAAGTAAACGATTGCAAAATTTAAGATTGTTTAAATATGAATGGATGAGATCTAGGATTACAAATCCACCACAAACTATGCATCGGCGGTCTATACTTTCTACTTTAAGTTTTATGATTGGATAGTTACGATCTATCATAGCTACAAGCCCAATAGTATCAACAAGAGGATATTACTAGTTCATTCTAAGCATAACTCATCTTCGGTTCACATGAATTATCTACCAATAACTAGGGTGTAGCATAACTCATCTTTCATAAGCATGAATTAAAAAAGATCTAAACATCACAATCACATAAGCACCATTGTTTGCAAATATTCCTATCAATCACAGAAATCTAGGAATATTGAGTTCAATAAGCATAAGGAAGAATCTAAGACAAGAATAGATCCAAAGTACTATTGATTATAATCATTAAAAATCCGATTATATATATAATCCTCAAACATACAACTACTATCCAAATACATAAAATCCTAAAATAAGAAAGCATAGAATTCCCCCTTTACATAGCAAGGGTTTCATTGAAACCCTAGAGTGGAAATTTAGTTGCACATAGTTGATGAAAACATGAAGGTTGAGATGATGGTTACCGGTAGAGACCTTCAAGCTAGATCTTCTCTTCCTCTTGCCTTCAAAGTTGCTGAATGTAACGTTGTGTAAAGATGTGTAACCTTTCCCTAGCTTTTGATTCATCTATATCTAGCTATAGAGAGATTAGGAAGGCTTTTGTAAACCTAAACCAACTGAAACTGCTGTAATTCACTTTCTGGATGTAATTAGACAACTTCATCCACGTATAAGCATTTTAGGTTTTTTGTACAGATCACGTGAGCGCGTAATTGGGAAGTCGCGCAAGCGATGGGCTGGATTATCGCGCGAGTGGGCCGCTCACGTGAGGTGGCTTTTTCTTGTTCTTTCTTTCTGCTTCTTCATCCCTTTTAGCCTGGAATCCTTGCTTTTTTCTAAATCCTAACAGAAAGTGGAAAACAAAGTAAAAATACACAAAATAGGATAAAAACTGCTAACAAATGTGAGTTAACGCGTATAATTAGGATTTGTTCTCTCCCGATCCTGCATCCATACGTATCTCTGTCGAGTGTGTCGTACCAACAACATAGATAGAAGTCCACATCCTCTCTTCCAAGTATCGATTAGCTGTCTGGAGAATGTGGCTCTAGTATATCTCTAGTATGGTTGGCTCTACAATGTCACCATGAATAACATCTCTGCCAAAAGAATCATCCACAAACAGGTGGAAATCTAGATCCATGCTAACCTGCAAAGGAAACTATCTATCGTCAGGAGGACGAACTTATCTGATCATATCTCATCTCAAGAATCAATACTAGGACCAAATGGTATGGAATCATTAGTGGACGAACGTATCACAATCTAGAGCTCTGATACCAAAACCAGTCACGCCCCGGAGCAGCAAAAATAGAGAAAAATAAATTTCCTTTTTGAGTCCATAAATGACAAGTGAAAGTCACTAATTACCCACACCACACAGTACTAGTCCACAAGATAAATAGGAATAGTAACAAAATTGACTGAATGTAAATACAGTATCACTATTATAAACATCAGAGTGGTCTTCAAGTTCAAAATAGGTCTGGAGATAACATATGCCCAAGTGCCCATTGAACTAACAAAGTTTGACATAAAATAAAACTAAATATAACTCTTTATTCTTTAGCTGGCGTAAGGTTAGTCGTCAGTGTAGTAGCCTTCTCTAGCATAACTGGCATCAACGGGGAATGTCCTGGCAATAAAGGCCATCAGCTTACTGAAAGCTGAGTGAGAACTAACTAACACAGTCTCATAGGAATAAAGTCATTACCAGTTATGCACGTTATAAAGTAGTAATATTAATGATATCTTTCCTCTTTCATTCAGACTCCTCACTAATCGATTCTTATCGTTTATCAACTTTAAAACTGATTATACAAAATCCCAACTGACTACCTCGAACTGATTATATCATCACGACATACTAGTACTCCTGTTCACCACTTTTAAGAACTCTTACTATTCACCACTTTTAAGAACTCTTATGAGGACCATACATTGTTCTTATATAACGACTAGTCTATCGACGCACCAATACTCTTGTTCACCGCTTTTAAGAACTCTTATTGTTCATCGCTTTTAAGAACGCTAGCGATTATCGTCCGTTTATAATCCATATGCATCAGTACTTCTTACTAGCACAATACATAACACTCACACCCCACGTAGATGTGTTCACGACCAACTCATGATATTAACATACTTGTACCGACGGTCACCAAAACCCCACTGACTCAATCACCAGGATTAATCAATGTTACCCACCACTATAACTCAAACCTTATCTCGTTATCACGTCGTAATGTTACCAACGTTCCAAACCTTATTGCGTTACTCAGCACATTATCTCAGTCTCATTCTCATAACCCCTTACCTCTGTAATCCATAATATCACATAATAGAACAAGAAACATGAATTAAACAGCTAAGCATTATGAAATATAAACTAAAAGGAAACTTCCTTGTTCTGCTAAGGTTCGATCGATTGAAATAATCTCAATCGCTTGAAGGAAGTGATGGTCGATCAATCAGGGGCGGAGGCTTAGAAGGGCCAGTGGGGGCACGTGCCCCCACTCACTTTTTGGCAATTAAAATTTTACCCTACATGTGTTATAGGTTTTACATTTAGGCCCCCCTCAACTTATGTTTAAGTCTCTCCAAGGGGTCTAAGACCCAATTTAATGTCATCAACTATATGTATATTGATATACAGGTATATACAACTCAAAGGAAATGCGCCTAAATTTTTTAAAAATTACACTTTTAGTGTGATAATTTTATGCATTTTAGAAATAGACCCCCTTAAAACTTTGAAAGACACTACACAATATTTACGTGTCACCGAATAGACTTATATTATAAGCATATCCCCAAAAAATCACAATTATAGACAAGTAGACCCTAAAAAAATGATCAATTATGTATAAATGACCCAAAAAAAATATTTTCGGGGGCGCTGCCCCCGAACCCCCGCATAGCCTAGGCCCCCCTGGCCAAAATTCCTGGCTCCGCCCCTGCAATCAATTAAAGTGTTCTAAATCGATTGAAGTGAAGAAGGTCTCGATCAATTAAATTCATCTCGATCAATTGAGACTAAGTGTTGTTTGATCGATTGAACCTAGTTTGATCGCTCGAACTTTGACTTCTCCAAATTTTGGCACTGGACGTCTAGAATATGTTAGGGCATGTTTTGGTCCTTTTAAAACGTACAGAACTCGTAAAACATTATAACTAAGCAACTGAGTGAGTTTGGAACTCACCGGAAGTGCTAAGGCTGTGTTTGGCAATGTCAAGCTTTGAAGCTTTAGTGGTGGCCTCCTTCTCTCTCTGCTACCCTCTTCATCTCTATCTCTCTCTTTGATCCTCTTCTTCTTTCCTTCCTTTTTCTTGACTGAGTACATATATATGTCTGTATGTGTATATATATGGGTGTATGTATGTTTATATATATAAAACACAAGCACATAATTCTCTCTAAACTCTTGGTTCAGTAAAACACACCCAAGTACACGAGCACAAGGTATGTATAAAGGGGGAGGGGTGCATGTGGCTGTGTTTGCATGAAACCTGGAATTCAAATAATTACACGTTTGATCGATCGAACGTAGTTGGATTGCTCGAGATCAGATCGGTCCGGTTTGATCGATTGAAAAGGGTTTTGATCGATTGAAGTAGGGATCACATAATAAATTCATGTCGGTAGGATTTTGATCGATTGAACATGGTTCGATCACTTGAACTTTGAAATGCTCGATTGCTCGAATGAACTTCGATCGATTAAAGATAGAATTCCAGGTATAATGAAGAAAATATATAGAATCTCTGTGCATAAATAATTATTGAAAATACAGGGTATTACAGATTCGAACTCGAACAGACCGAATGCCCACCCCTATTTTAAACTCTAATCACAGTTAAATTATTTCCAATAAATTGTAATAATACTAGAAATAAGTACAGTAGCATTATTATTTTCTTGAATGAAAAATAGTTAAAATGTAGTAGCTTATTGCCTTTTCAGTACATAAATCTGAGTATACAAATGTCTACATATGTGCAAATTATAAACGCTTATTATTTTAATCTTAAACCTACACAGAATGATTCCATGGTGTCTTTTAGTGAATAGGCGTTCTTCTACTTTCATTCCTTTTAAATTACTACAACCCAAGTAAGCATGGATTTAAGAATGTGATGTATGTTATACAACAATAGCCCTCTGAATGCGACTAGAGCAATGGCTTTCCCACTAACAATGTCACTCTCTTTTCCTTGAAATCAAAGATGTCAGGCTTTATACTCTCTCTCTCTCTCCATATACAATCCTGTACATAATATGTATAAAGAGAGAAAAACATGGAGATAATAGTGACATACTAAGAACGTATTAAGAGGGGGGGGGGGGGGGGGGGGGGTGAGGGGGATTCCATCCATAATATTTTCTAAAACTTTAAAATGGACTTTTGGGTAATTTATTTTATTCCTTGTGTCCTTCTAGAGTTAATAATTTTTGGGTTGAACTTATAGTCTAAAAGTGTTAGTACCAGGGACTTTTAATTAATCTTCCCTAAGTACATATAATGGATTTTTTTAAAGTATTTTTTTTTGGCTCAATAGAACTTTACCTACATTATATGTTTATCATTTATATGTTACATGCTAAGGTAACTGAGAGTTGAAGATAATTATTATTTTCTTATCTTATATCTAATTACAACCTACATAAACTGCATTAGAAGTAACTTGGTGTTTAAAGAATTCAAAATGTAAATTATTGTCATGCAATATTTTCACAATTTTTCATGTGCAACGGATGTGCTTATTACTAATTTTTCACGTGCAGCAGACGTGCTTATTACTAGTATGTATATGGCATGTGTGTATTGGGTGTATCAAAAAGTAAATAATTTTCGTGCAAAATTTTAATAATTTTCATGTGCAACGAACGTGCTTATTACTAAAATGTATATGTATATGTGTAGTATGTGTGCGTGTGTGGTGTTCTATGTGCATTCTATGTCTTTGCATGTATGTGTGATGCATGTGGTGTTATGTATCTATGCATGCATGTATGTATTGTGCATTGTGCTTTGTTTGTGTATGTGTGTGTTATTTTGTCACTTCTGGACACTTTCTCTTTTGTGATTTCACCATCGCAACAAACTTTGATGTGCCAACTCCATCAGTTAACCTAAATATGAAATCTTACAACTACGTGTGTAATAGGATCCACTAATGAGAACTACATTTGGGATACAAATTCATACGCTACATCGCTAATCCATCTTATCCTAACTCTTTTCCAACAGTAAACTTCTAGTTGTTCTATAATCCACATTCCAAGACAACTACCTCTCCACTCCAATGTGTTCAGTATGCGGTTCAACATTACATTGCACATATATATATATATATACAATCCAATCACAGAGAAACCAAAATAAGCCTCTCTTTCTCAGTTTCTTTCTCTCTACAATGGCGAAGAATTTACACATGGACAAAGCCGAGGAGGTGCTCAACAAGTTCGATGCTAATGACAACAACAAGATCTCCATCTCAAAGCTCTGATCGATGAGATTATATATCAGAATCTTGATTTTCAATTGAAGATTGAACTGGAATAATGTTATACTTCCCAAATTTGAACGCCAAATGGTTTAACTATAACGCCCCAAATCCTAGAATTGGGGGTGATGGTGATTAAGTAAGTCAACGATCTCTTAAAATATGTGAAAACAAAATATTTAAAGGAAAGATAGATCCAGTTGACTATTCAGACGTCCAGTCACCTAGAATCTAGAATCTAGAGAAAACATTTTGAAAAGGGAATACCTAATCGACTGGTCTAAGGTCCAGTCGACTATGTTTGCAAAGGGGCAATAAAAATCTAGTCAACTGGAGCCATCATAGTCGACTTTTTTTCCATTTACAAAGAGCTCAAAACTCAAGGTTCTAACCCTGACGATTGCTTTGGAAATGCAGTCGACTATTTTTATATAAGGAAAATTGACTTCATTATTTTAACAAATCCAGTCAACTGAACCCCTGTACAGTCGACTTTTTTTTAGCAGCAGAGGATTCTGAAGCAAATGTCTTACAACTTACAACTCTAAGCATATAAGCATACTCTCCAACCAAAAATCAAAGAGAGTAAGGTCTACGAAACATACTCTCAACCCAAACACGATATTGGTGAAACTAAGGGGGGAGGGGGGTGTTCAACATTAACATTAAATTATGCAATCTTACAAAATAGAGTGACTTATGTCACGATTACATGCTGATATGAATATAACAAATCCTAACATGGTGTTGAAATCAAAGTAGCAAGTTTTGAATGAAGGGGATAACATATACCCTATTTTAATAAGAATACGGGGCACAAACTAACAAGTGTCTGATATCAAAACTTCGATGCAAATAAATAACTTACAAATCTAAACATGTAACTACTACAATTCAAGCCTAAGCATGAAGGTTTAAAATTGAACTAAGTTATACAAGATAAACTATGTATTACACAAGGATAAAGATTCCCTACAAACGGTGTCTTTACAAGGCATTAGCTATGCCGATCACTCTAGAACCTCGTCCTTCTAAATAAAACATGAAAAAGGAAATACGTAGTTCCTTGAGCACAATGGCCAAGTAGAAACATATAGCTAATACAACCCCATGCATTATGTGCATGAGTACAATGAATGCAATGAAAAAGTTTCCAAAGCAATGCAATGTCGCCCGTAGGCCTTTTCATGAGTTTTTTCAAACACTTACTCTCAACACAACACTCGGTCTAAGGGCCACCATGTTATGGGAGCCTTTAACCACCTCATACGGTTCCTATGGTTTGCAAGACTAGGAGATCACGTTCCTAATGGATCCAAACCTCACATTCATAGCCACAAATCGAGATTATCTAACTTTAAATCAAAAACCTCACACAAGGAGGTTTTTCTCAGTTGGAAATCTTGGAAGTCACACACATGGAGAACATTCCCTTTTTTAAATAGAAAACCCCACACAAGGTCTTTCTATCAAAGCCTTTCGTGCATTTTCATGTTTATGCACATGTTCATGATTAAGAATGACAATGAACAATATATATGTTAATATCAATGCATATTAACAATATTTCATAATATCAAGGCATAGGCAAGACTTTATGCAATTTTAACTAAGCATGCTATCAAAACTTGTTGCAATGCTTTTTGTCACGTTTTCAATCACCTAGTAAACTCATAAGGCACATAAGCACTTAGTGGAAACACATAGACACCAAGAGCACATAGGGACATAACCAAGTTAGCTAAGCTTGAATTAAAAACATAGCAAACATGCTTGAAACTTCGTATTATTCTAGATTTACACACAATACACATTTGGTGAGAGTTATATGGAACTACCTCAAGTTTGGAAAAATTCTTCTAAGAAAAAAAATTTGAGGCTTTTTCTAAATAAAGGCATCCCCATGTGCTCCTCGCTACAAGGATCGTTTTCCTCCTAGGGGCTGAGCTAGAGATTAAAGAAAGTAGATCAAACCCAAGGTCAAAGCTTGAAAACCATGGAAGCTTGAACTTCCATGTCCACAAGAGAGAGAAAGTGGAGAGAGAGAGAAGAGAAATGAAAAACATCTCCTAACTCCCGCTATATATAGTGAGTAAGTTGGTACAACCTCCAAAGTACGAGGTACAACTCATTAAGCATGATATGTGACCAACTAACACTGGTATAACTTACTAACCGTACCAGTTATGACCAAAGTTAAAACACCATAAGTCAATCATTTGAGCATACGCTCCTTTCAGTCCAAAGAAATATCATTTTTGAATTTTTTGGTCAAGACTTACATCTCAGGTAAAAATTACTAAAATACCCCTGGACATAAAAATTCAAATTTATTCTGAAAAATCCAAAATCTTCACTAGAGCTCTGAAATCTGATATTGAATCAGTATTCAATTTTTTCTCGGGTTATTACAGTCTACCCCCCTTAAAAGAGTTTTTGAGGTGATTTCTATGTTGTTTTGTCCAAATTGAATCAATTATGTACTGGCATTTATGTCTATTGTGGTTTTGACAATCATATAAGTAATAAGAGAATAGCGGCAAATGATGCACAAATATAACAAGCATAAAGCATCATATAAACTACCCAAAAAAAATCTGCCCAAAACAAAGTGATCTACAATATACATAATCCAAACTAACTAACTATGAAGTTGTCCAAAACAAAGCTATCCACTATATACATAATCCAAACATACCAACATGATATCCACCAAGGCTATCAAAAAAAATATCTATCAAGTGTATCCATCAACCACCATCATATCAACACAAAAGCTATATAATTGCAAACAGTATCACTTCATTTCATTGAATCACATATTCTCACATCTTTCATTGAATCAAATTTATTTTATACTTTTTAAAATACTTACGTACTTGTTCACATTCCCTAAACTAATTTTCTTTAACTCAAAGGGTAATTCTATTTCAAATACAATAACATTAGATTTTTGAAATGCATGTGAGATTTTTGACCAGCTGGTATGCAAAGCAATCATATAAGCATCTGGTTCTATTTCTTCACAAAATTATTAGGCAAGTTTATCCAATATCTTCGTAAAGTGCATTGCCTCAGATAGCATTTGGATAATCACAAGAAGTGATTTATTCTTTTGCAATCACGCTTGTTTGCAGGTAAGGCGGTAGCAAGTGTGCTAATGGTGGCCAAAAGTGGTTCCCTGCCTAGTTTTATATTACATCTGTGTTGGTTTGCAACGACTTTTATCTCAATATAGTTCCCATGATATCCCGTGAACCTTGCATTATGAATCAAGTTTTCCTCACTGTTTTTCCCGAACTCATACCATCTACTTGGATTTAAGCCTTTATATCCAATTACGTTGAGATCATGAATTTGTATTTTGACTTTTACTGAATAGTTGGTCGAGGATAGAATGCACTAAATAACTTGTGTTGCAGCATAAGACAGTGTTCTAAAAATTGGCCTTGACAGCCGCCTTAGGCGTTAGTAAAAATCGCTCAGGAGATTAGGCAGGCCTAAGTGGCACGGGCTTAGAATTTCCTAACACCATCCTGTGTGACAATTAGACTCACCCCTACTACTGTAAGATATGTAAGTCTTGCTAGCACTCAAAGTAGAGAAGATTGGGAGAGTTGGGAGAAAGAGTATTGTAGTGCTCTCAAATGGTTTACAACTTCTAGATGGTTTGACTAAATGAGGGCCTCACCTTTTTATAGGAAACTAAGAATACAATGGATGTTCTAGATCATTTTGATCTAACGGTCATCATCAATCATCTTGAATGCTCCTAGGAAATATCTAGATATTTACAAGCTCTACCATCTTTTAGAATTCTCTATAGAAGTCTACAATATACAAGATATAAAAGCACATAGGAAGTCCTAAAATCTTCTAGAATGTACGAGTTCTCCAATCCACTAGAACCTTCTTCCATAGGTTGCACATCAAATGTTTGAGAAAATACCAAGCCATGACACTAGGTAGGTCTTTTCTAAAATATCGTTTAAAATGTGGGGGTGAGATTGTTATTTTAGTAAAATGAGATTAAATTAAATCAATGATGTTTTTGAAAAAGATGAAACTTCAATGGATTAAGTTTGATTAGGAGTTAACTTTGATGAAGAGTATGGGCTTGAGTCCCATAGAGAGAGAGAGAGAGAGAGAGAGAGAGAGAGAGAGAGAGAGAGAGAGAAAGAAAGAGAGAGTTAGACAGTATTGGAGGCAAGGACTAAAATTTTGATTCGGTCTATTGTTTTGGTGAGCCAGGAAATGGAAACATTTCGATTTTGTTCGAAATCATGTGGAAACACTAAAAAAATTGGAAACACTAAGAAACTTGCGGAAACAAAACTTCAATCTTAACTATATGCAAATATAAAGGTAATAATTGATTAATTGAACATTTGAGAGGTCTATATATGTAATTATATCAATAATATGTAGTTCAAATTGGTAATACATGATCATTTATTCATCAATCTACAGTCAAGCAGTCTTAGATTACAGAAAGCACTTCATAGAAAAGAAAAGTTACATAAAGAGTTAATAAGATATCTCCAAAATACAAATGGCTGTTCATCTAACAAAATTGCATCCAATTGGCTATAGAGTGGTCCACGCTTTCGGTATTCACCAAGATGAACATTATATGTCTTATGGATATGTTGTCAATATTTAGTGCAACTCATCTAAGCACGAAACCATGCTTTATAATCAGTCTTAAACCTCTCATAATCTCATCGACTATACCCAAATTGTTGAGTAGTAAATGAAGTTGTCAAAGTGTAACTTCAAACATGACACACCGCTACCCTTCATTATTTTGTGATAGTACTTACATTGAACATGGTTCCAATTATCTCCAACTTGCTCTCCGTGCTTCCAACCAATATCCTGTTGTCGCTTCTTTTTTTTTTTTTTTGAGTTGGTTGTGAAGTGCCATCTTTATTTTTTGAAGACAATCCTACAACCAGAATTAAAGTATGTTAATTTTTTTTAAAACATTAAATCTACTAAGATATTAAATTTGTTAAATTTACATCAATAATCATTATAAATATAAGTATGAACAAGTAATCAGTAATTAATTAGAAGGGTAAATTATAATTTGTACCCTTATAGTTTGGGTGTGATTTCATTTTGGCCCCTACAATTTTAATTTTGTCGCTTTGGTCTTTATAGTATTAGTTTAGGTTCATTATAGTACATTCGTCAATTTTTATACAATTTTTGAAAGATTTAGGTTCAATATAGGTGTGTAAAGTATAATTTCTCCAAGTAAATATACTATTATGCTCCTAATAATACCTCACGTGTGCATCACATTACCTATTTCTATAAAAAAATAAAATTATAGAAAATTTGTTGAATGCATGGACTATATTGAACCAAAACTGAAACTGTAAGGACCAAATTAATAAAACTGAAACTAGAGCAACCAATATGACATCATATCTAAACTACAAGATTAATCAGAATTAATAAGTAACTAAGTATAAATAAATAAGTTTAGTTAGTAACACTGGAGAGACTAATTAATAAAACTGTATATGAGTGCAGAAACCCTATATGAAATGGCAAAGACTTCCATACGACCAAGTGGCTTGGTTATATGATATAATCAAACCATTTAACACATATAGAGGCAAGAAATGTTACAGGATGTTGAAGTTGGAGAAGTTGTACTCCAATCAGGTCTACATACTTGTAAACATTTTTGGCTATAGGTTGTATAAGTGTCTACAAAGGAGACAAGAGGATGAGAACGAAAGGTAAAGCAAGGCTATTCTAGTTATGCTTAATTCTGTTAGAATCCTCTTATCATTGCTTTGAATCTCGATTCTGAGATTTTGTAGATAGATGTCAAGACTACTTTGATGTAAGATAATCTTGACGAGGACATCTATATATAGCAACTAGATGTCTTCATGGTTAATGGTAAGAAAGCTTTGGTATATGAGTTGCATAAGTCGGTTGACTTAAGCAAGCATACAGAGATAAGCACATCTAATTTTGACCTAGTGGTCAAAATATTTTAGATTCATTTAAAATAAGGATGTAGCTTATGCTTTACAAGATATTTCTTATAGAGTAAGTGTGGTGGTAATTATAGTTTCTAAATGTTGATGATATATTTATCATTAAGAATGATGAAGGAGTATTGTCAATGGTTGAGGTCATGTTGTTCAGTATACTCAATATTTGTAATCTAGGAGAGGCGAGCTATATCCTATGGATTATGCTCATTCGAGATTAGAAGGTGGAGATAATGAGATTTCTTAAGCTTATTATATTGGTAAGTTACTAACTAGTGTTGATATAGAAAACTTTAAGAAAGGGTTCTTGCCCTTGGACTTGGCCTAATATTCTCTCATGACTTGTGTCTTAAGACGCAAGTTGAGAGAGGTCACATGATGGGTATACCATATGCTTATTTGGCTATGAGTAGCCCCTTGTATGTGATATTATGTACTAGATATTCATTATACCATTAGGGTTGTTTAATAGATATCAGTTCAAACTGTGTTCAATTCGATGGAAAATCATAGAGCATATTGTAATACCCTTTATTTTCAATATGTATTAATAAAATGAGATTCTGTATAAATGCCTTGACTATACTTATAATTTCATTTTCAATCAATTAAAGTTGTTTTAATCGATTGGCATTTTGGTTTTTCAATTGATCGAACCCTTTTCAATCGATCGAAACCCTACCGACATGCATTTATGATGTGGTCCCCTTTAATCGATTGAACTCGTTCTCAATCAATCGAACCTGACCGACCTATTCTCAATTAATCAAATGCGTATGAATATTTATCCCAGTTTCTACGCAAACACTGCAACCTTGTACCCCTCCCTCTTTTCCATATATATGTTGTCCTTTTATGTGTGTATGTGTGTGTTTGGAAAATAGAGAAAGAGGTTAGAGAGAGAGATATTGTATATCTACATACATAATTCCATATATACACACATATACACATACTCTATATATTTTGTGGGAGAGAGAGAGAGAGAGAGAGAGAGAGAGAGAGAGAGAAGCAGATAGAGAAGAAGAAAAAGGTGACAGAAAGAGAAGGAAGGGACAGAGAGAGACTGGCACAGAGGAGAGAGAGAGAGAGAGAGGAAGCCATTGCAAGCCACTAAGCTTAAAGCATTGACAAACGCGCCCTTAATCACTTCGGTGAGTTCTAAACTCACTCGGTAACCTAGATGTATTGTTTTACAAGTTTTGGACGTAAAGAATGAACCCCAAAGCACCCCGTGAATTCTGTGCGTTCACTGTCTAGTTTTCTAGAGAAGAAGACTTTCAAGCAATTGAACTTGATTCAATCGATTGAAAATGCTCCACTTTAATAGATTGAGAATTCTTCAATCAATCAAAACTCATGAATCTCAATCGATCGAAACGGTTTCAATCAATTGAGACCACCTCCACTACAATCGATCGAAATAACTTCAATCGATCGAACATTACAGAATATCATTATTTCTTTTTGGTTATAATATATACTGTGCAGTTGTTTCCATATTGTTATATGCTTCCTATATGCATCACTGTTGAATCAAGAGTTAATGGAACATAATAATGAGATAACATTGTGAGAAAAGTTTTCAGGTTCGGGATAGTAATTAAGGGTTGATCCTAATCGAGTTCGATAATATGTTCATTTTAATTAGAGTAGTCAGGCCACATGGGAATATCATATATCAATGATAGATAATGTTACGTAGATTTGATAAGTTTTGGGAGACTTGCGAGGACGGGCGTTGGTCGAGCATATGTCCTACGAGGTGGTGGACTGTTAATATATCCTATAATGCAGTGAACCATACCAATAGTCCTAAGATAGTTGGTAATCCAGTCATATGAACTATGACATGGTAGACAGACGTAGGTGTCTATGACTTGTGGTGGACCGGGATTACTAGTAGATGTTGTTAAGTCGTGGCAATAGAACAGATGTGTCTTTGCTCAAAGTGTTGTATCCCTAACATACGGAGGACTATGTATATGTTCAAATAAGGTAGGGGATGGACTAATGTGGTATCTATGACTTGTGGTAGATTGAGAACATGTATTCGTAAAACGCGATAGACAGACATAGGTATCTATAACTTGTAGTGGATTATGAATATGTATTCTCAAACATGGTAGACAGAGCATTGGTATATTCAGGAGTACTACAATCCGATCTATTTATCCATGAGTCAGATGTATGGGTTCTTGTGTAAAAGAAGTGAGTAACCGATTAATGAGTTTGGGATAGAGTGAAAGATATTATTAGTAGAACTATATTTTATTTCCTTCATAACTAGTTAAATCATTATACCTATGATACTGTGTTAGTTTCTATTCACTTAGTTGTCATTAAGCTGACGACGTTTATGCATGGACATCCGATGTCCCTATTCCTAACCCTGCAAGTGTACAATCACTATTAGGATGGTTACTATATGGAGGAGGGTTATGTTGAGGAGGGACCTGGAAAAGAAGGTGATGATGGACAGAATATTATGCTGATGACTACGTCTACGCCAGCTAAAGATCCAGAGATAGATATTAGTTTATGTTTCTATTATAGACTTTATTATTATATTTGGTACTTGGGCATATGTTGCCTTCAAACCTTTTATATTTCTATTGTAAACTCTGACATTGTGATTGTAATACCCAATATTTTCATTGTACTTTCATACCCTTTTGATATAAATAAGATTCAGCATGGTTGCCTTTACTTTTCTTATAATTCTTTTTCCAATCGATTGAACTTATTTCAATTGACTGACATTATATCAGTTTCAAGCAATCAAACTCTTGTCAATCGATTGAACTTGTGTTTCTTCAATCGATCAAATCTTCTTCAAGCAATTGAAACCTTGCCGACCTGAAACCATGACGTGTTCCCTTTCCCAAGCAATTGAACATGTTTCGATCGATTGAACCCTGACCGACTTGTTCTCAATCAATCTAACTCACTTCGATCGATCGAACTTGCTTTTTATAGTATACGCAGAGCTGCCACCTACCTTCCCTTTGCTTATATATATGTATGTGGGGTGTGTTTGGGTTGCTAAAAACCCTTAGGAGAAAGACAGAGAGAAAATACATATTATATATATACACCCTCATACACATATATATACACATTCATATATATATATATATACATACACACACAAACACTCCCTCACACATACTCTCTAATCTAGAAGAAGAAGAGAAGGAGCAGGCAGGGAGGAGAGAAAGAGCAAAAAGAGAAGGAAAAAGAGAAGAGAGAAAGAGAGAGAGGAACCACCCCAAGTACCACCCGTGGCCACCCTATACGTTGCTGGTGTCACCAGCCTTAACGGTGAGTGTCTATACTCACTCTATAGCGTAGATACATATGTATATATATGATTCGACAAGAAAGAACGGACCCAGAATGTACGCAGGAGGTCCAGTTCAATTCTGGAAGAAGATGCAGTCTCAAGCGATTGAACTAGTTTTGTACGATTCAGCACAGACTGATCTCAAGTGATCAAACTTAGTTCAATCGATTGAACTTACTTCGATAGATCGAAATCAGTTTTACCTCAATCGATTGAAATGACTTCAATCGATCGAACATGATAGAATGTTGAATGTTCAGTGTATTAATATACGATGAAATGTTACACTGTTTATTATCACACGTTGATGTTGAGATGCTATATTGGGATAATACACATGTTGAATAATGAACCTAATGCATTAAAAATTGGAATCATTTATATAATGTTGATATAATGGGATTGGGAAGCTGACGTGCATAGTAATGGGTTATCGACTGTAGATGTTGATACTATTTATGATGGTGCATATGAATGCGATCGCAGGAATTGTGCAATGTTGGGTATGGGATCCTAATGGATTAGAATGGTATAGATGGTCTAACCTATGAGAGAAGTCTAGTGGGTACAAGATGTGGTTATCAGAAAGCTGGGACTACGTGTCAGGTTTGTCATTGTGGACAGATGTGGTGTTGTAATTTACCTATATCGCCTTAGTCCATGAGAGAGACTAAGGGATATACTGGTGGGATCTCCTTAGTGTATGAGAGAGACTAAGGGATACAAATCAAGGTAACTATAATATGGCTGGCACCCGCGTCCAATAGAGGCTAACAGAATGCTGTCTTAGTCCATGACTGAGACAAGAGAGATCCGACAGAGACTAAGGGCATGGTCACATTAGTCCAAGATCGATACTGAGGGTTATGCCGATGCTATCAGCTTAGTCCAATAGAGGCTAAAGGAATATAACCTTAGTCTAAGACCGAGACGGGAGATCGACAGAGGCTATAAGAATATGTCACTTTAGTCCGAGACCCAGACTAAGAGGGATACATCATGAACCTAGTCCGGTAGACATTAAAGGAATATCGTTTTAATCCATAAGAGAGGCTCAAGGATATGTCACTTTAGTCCATGACCGAGACTAGGAAGGATACAATCATGAAAGAGAAATGTATAGGGCGTGTTGGCTAGAATGGTTGCCAAAATGGATCGAGGCATATTGGCTAGAAAAGATAGGACTGCGTGTCGAGTTTGATAAATCGTAATGTATTAGGCTACGTGCCAGGATAGTAATGTAAGGTAGTAAAGCTATGTACGAGATGTGGACCCAAGAGTCCATGTTATGATTGGGATTGGTCGGGATGATGTCAATTATTATATTAAGTTGGTGCATTCATGGTTATGGATGAAGAGATGATTCTTAATAATGATGTCATTTATATATATGCTAAATCTCTATAGATATTCTGTTTGTATTTGCATTCACTCGGTTTTCATAACTAACAGTGTTGTATGCCGCTGGATATTCTACGTCCATCTGGCCAGGGCTTCGAGTATGTAGGTAGGGAGTACATGTCTAGGGGCTATGAGGATGTGGCCTATGATGACAGAGGCTATGCTGATGTGAACTACTATGTGACCTGAAGAATTATAGCTTGTCGTAGCTAGTTTATGTTTATATTTTAGAGACTGTTGTAATAGTTAAGTTTGTAATTGGCATATGTTGCGTAATACTTTATTTATGCTTTTGCAGATACTTATGGTCTGTAATAGTTTTGTATTGAACTCTGGTTTTATATATCGAACTTATAATTTCTAAATGCGTGGTTTGAATTATTACTTTGATGGTTAGACTTTATTTGTGACAATATGGTGACTTTCAACTGTCATGGCTTACGGGTCAAAAAACGAATTTATTTTCTCTATTTTTGCTAATATGGGGCGTGACAAGATTTTTGGTATCAGAGCCTAGGTTTTGTAGTCACGCTCACCAATTGTCCAACATTTCTTGAGTTTGAACCTTAAGATTCCTTGGGATAGGGGTTGACTCTACGTAATGTTTTGGAGATGATCCATATGAAATTTTCCTTGCTATTAATGTGATAATAGCTATAACTATTATGTTTAGTTGCAAATTACTTTCTATGATTATTTCTAGATTGACGACTAACTGATAGACGTCTGTATAGGTACCTAACCATACGGCATCAAAGTCAGGAAGATATACTCAGAATTATCCTGAACCAATTGAGGATGTACCTCCAGCACTTCAGACTGCTGATCTAACCAGATTATTTGAGGCCTTTGTGCGTAGAATGGAACGGATTAATAATTCCAACCTGAATAATGGAAATAACCACGGACCACCTTCGAGGCCAGTTTAGGACTAAATAGTGAAGGGTTTTCGTCATTTTTGTCCAGAGAAGATTGACGGGAATACTGAGCTATGGCAAGCGGTGCAGTGGCTCTGAGAGATGGAAGCGATCTTTGACACATTGAAATGTAGTGAGTTAGAGAAGCATTGACTGGCAACATTCTAGCTGACTTATACGATGGTCTATTGGTGGGAATCAGATAAGGCGACGATAAGAGAAGATGCGGATGGAAGAATGCCTTGAATCACAATCAAAGGGATGTTTCTAGAGAGGCTTTCCTCAGACGGAGAGGAACAGAAAGGAGAGAGAATTCATTGAGTTGAGACAGGAGAACCAATTCGTAAGGGAGTATATGGTGTAGTTTGAATTGTTATTCCGATTTGCCCTCTACATGATCAATACTCCAGAGAAAAAGAACCGACAGTATCATCAAGGTCTTTTGCTGCTACTTCAACAGATGACTCTGAATCATCAAAGTAAAACCTTCAAGGCTATGGTAGGAATGGCGATCGGTCATGAGGATATCAACAGTCGAGAGCAAGGACATTTTGGGAATCAGCCACCACTCAGGGGTAACCAAGGACCGAGACCAGAGATACAGTTCCAAGAAACAAGCGTAACTGGACTGGTGAAAGGAAGCCACAACCTGTGTTTTCCCTGAACTGCTATGCTGCAAACCAGGCATCTACCCCACAAGGACTAGCTGCTGCCACTAGAGGAAATACCGGTGGATGTTTCAACTGTAGAAAACCTGGTCATCTAGCTAAGGACTATCGAGATCAAAGGAACTATAATCATTCGGAAGTTGTCTACTATAGCAGTGGTAAGCGTGGCCACGTGAGTAAGAACTGCAAATCACCCCATAGGGCCTACAATGGACTAGCTGCTCAGGGCTAAGTTAGACAGGCTTGTTTCAATGTTATCATCCCAAGGGATGCGAGTTATGATGAAGCTGAGTAGTAGAATATGGAAGGTACTCTTACGTTGTTTAGTACTCGAGTTAAAGTTCTATTTGATACTGGTGCTTCGAATTCGTTTATGGCTATCAGAATAGTTAAACTTTTAGGTTTAGTAACCCAGGCACTAGATATAGCCCTGAATGTGATATCACCTTTCAGAGTGACCGTGAGATTAGGGAAAGTGTACAAGGACTGTAACTTAACGCTTGAGGATAGGATTCTTCTCGCAGATCTAATCATCTTACCAATGAAGAAATTTGACATCATCTTAGGATTTGATTGGCTCACGAAGTATCGTGCTAAGTTGGATTGTGCCAATAAGATTATTACATTTCTAGTAATAGGAAGTCAGCCGTTTAATTTTTAGTACAACCCCTCTAGCGATGCTTTCTTACTAGCCGTCTAGTAGTTATTGAGAGCTCAAGTTCAAAGCTCACTATTGCACTGATTCCTACAGTCTGAGACTTCGAGGATGTGTTTCAAAATATTTTAGGACTGCCACCTTAGCATGAGATTGATTTCTACATTGAGCTGGTACCCAGTACTTTACCAAGGCTCCTTATCGGATGGCACCAATGAAGATGCAGAAACTAAAGAAGCAAGTTCAGCAGTTAGGGGACCTCAAGTTTGTTCAACCTAGTACGTTGCCTTGCGAAGTGCCAGTGATATTCGTTACAAAGAAGGATGGAACCCAATGACTCTATATCGACTATAGGAAGCTCAATAAGGTCATGATTAAGAATAAGTACCCACTCCCTAGAATCAATGATCTGTTTGATCAATGGTAAGGGGCAACAATTTTCTCAAAGATTGATCTATGTTCAGGATATCACCAACTATTGGTTCGACTTGAAGATATTTCGAAAACTACTTTCAAGACAAGATATGGGCACTATAAGTTCTAGGTTGTGTCTTTTGGATTAACCAATGCCCCAGCAGTATTCATGGACCTGATGAATTGAGTATTTAGACCCTACTTGGACCTGTTCATTATTGTGTTCATAGATGATACTTTGATTTACTCGAAGACCGAGGAGGAACATGAAGAATATATAAGGATCGTACTATAAACCCTCTAAGATAATCAATTCTATGCAAAGTTCAGCAAATGTGAATCCTGGCTTAAGGAAGTCATATTTCTAGGATATGTTGTCTCACAAGATGGAATAGTCATAGACTCATCAAAGACAGACGTAGTTCTGGATTAGAATATACCAACTACTATAACAGAAGTCAGGAGTTTTCTTGGTTTAGCTAGATACTATCGAAGATTTGTAGAAGGATTCTCTAAGATCGTAGCTCCTCTTACCGAACTTACAAAGAAGGATTTGAAGTTAGAATGGGAAAACAAGCGAGAACGTACAATCCAAGAATTAAAACAAAGATTGACCACAACGTCAGTGCTTGTGATACCTAAGAGTGGTGAACAGTTCACCATTTATTACGACGCATCATACCAAGGACTCAGATGTGTTCTGATGCAAGATGGGAAAGTAATTGCATATGGATTGACACAAGAATTATTTGTGTGCACTTGTGTGCTATACCCAAGTGTAGGTAGACGTGCAAGTAGTATTCTGGTTAAGACCAGGTCAATCCCACAGGGAATGTTGTTAACTAATTACTTAGATTAAACTCTAAAAGGAAAATAAAAATTCGATGTTTTAAAGAGTGTAGAATACGAAGTTCCATAATTAACAACTACTGAAAGTAATGCAATTAAATTAACTATGAATTAACTACTTAACTAAAGTGAATTTAGAATGGTTTTTACTTTATAAATTGGGAGTGTTAGTATCACACGAATCCACAGTGACCTAGCCATCTACCATGCAATTACATGAAAGCTCAATGGAGTACATCTTCTATAGTATTTCATATTTCTCTTAAAATATAGAATCCATAGCCCTTTTATGACCGGGACTATATCATCACAGTTGATTCAAAATACAATAAAGTAGTTTAAAATAATAGTTAAGACTCACACTCTGAATGGTGTTAGCATTCAAAGTGATTTGCAAAAGTTATTGAAGAAAAATGCTTTAAGGCTTAAAGTTCAGAAACTGTTTTGACAAACTGAGCATTTGGGGACAGTTTGATAACGAATCTTAAAAATAGAAAGTCTAGGAATACTGTATAGGATATTCTCAAGAATTAAAGAGTTTAATCGATCGACACGCTTTCGATCGATTGAATATCGTCATTTCTCAATCGATTGAAATGTCTTCGATCGCTTGACTGTATCTCTAGTCAGATCAATCGAACTTACTTCGATTGATCGAACACAGGTTTTAAACTACTACATGGTAGAGGCTGGAGATCACTATTTCATCATGATCTCCCAACCTGGGGACTACTCAGACATGGTCTGGAGTGTCACAGATCTATTTTTAACATAAATATTCATTAAGGTTGCATTTGTTTGTGATTTCAACATAAAATCTATGGAAACTTAAGGTTTAGCAATACTCTAGCATGCAATACTATGATGACTACTACCAATACTACTGGAAACTATAAATAGATTATATATAAACTAAAATAACAGAACCTGTAATGTTGTATTAAGAAAAAACTTACTGAAAATCCAAGGACAACCGATATTAACCTTTGAAACCTACAAAACCAAGAATAAACCTCTCTATCTCTCTATAAAACTAAAGAAAATAATGTGGGCATCGTCTGGGACGAGTTTATAGTAAATATTTATACGAAAACCTAAAGCTAGGGTTACAGCCAATATTTCTGCTGTGTGCACGTAAGTTCTGATAAAAGCCATGTTCGATCGATCAAAAATCACTCGATCAATTGAACTTCTGGAATACTCGAGCGCTTGAACTTATTTCGATCGATCTAAACCTTGATCACTTGAGGGTTCTTCGATCGTTCAAAATCCACTTTTCATCTTTGAATTGTCTTGCTTATACTCAAGCTTCCCTTTATCTTGCTATTCATTTCTTCACACAGCAAAACTGTGATCTGCACAAATAATGGCTAAAACAACACAAGTTATCATAGATTAGTCATATTGTATAAAAGCTGGCATTGTAACACGAATCAAAGATATAACAGGGGGAAATAAACTAAATCAGTGTATTTCTTTCTTTTAGCGCGATTGTATTTTACAAATACCCCCGCTTGTCACAACCCCTAACTAGCTTATTACTAGACCCTAGCTATAAAGCGATAATGAAAATAAGCTAAACTAATACCACAATGACTAAAAGAAAATAAAAATAACTAAAACAAACTAACCTAAATAGAAAGAGATACTACCTAACTCACTTTCGCAGGAATCGTGGTTGCATTTAGCGAATGCAACAAGCTGTTAAACCCCTAGGTTCCCCTAGTGGACGAGTGTTATCTCATGAGGGTTTATAGTGAATGTACCCACAAAATTCTCCAATTTAAGTTCAAAAAGATATAGAACAACTTTTAAACACTTCCTCCCACTCAACTATTAACTTAGCTCTACAAAGACATTAATCTCGGTCAAACCATGAAAGAAGTTCACAAGTTCCTCACGTCACCAAGATAAATGTACACATATATCAAATCCATGTATCTGTGTGTGTAAATAACAACTATGCATCAATCTTTATTTCGAGTTATTTATACTATCATACCTCTAGAACTTGCAGTTTCAACTCAAATCTCACATTGGGTTACACTCATAAAGAACGTCTCTCAGAAACTTGCTCAATAGTAATCACACATGTATAAAAGCTTTGATAGGAGTGATGTTTTGGTTACTAATACTTTCATACTTACTCTATGAAAAATGAACGTTTAGAGTGTATAGTCTCATAAATAGGATACTACTTATTAGAGGAGCGAAATACTATGGATAACTCAACTCACACGTTCCTGTTCAAACCAATTCATTAAGAATCATTAAGTCTTTGAATAACTAGTTTTTATATAGTAGTTGAGAACGATAAGAAAAAGAATGTGTGTCTTAGTATGTGATGAAGTTTATCTCCTCATTTCTTTCTTTTTCCATCTCCAACCAACTTCTCTTCTTTTCATATGCTTTTTTTTTAGATGAACTCCCTCTTCACATTCAAGTGTTTCTTTTCTTCTACTTCATTTATTTTTCTCTCTTCCCACAACTACTCTTTTCCAATTACATACTTTGACAATTTATTCATATTAAGGGTCTATTGAGGTCAAGGTATAAGATTCGAAATTATTAATCTTGAATCGGCAATATTGAATCGGTGTGGGTTTGGAAATGAAACAAATTCTCGAATATATATAAGGGATAGTTATAAGTTAAGGAATGGATAGCGATGGCTTAAATCATTTTCTTAATTCCTTAGTTTTAGCATTTCAATTTTCATTGAGTTTAGTTGGTAGATCCTGAACATTTTCCTCTAATAGGCAGCCAAAATGAGAGATTATTTGAGATTAATTCAACAAATTTAATAGGAATAATCAAGAAAAACAAGTCAATTTTTATGTGACAATTCCCTCAAAAATGAAGGTTGGAACAAAAGCTTACTAAGGGTATTTAGTTTCCACTACTCATTCTTTTAACATAATAGTCATATTAACTCTTTTTTGGATTTCTGCATAGCTATCAATAAGTGCATATGGATGTTGGATACGTGAAAAATCAACACATGCAATCATCCTACTGAAACTAAAAAAAAATGCGTGAACTTAATCCATAAAATGATGAGACTAATATGAATGTGTCATTGCATGGTAACAGCTAAGCAGGAGTGAATGTTCAAAGTTATTCTACTAATACAGTTCAAAAATTGTCAAAATTTTCAATTTTCAATTTTAATCCAATTCTAATTGAGATTGTATGATAAATGCAATAAAATTATCAAGATTGCTAAGTGTGACATGTACAGGTGATTATCTATCTGCATCCCACCCCCAACTGAAAATGACAATGTCCTCAGAAGTTGATTTTCAAATGAAAATAGATGGATATCATTTGATAAAGCAGAGGAACAATAGCAGACACAGCAATCTATAACCTATGAATATAGTCTCCAAGCAGCCAAGATCAAAAGAAATAATATATAATGAAAAAAATGATCCATATGATATTAAATAACCAACCACCAGAATGATAAAATAATAAAAGTACAAATCAGTGATCAAAATGTCCAACATAACCATACAATCCCAACATACCCAAATACAACCAAAAGAAACTAAGAGAGAGAGGAGAAAGAAAACAAAAATAGAATAAATACAACAAAACTCCCAAACTCTCGTCAAACAAAACCAACTAGTCATCAGTAGGATCAGATAAAATCTTGATCGGTGCGATAAGATCATCAGTATCGCCACCCTCAGCAACTAGAGTTATAGAAGTGGTGTCAGAAGGAATGGTCGATGAAAGAACAGTCCCAACCGAAGGTGGTGTGGATGATGATGATGGGGCAGAAGGATCAGCAGACGGAGGTGCTGCAGAAGATGAAGGATCAGTGGTGGGTGGTGCAGCAGGTGGTGGTAGATGTGAAGCTATGTGTAATGACTGATCAGCCCCCATCTGTATCAGAATCGCCTCACGCATAGTCGTCATACGGTCCATCTTGCCCTCAAGCCGCATTCGTGCCTCCCTCTTCTCGATGAATAAAGTGTAAAGAGTCTGTAGAGACACGGAAAAAGACTCTCCCTGGGCCAGAGCTTGAGACCGCTGTCTTAGCTCGAATCTCTCAACCTCCTCAACAGGATCTCTCTCATCATTGGAATCGGGCTCCTCAGCCTCGGAAGGCATCCCTGAAGCCACACCCTTGGTGTCGGTGCCTCCACCTCACCTCCTCTTCACCCCAATTTTTGCCTTACCTTTACCTTTTCATTTCCTCTTTTGGGCATCTGAAAGGCAGGAAGCTATCTCTCCAAATTGACTGGAAAAAGTCCGCACCTCATCAGTGGTCGGCTGGGGGAGTCCTGACTGAGTAATGACCCGATGGATTGCCCAAGTACCCTTCAAGTGCTTCTTGGCGGCTATGTAGCGGGTGGAGTGAATCATGAAGTCAATATAAAGGCGAGGCAAATAGATAGGTTGCCCCATCCCCACCGCTAAAAGAACCCTCGCATACCAGGCTGGTATCTTCTCCCTATAGGATATCACCAAGAGACAGTTACTGAGAGCGAGGTGAAGCATATGATAATTATCCGTGAGGTAGTGGTCCTCAATCAATGATATGTCGTTCCAGTGTGGAATGGCTCCGCCTATGATCTCCTGAATAATAGTGGTCGGTTAAGTCTCTAGTACATCGGGTCAATGGGGGATACATAACCAGGTACCTCGGGTACCCCCAGAGCAGCGGCTATGGTGGCGGGACTAAACATGATCTCCCGGTCTCAAAAAAAGATCTATATATGAATGGAGTGGCTAGATCATGGATCATCATCGCACACGCCTCCCGGATCCAAGATAGATTTACTCTCTTTGATTAGGAGAGTAAATCAAACCAATGAGGCATTGCTCGAATATAGGCTAAGTGCTACGGGGTGGAGAGCCACACCATCTCCAGAGGTCTCTCAATCATGACCTTCCGAGACTGGAAGTATCAAGTGAACCACTGCTAATCTGGAGTTTTGTAGAAGTCGTGGTGTGGGACCGGGTCCGAAATTGTGAGATTGAAGGGCTTCTCCTTGTGATATCCCGTGATAGGATTCATCGTGAAGTCCCTGAAAATTTTGAAAATAAGAAGAAGAAATTATTTAAAGGAGGAACTAAAAATAAAAGAAGAAAATTGCCACTACTTTAGTTTGATCGATCGAACTTTTCTAGATCGATTAAACAGGACAGGCTCGAGCCCATCTCGATCGATCGAGAATAGTAAGATTCGCAAAAACGCGAGAGAAGAAAAGAGAAAAGAAAAAAATAAGAATCCTAAGATTACTATGACCATTAGCTGGTCTTAGGATCAATGGGGGGCATCCCCTCTCATTTATAACAACAAAATGAAAAGGAGAGGCCATGAGGACCATACCTCGAGAAGCACACGCTGGAGAGGGAGAGGCTAAGATAATGATCATTCGGGGGAGGGTGACCGGGTTGCGTCAATTGATGTGTGGGATGAAGGGAGTGAAAAAATTGTCCGAGCACCTTCTCTCTCTATCTTGAATCACTCGAAAAGTGAGGGAGAGGAAGAGACTGATGAAATGTCTACAAGACGCTTTGTATAAATACAATATTCAATCGATTGCAAAAGTTAGATCGATCGAACGAGCAATCGATTGAGAATTGTTCAAGCGATTAAGGTTAGAAACTGTCGATCGATCGAGTTTGGTTCGATTGATCGAACTTGAAAGTTCAAAAACTATTTAAATAGAAATCTTGTGTATTTCCACTAACACAAATAGGTCTGGACATACAAGAATAATCTAAAAACAATGCAAATGCAGACAGGTAAGCCAAAATTCACCATCATAGTAATATAAAGTTGCAAATTTTATAAATATAAATTCTTTAATAATATCCATTTTGCGAAAGTAAAACCCGCAAATTGGCACTTGAGACCTTATTACAATAATAACTAGAATTTAAAACTAAAGAAAAACAAAGTTGTTGTCTAGGAGTACACTTCAATTGCTAAAAGATGGACAGATGAATAAAACCACTGAAGTGCAGCACTATGCTTCGAGCATGAAAACTTCTTCTTCCACAATTGCTTCATGCTCTGCCAAATCTTTGAAGATGGAGTTCAAAATTGATAATTCCCTCTCCCAGAATAGTCGGAAAGCAGCGAGGATATCATCGAGCAATTCTGAAATCCCCAAAGAATTGATTGCACAAACAAGAGGTGATTCGGATGGAGACATTGAAAGAGGAGTGTAATTTCTCAACGAACTTTCCTCTTGCGGCGGAGTACCAGGAGACCCTATGGGAGGTCCATGAAAGTGCAGAAGGAACACTGGTAGACCATTGTGGGACATAGTGATAATCCTGGGCAAAGACAACAAAAGGGAACCAAAAGGAAGGAAATTAAATTAAATAAAACAAAAGAAAGAACTAAAAAAATGAAAGGTGTAAACAAAGAAAGACGAAAAAAAAGAAAATGAGAAATGACAATGAATTAACCTCACTATTGGCATGATAGAACCATGTGCACTAGCAGGTAGGGGCAGCTTGAGAATGAGAAAGTCATCAACAAACGTGAAAACAACATTGTGGCGTTCGGGCACCACATCATGTAAATCTTCTTCATCTATTGGTTCCCACATCGAGTCGTTATCCCACTGTTCCAAGAGTGCATCATCTACTTCCCCAACGAAATACCCCTCTAGTTCTCATTCCTCTTCAGGGAAGTCCATATTCTCAAAAGGATTAATGTTAAGAAGGGCTGGGCTATAAGGGATATACCCTTGGGTCAAGTCGATTACATCGTCCACCCCGGGGCTTTGATAAGGAGAGAGGCATAATGCAATCTCCTCGGCAGTCCAGGGAGGGTTATGGTATTCTAAATCAGCCCATGACCTAATCGAGTGAGCGTTATCATCTCTAATTTTTATAGCATGCAAGGGAGAGATTATATGAGTAGAAGATTAGAGTCGAAGTCATGCTAAAAAAGATAAAAATAATAAAAATAACAAAGTAAAATAAAAGGAAAGAATACAACAATAATGTGAGAACACTCTTCAGTGTTTTAAGTAGAGGAATAGTTGGGTTCATCTAGCTGGATGTGCTTAGCTTCTGGTTGAAAGTTCCCCAAGAACATTTGACAAGTGGGGGTATTTATAAAGTACAGCCGCGCTAAAAGAAGAAAATACACTAAATTAGCTTACAATTCCTTTGTTTATCTGCAATTTGAATTGCAATGCCAGTTTGTACACAATTTGATTAAACTATGATAAGTGGTATTGTTTTAGTGGTTATTTGTGCAGATTACTATTGTTGTATGAAGAATTGGATGAAAATGATAAAAGGAAGTGCTTGGTTTTAATGAAGACAACTCAATCATAAAAAGGAGGTTTCGAGCGATCGAAGAAGTCTCGAGCGATCGAGGTTTCATCGATCGAATGCAGTTCAAGCGCTCGAAGATCCCATAAGTTCAATCAATCGAAGGATGTTCGATCGATCGAACATGGCTTTTATCAAATTTTACGCGCACGCAGCAGAAACGAAGTTTTAACTCTAGCATTAGTTTTTTGTATATATAGTTATATTGTATACGTCCTAAAGGACGCCCACTTTTACTTTTCATCAGTTTTATAGAGAGAAGAGAGTTTTTTCCTTGCTTTTGTAGGTTTAACAAGATTTATATTTGTTTTGCTTGGTTTCTTTAAAGTTTAATATAAGTTCTTCATTCCAGGTTACTTTTTATTACTTTACTTATATTATGCTCGTAGTTTACTATAGTTTAATTTGCTAAACTTGTAGTTTTGCATGTTAGATAAGTTTACACCATTAGTTTTTATAGTTTTCATGTTTAAAACACAACCAAACAATACTTTAATGGACTTTTATATTAAAAAAAACTCTGTGATACTCCAGACTATGTCTGAGTAGTCCCCAGGTTGGGAGATCACGATGAAACCGTGATCTTAAGCCTCTACAATGCAGCAGAATAATTCCTGTGTTCGATCGATCGAAGTTTGTTCGTTGGATCGGACCAGAGACATTGTCGAGCGATCGAAGACATTTTATTGATCGAGAGATGAAGATATTCGATCGATCGAGAGCGCGTCGATCGATCGAACTCTCTGATTCTTGAAAACATTCTATGCAGTATTCTTAGACTTTCTGTTTTACAGATTTTTTATCAAACTGTCCCCAAACGCTCAGTTTGTCAAAGCAGTCTTTAAACTTAAAGCCTTAAGGCATTTTTCTTCAATACATTTTGCAAAACACCCTCAATGCTAACACCATTGAAGGTGCGAGTCTTAACTATTGATCTAAACCGCTTTTATGTGTTTCAAACTTAATTGTGATGACATAGTCTCGGCCATGAAAGGGCTATGGATTCTTTATCCTAAGAGAAATACGGAATACTATAGAAGATGTACTCCATTGAGCTTCAACGTAATTGCATGGTAGATGGCTAGGTCACGGTGGATTCGTGTAATCCCAACATTCCCTTTTATTAAGAAAAACACCTTTAAAACATCGCTTTAGTTAATTAGTTAATCGTTAGTTTAATTTACTTTAGTTGCTTTAATTCTAGTAGTTACCTCGTGGAACTTTGTGTTCTACACCTTTTAAATAGTGATTTTTATTTTTCTTTTAGAGTTTAATCTAGGTATTTAGTTTAACACCTTCCCTCTGGGATCGACCTGGTCTTAACCAGATTACTACTTACACGATTACCTACACTTGGGTATAGCACACAAGCGCACATAAAAAAATTCTCATGTCATGTTTTTGGCGCCGTTGCCGGGGAAGCGACAAGCTAATGCTTAGATTACCTCAATCTATCCTTATGTATTTCTGTTTTTCTTTTGTCTTTTATTCTTTAGATTAAAACTACTTAGAATCTTTCCTTTTATGTCCGACAATTCCTTTGAAAGAACTTACGAAAACCCACTCTACTCATCTGTTTTATCTAGTTCTATTAATCCTTTAGTAACACCAACATATTCAATGGCCGATAATCGAAGTGAAAATGGTGAAAACGTGGTCGTTCCAATTGATGATTCGCTTCGTCCTTTGTGCGATCTCGTGACATCTGAACACGCTCCAACACCTTCTTGTATTCTCATTATACCTCATGCTGGCGAAGTTCAATTTCACAATGGAATGATTCAACTCCTTCCAACATTCCATGGAATGGATAGCGAGAAGGCATATCTACATGTCAAGGACTTCGAAGATGTTTGCAAAATATTTTCACAAAATTGCCCTGTAGATGTGACACGTCTAATGCTATTTCCTTTCACCTTAAAGGATAAAGCAAAAGCGTGGCTACTCACTTTAAAGCCGAATTCAATCTACACCTGGCATGCGATGAACACCGAGTTCTTAAAGAAATTCTTTCCACCTCGCATGACCACCGATCTTAAACGACAAATCAACTCTTATAAACAAAAGAGTAATGAAACCTTCACCCAAACTCCGGAGCGTTTCAAGGATTTGCTTCTATCATGCTCACATCATGGGTATGAAAAATGGTGAACCATAAGCTACTTTTACGAAGGGTTAAATGGTGAAACTAAAAAGTTGGTCGAGACCATGAGTTCAGGGCCATTCCTTCGCAAAAACACTGAAGAAGCAGAAGCCCACTTCGAGTGAACATGCCCACGAATGGTCCAATTCGGAAGATGTCCCACGTTCACAGATATCCTGTGTAGAGGAGAAGAGTCTATATCAATTAAAAAGTGAGGATCATCTAATGAGTAAATATGAAGAACTAATTAAGAAGGTAGAGGAGTTGGCAATGAAAGGAGAGAGTTCTAGGTAGGTTTTACCTGAAGAATCATGCAGTACATGTAACATGTTGGGACACACCAATCATTACTGTCCCAATGTGCCGTACTTTCAAGAACAACCCCCCATGGAAATAAATGCCATGCAAGGGTATAGGGGGGCGGGGAATTCCTACAATAATAACAATCAATGGAATCACCCCGGTTTTGATTGGAAAAATGATGCTGGGACCCAAAACCAATATCAACAACAACAGCCCTACAATAACAATAATCACTATCAAGGGCAATATAATAGGCAGCCCCAGCCATTCAATCAAAATAGATCAAATAACTACAACAACGCTCAACCCTCTAACAATCAACAGCCAAATGTTTACGTGCCACCTCACAAAAAGGTGCAAGAGGAAGATCCACTTTCTAACATGAATTTAACACAATAGTTAATCCAAATGATGAGTAAAATGTCCGCGACATTAGAGAGAATGGATGCACGACAAGAGGGGTCGAGTGGAACGTTTCCTGCTCAACCACTTCCAAACCCTAAGGGATTCAACAATGGTCCCAATAACTATGAGCATGCCAAAGCCGTGACAACTCTGAGAAGTAGCAAGGTCATAGGGAAAAATATGCCTCATTCTACTCCCGAGGAGTATGAAGAAGAGGAAGTGGTGACAAGGAACAAACCATCTACTCAGGAAGAGGAGCAACCAAATAATAATGAACCATTGGTTCAAAAAGATGAAGCTCCTAGAGAAGTAGAGAAAGTTGAGAGAAGGCCCAGAAAGGAGCCTATCATTGATGAATTACCTAAGTGCCCTTTCCCCGCGCCTTACCCTCAAAGGCTTAAGAAACCCCAAAACGAGGCAAAGAATCAGGAGTTCTTAGAATTGTTTAAACAAGTCAAGATCAATCTTCCACTCCTGGATGCAATCAAACAAGTGCCGGCCTATGCTAAATACCTAAAAGACTTATGTACGGTCAAAAGGAGGCAAAGTGTAAAGAGACGCTTACGTCGCTTGCCAAGCAAGTGCAATCATTCAAAATGAATTGCCTCCGAAGCTCAAAGACCCCGGCACTACAACTGTCTCGTGCCGTATTGGAAATCAAAGGATAGACAACGCACTCCTTGATCTAGGAGCAAGCGTGAACCTACTGCCATACTCAGTTTATAAACAACTAGGGTTGGGGGAACTCAAACCTACCCGAGTTGCATTACAACTAGCAGATAGGTCAGTCAAATATCCGAGAAGAATACTGGAAGATGTCCTTGTACAAGTAGACACATTTGTCCTCCCGGTCGATTTTGTGATTTTGGACACTGAACCGATGTCTAACCCATGCTCACAAATCCTGGTAATATTTTGACGTCCATTCCTCAACACCATAGATGCCACAATCAAAATAAGAAGTGGTATCATGACCATCGTATTCGGGAATATGACCTTAAATGTCAAGATATTTTCATATCCCTGACCTGAAGAATACGAAGATGAGGAAGAAGTCAACTACATCGAAATGGTCATTGAAGACGAGGCTGACTTTGTTGATTGCAACGATCCCTTGGAGGTAGTTGTATCACAATTTGACGGAGTCTACAAACCTAACAATTCAACTCCATTGGATGCTACCCTAAGTCATACTTGCCTCATGATGGAGACAAAAGAGGAGGACAAAGCTGAATGCATGTGGGTCACACCATACGAACCCTTGGCTCCAAAAACGAAGTTAGCCATGCCTTCAAACTTTCAGTTTCCTGATTTAGAATTAAAGGAGCTTCCAAAAGAGCTCAAATACGCTTTTCTGGGGACTGAAAAGACTTATCCTGTTATAATCTCAGCCACGTTGAATTCTGAACAAGAGGATAAGTTAATTCAAATGCTCAAATAGCATAAGGGAGCATTAGGATGGACTATTGCTGACCTAAAAGGCATAAGCCCATCTGTTTGTTCCCATAAGATATATCTGGAGGAAGACGCTAAACCTTCGCGACAAATGCAAAGGCGTCTGGATCCCAATATGCAAGAAGTCGTAAAAAAGGAAGTCCTAAAACTTCTTGACGTTGGGATTATATATCCTATTTTAGACAGCCCTTGGGTTAGTCCAACCCAGGTGGTGCCCAAAAAGGCAGGGATAACAGTAATTCCAAACAAAGACGGCGAGTTAGTACCAACACGCGTCCCCACTGGATGGCGGATGTGTATTGATTACCGAAAATTGAATACTGTGACTCGAAAAGACCACTTTCCACTGCCATTTATGGATCAGATGTTAGAATGAGTGGCGGGTCACAAGTACTATTGCTTCTTGGACGGATATAGTGGGTACAACCAGATAGAAATTGCTCTTGAAGATCAGGACAAAATGACATTCACTTGTCCGTTCAGTACATTCGCCTACCGTCGTATGCCCTTTTGTTTATGCAACGCACCGGCCACCTTTCAGCGATGCATGTTGAGCATATTCAGTGATATGGTCGACCAAACACTCAAGGTCTTTATGGACGATTTCTCAGTGTTCGGCCATAGTTTCGAAAATTGCTTAGATAATCTAGAACGTGTGTTAGCAAGATGCGAGGACAAACATCTAGTACTAAACTGGGAAAAGTGTCACTTCATGGTGACCAAGGGGATTGTCCTCGGCCACATTATTTCCGATAAAGGTATCCAAGTTAACCAAGCAAAAATTGACATAATCTCGAACCTACTTGTCCCCCATACAGTTAAAGACATCCGCTCTTTTTTGGGATATGCAGGATTTTATCGTTGCTTTATCCAAAACTTTAGTGCGATCTCCCGACCACTATACCAACTCTTAGTCAAAGATGTACCATTCGAGTGGTCGGAAAACTATCAAACATCTTTTGACGTACTAAGGGAACACCTTACCTCTGCACCGATAATACAGGCACCCGACTGGGGTTTACCATTTGAACTAATGTGCGACGCTAGTGACTACGCCATTGGTGCAGTCCTGGGGTAGAGGAAGGATAATAAGCCTTATGTAATATACTATGCCAGCCAAACACTCAACGAAGCTCAAATGAACTATATGACTACTAAAAAAGAGCTACTGGCAATAGTTTTTACTCTAGACAAATTTAGGTCATATCTAATAGGGTCCCCAATCGTCTGTTTTACAGACCACTCGGCCCTTAAGTACCTGCTATCTAAGAAAGACGCGAAGCAAAGGCTTATTTGTTGGATACTCCTACTCCAAGAATTCGATATCACAATTAAGGATAGGAAGGGAGTAGAGAATGTGGTCGATGACCATTTATCTCGATTGACATTTACTGACAACACTGAACCCGTACCAATCAAAGATGAATTCCCAGACGAGCAACTGATAGCTGTTTCCAGTTTGCCTTGGTATGCAGATATAATTAATTACCTTGTTACGGGAGAAACCCCGAGTCATTGGTCAAATCAGGACAGGAAACGGTTCCTCTCATTCGTACGTCACTTCTTTTTCGATGACCCTTACTTATTCAAGTATTGTGCTGATCAGGTCATCAGGCATTGCGTCCCGAACGAGGACATAACTGTAATTTTGGCCTCTTGTCATTCTGAAGCCTGCGGTGGTCATTTTGCTTCCCAAAAGACCGCACAAAAAGTCCTACACAGCGGGTTCTACTGGCCCACCGTGTTCAAGGATGCCTACTCTTTTTGCAAAGCATGCCAACGCTGTCAAAAGCTTGGTACAATTTCAAAAAGAAACTCCATGCCCTTAATTCCAATTATCATAATTGAAATATTTGATTGTTGGGGCATAGACTTCACGGGCCCGTTTCTAAAATCTAACAACTGTGAATACATACTTCTAGCTGTAGAATATCTATCAAAATGGGTGGAAGCGATACTGAAGAGACGCAATGATCACAAAACAGTAATGTCCTTTCTTAAGGAACACATTCTGTCTCGTTTCGAAATCCCAAAAGCACTGATAAGTGACCAAGGCAAGCATTTTTGCAATAGGCCTTTAGAATCACTACTCAAGAAATATGGGGTGAACCACAAGATCGTTCTAGCCTACCACCCACAAATAAACGGGAAGGAAGAGTTGGCTAACCATGAAATCAAACATATACTTGAAAAGACGATTAGTTTCAACAGAAAAGACTGGGCTTATAAACTGACTGATGCTCTATGGGAGTACCGCACCACTTATAAGACAAACTTGGGGATGTCCCCGTACAGGTTAGTGTACTGCAAGGCGTGTCACCTTCCTGTTGAAATCGAGCACAAAGCATATTGGGCAACATGCTCATTGAACTTCGACATTAAAGAGGGAGATCATCTCCAGAAACTCCAATTGGCTGAACTGGAAGAAATACGTTAAGATGCATACGACAACACTAAACTACAAAAGGAAAGGTTAAAGGCTCGCCACGATAGAACAATTATTCGAAAATCTTTCGAGTCAGGGCAGAAAGTTTTATTATACAACTCTCACCTCCACATTTTTCTAGGTAAGCTCCAGTCCTGGTGGACAGGTCCATTCCTTGTCAAATCTGTTTTTCCACATGGGGCTGTTGAGCTCGTGAATCCCAAGAACGATGATTGTTTCAAGGTTAATGGCCAAAGACTAAAACTGTTCTTGGAGAACTTCTTACCAGAAGCTGAGCACATCGAGCTAGATGAGCCCAGCTATCCCTCCACCTAAAACACCAAAGTGTGTTCACATTATGTTGTTGTACTCTTTCTTTTACTGCATTTTGTTTTGTTTTGTTCTTTTTTGTCTTTTTGAATGTAACTTCGATTCTTAATCTACTATTCCTTACCGTCTCTCTCTTGCAGGATATTAAAAATGAGGGACGACGATGTTCATTCCATATGGTCATGGGCTGATTTGGAATATCCTAACCCTCCTTGGACTGCCGACGAGATAGCATTCTGCTTTTCTCCTTATCAAGGACCAGGGGCAGATGATGTATTGGACCTGACCCATGGGTATATCCCTTTTAACCCTGCTCTTCTCCATATCAATCCCTTTGAGCACATGGAATTTCTTGAAGAGGAAGGAGAACCTGAAGGGTACTTTATTGGGGAAGTCGATGATGCCCTTTTAGAACAATGGGAGAATGACTCAATGTGGGAACCATGGGAAGAAGAAGATTTACAGGATGTGGTGCCGGAACGCCATAATGTTGTATTTACATATGTTGATGACTTCCTTGTCATCGAATTGGTTCCCTCCATTTACGTGCACATGAGTTATTTGTTGTTCCGGCTTCAATGCCCTCTACCTGCTAGTGCACATTGTTCTATCATGCCAATAGTGAGGTTAATTCTTGATCACATTCCTTTCTCTTTTCGTTTTTCTTTGTTTACTTCCTTTCCATTAGTTCTTTCATTTATTTTAGGTAATTTCTTTCTTTTTTGTCTATTTTCTTTTTGCTTTTCTTTTGTCAGGATTTTTACTATGAATCATCCGTTACCACCGTTGTTCCTTCTGCATCAACTGTTCCATGGATTTGGACCGTACATAGTGCCTGCTGGTACTCTGCCGCGAGAGGAAAGTCTGTTGCAAAATTGCACTCCGTTATCTTTGTCTCCATCCGACTCACCTCTTGCGTGTGCAATCAATTCTTCAAAGATTTCAGTCTCACTCGATGATATCCTTGTTGCTTTCCGACTGTTCTGGGAAAGGGAATCATCAGGTTTGGAATCCAGACTCAAAGATATGGCAGAAAAAGAAGCAGTTGCGGAAGATGAACTATTCATGCTTGAAGTGCTTCACTTCAATTATATTCTGTCATTTCATCTTTCTTTCATCAATTGAAGTGTATTCCTAGACAAAGTCTTATTAGTTTCAGTTTCTTTTAGTGTTTCTTTATTAATAAGGTCTTAGGTACCATTGTGGGAGCAACAATTTTGTAATTTGGATGCTATTACAAAGTTTGATTTATATAAATTTGCAATTTCCTAATTATCAAGAGGATTTCTGGCCTACATGTCCTATTTTTGAACTGTTTTATCACCTTCTTGTATGTCCAGACCAATGTTGGTTAGTTGGGGGTGTATAATTTCTCCATTTAGTGATATTGTAGAATTTTTGGGTTCGATCGATCGAACCCATTTCGATCGATCGAAATTATAGCATCCTCAAGCGCTTCAACATGTCTCAATCGATCGAAGTTTCGATCGATCGAACTTTCTTGAACAATCGATACTTGTATTTAAACGAGGCATCCTGTGTACACTTCAATCAGTCTCTCTTCATCTCCCTCACGCTCAAGCGATCGGAGACAGAGAAGGCATACGCGATTTTGAACCCCCTATATAAAACAACATCAATTAAGGAGTGCATGGTTCCCCCTGATCATCACTTGCATCGCCCTCATCCTCTCCTCTGTGCGTATCTCGAGGTTAGGCCCCGAGAAACCCCCCTCGTTTTTTTTCTTTTCATTCGAATTGTTATGGGGATGCCCCTCAGTGGTTCTTACAACCTTTGTTTTACTTTTTTCTTGTTATTTTGTGTTTGCGGGCTATTCCCGTTCTCCGTCATTGTTGCTACCGTTTATCTATGCTCGATCGATCGAGCTGGGCTCAAGCGATCGAGCCAAGTTCAATCGATCGAAGCTTAGCCCAGTTCAATCGATCGAGACAGGCTCGAGCAATCGAACCTTACACCTTTTCAATCGATCGAACATTCGTCGATCGATCAAAAAGAAGCAGTGGTAGTTTCTTTTCTGTTTTATCTGTTTTAATGTATTTTCTGTTTGTTTCTTCCATTTCAGGACATTACAATGAACCCTATCATAGGGTACCATAAGTCCAAGCCGCTTGACCTTACTATACCAGACCCCATACCAGATCACGGGCTCAGAAATGAGGAGGAGCGTGTTTGGTTTACTAGATACTTCCAGTCCAGGAAGGTTATGCTCGAGCGACCACTGGAGTCCGTCTGGCTTTCAGCCCCGTGGTTCCTAGGACGGATCAGAGATATGCCATTATGGTGTAATATGTTGATCCAAACCAAAACGATCAACATCCACTGGGTTCATGAAGCCTGCTCCTCTATGATTAAGGATCCCGCGGCCCCTTTCACATACAGATCATTCTTCCGCGGGCGTGAGATCCTATTCAGCCCTGCCACCATTTCAGCTGCTCTGGGGGTACCTAGGGTACCAGATTGTTTCTATCCTCACCTACCAAGAGCCCCGAAGATGCCTCCAGCCACCATTATCCGAGAGCTTACAGGAGGCACCGTTCAGTTTTGGAACGGCATATCTCTCATCGAGGATAAGCTTTTCACTGAGACCTATCACTTCCTCCATCTGACGCTGGTGAACTGTATTTTCATAACATCTTATCATGAGAAGTTTGCCGTGTGGTATGTCCGTGCTCTGTATGCTATTAGGACAGGACAGCGAGTCTGTCTATCTCGTCTTTATATTGACTTCTTTGTTCAGCCCACGCGGTACATTGCCGCCAAGCGCCATCTGAAGGGCACTTGGCCTATACATCGGGTCATTAAGAAGGCTGGACTAGTTCCATTGGCCACAGATTTGATCCTTCAGGCCTCTAGTCATTTTGGCGAGACAGCGGCCCACCGTTTTGATGCTCAGAAGAAGAGAAAAGAAAAGGGTAAGGCGAAGGTCAGGGCAAAGAGGAAGAGGGGAGGTGGCACCGATACTGAGGGTGCAGCTTCTAGGACGCCTACCGAGGCTGAGGAGCTTGAGTCGGATGATGAGGACCCTGTTGCTGCAGTACAACAGTTCGAGTTGAGACATCAGTCTCAGGCTCAGGCCCAGGGAGAGTCGTCTTCCATGTCCCTCCAGACTCTCCACTCATTGCTTCTTGAGGAGAGGGATGCGCGGATATGGCTTAAGGGCAAGATGGATCAGATGGCGAATTGCTCGAGGTGATCTTAATACAGATCAGGGTAGATCAGTCTGTACACACCGCTGCACATCCACCTTCTACTGATCTATCTCCTTCTGTTGATCCATCTACTTCTGTACTGCCTACTACTGTTGTTACTCCATCACCTACTGATCCCTCTGCTCCATCCACATCGACGGTACCACCTGCTACTGAGACACCACTTCCACCACCTCCAGTCGCGACTGACACATCAATAACTACACCAGCTGCCACGATTGCGAGTGACCCGACGACGGCTACTACTGTTGCTGAGGGTGGAGATGTGGATGCTCCAGATGTGCTGATTGAGATATTATCTGATGTCGCCGATGATGCTTAGTTTATGTTGGTTCAGTATTTGTGGATGTCTGGATTGTTTTTGGTTGGTTGTGGCTATTTTTCTCTCCTCTCTAGTCATTTTTCTTGTGGGTGGTTTGGTTATTGTTGGTTGGTTTAAGTATTTTGGACTTTAGTTTTATGTATGGATTATATTATCACTGTTCTGTTATTTCACTCTATTATATTTCCGGTGATTAGTTATGTTTTATGTATGGATCTCATGTTCTATTTTTTTCATCTCTTTTGATCTTTGCTGCTTGGAGTTTGTATGCTTTCTGTACAGATTGTTACACTTGCGGTTATTACGATGTTATCAGGTGATATCTCTCTATCTATTTTTGAAAATCAACTTCTGAGGACATTGCAATTTTCAGTTGGGGTGGGATGTAGATAGATAATCACCTGTGCACATTTATACTTAGCAATCTGGATCACTTTATTGCACATTTCATACAATCTCAATTAGAATTGGAGCACATCCACAGTTGAAACAAGTAAAAATATTTAATTAATTAAAAATTTAAAAATTACAAATTTCAAACTATTAAGGAATTGTTGAATTGAATTGGTAGAATAACTCTGAATATTCACTTCTATTTAGCTGTTATCAAGCGATGACACAACCATTTTATTCTCATCCTTTTATGAATTAAGTTCACGCGTTCTTTCAGTTTCACTAGGATAAATGCATATGTTGACCATTCATGTATCCAAAAATCCATTTGCATATGTTAATAGCTATGCAGAAATTTTAAAATAAGAGTTAATATGACTTTTTTACTTTAAGGAATAAGTAGTGAAAACTAGTTACCCTTAGTGAGCTTTTGAATCCAATCTTCAATTCTGAGGGCATTTTTACAGTAAATTCGAATTGTTTTTCTTGAACAAACGTATTAAATTCATTGAATAGTCTCTGATTCTTCATTTTGGCTGCTTAGTAGAGGAGAACATTCAGGATTTACCAACTAAACTCAATGAACATTGAAGTGTTAAAACTAAGAAGTTGAGAAAATGATTTAAGCCATTGTTATTCGCTCTTTACCTTTCCATATACCTATATCAACATTCTAGAAAATGCGTTGTTCTCAACCTCAAACCTAGTAAATACTGCCAAGTCTATTATGAAAATCTACATCCCTAATCTTTTACTTTGACCTCAATGAACCCCATTGCACATCTAATGTGATTAAATTATTGAAGTATGTGATGAGGAGGGAGTAGTTGTGGGAGGGACCGCATAAAAGAGAAAAGGAAAGAAGAAGGAGTCCAGGTTAAAAAAAATATGAGAATAGAGGATGGTTGGAATGAAGTAAAGTAAAATTACTAAACTCAATCACATGCTAAAGATGTGCAATTTCTTACCCCCCCTCATTTCTGTCCTACTATATAAAAAACCGAAAAGTCAAAGCCTTATTGATTTTGACAACTTAGTTTGAATATGAATGTGTAATTTGGGTTATCCACGGTATTTCGCTCCTCTAGTAATTAGTATTACTTTCTTGAGACTATACACTCTAAATGTTCGTCCTTTATTGAGTCAGGTGTGAAAGCATTAGTAACCAAACTTTCAATTTTTATCAAAGCTTTCACACCATGTGCGATCATTATTAACCTAGTCTCTGTGAGATGTTCATTCTTGAATGTGAGACCATGTGAGAATTGAGTAGAAACTACAAGTTCTGAGAGTATGATAGTCTAAACAACTCCAAATAAAGTTGATGCATAGCTGTTAACTGCACACACACACGGTTACATGGATGTGATGCATATGTTATTCTTTCTTGGTGACATGAGGAACATGTGTATTTCTTTCATGGTTTGAACGAGGATGATATGTTTTGTGGAGCTAAGTTTACAGTTGTATAGGAGCAAGTGTTTACAAGTTATTCTATATCTTTTTGAGCTTAAAAATTAGAGAATTTTGTGGGTACATTCACTGCAAACCCTCACGAGACAACACTCGGCCACTAGGGGGAACCTAGGGGTTTAACGGCTTGTTGCACTTGCTAAATGCAACCGCGATTCCTGCGAAAGTGAGTTAGGTAGTCTCTTTCTTTTTATTTTAGTTTAGATTACCTGAGTTTAATTTAATTTATTTTAGTCGTTGTAGTAATAGCTAGCTTGTTTTATTTTTGCTTTATTTCTAGGGACTAGCAAATCGCTAGTTGGGGGTTGTGACAAGCGGGGGTATTTGTAAAATACAGTCGCGCTAAAAGAAGAAAATACACTAAATTAGTTTACAATTCCTTTGTTTATCTGTAATTTGAATTGCAATGCCAGTTTGTACACAATTTGATTAAACTATGATAAGTGGTATTGTTTTAGTGGTTATTTGTGCAGATTACTATTGCTGTGTGAATAATTGGATGAAAATGATAAAAGGAAGTGCTTGGTTTTAATAAAGACAACTCAATCATAAAAAGAAGGTTTCGAGCGATCGAAGAAGTCTCGAGCGATCAAGGTTTCGCTCGATCGAATGCAGTTCAAGCGCTCGAAGATCCCAGAAGTTCAATCGATCGAGAGATGTTCGATCGATTGAACATGGCTTTTATCAGATTTTACGCGCGCGCAACAGAAACGAAGTTTTAACCCTATCATTAGGTTTTTTGTATATATAGTTGTATTGTATACGTCCTAAAGGACGCCCACTTTTACTTTTCATCAGTTTTATAGAGAGAAGAGAGTTTTTTTCTTGCTTTTGTAGGTTTATCAAGATTTATATTGGTTTTGCTTGGATTCTTTTAAGTTTAATATAAGTTCTTCATTCCAGGTTACTTTTTATTGCTTTACTTATATTCTGCTCATAGTTTACTATAGTTTAATCTGCTAAACTTGTAGTTTTGCATGTTAGATAAGTTTACACCATTAGTTTTTATAGTTTTCATGTTTAAAACACAACCAAACAATACTTTAATGGACTTTTATATTAAAAACAACTCTGTGATACTCCAGACGATGTCTGAGTAGTCCCCAGGTTGGGAGATCACGATGAAACCGTGATCTTAAGCCTTTGCCATGTAGCAGAATAATTCCTGTGTTCGGTCGATCGAAGTTTGTTCGATCGATCGGGCCAGAAACATTATCGAGCGATCGAAGACATTTCGATCGATTGAGAGATGAAGATATTCGATTGATCAAGAGCGCGTCGATTGATCAAACTCTCTGATTCTTGAGAACATTCTATGCAGTATTCTTAGACTTTCTATTTTACAGATTTGTTATCAAACTGTGTCACGCCCCGGAGCAGCATAAATAGAGAAAAATAAATTTCCTTTATGGGTCCATAGGGAATGACGGGTGAATAATCGCGTTGTCATCTACTCAAACCAATAAACACCACGATAGGGAGGATGCTATTCATAGAACATATCTTATTAACATTAATCAGAGGCTACAGTGGAAACTATAAAAGGTATGAAAGCAACAGATGCCCAAGTACCAATTATAAAAGTCTACTAAAACTATTACAACAGCTGGCTTATAGTCTCAGGCCTATAACAATAACAACAACAGATAAAAACTAACTATATAAAGCAGCACATCTTCGTCTTCCAGCCTTCAGCTCCAAGTCTGGCAGAACTATCAGTCTTCAGTCCTCAAGACCTACAAATCCCTAGACATTGGAATGTCCAGGGCATTAACGCCATCAGCTTTGAATACAAAGCTGAGTGAGTACATTAAACAACACTCCTCACCGTTATTGTTTAGCATCTTAAAATGCGGTTAATCTCTTAACAATGGCGTCACTCACGGACATAGAAAAGGTCTCATCAAACTGTATATGAATCAATAATAACAGAAATCATATTAAGTAATGACAAGGATAAACATCATGGTATAACATATCTCATCACGTATTCACCAAATCCATGCGTGTAACCGTGCAACCACCCATGCATCTACCTTTACGTCTGGACGCTGAATCCACGACTGAACCTTTATCTCATCATATCCGTACTCATATTCATATCTCTATCCGTCTCTGTATCCATACGTCAATCCCATTATTACAAATCTGTGTGCATTCGTCGATACCAAAATCTCATGTCCGTATCCATACGTCGATACAATAATGCCAATCGGAATCACCCGACTAGGCAATAGGTCCCACAATCCCTTGATAGGGTTACCGGTCGTCTACACGGTACCACCTATCTGTAAACGATAGAACGGCACATCGGACATCTTCAACGATGCGTATACTCTCACTGGTCGTCTACACAGCTGAGAATACATTAGAGCACTAGCCGGACGTCTTCAACAGTGCATACGCATCACTGGACGTCTTCAACAGTGCATACGCATCACTAGACGTCTTCAACAGTGAGAGGCGCACTAGGAACTCTAACCATCCCACGTCCACCCGACTCGTCAGCCGTTGATCCCACGGATCCCAAAGTACACATATCTCATTATTCCATATAAATCACAATTCCCCTCTCTCATCTATCTTCTCATCTCTTCATATCAATATCCCATTTCTCATCAGATCTTCTCATCTCTTCATCTCAATATTCCATTCCTCATCAGATTCTCTTACCTCTTGACATCACTATCCCATGCATGCTGACACATGTTGTGAAATGCTCATATACTAAGTACAGGAAATACCACATGCTCTGTATTCAACATATCTACTCATTTCTGATTATTAACATGCTGTCGTGTTCCGTTCTACTATTCAGTTTGACAATAACATATGGCAGTTACTTAACCATTAGAGCATCTCATATTGACAGTAAATAATAAACAGTTCATCTTGTAACATTAACATAAACATCATATAAGGCTTGCGTAGTATCATGTTGACTAAGCACATATCCAATATCACATATGGTACAGCCATTAACAGCTTGGGTACATTATAATCAGCTCATAACATATAATAATAGATAAACAACATTCTGCTCTTACTCAATCAATTGGAAATAATGTCAATCGATTGGGAACATGTCAATCGATTGGAATCATGTCAATCGATTGAACTAATGTCAATCGATTGAACTAATGTCAATCGATTGGACTAATGTCAATCGATTGAACTAATGTCAATCAATTGGACTAATGTCAATGGATTGGACTCTGTCTTCTTCCTCAAAACTGCTGGGTTTTATTATAAAAACGTTGGGGTCTCATTCCTCCTCATGCATGTTATTATACACACATAAACATCACAAAACAAACCTCTTTGAGTGAGTTAATAAACTCACCTCTCCCGGCGTTCTGTTGACGGCGTCCCGAGCTCCGCGGCGGCAGTTATGGTGAGTTCTCTTTCCTCTCTCTGTTCTCCTCCTCCTCCTCTTCTTCTTCTCCTTCTCTCCACCCGAGAGTGTGTGTGTGTAATATATATACAATATATATGTGTGTATATATATATATAAGAGTATGTAGCTCTCTCTCCCAAGGCTGCCAAACTTGGCCCAAGGCCACAAATGAACAAGTATATATAGGGTTTAAGAGTGCCACACGTTCAAAGCTGAAGGAAAGAAGAAAATGTTTCTCAGCTTATGTCAATCGATTGAGACACAAGTCAATCGATTGGCAACAGATATTTGTAGTCAATCGATTGAAGAAGATGGCAATCGATTGATAAACTGCCACGTCATGAATTCAGGTCGGTCTGATGGCAATCGATTGGGAACATGTCAATCGATTGGTATCCAAAAATGTCAATCGATTGAAAAGAATGTCAATCGATTGGAAACTCAAACTCACCAAAGACTAAGGAAAGTGCAAGGGATATATATATATACCTGAAAATACAGGGTATTACAAACTGTCCCCAAACGCTCAGTTTGTCAAAGCAGTCTTTAAACTTAAAGCCTTAAGGCATTTTTCTTCAATACATTTTGCAAAACACCCTCAATGCTAACACCATTGTAGGTACGAGTCTTAACTATTGATCCAAACCGCTTTTATGTGTTTCAAACTTAATTGTGATGACATAGTCCCGGTCATGAAAGGGCTATAGATTCTTTATCCTAAGAGAAATATGGAATACTGTAGAAGATGTACTCCATTGAGCTTCAACGTAATTGCATGGTAGATGGCTAGGTCACGGTGGATTCGTGTAATCCCAACATTCCCTTTTATTAAGAAAAATACTTTTAAAACATCGCTTTAATTAATTAGCTAATTGTTAGTTTAATTTACTTTAGTTGCTTTAATTCTAGTAGTTACCTTATGGAACTTTGTGTTCTACACCTTTTTAAATATTGATTTTTATTTTTCTTTTAGAGTTTAATCTAGGTATTTAGTTTAACACCTTCCCTGTGGGATCGACCTGGTCTTAACCAGATTACTACTTACATGATTACCTACACTTGGGTATAGCACACAAGCGCACACAGAAAAATTCTCGTGTCAACGGTTTTAATCTTTGGCCATTGACCTTGAAACTTTCATCGTTCTTGGGGTTTATGAGCTCAACGGCTCCATGTGGAAAGACAGATTTAACAATGAACGGACCTGTCCACCAGGATCGAAGCTTACCTGGGAAAAGGTGAAGGCAAGAGTCATACAACAAAACTTTCTACCCCACCTAGAATGATTTTTTAAAGATAGTTCTATCGTGACGAGCCTTCAACCTCTCCTTATATAACTTAGCAGAGTCATTTGCATGTCTACGAATTTCTTCTAGCTCGGTGAGTTGAAATTTTCTTAACTACCCTCCCTCTTTAGTATTGAAGTTTAATGAGCGCGTCGCCCAATAAGCTTTATGCTCAATTTCGACAGGGAGGTGGCAAGCCTTTCTGTACACTAGCCTGTACGGGGACATTCCCAGGTTCATTTTATAAGCAATTTAGTACGCCCATAGATCATTGGTCAGCTTGTATGCCTAGTCTTTTCTGTTTGAACTAACCTTTTTTTTTAGAATATGTTTTATTTCTCGGTTAGCCAATTCTGCCTGCCCATTAGTTTGTGGGTGGTAGGCAAGAGCGATCTTGGGATTGACCCCGTATTTTTTGAGGAGTGACTTCAAGGACCTATTGCAGAAGTGCTTGCCTTGGTCACTTATTAACGCGTTTGGGGTTCCAAAATGTGACAGGATGTGTTCTTTTAAAAAGGACATCACTATTTTGTGGTCATTGTGTCGCGTCGGTATCGCTTCCACCCATTTTGACACACAATCCACAACTAGGAGTATGTATTCGCAGTTGTTTGATTTAAGAAACGGGCCCATGAAATCTATGCCCCAACAATAAAAAATTTCAATTGTGATTATGGGAGTCAGGGGCATAGAGTTTCATTTTGAAATTGTACCAAGCTTTTGACACGTTGGCACGATTTACAAAAAGAATAGGCATCCTTAAATATGGTTGGCCAATAGTAACTGCTATGTAGGATTTTTTGTGGTCTTTTGTGAAGCAAAATGGCCACCGCAAGCTTCAGAGTGGCATGAAGCTAAGATCATGGTTATATCCTCATTTGGAATGCAACGTATAATGACCTGATTAGCACAATACTTGAATAAGTATGGATCATCAAAGAAGAAGTCACGTGCAAATGAGAGAAAACGTTTCTTATTTTGCTTTGACCAATGCCCGGGGGTTTCTCCCGTGATAAGATAATTAGTATTGTTGATAAAAGTTATCTGAGATAAATGGTCTGCGACCACATTCTCTACTCCTTTCTTATCTTTGGTTATGATATCAAACTCTTGGAGCAGGAGTATCCAGCGGATAAGTCTTGGTTTTGCATCTTTCTTGGATAACAGGTATTTGAGGGCCAAGTGGTCTGTAAAACAGACGATTGGGGACCCTATTAGATACGACCTAAATTTATCCAAGGCGAATACTATAGCCAGTGGCTCTTTTTCAGTAGTTGTATAATTTAATTGAGCTTCATATAGCGTTCGACTGGCATAGTAGATAACGTATGGCTTATTATCCTTCCTTTATCCTAGAACTGTGCCAATAGCGAAGTCGCTAGCATCACACATTAGTTTGAATGGTAAACCCCAGTCGGGTGCCTGTATTATTGGTGCAGAGGTAAGGTGCTCTTTTAGTGCATCGAAAGATATTTGACAGCTTTCTGACCATTCGAACGGTGTGTCTTTAACGAGCAGTTGACAGAGTGGTCGGGACATTGCTCTAAAATTTTGGATAAATCAACAATAAAATCATGCATGTCCTAGAAAAGAGCAAATGTCTCTAACTGTTCGGGGGATAGGTAGATTCGAGATGATGTCAATTTTTTCTTTATCCACTTGGATACCTTTGTCATATATAATGTGGCCGAGGACTATTCCACTGGTTACCATGAAATGACATTTTTCCCAATTTAATACCAAGTGTTTATCCTCGCATCGTGCTAGAACACGTTCAAGATTGTCAAGATAGTTTTCAAAACTATGGCCGAACACAGAAAAATCGTCCATGAAGACTTCAAGTATCTACTCGACCATATCATTGAAGATACTTAACATGCATCGCTGAAAAGTAGCAGGTGCATTGCATAAACTGAAGGCCATACGATGGTAAGCGAAAGTACCGAACGGACACGTGAAAGTTGTTTTCTCTTGATCTTCAGAAGTGATTTTGATTCGGTTATACCCACTGTATCCGTCCAAAAAGCAATAGTACTTATGACCTGCCACTCGTTCTAGCATTTGATCCATGAATGGTGATAGAAAGTGGTCTTTTCGGGTCACGGTATTCAGTTTTTGGTAATCGATATACATTTTCCATCCAGTGGGGATACGTGTTGGTACTAATTTTTTGTCTTTATTAGGAATAACCATTATGCCTGCCTTCTTTGGTACCACTTGGTTTGGACTGACCCAAGGGTTGTCAGATAAAGGATATATGATCCTAACGTCAAGTAATTTTAAAACTTCATTTTTTACTATTTCTTGCATGTTGGGATTCAGACGCCTTTGCATTTGTCACGAAGGTTTAGCGTCTTCTTCTAAGTATATTTTAAGGGTGCAAACAGATGGGCTTATGCCTTTGAGGTCGGCAATAGTCCATCCCAATGCTCCCTTATGTTGTTTCAGCATTTGGATTAATTTACCCTCTTGTTTAGAATTTAACGTAGATGAAATTATGACAAGATAAGTCTTTTTAGTTCCTAGGAAAGCATATTTGAGCTCCTTTGGAAGCTCCTTTAATTCCAAATCGGGAAATTGAAAGTTTGAGGGCATGACTAGCTTTGTTTTAGGAGACAATGGTTCATATGGTGTTACCCACATGCATTCAGCTCTATCCTCCTCTTTTATTTCCATCATGAGGCAAGTGTGATTTAAAGCAGCGTCCAATGGAGTAGAATCTTTAGGTTGATAGACATCGTCGAATTGTGACACAACTACCTCCAAAGGATCTTTATAATCAACAAAATTAGCCTCATCTTCAATGACCATCTCGATGTAATTCACTTCCTCCTCATCCTTGTATTCTTCAGGTCGGGGATTTGAAAAGATTTTGACATTTAAAGTCATATTCTCGAATACGATGGTTATTATACCATTTCTTATTTTTATTGTGGCATCGATTGTGTTGAGAAATGGACATCTGAATACTGCTAGGATTTGTGCACATGGATTAGACACAAGTTCAGTGTCTAAGATCACAAAATCAACCGGGAAGACAAATGAGTCAATCTGAACTTATTTGACCAACCTATCTGCCAGTTGTAGTACAACTCAGGTAGGTTTGAGTTCACCCAACCCTAGTTGTTTATAAACTGAGTATGGCAGCAAGTTTACGTTTGCTCCTAGATCAAGGAGTGCGTTGTCTATTCTTTGATTCCCAATTCAACATGAGATAGTGGGAGTACCAAGTTCTTTGAGCTTTGGGGGTAGTTCATTCTGAATAATTGTGCTTGCTTGGAAAGCGACATATGCGTGCTTCTTTACACTTTGTCGTCTCTTGACCGTGCATAAGTCCTTAAGATACTTAGCATAAGCCGGTACTTATTTGATAGCATCAAGGAATGGAAGGGTTATTTTGACTTGTTTAAACAGTTCCAAGAACTCCTGATTCTTTATCTCATTTTTGGGTTTCTTTAAGCGTTGAAGAAAAGGTGCGGTAAAAGGGCATTTAGGCAATTCATCATTAACGGGCTCCTTTTTGGGCCTTCTCTCAACTTCTTCCACTTCTTTAGGAGCTTCATTATTTGACTTTAATGGTTCGTTATTAGTAAATGGCTCCTCTTCCTGAGTAGAAGGTTCATTTTTATTCACCACTTCATCCTCTTTATACTCTTCAGGAGTAGAGAGAGGCATATTGTGCCTTATAATCTTGCCGCTTCTCAAAGTAGTCACGGCTTTAGCATGTTCTTGATTATTGGGACCATTGTTGTATCCCTTAGGATTTTGAAGTGGTTGGGCAGGAAACGTTCCTCCTGATCCTTCTTGTCATTTATCCATTCTCTTTAGCGTCGCAGACATTTTGCTCATCGTTTGAATTAACTGTTGTGTTAAGTTTGCGTTAGAGAGTGGATCTTCCTCTTGCACCTCTTTATGTGGTGGCACGTACACATTTGACTGTTGATTATTAGAGGGTTGAGCTTGTTGTAATTATTAGATCTGTCTTGATTGAATGGTTGGGACTGCCTATTGTATTACCCTTGATATTGGTTATTGTTGTTGTAGGGCTGTTGTTGATATTGATTTTGGGTCCCAGCATGTTTTTCCAATCAAAACCGGGGTGATTCCATCGATTGTTGTTATTTTGAAAGTTGTAATTATTATAGGAATTCCCCGCCCCTCTGTATCCATGCATGGCGTTCATCACCATAGGGGCTTGCTCTTGAAAGTAGGCACATTGGGACAGTATTGAGTGGTATGTCCCAACATATTGCATGTGCCGCATAGTTCTTCGGGCAAAATCTACTTAGAACTCTCTCCTTTCATCCCTAACTCCTCTACTTTCTTTGCTAGTTCTTCGTATTTGGTCATTAGGTGATCTTCACCTTTTAGCTAATATATATTTTTCTCTTCTACATCTGATATCTGTGCGCGTGAGACATCCTCAGAGTTAGACCATTCATGAGCATGTTCAGCTAACCACTCGAAGTGGGTTTCAGCCTCTTCGGTGTTTTTGCGAAGAAATGGACCTGAGCTCATGGTTTCAACTAGTTTTTTTGTTTCACCATTTAGACCTTCATAAAAGTAACAAATGGTTTGCCATTTCTCATACCCATGATGTGGGCATAAGAGAAGCAAATCTTTGAAACGCTCCCACGATTGAGTGAAGGTTTCATTGCTCTTTTATTTGTAGAAATTTATTTGACATTTTAGTTCAGTGGTCATGCGAAGTGGAAAGAATTTCTTTAAAAATGTAGTGTTCATCACATGCCGAGTGAAGATTGAATTTGGCTTGAGGGTGAGTAGCCACGCTATTGCTTTGTCCTTCAAGGTGAAGGAAAATAGCATTAAGCATGTCACATCTACAGGACAATTTTGTGAGAATATTTTACAAACATCCTCAAAATCCTTGACATGTAGATATGCCTTTTCGCTTTCCATTCCATGAAAGGTTGGAAGGAGTTGACTCATTCTGTTTCGAAATTGGAATTCGCCCGCATGGGGTAGAATGAGAATACAAGAAAGCGGAGGTACGTGTTCGGGTTGCATAAGGTCACACAAAGGATGCAACGAATCGTCAATAGACATAACCACATTCTCACCATTTTCACTTTGATTATCAACCATTGAATCTCTAGGTGTAGTTACGGGGTTAATAGAACTAGAAGAATCAGATGAGTAGAGTGGATTTTCGTGAATTCCATTAATGAAATTATCGGACATGAAAGGGAAAAGATCCTAAAAGGTTTTAAACCTAAAGAGAAAGAAAATAAAAAACAGAAATAGATAAAGATAGAATGAGGTAATCTAAGCGTTAGCTCGTTGCCTTCCCCAGCAACGGCGCAAAAAACTTGACACGAGATTGATTTGTGTGCGCTTGTGTGCTATACCCAAGTATAGGTAGACGTGCAACTAGTATTCTGGTTAAGACCAGGTCAATCCCACAGGAAAGGTTGTTAATAGATTACTTATATTATACTCTAGAAGGAAAATGAAAATTCGATGTTTTAAAGAGTGTAGAACACGACGTTCCACAATTAACAACTACTGAAAGTAAAGCATTTAAATTAACTATGAATTAACTACTTAACTAAAGCGAATTTAGAACGGGTTTTTGATTTATAAAAGGGGAGCATTGGGATCACACGAATCCATAATGACCTAGCCATCTACCATGCAATTACATGAAAGCTCAATGGAGTACATCTTCTACAATATTCCGTATTGCTCTTAAAATAAAGAATCCATAGCCCTTTCATGAGTGGGACTATATCATCACAGTTGATTCAAAATACAAGAAAGCAGTTTAAAATAATAGTTAAGACTTGCACTTTGAATGGTGTTAGCATTCAAAGTTGTTTTCCAAAAGTTATTGAAGAAAAATACTTTAAGGCTTAAAGTTCAGAAACTGTTTTGACAAATTGAGCATTTGGGGACAGTTTGATAACGAATCTCAAAAATAGAAAGTCTAGGAATGCTGTATAGGATATTCTCAAGAATCAGAGAGTTTGATCGATCGACACGCTTTTGATCGATCGAATATCGTCATCTCTCAATCGATCGAAATGTCTTCGATCGCTTGACTGTATCTCTTGTCTGATGGATCGAACTTACTTCGATCGATCGAACACAGGTTTTAAACTGCTATATGGCAGAGGCTGGAGATCACTGTTTCTTCGTGATCTCTCAACCTGGGGACTACTCAGACATGGTCTGGAGTGTCACAGATCTGTTTTTAATGTAAATATTCATTAAGGTTGCGTTTGTTTGTGATTTAAACATAAAATCTATGAAAACTTAAGGTTTAGCAATACTCTAGCATGCAATACTATGATGACTACTACCAATACTACTGGAAACTATAAACAGATTATAAATAAACCGAAATTATAGAACCTGCAATGTTTTATTAAGATCAAACTTACTGAAAATCCAAGGACAACCGATATTAACCTTTGAAACCTGCAAAACCAAGAACAAACCTCTCTATCTCTCTATAAAATTGAAGAAAACAATGTGGGCGTCATCTAGGATGAGTTTATAAAAAATATTTATACGAAAACCTAAAGCTAGGGTTATAACCAATTTTTTTGCTGTGTGTGCGTAAGTTCTGATAAAAGCCATGTTTGATCGATCGAAAATCACTCGATCGATTGAATTTCTGGAATACTCGAGCGCTTGAACTTATTTTGATCGATCTAAACCTCGGTTGCTTGAGGGTTCTTCGATCGCTCGAAATCCACTTTTCATCTTTGAATTGTCTTGCTTATACTCAAGCTTCCCTTTATCCTGCTATTCATTTCTTCACACAGCAAAACAGTGATCTGCACAAATAATGGCTAAAACAACATAACTTATCATAGATTAGTCATATTGTATAAAAGCTAGCATTGTAACACGAATCGCAAATATAACAGGGGGTTATAAACTAAATCTGTGTATTTCTTTCTTTTAGCGCGGTTGTATTTTATAAATACCCCCGCTTATCATGGATCACGAAAATTAAAACCCCATGAGTTGAATTACCCTATGCATGACCTCGCACTAGCCGCAATTGTTTTTGTACTTGAGATTTGGAAGCATTACCTCTACAGCGAGAAGTTTGATCTATTTTCGGATCACAAGAGTCTGAGTTACTTGTTCTCTCAAAGGGAGTTGAACACAAGGCTTATTGGATGGAATTTTTAAAGGACTATGATTTCATGTTGCAATATCACCCTAAGAAAGTGAACGTAATGGTAGATGCGTTAAGTCGAAAACCCTGGAGGATAGCAGTAGCTTCTCTCATGGTCAAAGAGTGGCAAGCATTGGAAAATTTGGTTAAATTCGATATTCAGACCTCAAACCCAAGTAAAGGATGATACTTTAGATGTCTCATGGCGCAACTGATCCTCATTAGTCATATTTTGGAGGCATAGAAGAAGAATGAAGGACTTCAGGAATGGTTCGCAAGCAACGCAGTAAAAGAACTTGAGAATTAGAGTATTGGTGTAGACGGAGCACTCAGATGTAGAGGCAGATTTTGTGTACCAGATGAGGATAATCTTAGAGGGACGTATTGGACAAAGCACACAAGTCACATATGACTATCCACCCAAGAGGTACGAAGATGTACATGAATATGAAGAGAAACTTCTAGTGGAAAGTAATGAAGTAAGAAGTTACTGAACACGTCTCAATGCCTAACGTATAAGCAGAATATCAGAAGCCTCTCGGACTTTTATAACTATTACCAGCTCTCGAATGGAAGTGGGAACATATAACTATGGACCTCGTGGTAGGTTTGTCGAGGTCTCAGCAAAACCACGACGCTATTTGGGTAGTTGTGGACCGACTTACCAAAGTAGCACATTTCATTGCTTATAGTATGTCATATCTAGTCGAACATTTAAGCCATATGTATATACAACAAGTCATACAATTGCATCGTACACCAGGCTCTATCATATCATATCGTGATTCAGGATTGACTACAAAGTTTTGGAAGAGTCTACAAATAGCTATGGGGACTACACTAAGCTTGAGCACTGCCTTTCACTCGCAAATTGATGGACAAAATGAACAAGTCAACCATGTGATGGCAGATATGCTGTGAGCATATGTAATTGATTTTGAGAGCTCATAGGAGACTCACCTACTATTGATAGAGTTTGCATATAACAACAGTCACCATTCGAGTATAGGAATGGTACCTTTTGAGACATTGTACAAAAGACCGTACCAATCACCTTTGTGTTGGGTGGAGGTTGGGGACAATAAACTATTTGGACCTGAATTAGTTTGGAAAACTAATGAGAAGATTAAAATTGTGAAAGAAAGGATGTGAATAGCGCAGAGTAGGCACAAGAGTTATGCAGATAAACACCGTAGAAGTTTGGAATTCAGTGTTGGAGATCATGTGTTACTCAAAGTATCTCCAATGTGAGGAATTGTCGGGTTTGGACAGAAAAGAGGAAAGCTAGCACCGCATTTCATTGGACCATTTGAAATCCTCGAACGTGTAGGAAAGGTTGCCTACAGACTCGCGTTGCCGCCTAAGATGTCAGGAGTGCACAACGTCTTTCACATTAGCATGTTGAGGAAGTGTGCTCATAATCTGAGTCATGAGATCAACTTTGAAGACATCAAGGTAAATGACAATGTTTCTTTCAATGAAGGACCAGTACGAATTCTGGATCGAGGAGTTAAGAAGCTGAGGAGTAAGGAAATTCTATTAGTGAAGATTCAATGGAAGTTTCATAACAAATGAGAAGCTTTTTGGGAGTTGGAGTCAAAAATGCGAGAGAAGTATCCAAAGTTGTTCAACGACGCTTAGTTTGGATTTCGAGGAAAAAATCTTTATTTAGAGGGGGATGATGTAATAACCTATATTTTCATTGTACTGTATACCCTTTTGATATAAATAAGATTCAGCATGGTTGCCTTTACCTTTCCAGTAATTCTTTTTCTAATCGATTGAACTTATTTTAATCGATTGACATCATGCCAGTTTCAAGCAATTGAACTCTTCTCAATCGATCAAACTTATGTTTCTTCAATCGAGCAAACCTTCTTCAAGCGATTGCTAACCTGAAACCATGATGTGTCCCCTTTCCCAAGCGATTGAACATGTTTCGATTGATCGAACCTTAACCGATCTATTCTCAATCGATCAAACTCACTTTGATCGATCGATTGAACTTGCTTTTCGTAGCATACGCAAAGCTGCCACCTGCCCTTCCCTTTGCTTATATATATGTGTATGTTGGGTATATTTAGGTTGTTGAAAAACCTTAAGAGAGAGAGAGAATACATAATATATATACCCTTATACACACACACATATATATACATTTGTATATATATATGTATATATATACACACACACAAACATTCCCTCACACACATTGTCTAAGATAGAAGAATAAGAGAAGGAACAGGCAGGGAGGAGAGAAAGAACCGAAAGAGAAGGAGAAAGAGAAGAGAGAGAGAGAGAGAGAGAGAGAGAGAGAGAGGAACCACCCCAAGCACCACTCGCGGCCACCCCGCACATCGTCAACATCACCAACCTTAAGGGTGAGTGTCTATACTCACTCTATAGCATAGATACATATGTATATATATGATTCGACAATAAAGAACGGTCCCCGAACGTACGCAAAAGGTCCAATTCAATTTTGGAAGAAGATGCAGTCTCGAGCGATCGAACTAGTTTCGATCAATCGAGCACAGACAGATCTCAAGCGAACGAAATTAGTTCAATCGATCGAACTTACTTCAATCGATTGAACTCAGTTTCACCTCAATCGATCAAACATGACAGAATATTGAATGTTTAGTTTGTAATCGGCATATGCTGATGCAGACTACTACATGACTTGAAGACTTGGAACTTGTCGGAGCTAGTTTATGTTTATATTTTAGAGACTGTTGTAATAGTTAAGTTTGTAATCGGCATATGTTGCCGTAATACTTTATTTATGCTTTTGGTAGTACTTATGGTCTATAATGGTTTAGTATCGAACTCTGGTTTTATATATTAAACTTATAATTTCCAAATGGGTGGTTTGAATCATTACTCAGATGGTTAGACTTTATTCGTGGACTATATGTTGACTTTCAACTATTACGGCCTACGTGTCCAAAAAAGAATTTATTTTCTCTATTTTTGCTACTGCGGGGTGTGACAGTAAAAGAAGGATTTGAAGTTTGAATGAGGTATCCAACATTCTCTCCCTTCTGTAATATATGTACTCAGTTTGGTTTACTACTATTTCTCTTTAGTTACTTGTTGCTCAGTACTGTGTGGTGTGGACAATTCAGTGACTTCACCAGTCATTCCCTATGAACCCAAAAGGAAATTTTACTTTTCTCTATTTTGTTGTTTTGGGGAGTGACACATATTTTCAAGGGCTTGAGAAGAACTAGAGAGTATGTGATGGGTTATAGTGTTTTGGACAAAGTTTGAATTAGCTTTGCTAAATTTTAAATTTTTTGTTAGATTTGGATTTTTAGAAAGTCAAAATTCGGGTGTGTCTAGTGACATTTTTTGGTCAGGGACATAGTACAACATGAAGAAGTTAAGGGTACTATAGATTGAGTTAGCCAATGATCTACTAGATCCCTTTAAAAAACCTTACTAGCTAAGGTTTTTAGATAAGTCAATTAGACATTCTTGGTGTTAGATATAATGCTAAGTTGTTGTAAGTGTAAGTGGGAGTTTGTTAGGATTGTGCTCTCAAACCTGTTAATTTATGCGTTGATAACTTGACAGTTACATTTATGGATATTGGTTTATATTTCATTATGTAAGATTCATGAGATGAATATTGGCTAATGCTTGACATCCTTAAAAGTCATTATAAGAATTTGCATGTATGTATGAGATGTATACATGGGAGATATGAATTACTATACCTTGATGTTTAGAATTGTTACAGTGGATGATGAGATTGGATACCTCATCAAGTTTACACCATAGCATGATTGACTACTATGGGATGGAGTGATGCATCTTCTTCACTAGAGTAGGCGACTCTTAGTTAATATGCTGATGCATGTCATGCATTGACAGATCATATGTTTTCTTATTAACACTCAATCACTGTCAACAGTTAATAGGAACTTATAACTTGTATACGATATGTGTTCTGAATCTTGAGACAGTTATGAAAACACATCATGTATGTGATTGCTTTGACTTACCAATCAGTGAGGTCTTCAAGATCAACATCGACTATCTTGGGTAATCATAGCTCATGGTATTGTGGTATATATTATCAAGACAGAATCTACCCTCTGTTAAAAAGTAAGCATTCTCTTGAGAATGTCACCAAGTTGGTTACTGAGAACTGTAGTCTTATTGATAAGTAGTTATCAACATATTTGGCAATCATGAGAGGCGAATGACACTCAAGGAATATAAGATGTATTCATGATTCAGGTTGACAGTATAATTTATCCAACTACCTGAATGTGATTACGAATACTGAAGGTAGAGGGACATTAGTATCACCTTACAAGTCAAGTCACCGCTTCGGATATGTTCTTATGTGTTGGAGTGTAGTTATCGTTATTTAGTAGAACTACCGTTAACTAATCAGTTAGTTAGTTCACTAATTAAGGAGTGTAATCATAGAGGAACTAAAAACTAATCTAAGCCAAAAATTGAGAGCCTAGGAGGTCCCATTCTTAGCTTCATAAAGAATGCAAGGAAAGAAGGAACTAATCGATTGCCATTCCAGGCAATTAATTGGATGGAGGCAATCGATTGCCACTCCAGGTAATCAATTTCCACTTAGGTCGATTAAGAAAACTTATAAATCAAGGATAGAAATAGATTGAACGGCGTTTTAGCTCTCCAAAAGCTCCATATCTATTTCCAAGTCTTCTAGACCATCACCCTCTCTTTCTAGTAGGGTTCCCTCAAGCCTGAGTCTTCCTCGAAGCGTTTGAGGAGTCATAAGCGTGAAGATTTTCTGGAAGAAGTAGTTGGACTTCTCTACATCAATTCAAGTTATTGAATCTAGTGTCCAAAGTATGCCTTCCTGTCTATACATCACTAGATCTAATACGAAATAGCTCCTATAATACCGAAAAGTTTTTTCGCGTATTTTTCCATTGCAAATTATTTTTTTGGAAAACTAAAGCCAACAAGTGATCCCCCTTTTTGACAATTTTAGCACGCACGGGTGCTTGGGTTCTTCTAGAATCTCTAGCAAGGACCTCGACTTTGCCAGTTCTAATAATGGTAAGAAGAAGAAGGCTCAAGTAGGTGAGGCCCCTTCCCCTCAACCTGTAGCTGGGAGCTTCGAGAGGGGGCAAAAGCTCTCGCATTGAGGTTTTCGAGGACCTTGCCCACATTGTCTTTGAGCTGAGAAGGTAGGGGACCCTCCATCAAGAAGAGATAAAAAGGCTCAAGATGAGTTAATTAGTCTTGCCTCAATAGTGGATGGCTTGGTGGGGAAGGTTAGAAAACTAGAAGATAAAGTAGAGAACCTAGCAGATTAGATGGGCCGACTCAAGAGATAGAACTTTTGTCTATTTTTGTAATCATGTGATTATCTGTAATCTTCTCTTTAATGAAATTGGCTAAACTTTTCACCTTACGATCTTCACGCTTTACTTATAAAATTATGGTCATTAAAGTACGGGCTTATGACATTACTGCCTGTTACTTAAGACCTAGTATAACCCAAGATTTTAGTTATGTCCGAGCTGAGGTTAGATTTGGATCTTTAGACTATAGACACTTTAGGTTACGTGCAACCTAAGGTTTTTAGATCATGCCTAAGCTGGGGCAAGCTTAGGTCTTTCGGCCTTTGACACTTAAGTTATGTGCAACCTAAGATTTTTAGGTTATGCTTGAGCTGAGGTTAGCTCAGGTCTTTGGACCTTTGACACTTAGGTTATGTGCAACCTAAAATTTCAGGTCATGCCTGAGTTGAGGTAAGCTCAGGTCTTTGGATCTTTGACACTTAGGTTAACCTAAGATTTTCAGGTCATGCCTGAGTTGAGGTAAGCTTAGGTAAAGCTCAGGTCTTTGATGCTAATTAGAGCTGGTTGAGATCTTCTAGCTATAGTGTCTGCTGGGGCCTTGGCTTACGACACTTAGGCTTTTATTGCAGGGAGACCTTTTCACGTACTGGGTATTGCTTTAGACTTGATATGTACCAAATTTCCATTCATAAATTGAATCAATTATCACACCATAGAAAAAAATTTAAAAGATTCGAGAATTTTTATTTAATAATTTAAAAGGAGAAATTACATTCCAGATTTATGAAATTTGAAAACTGCAATGCTAACTACTCTTTATTCTCAAATACCATTCCCAAATCTCTACTCATAGTATCTCTTGAGGTGTTTAGTATTCCATGGTCTGGAAATGACCAAAATGCCCCTGAAAGCCCAAACACTCCCAAATTTGAATTGAAAGTCTTGGAAACACACCACGTCGTAGGAAAAGTAATAAAATGACTTTAAAGTAAAATTGGATGAAATCGTCAACTCCCAGAAGTCCCAGAAGTTCCCAGAAAGTCCCCTGTTGACCAGTTTGACCGAAATCATCTGAATTCACCTAAAAGTTTTGAGATCACCCAGGATCATGTGAAAAGTATTAAAACAAGATTTAAAAGAAAATCAGATGAAAACGTCAACTCTTAGGAGTTCTTAGAGGTTCCCAAAACTTCCCGGAGATCCTCGGTTCGACCGATTTGACCTACGAGTTGACTCGGAAACTGGAGCACCGTATCATTTTTTAAATATTTTTCACAAATACTAGAATTCAATAGTTTTCCAATGGTATATCGCACATAATTTCTAGATTTAAAAAGAATTTATTACGAATTTCTTAAAGTAAAAAATGCGATCAAATCGACTTTTATCGCGAATACCGCAAAACTTTTCAAAATGACTCGACTCTGAACTATTTAATTTATTTTTTTAAATAGAAAAAAGACTCCATTAACTTTCCAATAGTATATCACAAGCTCTGTTTGTAGTACGTACCTATTTTCTGTGAATTTCGGACGAAATTGGGGCCTTTTGTGAATACCAGAACCTCTGTGGGCCTAAGGGGAAATAAAAAAATGTATGAGGAGCAGTGCCATGGTGGCACTGGCCATGAGCCGCCACGGCACTCCTCCCCAGACGGGTCCATTTTTGTAATTTTAATTTGGGTCAATTTGGAATAATTGAAAGCCAAATGACGTAGTTGCATGTTTACAAAAGTTTAGGACCAATGGGAGCAATTTTTAAATCCCAAACTCCCCCCAAATTTGGCCTATATAAACCCCCCATTGACTCCTCATTTTGGGGGTGGCAAATGCAAGAGTTTAGAAAGGTTGTGGAGAGATAGAGATAGAGATAGAGATAGAGATAGAGATAGAGATAAGGTTAGAGGAGAGAAAAGGGAGTTTTTTCCACTGATTTTTCTATAGAAAAGTGAGTTCTAAACTTCTTTTCTTTCATTACTCCTCTCTATACTTCACATTCAATACTCCTAACCACCATTTTTGAGTATTTATGAGCTAGGAATCTACTTCCATATCCAAATGCCACCACATATGAGTGAAATACAAGTCCAATATCTCAATGATTATCGTACTTTGATTGATATTGCTTTCTTTTTACTTTGATGTTCATCTATTATTACCTCATTTCTTTTTTATTTTCATTGATTATTTTCTTGTTCATCATCATCTAGATGACGACATGTTGTTTGAGGGGAGTGAATCCTTATGCATAGTAGCTCTTGACTTCAAAAGCATATTTAATAGATGATGATTCCAACTGCAATACTTTCTCAAGTATTCTTGAAGTTGTAATCCAAATAAAATATATTCTTTGCAAAAGAACTTTGGAAGTTCTTGATATGAGTTTGATGTTGATGTTCCAAGTGGTTATAACCTCCATTTAGTTCTAAAAATACACTCTTAAAACCCCCTTTCTAAAAACCCTCTAAAACATCCACACTTTGGTTTTAAGAAATAAATGTTTGTTCTCTAAAAAATTCCCAAAATAGTGAGTTTTTTACTTTGAAAGTTCCATTCTGAGTTCAATACTTAATGGATGATTGTGATAACACCTGGAAAGTCTTCCTAACTTATTAGAGAACGTCCATGATTTTTGGTTAAATTTTAAAACACTTGGTAGTGTTCCATTTTGGCCTAAACATTCTTCTAAACCATTCTATTTTTCTGTCACAGCAGCTTTAGTTGACTTTCAACTTGTTTTTCAGAACATTTTCCAATAGGAGTGGCCCCAACTTATGTTGTCCTCAAACTTCATTGTGTTAGGGAACTTTTTTTGTATCATGAGCCTCCAAATGGTTTGCTTTCATTTTCAAATATTGTTCTAAATTTCAGCCGACAGTATGGATTCAGTTTCTGAGTGACCTCTCTTGTTTATGTGATTTCTCTCAATCGATAACTTCAATCCTGATTTGGCTTTTCCCAATGCGTTCTACACATAGTGGGGATGATCTCTATAAAATTTCATGAATTTAACATGCCTCTAACCTCACTTTTCTATTTTTACAATATCAGTTCACTGTTCTGTCCACTAATCACAACAAGCATCTTTTGACTTTCATTCTTCGATTAGATGTTCACATGCATTCCAAATTAGCCCACATCTTGGGAAGTTTTCCATACCACTTTTGTACATATCTCACAATAACATCTTCATGCATTCATACATATTCTCATACATTCAAGTCACTTTAGAAAACTCATGAACACAAGCACTTTTACACAATCTAAGAACACACATTGCATCCATGCAAGATATGGAGCCTTAGTGACTCCAAATCCAAGAAGATTATAAGGAATGAAGTTGATCACATGTTCATGCTCCCCCTCGATCAAACCTTCCTTTTTCATCTATCCCAGGGATTCAGAGGTCTTCTTTTCTCAAGAATCAATATGCATACTTCCTAGCTTGCTAAGCATACTCTGTTTTCTTTGAACATTTTGTTTCAAAAACAATTCATGTCCCCTCTAGATTAGAAAAACTTGATTACTTGATATGTGATTAGATGATTTTTCTTAAGTTTATTTTGTGTGATCTTTTACTTTGCATTGTGTGATACTTGACTTAGATTTTATGAATGATATCTTATCTTTGGATCTTCCATTTCAAGTTTCATGTGCAATGTAATATACTTATCATAAATATCAACTGCCAAACCAAACATAGTATAAGATTATTATTTGGATGCTAATTGAGGCCCATTGAAAGACGAGGCGAGTTGAGGGTGTTTTAGTCTTTGCAAAGGTTCCTTCTTCTTTTGTACCAAAACCTCAAGTCAAGTTCTTTGGTTATGAAGGGTTGGGGCCCTTTATCCTTTTGGGTGAGTCAAATTAGGTTTCTTGGTTCCCTAAAGACCAAGTGGCAACTTTGTATCTGTTTTCATAGACTTTTTCAAGAAATTTCAAAACCAAAAATCCTTTCTGAAATGAAAGGAATGGACCTTCGAGGCCACGTGTCCATAGATACAACTTATCATCTAACAATAGATACCGAGCTGACTGTATCTTGATTTTCCTAGACAGCTTCTTATCCTCTGGTAAAGTCTCATCCTTGAGGTATTTAAAGAGTGGCTCAATCTAGGTGTTGTGCATATCTGAGGTGCAAATAGTCACTATGGTAGTTGGATAGGACGAGCTTGACTCTTCCTAATAGCCGATCTTGTAGGTACCAAGTGCTTCAAGATCAAGAGAAGAGGCCAGTTTGGCTAACTGATCTGGTCTAGTGTTGTTCCCTCCAGCTATTTTATTAATTGAAAACTTTGAATAGTTTTGAACATACCTCTTCATAATCTACTGGTATGAAATTAGCTTTTCTCCTCAGCACTCTAATTCACCAGTTACTTAACCCACCATCAACTGTGAGTCTGAACAGACTTGCAGTTCTTGAGCTCCACATAGTAGTGCCATTGGCCATAGTTTGCTTCGTTATTTAATCCAGTGAATCCGAACTGTACTGTTCTCTCATAGGTATGTCCATTTGAGATTTGAAGAGTTACCCTTGTACCACTCTTCCTTGCTGTAGAATATCTGTCCACATGGAGTACCCACATAGATGGTTCCTCAGCATGGGGCTCGCCTGTGAATTCAGTAATAAAATCAACGAGTGCTTGACCTATTATCGATGCTCGAGGGATAAATTGCTCGGGGGACCAGCTTTGATAATAATTTCAGGCTACTTAGATATTGTGTGAGTTTAACGAATGCATCCTCACATTCCTAAGTCTACTAGAAGTCTTTGCTTTCTTTCAGAGCTTTGAAGAAAGGAAGGCACCGATCCGAGGCTTGAGAGATAAACAAGTTTAGAGCTGCTAACCTTCCATTCAAACTTTCTATGTCCTTATTTTGTAGTGACCTCATATAATGGATAGATTGGATCTAATCTAAATATGTTTAATTCCCCTAAAAGAGACCATAAACTCGATGAACTTACCCGCTATAACCCCAAAAGTACACTTAAACGGATTTAGATTCAAGTGATGGCTCCTGAGGATCTGAAATGCTTCTCTCAGATTCTCCACATTGTCAGACCTACTGGCACTTTTCATTAACATGTCGTCAATATAGATCTCCATGGTGTTCCCAATCTAGGCCTGGAATATTTTGTTCACGAACCGCTGGTAGGTGGTGCCAGCATTTTTCAGTCCAAAGGGCATCACCTTATAACAGTAAAGCCCTCTTTCAGTGATTAAAGAAGTTTTGTCTTCATCTCCGGGGTCCATCAGGATTTGATTGTATCCTAAATACACATCCATGAAAGTTAGCAACTCATGGCTTGCGGTTGCATCTACCAGTTGGTCAATTCATGGGACTGGGAAGCTATCTTTTGGGCAGGCTTTGCTGAGGACTGTATAATCCATACACTCACCACTTCCTAATTTTTTTGGGGAACCACAACCGTGTTATCAAGCCAATCTGGGTAGTCTACTTCCCTAATCATTTCGTGTTGAAATATATGTTGTACCTCTTCATTGATCTTCTTGTTTCTATCTGAGGTAAAAGATCTTCTCTTCTGCCTTATGGGGCGATGCTTGGGGTTCAGTGACAAACATGAGTGATGATGCTAGGATCCACTCCCACTAAATCATTAGCATACTAGGCAAATACATCCAAATTGTTCATTAGGAAATTTCCTAACGAAGAACCGGATCCAACTTCGACCCGATTTGCAATGTTCTAGTAGTGTCTGATTAATCAATTACCGTATTCACAATATCTTCCCCGAGTGTAATGACCTCATCTCTTTCTCTAAGGCTCGGCACATAGTTCTCAGCTTGGGTGGCTGCTGCTGCCACCTTCGATGAGCTCGAACCCTCTCTGGGGCCCAACTCACACTACAATTGTTTTTTATATTTTTCCTTTTGCAGGGCTAAGGAATGCCATTCCTTTGATGTGGCCTAATTTATCCCGAACCGTTCAGATCTCTCCTCTGATATCCATCTGCATACATTGGTGGTGAGATGAAGAGATAACCCATTGATCATAAAGCCAAGGTCTTCCTAATAAAATATTATAAGGTGAGTTATCCCTTATGACCAAGAACTAAGGTGAGTGGACTGTTGCCTCCCTGAACCGAACATGACTGGGAGGTCTAGCACGCCAATTGGAGTAGAAAGCTCCCTAGTGAAGCAGGACATAATCGCTATGCTAGGCTCCATCCTCAATAGGCTAATATTCATCTTCTTAAAAGCATGCATGAAGATAATGTTGGGATCACTTCCAATGTCTACTAAAATCCTTCTAACCTCGTAACCTCCAACATCCAGACTTACCACCAAAGCATCATTGTGGGGAAAAGGCACCCTCACTAAATTATGATCCAAAAAAGTAATGGTTGGGCCAAGTTTACCTTCTTGGATAATAGAAGAACTTGCACAGGAGAAGCCTGGTTGGTTCTTTCACTTAGAGCGCGCTTTCTTTCCCTATTAGACAATTTGAGTCATCAAAAGAAACATGAACCGTGTGGATGATGTTACCTGGCAACTCTGTCAATATTTGCTCGCAATCTTTAGTTTCACCCTGCTTTCCCTGGTCTAGACACTTGTTTGGTTTGTTAGAGTCTCGTATGATTTTCTGGATTAACTTCGTAAGTCGGTCGTTGCAAAGCGGGGGTATTTGTAAAATACAACCGCGCTAAAAGGAAGAATTGTATTAGTTTTTATCACAACTTCCCATGTTATCCACAATTTGCATTACAAGGCTAATTTCTATACAATATGATTAATCTATGATAAGTTGTATTGTTTTAGCTGTTGCTTGTGCAGATTACTGCTGTGTGGACTGAACAGATGAACATCAGAATAAATGGAATGCTGGAATGCAAACAAAAGAAGTCAAAGCTGAAAAGTGAAGTTCGATCGCTCTAAGAAGGTTCGATCGATCGAGCGTTCGATCGCTCGACGAGAGTAGAAGCGCTTGAGGCTCAAGTGTTCGATCGATAGAGAGCCGTTCGATCGATCGAACGGGGTATTTCCAGAAACATTTGCGTGCGCAGCAGAATGCGGGTTTTAACCCTAGTGTCTTAGGTTTTCTATTTATATGCGTTTTGTACACGTCCATAAGGACGCCCACTTTTACATTTTAGCAGTTTAGAAGGAGAGATAGAGAGTTTGTTTGGTTTTTTGTAGGTTTTTCATATTGTGGATTGGATTCCTTGAAGTTTATACAATTATCTTTCGTTCCAGGTTACATATTTCTTGCTTATTCATATTCTGCATGTGTTAGACGTAGTTAGATTGCTTGTTTTACAGTGTGGCATGCTAAATAGTTAGAAACCCATAGATTTTATAGTTTTCATGATTAACTCACAACCAAACATGGTATTAAAGTTTTCTTACGTTAAAAATAATTCTGTGACACTCCAGACGATGTCTGAGTAGTCCCGGGTTGGGAGATCACGATGAAACAGTGATCTCCAGCCTCTGCTATGCAGCAGAATAATCGCTGTGTTCGATCGATCGAAGTTAGTTCGATCGATCGAACCAGAGACAGTCAATCGATCGAAGTCAGTTCGATCGATTGAGGGATGAAGGTCTTCGATCGATCGAAGGCGCGTCGATCGATCGAACTCTCGGATTCTTGAGGATGTTACCTGCAGTATTCCAGGACTTTTTGTTTTAGGACTTGTTATCATTCTGTCCCAAATAAATGCTCAGTTTGTCAAAACAGTTTTAAAACTAAGGCCCTAAAGCATTTTCTTTCAATACATTTTGCAAACCATCTTCAATGCTAACACCATTGAGGATGCGAGTCTTAACTATTGAATTAAACCGCTTTTGTGTATTTCAATTTAACTGTGATGATATGGTCCCGGTCATGAAAGGGCCATAGAATTTTTATCTTTTGAGGAATACGGAAAACTGTAGGTAATATACTCCATTGTGCTTCAAGGTAAATGCATGGTAGATGGCTAGGTTACTGCGGATTCGTGTAATCCCAACACTTTCTTTTTAAAGTTAAACTCCTTAATTCTAAGTACTGTTTAATTAGCTAGTTAGATTGTTTAGTTAATTTTAATTACTTTCATTAGTAATCCTAGTTTGTGGAACTTCGTGTTCTGCACCTTCATTCAACCTTATTTATTTTATTTTGCTTTCTTTTAGAGGATAGTCTAATTCGATAGGTCAACACCTTCCCTGTGGGATCGACCTGGTCTTACCAGATATTACTTGCACGTCTACCTACACTTGGGTACTGCACAAGAGCGCACAAGAAAATTCTCGTGTCAAGTTTTTGGCGCCGTTGCCGGGGAAGGCGACGATCAATTCCTTAGATTACCTCAGTCTCTCTTCATCTCTTTCTATTTTTATTTTTCTCTTCTTTTCAGTTCTTTTGGGTAAGTTCTCACCCTAGGGACCCTCTCAGTTCATGTCCGAGAATTCCATTGAAGGAATTGTTGGAAATCCTTTCTATCTGTCTGACTCGGAAAGCTCCATCAACCCCATAGCCACTCCAACTGCATCAATGGATGATCATCAGAGTGAAAACGGTGACAATGTTTTGGTACCAATCGATGAGGCACTCCGTCCTCTTTGCGATCTCATGCAACCAGAACATGCACCTACGCCCTCTTGCATTCAAATCCCACCGCACAATGGCGAATTCCAGTTTCGCAATGGGATGATTCAACTGCTTCCCACTTTTCATGGGATGGAAAGCGAGAAGGCGTATTTACATGTCACCGATTTCGAGGATGTTTGCAAAACATTCTCGCAAACTTGTCCTAGGGAGGTGGCGCATTTAATGCTATTCCCCTTCACGTTGAAAGATAAAGCGAAGGCGTGGCTCCACTCCCTAAAACCTAATTCAATTTTCACCTGGCATGCGATGCGCATCGCATTTTTAAAGAAATTCTATCCTACTCGCATGACCACAGACCTTCAGCGTCAAATCAATTCCTATAAACAAAAGAGCAATGAAACCTTCACAGAAGCGTGGGAGCGTTTCAAAGATTTGCTTCTCTCGTGCCCACATCATGGGTTTGAAAAATGGCGAACGATCAGTTTCTTTTATCGGGGGTTGAATGGTGAAACAAAGAAGTTGGTGGAAACGATGAGCTCGGGACCATTTCTGCGTAAAAACACTGAAGAGGCCGAAGCCCATTTCGAATGGTTAGCTGAATACGCTCATGAATGGTCAAATTCTGACAATATCTCACGCTCACAGATATCCTGTGTAGAGGAGAAAAGCTTATACCAGCTAACCAATGAAGATCACCTCATGACTAAGTATGCAGAGCTGGCAAAGAAGGTAGAGGAGTTAAGTATGAAAGGAGAGAGCTCTAGGCAAGTCTTGCCTGAAGAACCATGTGGCACATGCAACATGTTGGGACATCCAACTCAATATTGTCCTCCCCTATAGAGATGAATGCCATGCAAGGTTTTCGAGGGGCGGGGAATTCCAACAATAATTTTCAAAATAACAATAGATGGAATCACCCCGGTTTTGATTGGAGAAATAATGCTGGGGCCCAAAATCAATATCAACAGCAGCCCTACAACAATAATCAATATCAAGGGCAAAACAATAGGCCAGCCCAGCATTACAATCAAAACAGAACTAATAATTACAATCAAGCTCAACCCTCCAATGCACCACAAACCAATGCCTATGTGCCCCCGCACAAGAAGGTACAAGAGGAGGAGCCACTTGCTAATGCCAATCTAACGCAGCAACTCATCCAAATGATGAGTAGAATGTCTGCTACACTAGAGAGGATAGATGCACGGCAAGAGAGCTCAGGAGGAACATTCCCTGCTCAACCACTTCAGAACCCCAAGGGACATAACAATGGTCCTAACAATCAAGAACATGCTAAAGTTGTGACTACACTGAGAAGTGGAAAAATCATAGAGAAAGGCATACCTCTGTCCACTCCCGAAGTGTACGATGAGGAGGAAGTGGTGGATAAGGATGTTGAGCTACCATCTATTCAAGAGGAGGAGCAGTCTACCAATGACGATCCTATCAAGGCAAACATTGCAGCTCCTGGAGTAAAGGAAGAAGTTGAGCGAAGGCCTGGGAAGGAGTCTGTTAAGGAGGAACCACCAAAATGCCCCTTCCCTGCACCTTATCCTCAACGGTTAAAGAAACCCAAGAATGAGACGAAGAATCAGGAGTTTCTGGAACTGTTTAAGCAAGTTAAGATTAACCTTCCACTCCTAGATGCTATCAAGCAAGTGCCGGCCTATGCTAAGTATCTTAAAGATCTATGCACGGTCAAGAGGAGGCAAAGCGTGAAGAAACATGCTTATATCGCATGTCAAGCCAGTGCGATCATTCAAAATGAGTTGCCCCCAAAACTCAAAGATCCCGGTACACCTACGGTCTCATGTAGAATTGGGAATCAAAAGATAGACAACGCACTCCTCGATTTAGGAGCAAGCGTGAACCTGCTGCCATACTCAGTCTATAAACAGCTAGGGTTGGGTGAACTCAAACCCACCCGAGTTGCGTTGCAATTGGCAGACAGATCTGTAAAGTACCCTAGAGGGGTATTGGAGGACGTCCTTGTCCAAATAGACACTTTTGTATTTCCGGTTGATTTCGTGATATTGGACACAGAACCTGTGTCTAATCCTGGTGCACATATCCCGGTTATTTTTGGACGTCCATTCCTCAACACCATTGATGCCACAATCAAGATTAGAACTGGTATCATGACTATCGTATTCGGGAACATGACGTTGAATATCAAGATCTTCTCTAATCCCCGACCTGAAGAATACGATGATGAGGAAGAAATCCATTATATAGACACGGTCATTGAAGATGAAGTTGACTTGGTCGACTATAAAGATCCTTTGGAAGTTGTGATGACTCAATTTGGCGATATTTATCAGCCTGCAGAGTCCACCCCATTGGATGCTGACTTGAACCAGACGTGTCTTATGATGGATACGAAAGAGGAGGATAGAGCTGATTGCATGTGGATACAGCCATATGAACAACTGCCTCCTAAAACCAAGTTGGTAATGCCCTCTAGTTTCCAGTTCCCGGAATTAGAATTGAAGGAGCTTCCCAAAGAGCTAAAATACGCATTCCTAGGGACTGGAAAAACTTATCCTGTGATCATTTCATCTGTTTTAACTCATGAACAGGAAAGTAAGCTAGTGGAAATGCTTACCAAGCACAAGGATGCTATGGGATGGACAATTGCTGACCTCAAAGGCATAAGCCCATCCATATGCACACATAAGATATATCTGGAGGAAGACGCCAAACCCTCAAGGCAAATGCAAAGGCGTCTGAACCCCAACATGCAAGAAGTAGTTAAAAAGGAAGTGCTTAAACTACTTGATGTTGGGATGATATATCCAATATCTGATAGTCCTTGGGTTAGTCCTACCCAAGTAGTTCCAAAGAAAGCAGGCATAACGGTCATCCCAAATAAAGAGGGTGAATTAGTACCGACACGTGTCCCCACTGGATGGAGGATGTGCATTGACTACAGGAAGTTAAATACTGTGACCCGAAAGGACCATTTTCCTTTGCCATTTATGGATCAAATGCTAGAACGCGTGGCGGGTCACAAGTATTACTGCTTCTTGGATGGATACAGTGGATATAATCAAATTGAGATTGCTCCTGAAGATCAGGAGAAAACCACATTCACGTGTCCATTCGGTACTTTTGCCTACCGACGAATGCCGTTTGGCCTATGCAATGCACCGGCTACCTTCCAGCGGTGCATGCTAAGCATCTTTAGTGACATGGTCGAAAACATCCTTGAAGTTTTCATGGATGATTTTTCAGTATTCGGCCATAGCTTCGAAGATTGCCTCAGCAATCTCGAACAGGTGTTAATGAGGTGTGAGGACAAACACCTAGTCTTGAATTGGGAGAAGTGTCACTTTATGGTGACCAAGGGTATAGTTCTAGGCCACATAATATCCGATGAAGGAATCCAAGTGGATAAGGCTAAGATCGACATAATCTCAAATCTACCTGTCCCCCGTACAGTGCGAGACATTCGTTCATTCCTGGGGCACGCAGGTTTTTATCGTCGATTTATCCAGAATTTCAGTGCAATCTCTCGACCCCTTTGTCAACTTCTTGTCAAAGATGCACCTTTCGAGTGGTCAGAGAGTTGCCAAAAGTCCTTTGAGGATCTAAAAGATCTCCTCACCTCCGCACCTATAATACAGGCACCCGACTGGAGTTTGCCTTTTAAATTAATGTGCGATGCTAGTGATTACGCCATTGGCGCAGTCCTAGGCCAGAGAAAGGACAATAAGCCACATGTGATATACTACGCCAGCCGAACCTTAAATGACGCTCAAATGAATTATACTACCACCGAGAAGGAGCTGCTGGCTGTAGTATTCGCTCTGGACAAGTTTAGGTCTTACCTGATAGGGTCGCCAATCGTCTGTTTTACAGATCATTCGGCCCTCAAGTATCTTTTGTCAAAGAAAGACGCTAAACAACGGCTTATTCGCTGGATACTCTTACTCCAAGAGTTTGATCTAACTATCAAGGACAAGAAAGGAGTAGAGAATATGGTTGCGGATCATTTGTCCCGGTTGACTTTTGTTGACAATACTGAATCCCAATCCATTAAAGATGAGTTCCCAGACGAACAGCTACTGGCAGTAAGTAGTCTGCCTTGGTATGCTGATGTGGTAAACTACCTTGTTACGGGGGAAACACCAACTCAGTGGTCGAACCAGGATAGGAAACGGTTCCTCTCGTTCGCACACCATTTTTTCTTTGATGACCCATACCTTTTCAAATACTATGCTGATCAGGTCATCAGGCGTTGCGTACCCAACGAGGATATAACCGTAATATTAGCGTCATGCCATTCTGAGGCATGCGGTGGCCATTTTGCGTCACAGAAGACCGCACAAAAAGTGTTGCAAAGCGGTTTTTACTGGCCCACAGTCTTCAAAGATGCTTATTCCTTTTGCAAGACATGCCAACGCTGTCAAAAGCTTGGAACCATTTCTAAAAGGAATTCTATGCCTTTAACCCCTATCATCACAATTGAGATATTCGATTGTTGGGGCATAGATTTTATGGGCCCATTTCCCAAGTCGAATAACTGTGAGTACATACTCCTTGCTGTGGAGTATGTATCGAAATGGGTAGAAGCGATACCAACGAGACGAAATGACCACAGAACGGTCATGTCATTTCTAAGAGAGCATATTTTGTCTCGTTTCGGTACTCCGAAAGCTTTACTAAGTGACCAAGGCAAGCATTTCTGCAATAGGCCTTTGGAGTCACTTCTCAAGAAATACGGAGTTCATCATAAAATCGCTCTTGCCTATCATCCACAGTCTAATGGGCAAGCAGAATTGGCTAACCGAGAAATCAAGCATATTCTCGAGAAGACGGTTAGTTCCAATCAAAAAGACTGGGCATACAAATTAACTGACTCGTTATGGGCATACCGTACTGCCTATAAGACGAATCTTGGTATGTCCCCGTACAGATTGGTTTACGGGAAAGCTTGCCACCTTCCTGTTGAAATTGAACATAAAGCTTATTGGGCGACACGCTCATTGAACTTTGATATTCAAGAGGGAGGTCAGCTACGCAAGCTCCAACTTGCAGAGCTAGAGGAAATACGACGAGATGCGTATGACTCTGCAAAGTTACATAAGGAAAAGTTGAAGGCTCGACACGATCGTACGATTTTTCGTAAATCATTTGAGCCGGGGCAGAAAGTATTGTTGTATGACTCTCGCCTCCACCTTTTCCCAGGAAAACTCCGTTCCCGTTGGACAGGCCCGTTCATCGTAAAAACTGTTTTTCCACATGGGGCGGTCGAGATTGTTAATCCCAAGAACAACGATTGTTTCAAGGTCAATGGCCAGAGATTGAAGCCGTTCTTGGAGAATTTCCACTCTGAAGTTGAGCACATCCAGCTGGATGAGCCCAGCTATTCTCACGCTTAAAAAAAAAAAAAAAAAAAAATCCGAAGTGGAATTCCACATTGTTGTTGTATTCCTTTTCTTTCCTTGCATTTTAGTTTCTCTCTCTTTTGTGTCTTTTTGGTGTTCGTTCTTTATTTCGTGTTTGTGATTTAGTTCTAATCCATTATTCCTTAAACCACTCTGTTGCAGGTGCATAGATGCGAGGTGATGATGTTCACTCTGTCGGTTCTTGGGCGGATTCAGAATGTCGTTGTGGCACCTGGATTGAGGGTGAACTCATACCCTGCCCCTTGCTTCATCAGGACCCTGAAGCTCATTCTCTTATTGATGCTGCTCAAGGGTACATTCCATATCCACCAGCCCTCCTGGATATCAACCCATACGAAAATATGGGATTTCAGGATGATGATGATGTGGAGGAGGATGATGACCTGTACATGGGACGCATGGTGGATGACGCACTCATGGCACAGTGGGAAAACGATGACATGTGGGAGCCATGGGAGGATCATGTCCTTCAGGATGTCGTCCCAGAACGCCACAATGCCGTCTTTGTTTTCGTGGACGATTTCCTCGTGCTTGAGTCGGTCCCATACCGCTACGTGCACCTGAGCTACTTGCTATTCAGGCTCCAATGCCCCTTACCAGCTAGTGCACTTTGGGAACCAATGCCAATAGTGAGGTTGGAACTTGTCACATTTCTTTGTATTATTGTTTCTATTCTTTGTTTTTCTTTTTGTGTTAATTCGTGTTTCTCGTGTTCTGTTGTTTTAATTTCAATTTGTTGTCTTTTGTCCAGGATTGTCACTATGTTCCTAAATGGCATCCCGGTATTCCTTCCACATCAACTGATTCATGGTCTTGGGCCCTACATAAGGCCCCCACTCACTCCGCCACAAGAGGAGGGTCCGTTGCGCAATCATACTCCGTTATCCTTGTCTCCATCCGGATCACCTCTTGCATGGGCTTTCAATTCCTTGGAGACTCCAGACTTGTTTGATGATGTCCTTGCTGCGTTTCGAATGTTCTGGGAAAGGGAATCATCGAGTTTGGACTTCACGTCTGAAGATTCGGCGGATTATGAAGAGATCGTGGAAGAGGAAATTTTTACACTCGAAGACTAGTGCTACATTTCAGTGTTTCTGTTCAATTTCAATTCTTGTTTAACAACTGGAATGTAATCCTTGACAAAATGTTTTTAGTTTTAGTTTTAGTTTTACTTTTGTTTTTTTTAGCTAAATAAGGTTTTAACCACAGTTGGGGATGATAATGTTGCAATTTGGATGCAATTATAAAGTTTTATTTTTATATAAATTGCGATTTTCTATTCTGGGGATGACTTTCTGTCCTACATGCTTGTTCTTCAACTGTTCTTTCAGTCTATCTGCATGTCCAGATTTGTTTTTGATAGTTGGGGGTGATGTGGTTCATATCCCATTGAATTCTGGAATTTTTTGTGTTCGATCGATCGAGCCCAGTTCGATCGATCGAAAACCTGAATGTTCAAGCGCTTGTAGTTTACGTTCAATCGATTGAAGGATTTGTTTTCGATCGATCGAACATAGTTCGATCGATCGAACGAGGCATTTAAACGAGGCGTCTTCAGGACACCACTTCATTTCCCTCACTCTCACTCTCAATCGCTCGAAGACAGAGGGGGGTGCGACTCGGCAAACTTCGATTTCTGGCATCCAAATAGAAGCCCTGATTAGCCTTCTGGATCATCTTCATCTTCATCTCATCATCCGTCCATCCCCACTGCAGGTTCTTACCCGAGGTAGGCCCCGTTCGTTTGTGTTCTCTTTTTCCTTCTTGTTTGTGTTAGAAAATCCCAAGGGGGTGTCCCCTTGGTCTTAGGATCGTCTGTTGTTAGCGTAAGTTAGGATTTCTTTTTGTTTCTGCGAGTGCTGAACACCGCTGTGTTCGATCGCTCGAACTGGTTTCGAGCGATCGAAGGGGAGATGTTCGATCGATCGAACAAAGTTCAAGCGATCGAAGTCTACTCCAGTTCGATCGATCGAACTCAGTTCAATCGATCGAACTCCAGCAGTGTTTGTTTTGTTTCTTTTTCTTCCTATTCTTATCTGTATCTTGTGTGGTCTTATTTTCAGGACTGCAAGATGAATCCAGTGACGGGCTATCATAAGTCCAAGCCCCTCGATCGTACTATACCAGATCCGGTACCCGCTCACGGGTTCCGGAATAACGAGGATAGGGTTTGGTTCGAGCGATATTTTCAGACACGGATGGTTATGATTGAGCGCCCTATTGAGCATATCTGGACTGAGAGCCCGTGGTTCCTTACACGCATCCGCTCTATGCCTCACTGGTTCGATCTCCTGTCGCTGGCCAAGAGGGTCAACCTATCCTGGATCAGAGGTGCGTGTGCGACTATGATCAGCGACCCGTTTACACCATTCACTTATCATGCTTTCTTTCGGAGTCGTTCATTCATCATTAGTCCCGCGACCGTTTCCGCCGCGTTGGGGGTACCAGAGGTGCCTGATTATGTTTGCCCCCACCGGCCTGATGCACCTGTGATCCCACCATCCGCTATTATCAGGGAGCTCACTGGAGGCACCGTCCCGTCTTGGGATGGCGATGCTTTGATCGAGGACCACTTTCTCACCGATGACTACCACATGCTTCATTTGGTCCTCAGCAATTGCCTCCTAGTGACGTCCTATAGAGAGAAGATCGCGGCTTGGTATGCGCGAGTCTTATATGCTGTGGGGACGGGACAGCCTGTTTGTATACCACGCCTATATATTGATTTTATGGTCCACCCCACCCGTTATATCTCGTCCAGGAAGCACCTGAAGGGTGCTTGGGCTATTCAGAGGGTCATGGCCGATGCCGGGTTCCTCGAGCTCCCTGGAGATGATATCCGCCCTTCTCCCCGCCGATTTAGCGAGGCGGCTGCTCGCCGCTCCGACGCCCAGAAGAGGAAGCGCAAGGGGAAAGGGACAGCGAGGGTGAGGGGGAGGAAGAAGAGGCGTGGCGGTACCGACACGGAGGCCGGAGCTTCAGGGACACCCACCGAGGTGGAGGAGCTTGACTCGGATGATGAGGATGATCCAGTTGCTGCGGTTCAGCAGTTTGAGCTGCGACAGCGGTCGCAGTCTCGTGCCCAGGGAGAGTCTTCTTCTTCTGTGCCTCTCCCGACAGTTCGCGAGCTATTATTGGAGGAGCGAGAGGCCAGGATTAGACTCGAGGGCCTGATGGATCAGATCCAGACTCTACTAGAGTCCATTTTGATTCAGATAGGGGTTGATCAGGCTGTGCACTCTGCTCACCATCCCACCGCCACCCCTTCTGCCCCGCCTACTGCTGATACATCGCATGTTGCTACTCCTACAGATCCACCACTTGCTGATCCATCATCTGCTGCCCCAGCTGCTGCAGCTACTGATCCGGTTTCGACCACTGCTTCCGAGCCATCTACTACTCCTACTACTACTGTATTGCCGCCTGCTCCTATCGACATCCCTTCTGATATAGCCGATGATACGCCATCTGGGGTCGATTAGTTTTAGTCGGGGAGGTGGTATTTATGTATTTTTGGTTGGTTGTATATGTTGGTGGTTTTTGGGTGTATTATTTGGTTAGTTGGTATTGTATGGACAGTATTTATCACTGCTTGTATTTTATTTTATTCTGTTCATATTCCAGTGGTTTCGATTGATTGGATCATGGTTTTATTGTATTATTGTTATCTTTTGATCCTGTCTGTTTTGGAGATTGTGTTCTACTTTTCTATGCTAGGTTGCTTTGCTTGCGATCATCATTTGCTCTATACAGGTGATACCCATCTCTTTTATTTATTGAAAATCAACTTCTGAGGACTTTGTTGTTTTCAGTTGGGGGTAGGAGACAATAGATAGGTATACACCCGTAATAATCAGGTTTTGCACTTAGATATGTTTTAAATTTAATGAGAACACAGTCTGTTAAAATTTGAAATTTTTTTTTTATTGAATAGTATTGATAGAATAACTCTGAATAACCTCCCCTGGTTGTTAATTAGACAATGATACATTTGTAGTATTCTTATCTTTTTATGGATTAAATCCACGCGGTTTTTCTGTATCGTTGAAATGAATTGCATCTGTAAAGCTATTATGTACCCAACACTTTTGTGCACTAATTGGCAGCCATGTAGAAAATCTGAAAATGGAGTTAAAATGAATATTGTGCGAAAAAGAACAAGTAGTGGAAGCTAACAACCCTTTGTGAGCTTTTGAGCCAATCTTCATTTCTGAGGGGATTCTCATACATTGTCGAATGTTTTTTCTTGCATATACTTGGTAAATTCGTTGTTAAGTCTCAGTTTTCTTTAAAGTTTTGACTGCTTGTTAGAGGAGAACGTTCAGGATTTACCAATTAAACTCGATGAACACTTAAGTGCTAAAAATTGAAAGTTGAGAAAATGATTCAAGCCATCGTTTACCCATTCCTTTACCTAATATAGCTCACCCTCATTCATTGAATCGTTTCACCCCTGATCCCACCTCAATTAAATATTTCCAATAAAATCACAAGAATCCAAATCTTTGATCTATACCTTGACCTCATTGAACCATTTGATAAATTTATTGAGAATGAGTCATCAAAGTATGTGAAATGGAAGGAAGTTGTTGTGGGGATGTTCCAGGTTAAAAAAAAAAAAAAAAAAAAAAAAAAAAAAATTTGATGATGAATGAAGAGGTTTAAAAAAAAAAAAAAAAAAAAAAAAAAGTATATGAAATGAATGGGAGATTGGGTGGAGAAAAGTATAAATAATAAAAAGAGAAGAAATTCCATCACATACTAAAAAGCACACTCTTCTCTACAACACCCCCACCTACTAAATAAAAGCCGCAAGTCAAAGTCTTGAAGATTCTCAATAATTGATTTGAACATGGAAGTGTGAGTTGAGTTCTCCACGGTATTTCGCTCCTCTAGTAAGTAGTATTCCATTAATGAGACTATACACTCTTAAATGTTCGTTTTTCATAGAGTCCAGTATGAAAGCATTAGCACTTAGAATATCATCCTTATAAAAGCTTTCATACGATGTGCGATCATTGTAAAGCAAGTTTCTGAGAGACGTTCTTTTTGAGTGTGACCAATGTGAGAATTGAGCTAAAACTGCAAGTTTTCCAAAGTATAATATTCTGGATAACTCTTAATAAGGGTTGGACGCATGGTTGTTAATTTCACACACACACGGGTGCATGATGGTAATACATTTGTATATTTTACTTGGTGATATGGGAGAGCATGTGGATCTCTTTCATGGGTTGATAGAGGATATTATATTATTGTAGAGTTGAATTAATAGCTTAATGGAAGGGGAAATTCTACAAGTTGTTCTAAATCTTTTTGAGCTTAAAATTGGAATTTTGTGGGTATATTCACTGCAAACCCTCACGAGACAACACTCGTCCACTAGGGGGAACCTAGGGGTTTAACGGCTTGTTGCATTCGCTAAATGCAACCGCGATTCTTGCGAAAGTGAGTTAGGATTTTTCTCTCTGTCTTAGTTTAGGTTGTTTTTAGTTTTCTTTGTTTCTTAGTCGTGGTAGTATTAGTTTAGGTTTCTTTACTTTATTTTTATTTTCGCTTTATCGCTAGGGACTAGCAATAAGCTAGTTGGGGGTTGTGCAAAGCGGGGGTATTTGTAAAATACAACCGCGCTAAAAGGAAGAATTGTATTAGTTTTTATCACAACTTCCCATGTTATCCGCAATTTGCATTACAAGGCTAATTTCTATACAATATGATTAATCTATGATAAGTTGTATTGTTTTAGCTGTTGCTTGTGCAGATTACTGCTGTGTGGACTGAACAGATGAACATCAGAATAAATGGAATGCTGGAATGCAAACAAAAGAAGTCAAAGCTGAAAAGTGAAGTTCGATCGCTCTAAGAAGGTTCGATCGATCGAGCGTTCGATCGCTCGACGAGAGTAGAAGCGCTTGAGGCTCAAGTGTTCGATCGATCGAGAGCCGTTCGATCGATCGAACGGGGTATTTCCAGAAACATTTGCGTGCGCAGCAGAATGCGGGTTTTAACCCTAGTGTCTTAGGTTTTCTATTTATATGCGTTTTGTACACGTCCATAAGGACGCCCACTTTTACATTTTAGCAGTTTAGAAGGAGAGATAGAGAGTTTGTTTGGTTTTTTGTAGGTTTTTCATATTGTGGATTGGATTCCTTGAAGTTTATACAATTATCTTTCGTTCCAGGTTACATATTTCTTGCTTATTCATATTCTGCATGTGTTAGACGTAGTTAGATTGCTTGTTTTACAGTGTGGCATGCTAAATAGTTAGAAACCCATAGATTTTATAGTTTTCATGATTAACTCACAACCAAACATGGTATTAAAGTTTTCTTACGTTAAAAATAATTCTGTGACACTCCAGACGATGTCTGAGTAGTCCCGGGTTGGGAGATCACGATGAAACAGTGATCTCCAGCCTCTGCTATGCAGCAGAATAATCGCTGTGTTCGATCGATCGAAGTTAGTTCGATCGATCGAACCAGAGACAGTCAATCGATCGAAGTCAGTTCGATCGATTGAGGGATGAAGGTCTTCGATCGATCGAAGGCGCGTCGATCGATCGAACTCTCGGATTCTTGAGGATGTTACCTGCAGTATTCCAGGACTTTTTGTTTTAGGACTTGTTATCATTCTGTCCCAAATAAATGCTCAGTTTGTCAAAACAGTTTTAAAACTAAGGCCCTAAAGCATTTTCTTTCAATACATTTTGCAAACCATCTTCAATGCTAACACCATTGAGGATGCGAGTCTTAACTATTGAATTAAACCGCTTTTGTGTATTTCAATTTAACTGTGATGATATGGTCCCGGTCATGAAAGGGCCATAGAATTTTTATCTTTTGAGGAATACGGAAAACTGTAGGTAATATACTCCATTGTGCTTCAAGGTAAATGCATGGTAGATGGCTAGGTTACTGCGGATTCGTGTAATCCCAACACTTTCTTTTTAAAGTTAAACTCCTTAATTCTAAGTACTGTTTAATTAGCTAGTTAGATTGTTTAGTTAATTTTAATTACTTTCATTAGTAATCCTAGTTTGTGGAACTTCGTGTTCTGCACCTTCATTCAACCTTATTTATTTTATTTTGCTTTCTTTTAGAGGATAGTCTAATTCGATAGGTCAACACCTTCCCTGTGGGATCGACCTGGTCTTACCAGATATTACTTGCACGTCTACCTACACTTGGGTACTGCACAAGAGCGCACAAGAAAATTCTCGTGTCAGTCGTGCTCGATCAGATGCTTGAGCTCTTTCTTGAGGATTCTGCACTCTTGTATGGTATGTCCATGGTCCTCATAGAAAAGGTAATACTTCAAGCGATCCCTCCGATTCGGATTCCCCTTTAGCTTATTTGGCCATTAAAGGTCCTTTTTTCCCTTGATCGCACTCAAGATACATTCTAGAGGTGCATTCAAGGGGGTGAAGGATTTCGACTGAGTTGGGGAGGAACCATGCCTCTGAAATAGGCTGCTTTTTCAGACCATTCTCTGTAGTTCCTAGTTGGAGAACTTTCCTACTTGGAGCTGGGTTGGTCCTTTTTTCTTAAATTGTGCCCATCCGATGATCTCCTATTCAAATCGGTGTTACGTTTAAATTCTTCCCAGTTTATATACTTGTGTACCCTCTCCATCATATCTGTCAGATCACCCAGCACATCTCTGGTGATCGTGTCCTAGAAAGGACTCCTTTTTACCAGACCTTTAGTCACGCCTAGGTAATGAGACCTGGTTCCACTTTTATGTCGATTCGACTCAACACTTCATTGAATCGAGATATGCAACTCAGGAGGCTCTTGTTCTCCCTTTGCTTAGCTGACATAAGGTGCCTCGGACTCTTCTTAAGCCGAGCACTAATCATGAAATACTCAAAGAAGTATATATTAAGTTCTTCGTGAGAGTCAATGAATTCTTTATCCAAGGATTTGTACCTATCCATTGTAGTTCCAATGAGGTTAGATGAGAAATATCGACTAAGCATAGCTTCATTAAACTTCTCTGATGCCATGAGGTTGTCATAATGGACCAGGTGATCAACCGGATCACCTGACTAGTTATAAGGATCAGTTCTGATGACTTTTCCATGCTTACACAATAGGGAATTTATAATCCTGGCTATGTAGGGTGTCTTCGCGATCCTCATCATCTCTAATATCTTCAAGGTTTACCCCTTCGTAGGTCTTTTCATTCAATGGGCTTTGCTCCAAGAGGAACTGGGAACCAAAGCATTTTCATTGGCAGCTTGGGTATTGTAACTGTATTTTTTTTTTGGATTTCTTTAGTGACCGCTCTAGGGTCTTCTTTGTCTGCTACATGATCCACTTCTCCCTCCTTGGTAGTTTTATTGCCGGTACGTGTGGGGGGGTCACCGAGATGTGCTTGAATCCCTACCATGGCGAGTCGGGTTCTCTTTGGTATGCTGAACAGATGAATCACCATGTGATCATTCAGATCTACTGCTTCACTGCTACGAGCTCTCACTCCGATCTTTTTTATCCTTATCATCGTCGGGCGGCAACTGTGATTGAAGCTACGATTGGCATTGTCTCAATGAAACAATTTCTAGTATCAAGTTATCGATTTATCGTGTGAGCGCCATCACACGGTCTTACTACAATATGTCTACGTCACCCTCGATTTTGAGGGGGTAGGGCTGAATGGCCTAGGAGTCCGGTCATAGGATTCACCCCTTCCCAAGTTAGGCCTTGTGGATCCTGCATGGTTGAAGTTTGGGCGTTCTTATGGCCCTTTGCTGGTGGTTTGTGTTGTCCAATTAAACGATTGGAGTTTCTCAATCTAGATCAAGTGTTAGCAACCATTGTTGAATGAATTTTGAGAATAATCAAGATGTAATTGTTCCCACAGACAATGTCAAGCTGATATAGCCAAAATTTATATTGACCAGTGATTGGTTTATAGTCTCTCGATGCAAGAAAAGGCGAAGGGTGGGTCCTAAGGCTCCTCTGATGATCAAGTCAGTCTAAGTAGGAGCAAAGTAAAGAATAAGTATTCAAGAGGATTAGGGTTTGCGTACCTTGCATGTAGTTGTGCATGTGTTTATGTAGTTGCATGAGTTACCTTATTTTGTTAGTGTTAGTCGAAAACGTAGTCCTTACGTGCGTAGCTTCTTACTAGTCTTTATGACCCCACTAGAACTCTACTATATAATATCAGTACTAAAGCCCTTATTGGAATCTGTCAGTAGTGGGTCTAATTTCTAGCCATGGCAAAACTAGAAGCCCATTAGATTGTTCTTTTACCTATCACTCCTACCCGTGAGGACTTGGGGGACCCACTATGGACATGTGGTTGTCATAGGAATGCCTAGATGATTTATGGCACATCAAGAAAGAAAATTAAAAATTACAGAGGACAAGAAGTACAAGCCGTGTAGGCTGGAGGTTGAAGATGACAACCTCGATTCGCACGCTAAATGACAATTTTGTGTTCAAGCTATTTGGCACTTCTTGGCTTGAAATTCTCGTAGAAATTCCTAAAAAAATGTGACCATGGTTAAAATTTGGTGTCAAGCCAAGTTTGGTAGACCATAGACTAGAATTCTACAATGCACTTTTTCTTGTGTCCCAAATTCTATCTAATTAACTTTAATTGGTGTCGCGCCCGCCCCGAGACACCCAAAAAGCTAAAAAAGTAATCCCGGCCCCTCTTTGGCAAAATAGCAGATTCGTACGAACTTTAAACAATGATCATTTCTTCGCCCGTGGTCCGATTTTGACGATTCGAAGTCTAGGGGCCTTGTATTTATGAGCTCTTCACGCCCGTCGAACTTGATGTTCATTATCTGTCCGCCTCTTTGTAGGTGGGCAAAAATTGGGTGTTTACAACTGATCCGACATGCTTTTGAAACCATGCTGGTGGGTATTCAAATTGACGACAACTTGACTTGACATTCGATTTGACCTACGGATATTCTGATTAGGACTTTACCTTTTTCTTCCTCAATTTGCGTGCCCAGAGGGCCCCCTTGTAACAGTTATTTCTTTTTTGGTAGGTCAAAATGGGGTGTCTACAATTGGTTTATTCAAAATGTACGGATCTTAGAATCCTTGGATTTGTTATAACAAATACTTCTTTATAGGTTAGAAATGTACAAAATTTTGTGACCTATTTTGACCCTAACTTTATGGAAAATTACAAACCAAACCCGGTTTGTTCTTTAGTTAGCTGCCCAAAATAAACTTTCTACCCATGATAGAATTTCTAATTTTATTGCTGGCCCATTAGCTTGCATGCTTTGTCATAAGCATATGGAAACACAAGACCACTTATTTTTTACTTGTTCTTATTTTACTTTTGTGTGGCAGGACCTTATGAATAGATGTGGATTGCATTGGCAAGGTCATAGCTGGGCTGACACTTTGAATTTGATGGCTCAAAGGTAAAAAGGCAAGTCAATCCATCATGTGATACCTAAAATATGTCTTGGAGTGGTAGTATATGGGTTATGGAGAGAACGAAATAATAGGACGTTTAAGAACACCTCCAATCCCAAAGAAATTCTTTTGAAGAACCTGATATCTCAAGTCAATGCACAAATCAGGGTGAATTAGGGAAACCATTCAAATTTTGATAGGATTATTTGTATTTGAACCTAATGGCGTTTTTACACATTTTTATTTGTTAAGTTTGTAACTTTTGGGTTGTCTTGGATGCTTGGTAGCCCTTCAGTTTGTTTTTGAAACATGTAGGGCATGCCTTTGTCTTTGATTTTTGGTTGCTTTTGCTTCATATCCTCATGCAATGACCTCATTGTATTATCCTAGGGTATGCCCCTTGTGTATTTTGTACATCATTTTTTGGAATTTATTTACCTTTTTCCAACAAAAAAAACACCCAGATAGTATAATGTTTTAATTGCAAATTAAGCATACTATCAGATGTAGAATATTAGTACAAATTCTAAGATACAATTTAGGATCAAACTCAGAAATGCCCATGGATTTTTTATTGTAGTGTTAGGAAACTGTATTCCCAGAATCCGTTGAGAGCGCATATAAGTTGAACTGTAAAAAAATTACGTGAAAGCTACGATAACCCTACAAGGGCGGAACTAGGGTTACCTTGAACTGCAAAATCGAATTACTGTGGTAGACGAATCGAGAACACGAGCTCGATAATAGCTCACAATCTTCTATCGTATTTCTCTGCTGCCAGAATATCGAACTGAGTGTGAGCTCTTTCAAAATGCTTTTCTGCTCTCCCTTTTTACGCTCTCTTTTTTATTCCGAGATATGATACTCTTGATGGAAAAACGCAAACTAAGAAGAGAGCCAAAGCAGCATATATATAGGCTACGATAGGGACCATAAGAAGTCAATAAGGAATAGGCTTCCTTATGGTATTTGGAAACCCTAATTCGAACTTAATCAGATTCCTATTTCCATAAACTAGAATTCATACCACTAAAGAATTCTAATTGCACTCCTACCCTTATCTCAAAAATATATTTCGAGCTCCATGTTATTAAATGCTTATTATCTTTCCACATTATGATTACAAATATCCATTAATTAAATATAATTACTGACAATCATATTTCATTAATCTCTTAAAATTCCTTGAGATCCTCTACTTAACTTATCTGATATGTCGGATACAAAATCCACCTACAGGGTTTGACATAATCAAAACTTATAAGCTTTCTCAAGGGGATATCATCAATCCCAAAATTGAGACATGGATTCTATCATTAATTAATATCCATTACACAATTAATATTGTCACCCAATCTAATAAGATATTGACCAATTTAAGGATCTCACCCTTTTAGGGAACAAAGCTTAAATATCAAATGTACATGTCTATAAATTAACTTAGGATTTAGAGCATAAGCACTCATATTAGCCATGAGGTATAAATTATCTTATAAGTCAATACAAAGACAATTACACCAAGTCGGTCCCGTTTAATACACAAAGTGTACCAGCATAGTGAGTCGAAACTATACGGTTTTTCGCAGTCAAGACAAACCTACTACATCACCATGCTGCAGTCCTACAGATGGTGTGTCCAATCCCATCTAAGACTATAAATCAAATTGTTACATTCTACAAGATTCGATGGTCTAATCTTTTGTGTGTAAGTCAAACTTTACGCACCAAACCACCTACTATGTAGAATAAGAGATATACATGCACAATATTAAATAAATAATATAATGCAAACATTGCCCACACAGATTCTCATAAAAATGAAATAACTTATTTTATTAAATAAATAATAAATCAACTACATAAAGCATGGCTTTTAGTATATATCCCTAACTATCTCCTACTTAGATTCAAAACCATGATGCGACACACCTCACTCCTATCCCTTTTACGTGACTATCAAAAGTCTTGGTTGGTAAGCTCTTGGTGAAAGGATCTGTCAGGTTATTTGTTGATGCTATCTTGGTCACTTCAACATCACCTCTTTGCTCGATCTCTCATATCATGATACTTACGCTCAATGTGTCTTCCCTTCTTATGGGCCCTATGTTCCTTTTAGTTAGCAACCGCTCCACTATTATCGCAATACAGGATAATAGCTAATTATACCGCAAGTACTACTCTTAGATCCATAAGGAAGTTTCTGAGCCAATCGGCCTCCTTAGTGGCTTCCGAAGCAACCACATACTCTGCTTCCATGGTAGAATTAGTAATACATGACTGGATGATACTCCTCTAACTAATGGCTCTACCATTTAGGGTAAACACATCTCTTGAGGTAGACTTTCTGGAATCCCTATCTGACATGAAATCAGAATCTGTAGACTGTCTGCTTGGTAAACTAACATATATCTGCTTGGTAGACTTTCAGGTACTTGAGAATATTTTTCACCACAGTCCAATGTTCTTGCCCTGGATGAGACTGATATCCACTAACCATGCCAATAGCAAAGCATATGTTAGGTCTAGTACATAGCATATCATACATTAGGCTTCCTACTACCGAGGCATAAGGAACTGCCTTCATCTTCTCTATCTCATCAGGTGTCTTAGGAAGCTGATCCTTATATAGAATAATTCCATGTCTGAAGGGAAGGAATCCCTTTTTGGAACCTTGCATGCTAAACCTTGAAAGAATATTGTTGATATAAGTGCCTTGTGACAAGCCCAACATCCTATTCTAGCGATCTCATATAAGCTTGATCCCTAGGATGTGACCTGCTTATCCCAAGTCCTTCATATCGAATTGATTGGACAACCATACCCTTAAAAGAGATAATACCCCTACAACATTTTCGATTAGCAAGATATCATCCATATATACTACTAAGAACACCACCATGCTTCCATTATGTTTCTTGTATACACAGGATTCATCCGCACATTGATCTAGACATGATTGCTTGATCAAAGTGAATATTCCAAGACCTAGATGTCTGCTTAAGTCCATAAATGGACTTTTTTAAGCTTGCACTGTAGGAAAAACTGGTTTAAAAATTATTTTAAACACGCAGCGGAAAAGATTCAGTTATAATAACTGATTGGTATCCCAGGATCTACTAGTCACTAATTCTATAGATGCGCACAAGAGGGGACAAGATTATACCTTGGTGTCTTGAACCCAATTCTGATATCTTCAACCTTAGTGATGCAGCAGCCTCTACTAGGTTGTCTTCACTCTTATGTCTCCTGCGGATGCCTGCCGGAAAGACTAGAGATGGTGGGATCTCTAATATAGAGGATAGGAAGGTTTAGGAAGACTAAAACAGTTTCTGCAGCGTCTGGTTAATAAAAACGACGAATTACTTTTCCAGAACACAGCTGCCCTATTTATAGATTTCCATAACCGACCTAGCCTTCGAGCGATCGAACCATTCTCGATCGATCGAGACTGCCAAGACTTCAATCGATTGAACATGTCTTGACAACTTCCTCATGTGTCTTTCCAAGTATCCTGGCGGAGCTAAGAGTGGGACCTCCTAGGCTCTTTATTTTTGGCTCAGACCAGTTTTTTAATTATCGTGGCCAAACTCTTTGATCAGTAAACTAACTAACTGGTCAGTTAACGTTTACTCCACTATAAAACGATAACTGAACTCCAACGCAAAAGAACATATCCGAAGCGATAACTAGACTTGTATGTTGTACTAATGTCCCTCTACCTTCAGCATTCGTAATCATATTCAGGTAGTCGGATAATTGTTACTGTCAACATGAATCATGATTACTTCTTGTATTCCTTGAGTCCCATTCACCTCTCATGATTACCAAACATGTTGATAACTCTTATCAACAAGACTGCAGTACTCAGTAATCGACTTGGTGACATTCTCAAGGGAATGTTTACTCTGAAACAGAGGGTAGATTCTGTCTTGACAATATATGTTCACAACCCTATGAATATAACATACCCAAGATACCCAGGTGTTGATCTTCTATAGACCTCACTAATTGGTAAGTCAAAGCAGCCATATCCACAGTCTGTGTTCATAATCGTCTCAAGATTAAGAACACGTACCTTATACAAGTTATGAGTTCCTATCGACTGATTGACAGTCTTGAGTGTCAATAGGAAAGCTCAGGTCCGTCAATGCACTATAAGCACTAGCATGTTAACTAAGAGTTATACTCTAGTGATTGAGATTAATCACTCCATCCAATAGTAGTTAATCATGCTACAGTGTAAACCTGATGAGATATCTAGTCTTATCATCCACTGTGACACATTCTAAGTAACAAATAACAGTAATTCGTATCTCACTTGTATGTATCTCATACATACACGAATTACTTACTATGATACTTAAGGATAACAATCATCTCATGAAAGAAACATACATTACTAAATGTAAAGCAGATATCCATATATTAAAATGTCAATGTCTCATATATAAAGTAATGGTTTGAGGGCACAAACCCAACAAACTTCCACTTGCACTCATAACCATTCAGAACTACATCTAAGACCTAGACTATCTAGATAACGATCAAAGACCTTCTGTGGCAAGGCCTTTGTAAACGGATCAGCAAGATTGTCAGCGGTGGCAATCTTAGTGACAGTCACATCTCCACGTTGAACAATATCTCGGATAAGATGATATTTCCGCTCTACGTGCTTTCCCTTCCCGTAGTTCCTTGGCTCCTTGGACTGAGCCACTGCCCCACTATTATCACAGTAAAGCGTAATAGGTGACAATGACGCTGGTGGAACTTCTTGAGCCAAACAGCTTCCTTTGCGGCTTCACAAGCAACCACATACTCAGCTTCTGTAGTTGAGTCTGCAATGCATTTTTGCTTAATGCTCTTCCAACTAACAGCACCACCTCCCAAGGTAAAGAGATCTCCGGATGTTGACTTCCTCGAATCTTTATCTGACATAAAGTCTGAGTCAGTATATCTTACTTGAATTAACTCACTACCGCCGTACATAAGCATGTAATCTTTAGTCCTTCTCAAGTACTTAAGAATGTGCTTAACGGCTGTCCAGTGCTCTAGACCTGGTTTCGATTGATATCTGCTAACCATGCCAATGGAAAAACAAATATCTGGTCTACTGCATAACATCGCATACATGAGACTTCCAACTGTCGAAGCATATGGAATTCCTACCATGCGACTCCTCTCCTCCTGTGTCTTAGGACACTGGTCCTTGGAGAACGCTAAACCATGCCTGAAAGGTAACAAACCTTTCTTCGAATTATCCATTGAAAACCTAGTTAACACTTTATCGATATAACCAGCTTGAGATAATTCCATTATCTTTCGCTTGCGATCCCGAAAGAGCCTTATCCCTAGAATATAGCTCGCCTCTCCTAGATCCTTCATATCGAAAGTACTAGCTAGCCAAACCTTGACTGTTGACAATGCCGCTACATCATTTCCAATGAGTAGAATGTCATCAACGTAAAGCACAAGAAAAGCCACCGCTTTCCCTTCACACTTCTTGTATACACAAGGTTCATCCAGATTCTGTATGAAACCAAACGACTTGACCGCTTGGTCAAATCGGATGTTCCAACTCCTGGATGCCTACTTAGGCCCATAAATGGACTTTTGCAGCTTGCATACCAAGTTACCTTTCCGACCAGCTATGAACCCTTCTGGTTGTTGCATATAGATGTCCTCCTCAAGATTGCCATTTAAGAATGCAGTCTTGACGTCCATCTGCCAGATCTCATAATCTAGGCATGCAGCAATGGATAAGAGTATTCTGATGAACTTGAGCATGGCTACCAGCGAGAAGGTTTCCTCATAGTCAATGCCCTCCCTCTGAGTATAACCTTTCGCTACAAGCCTAGCCTTAAAGGTCCCAACCTTTCCATTAGATCCTCTTTTCCTCTTGTAGATCCACTTACAACCAATGGGTTTAATATTGGCTGGAAGTTCTACAAGATCCCAGACCTGATTAGAATCCATAGATTCTAATTCAGCCTTCATAGCTTTAACCCAATGATCTGAATCAACATCAGCCATTGCCTCTTCATATATGGCAAGATCAGATTCAGATTCTATGGAGACAGCTTCAAAAACTTCTCCTAAGAACATGTATCTATCAGGTTGGCTGATAATCCTCCCACTACGACGAGGTACCGGTGCCGAAATGGGTGAAGAAGTGGTATTTTCTTGATTTATATCGTTATTAACTGCGGGTTGGACTGAGGGCTCTCCTTCTATTTCTCTCAGATCTATCCTTCCCTTAGGTTTATGGTTCATGATATAATCATCCTCTAAGAAAATAGCATTTGTACTAACAAACACTTTCTGTTCTCTTGGATCATAAAAATACCATCCATAAGTACCCTTTGGATACCCTACAAAATAACATTTGATCTAGAATCTAACTTGCTCATCTTTCCTTTTAGCACATGTGTCAGACACCCCCATATTCGGAGATGTTGCAAAGAAGGCTTGCGCCCAATCCACATCTCCCGTGGTGTCCTGGGAATAGATTTGCTTGGTACTAGATTTAGTATGTATGCAGCGGTTTCCAAAGCATAACCCCAAAGGAATAATGGCAACTCTGAATAACTCATCATTAACCTAGTCATATCTAAAAGAGTCTGGTTCCTTCTCTCCGCTACACCATTCTGCTAAGGCGTGCCAGGTGCAGTCAACTGTGACAGAATCCCATTCTGTACAAGGTGATCAATAAACTCATTAGAGAGGCACTCGCTACCTCGATCAGATCGAATGGCCTTGATATGTGAGCCTAATTGCTTCTCCACTTCAGCCCTAAACTCTTTGAACTTTTCAAAGGCTTCAGACTTGTGCTACATTAGGTACACATATCCATACCTAGAGTGGTCATCGGTAAATGTTATGAAATACTCATAACCACCCCTTGCTCTAATATTTATTGGTCCACACACATCAATATGAACTAATTCCAACAATGCATTGGTCCTATTGCCCTTTGCAGGAAAGGGCCTTTTGGTCATCTTACCCTCTAAACAAGACTCACAGACTTCCATTGGTTCGAGCACCAAATCGCCTAAGATCCCTTCTTTGACTAGTCTGCCTATCCTATTTAGATTGATATAGCCAAGCCTCATATGCCAAAGCCTTGTTGGATTAGTGGAAGGTTCTTTTCTTTTAGATGGTATAGTTACCATTGAGTTATTAAGTTCCAAGCAAGAATCTTTAGAAATATTGGGAGTGATCACATACAAACCATTTGATTTAACACCAGAACATATAAAAGAACTATTTCTTTTAATAACAACTTCAGTTCCAAAATGAAAAGAATAACCATTATTCGATAAATTAGAAACTGAAATTAAATTACGTCTCATTGAAGGGACGCAAAGTACATCTAATAAAATCAAAACTTTATTGTCTAGAAATTCTAAAACTATGACTCCTATAGCAACTGCAGAAATGGTTGCACTATAACCTAGAGTAAGTATGATTTCTCCATCACTGCACCTCCTGGTTGATCTGAACCCCTGCAATGAATTACAGATATGGTTAGTCATACCAGAATCAATGCACCAAGTGTTTGAAGTATCCGTAATAAAACTTACTTCAATCACATGTGATTCAATCATACCTTGAACTCTTGTAGCTAAGAATTCTGGACAGTTCCTCTTCCAGTGGCCCTTCTTACCGCATTGGAAACACTTTCCTTTGCCTTGGCCACCCACCTTCCCTTTGCCCTTACATTTTCCCTTAGATTTTGCAATCTTAGGGACCGGTCCAACACTTGGACCACCAGTGCCAGCCTTCTTCTTCCCTTTCTTTCCTTTCGGTGTTGATTGGGAAGAGGAAGCGCTTTTCTCAACGTTCAAGATGTTGACCCCAGGTTTGATCACCCTTTTCGCTGCAAAAAGAGAAATCATTAATTCGCTCATTGAAAAATTCATTTGATTCATATTATAGTTAAGTTTAAATTGAGCGAATGAAGGCGACAGCGAATTGAGGATCATATCAACTTGGGTCTGTGCATCGATGTTGGCACCTAGGGTCTCCAGCTTTGCACTCATTATCTTTTGCATGGCTACCTGTCTAGTAGGCCTACCATGCTCCCCGGACATCTTTTTCAGGGATGTGATAATGTCACTGGCAGAATCATTCGATTGGAATTGGTGTTGCAACACACCAGCCATTGAGGCCAGAATATAGCAACGAGCCATTCCATTCGACATCTTCCATTTGTCGAACTCGCGTCTGGCAGCTGCCGAAGCATTTGCCGCGGGTTCTTCGGGGCATGGGGTGGTGATGACATATATGTGATCCTCCGCAGTTAATACAATGTCAAGGTTTCGTTTCCATTCAGTGTAGTTATTTCCAATTAACTTGTTTTGAGTGAGTATGGTGGCAAGTGGACTAAATGTAGATCCAGACATTATGATTTACTGTAAAAATCAAAAGACAAAATAAATATGAATATCAGATTTGACAGTTTGAAATAAAAGAATCCTTAAAACTCTTATTTTAAAACAAAGTTGCCGGAATATCGGAATGAAAGAATAAAGCCTCCGTGTGGTGGTCAATGTTCGATCTTTCGATTAATCATGACTTGTCCGCTATATAACTCTTGCAAAACAAGTTATGACTCCCGATCCCTTTTGATCTCTAAGTTTTTGAATAATGCCCCGTGTGGGATCCCTTATCCATAGCTTAGCTAGTGTGTACCATTAACTAGGATCCAATCACAACCGTCTCAAGTAGCGCCTCCGTATGGTGGTCACCCTCTACCACGTCTGATTGATCCTATCAAAAGAAGTTCACATCTAGTAACCAATGAGTAATGCACCCTCCGTATGGAATGATCACCCCTGGCAAGGTAACACAGAATGCTCCACTCATCTTACAGTGAACCGTTAATGGAAGATCGTGGGTGTTTAATAAGACCCTCTCCCACTAGATTTAGTAAATAAGGATTTTGCTTTTGAAAAATATTTCCACACATTACCCATAAACATCCAATGTTCACTAATGCGTTGAAATGGTTTTTTTTTTAATTTTATTTTAGAAAACTTGTTTTACGTGCATACAAGTAGTAACAATATAATTAAATGCCAATCACAAACCAAGCACATAAAACCAAAAAACTAAAATTGAAAATAAAGACATCCAAACAATGCCTCTATCTCCCACGGCTCTATCTCCATAGAACCTCCTTTTGGTTTGATCGCCTCCAGCTCCATCTTCATGGATTTTCTAATTCTATTACATTTGTCCTATGCTTCTTTCGAAGCTTACAATTTAGCTAGAAATAGAAATAGCAACAACATAATAAAAGGCTAGGGAAACCGGTGCGACTTTCCTTTTCGTAGGATTGAAGTCGCAGCGCCCTTTACATATGCCTTAGTACCAAACCAAACAACATGCACCAATCTCAAACAATTTAAATACAAAATTTAAAAGTCTTGGTGCCATGGGAGATAGTGACTAAACTAGCTGCAAAAGGGTTAGTCGAACACACATCCATGCATATATAACAATTGGAACCGCTAATTGATTCACACAGTACATAAACTCTTTACATACTGAATTAGAACTTAAAATAGCATCTTACTTCTCTGTCACAGTTCGATCGATCGAATACCATTCGATCGCTCGAACCTTCGATCGATTGAACACTGTTCAATCGCTTAAACATTCTATTTCACATAATGATTTGAAAATTTTGCAGAATATTTTAAAATTAAAGTTTTTAATTTCAAAACTCTTTAAAACTATGAAATAGAGAACCTGACAAAGAGTCTGTCTCGATCGATCTAACGACATTCGATCGATCGAACACCAGAAGGTTTCGATCGATCGAAAACTGTTCGATCGATTAAGTACAGAGAATGTTCGATCGATCGAAAGATGATCGATCGATCAAACCTGCTTTGCATCCTATGCAATCACAGATTTGTACTCTGCTGTGATAACACTGCAGAAACAGATTTGTGATGATGCAGTTTTGAAAACAGTTCTAAAATCATCATACAAGTCAAAGTAGTGCTCCAAAAATGCATCTATAGATCCAAACGAGCGTGGCTCTGATACCAATTGTAGGAAAAACCGGTTTAAAAATTATTTTAAACATGCAGCGGAAAAGATTCAGTTATAATAACTGATTGGTATCCCAGGATCTACTACTCACTAATTCTATAGATGTGCACAAGAGGGGAGAAGATTATACCTTGGTGTCTTGAACCCAATTCTGATATCTTCAAACTTGGTGATGCAACAGCCTCCACTAGGTTGTCTTCACCTTTATGTCTCCTGCGGATGCCTGCCGGAAAGACTAGAGATGGTGGGATCTCTAATATAGAGGATAGGAAGGTTTAGGAAGACTAAAACAGTTTTTACAGCGTCTAGTTAATAAAAACGACGAATTACTTTTCCATAACACAGCTGCCCTATTTATAGATTTCCAGAACCGACCTAGACTTCGAGCGATCGAAGATCTTCGATCGATCGAACAATTCTCGATCGATCAAGACTGCCAAGACTTCAATCGATCGAACATGTCTTGACAACTTCCTCATGTGTCTTTCCAAGTATCCTGGCGGAACTAAGAGTGGGACCTCCTAGGCTCTTTATTATTGGCTCAGACCAGTTTGTTAATTACCGTGACCAAACTCTTTGATCAGCAAACTAACTAACTGGTCAGTTAACGTTTACTCCACTATAAAACGATAACTGAACTCCAACGCAAAAGAACATATCCGAAGCGATAACTAGACTTGTATATTGTACTAATGTCCCTCTACCTTCAGCATTCGTAATCATATTCAGGTAGTCGGATAACTGTTACTGTCAACCTGAATCATGATTACTTCTTGTATTCCTTGAGTCCCATTCACCTCTCATGATTACCAAACATGTTGATAACTCTTATCAACAAGACTGAAGTACTCAGTAATCGACTTGGTGACATTCTCAAGGGAATGCTTACTCTGAAACAGAGGGTAGATTCTGTCTTGACAATATATGTTCACAACCCTATGAATATGACATACCCAAGATACCCAGGTGTTGATCTTCTATAGACCTCACTGATTGGTAAGTCAAAGCAGCCATATCCACAGTCTGTGTTCATAATCGTCTCAAGATTAAGAACACGTACCTTATATAAGTTATGAGTTCCTATCGACTGATTGACAGTCTTGAGTGTCAATAGGAAAGTTCAGGTCCGTCAATGCACTATAAGCACTAGCATGTTAACTAAGAGTTATACTCTAGTGATTGAGATTAATCACTCTATCCAATGGTAGTTAATCATGCTACAGTGTAAACCTGATGAGATATCCAGTCTTATCATCCACTGTGACACATTCTAAGTAACAAAGAACAGTAATTCGTATCTCACTTGTATATATCTCATACATACACGAATTACTTACTATGATACTTAAGGATAACAATCATCTCATGAAAGAAACATACATAACTAAATGTAAAGCTGATATCCATATATTAAAATGTCAATGTCTCATATATAAAGTAATGGTTTGAGGGCACAAACCCAACATGCACAACATGTTTTCTTGGCCCTTCGTGATGAACCCATCTGGTTGCACCATATAGATGCACTCGTCAAGATTCCCATTAATAAAAGTTGTCTTAAAATTCATTTTCCAAATTTTATAATCGAAATGTGTAGCAATGGATGAGAAAATTCAGATAGACTCTAACATGGCCACTGGTGAAAAGGTTTCCTCATAATCGATTCCTTCTTTTTGAGTGAACCCTTTTGCAACGAGCCTTGCTTTAAAGGTTTCCACCTTACGTGTGCTCCTCTCTTCTTCTTATAGATCCACTTACATCCAATGAGTTTTATTTCATTGGGTGGTACTACAAGATCCCAGACTTGATTGGAGTACATGGACTCTATTTCAGACTTTATAGCCCTTTGCCAAAGATCTGCATCTTTATCTTAGAGTGCTTCATTGTAGTTACAGGGATCGGTACCTTGTTTATTAGGGACCCAGTCATAAAACTCTCCCAAGGACATATATCGGTCAGGTCGAATAATAATCCTCCCACTACAACGAGGCACAACCTGTGTCTGTGTATCACGGGTAGTACGTTGTGAAGATTCTGAACCTAATGCACCATTATCTGCACGCTGCACTGGTTCAGGAACCTGCGTGTTAATGGTTGGTTCAAGAACTACACGAGTTTCGGTAATCCTCCCACTACGACATGGTAATGGAATATTGTTAACTCTTTCTTATGATGTTTCTACTCATACCGATGGTATCGAAGAAGTATGTGTCAGTGTCTCACCTCTCATTTCCTCTAAAAAAATACGGCTTCTGGGCTTGTGGTCCATAACATAGTCCTCTTCTAAGAAAGTGGCATTGGTGCTAACAATAACCTTCTGATCCATAGAACTATAAAATAGACCACCTTTAGTGCCTCTTGGATACCTAACAAAGAAACATACTTCTATTCTCGATTCTAACTTTTGTGTCTTCCCTTTCAGCACGTGTGCTGGACTACCCCGGATTTGAATATGCCGCAGACTAGGCTTTCGCCCAGTCCACAATTCTGTTGGAGTAGTAGGTACTGACTTAGATGATACCAAGTTTAGAATGTATGTAGCTATCTCTAATGCGTATCCCCAAAAGGAAACTGGTAATTCCGAATAACTCATCACAGATCTTACATTATCCATGAGAGTCTTGTTCTTTCTTTCTGCTACACCGTTCTATTGAGGCATACGGGGTGCAGACAATTGGGATGTAATCCCTTACTCCAATAAGTATTCCCTAAACTCTCACAAGAGGTACTCTCCAGCATGATCAGATTGTAGTGTCTTGATACATTTACCTAGACGCTTCTTCGTTTTAGCCTTGAAGTCTTTGAATTTCTCAAAGCTTTCAGACTTATGTCACATCAAATAAATGTACCCATACCTTGAGTAATCATCGATGAAAGTGACAAAGTACTCAGAATCCCCTCTTACTTGGACAGTCATAGGACCACACAAATCAAAGTGAACCAGTTCCAACGTCTCTTTTGTTCTATAGCCCTTGGCCAAGAACAGCCCCTTGGTCATTTTACCTTCTAAGCAGGATTCACAGACTGGAAGTGCCTCCACTTCCAATGTGCATAATGGCCCATTTTGAACCAGTCTTTGAATCTTTTTTAGATTAATATGACCAAGGTATAAGTGCCAAAGATGCATTTGGTTCATCTTTGAAGGTTCTTTTCTTTTAAATGGCAAACTATTTGGGTTATTCAATTCATTAAGTTATAGTGTATGAGAGGCATGATAATTAATATAAAGGTCATCCACCAATTTATCGGCCAGAACAAATAAAACGTTTATTTTCTTTAATAACTACTATTTTATTAAAATGAACTGAATATCCATTCTATACTAAACTAGAAACTGAAACTAAATATACTAAACTAGAAACTGAAACTAAATTCCTTCTAATAGAAGGTACAAAAAGGCAATATCTTAATATTAAAATCCTATCTCTACCAAATCTAAGATGTGGATCTCCTACTGCAACTGCTGCTACTCTCGTAGCATTTCTCATAAATAGATAAATCTCTCCATCACTGAGTTGTCTGGTTCCCTGGAACCCCTGCAAAGAATTGCATATATGATCAGTGGATCCTGTATCTACATAACAGGTACCGATAGATCGGACTGCTAAATACGATTCAACAACTAGTAAATGATTTTTACCTTGATTATTCTGTCTGGCGAGATAAACCGAACATTACTTCTTCTAGTGTCTTGGCTGATTATAAACAAAGCATTTGCCTTTAGGCTTTTCCGGTTATCCTCGTAGCCTTTGGATTGGCGAAAGACCCGTAGCCTACTTTTGAGCCTTTTTCATTTTTTTTTTGCCTTTCGGCTTTAAAGCAGAACATTTCTCAAATACAAGAGCACTCCCTGACTTTCTGTTGAGACCCTCAACTGCCTGGAGTTCTTTAAGCAACTCCGCCAAAGTATATTAAATTTTTTTCATGTTGTAATTGAGGTGGAATTGCTTAAAGGACTTTGGCAGTGACTAGAGTACGATATCAACCTGGGTTTCCCCGTCGATTTCAGCTCAAAGGATCTCTAGTTCATTAAGAAGAGATATCATCTTAAGAACATGATCCCTTACAGGCATCCCCTCAACGATGGTTGTGTTCATCAAGTCTTTCATGGAAACTTGCCTAGCAGCACGACCTTGATCCCCGAACATCTCTCGAAGGCTCTCCATCATGTCATAAGCACTGGCCATTGAATGATGCTGATGTTGCAGAACATGCGACATGGATGCCAAAATGTAACACTGCGCCATCTCATCAGCCTTTACCCATTTCTTGTGAGCCTAGGTTTCCTCAGCGGTTGCCCCCTCACCAGGTTGCTTAGGACAGACTTGAGTAAGCACAAACTTGTACTCTTCAGCAGTTAATACAATATCCAAATTCTTTTTTCCAGTCTGTATAGTTTGATCCAATAAGTCTGTTTTCTTTAAGCATAGCAACGAGTGGATTGAAGAACCCATTTAAAAGCCTGAGAATCACATAATATAAATAATTACATTTCGACAAAAAAACTACTATGGATTTGAGTTGAAAATATTGGTTCCCTCTACCATATTTGAAAGGAATCCGCCAGCAACCTGATACACCGCGAATAGTATGACTCGATAGGAAGCCATATACTATCCATCATTTGTTCAGATAGGCAATTGCCATTTAATTTTACTATCCAGGTAATGTACCTTGCCTAGTAAAATTAAACTGCTGACTTGCTTTAGTCCTATAAATAATAACAGTGACTCAGATGGAGAGGATATTATTATTTATAGCTAAGTGTATACCATCACTTAATCCTAGGTCAAGAGTTCCGTGAGGAACACCTCTGATGGAGAGGTTAACCAACACTAACAATCACCCAAAACATCCTTTTAAAAGAGTTTATACCGATGATTCATGATCAACTTCATCCGATAGGGAGGATCGCACTAGAGCCATCACACAAAATTAATCATATCATCTACAAACCAGTGATGGAGACTATGAGATTTATACTTGATAAATTCCCTCTCCCACTTCGAATTTAAAAAAAACTTGAGGGTTATAATTTTTTAGAAAACTTTTAATTTAATTAATAAAAAATGATGGAATACTTGATAATGATTAATTCATCCTTACTTGTCAAACCCACATGTGTAGATAATTAAATTATTATATTCTCATAATTTTAGAAAATAAGTACTTATGTTTTCAAAATATGAAATTAGTTTTATTTTTAAATACACATGTAGTTGTCCATCATTTTAAATTAGTATAAATTAAACATGCAGCTAAACATCTGAAATAGGTCCAAGAACAATTATCCATGTTATCCCACTCATTAAACATGAAACAACAATAATCATTCAATCACACATAAATAAGGAAACCACAATAAAATAGAAATCCCACTATTATGGTCAAGCTGCAACTCTTATGAAGAAATTTTCATTGAACCCGATTAGCTCTATGAAAGTGCTTTCATATTTGCTTTCTGGAACTGCATGTAAACTGCTCTCACGGACTATCTTTACGGATTTACATGAGATATATTACATAAACCATATGCCTTCATGAAGGAGTTCACATGCTATTATTGGCAGTAAATTAACAACGCATCAATCAACCGTGGGATCCAATACATAAAAATCCTATGCCTCCATAAAGGAGCTCACATGATATATCAAAACAGTAATATTAACTACAAATAAACCCATTGTGGGATCCAATCACACAAAACCAATGACCATAATAGTGGAATAAGAACACTGCAAAACAAGGGTTAGCACAGATCAACATTCTATCCATACATCAATGCGCGCATAAGATCTATATTACTGGACAACATGGTTGCGTCCAATCCATACGCGGAATCAACGTTGCTTTGATACCATTGTTAGGAAACTGCATTCCCAAAATCCGTTGACAACGCGTATAAGTTGGTACTGCAAAAAATTACGTGAAAGCTATGATAACCATATAAGGGTGGAACTAGGGTTACCTTGAACTGCAAAATCGAATTGCTGTGGTAGACAAATCGAGAACATGGGCTCGATAACAGCTCACAATCTTCTACCGTATTCCTCTACTGCCAGAATATCGAATGAGTATGGGCTCTTTCGAAATCCTTTTCTGCTCTCTCTTTTTACGCTCTCTTTTTTTATTCCGAGTTATGATACTCTTGATGGAAAAACGCAAACTGAGAAGAGAGCCAAAGATGCATATGTATAGGCTACGATAGGGACCATAAGAAGTCAATAAGGAATAGGCTTCCTTATGGAATTAGAAAACCCTAATTCGAACTGAATCAGATTCCTATTTTCATAAAGTATAATTCATACCACTAAAGAATTATAATTCCACTCCTACCCTTATCTCAAAAATATATTTTGAGCTCCATGTTATTAAATGCTTATTATTTCCCCACGTTAAGATTACAAATATCCATTAATTAAATATAATTACTGACAATCATATTTAATTAATCTCTTAAAATTTCTTGAGATCCTCGACTTAACTTATCTGATATATCGGATACAAAATCCACCTACAGGGTTTGACATAATAAAAACTTATAAGCTTTCTCAAGGGGATATCATCAATCCCAAAATTGGGACATGGATTCCATCATTAATTAATATCCACCACACAATTAATATTATCACTCAATCCAATAAGATATTGACCCATTTAAGGATCTTCTCACCATTTTAGGGATCAAAGCGTAAATATCAAATGTATGTATCTATAAATTAACTTAGGATTTAGAGTATAAACACTCATAATAGCCATGAGGTATTAATTATCTTATAAGTCAGTACAAAGATAATTACCCCAAGTCGCTCCCGTTTAATACACAAAGTGTGCTAGCATAGTGAGTTGAAACTATACCATTTTTCGCAGTCAAGACAAACCTACTACATCACCATGCTGCAGTCCTACCGATGGAGTGTCCAATCCCATCTAAGACTGTAAACCAAAATCTTACATTCTACAAGATCCAATAGTCTAATCTTCCGTGTGTAAGCCAAACTCTATACACCAAATCACTTACTATATAGAATAAGAGACACACATGCACAATATTAAATAAACAATATGATGCAAACATTGTCCACACAGATTCTCATAAAAATGGAATAATTGGTTTTATTAAATAGATAATAAATTAACTACATAAAGCATGACTTTTAGTATATATCCATAATAAGTAGAATGTATGTTACCACATGGAATCTATATTCAATTATTACCCATGTATGTTATGTGTCTTAATTAGGTGCTTGATGATCGCATTCTACTGCAAGCATGTGATAATCAACCTGCTAATAATGTTGGGTGCTCAACGAGACTGAGGTAGTTTGTAATGGGTGGGATTGAGATAGTTCGATAGTTAATGCACTAATATGATATCCATTTTGAGATGGGATGGTTATATAGTTTACACTTTTCGAATTGGGCTGGAGTGTTGTAGCCATATTGCAAAATACATTACGCGTTGGATTGGTGTATACCTTTTTGAGATTTTATTTGTCAAAAATTGATATGACGCTCAGCTAAAACTCTGACAATTGATTAGTACGCAATATTCATGTACAACATGTTATTTCATTGGATGTTTTTTTAATCTATTGAAATTTACTCATTAATAAATAATAAGAATTTTTTTATCAAAATAAAATTATTCTCACTGAGCGTGTAGCTCATTGACGATAATTGTAATACCCTGTAATTTTGGAGTGTATTAAATAAATAAGACTTTATACTAATTCTTATCCCAATTGATTGCCTAAGTGTCCCAATCAATTGCCACATTTTGCATGCCAATCGATTGCCATCCTGCCGACCTGAATTCATTACGTGGCATATACCAATCGATTGCCCTTGACTCCCAATCAATTTTCATAAAATATCTATTAACCAATCGATTGCTTCTGCTTCCAATCGATTGGCATCTGCAGAGAACAGTTTTCAACTTTGCTTCATGGATTGACACATGGCAACTCTTCTCTATATATACCGATCCATTTATTACCTTGGGTTTGTTTGGTTCACAGATTTGTTCAGAGGGTGAGAAATATATATTATATACACATAAACATATATACATATACATATATATATATATATACACACACAAGCATACACACACACTTTCTGCCATAGAGAGAAGGAGAAGAGGAAGAAGAAGGAAGAGAACAAGAAAGGGAAGAGACAGAGAGACAAAAAGCAGACAGAGAGATAGACAAGAGAAAGAGAAGGAGAAGAGAGAGAGCTTGAGGACTTTCAAAGCCCCACAAGCCAAACACACCTAAGGTGAGTTCTAAACTCACTTGGTCTCACTATATACTATTTTTACAAGCTTTGATATGGATTAGACATATTAAATATGTCCTTAGGACGTTTATATATTCTGTTTTACGTTTTCACTGAGAAGATGAAGTACCAATCGATTGGACTTTTCCTAATTGATTGACATCAGTTGAGTCCCAATCGATTGGATAGATTCCCAATCGATTGTATCCAATCGATTGTCATTGATTGTAACCCAATCGATTGTCATTGGTTTGGATCCAATCGATTGACATGTTTCTTTAAATCGATTGTTATAGCTTTTATCCCAATCAATTGACCTTTGTCCCAATCGATTGGCATTAGCAGAACATGGATTGTTTCTTTTGTTTATTATATGAAGGATTCGATCGCTCAATTCTCGATTCGGACTATCAGTATACAATTATAGGTGGATCACGAATAATTTGACAACAAAGATAAGGACGATTAAGAATAACAAATTAACATGATGACGTTCGATGCTATGTGGTTCTTATATGAGTTCGATATCTGTTCATTTTAATCAGAGTAGTCATGCTACAATGGTAAGTCATGTATATATGTTAGTACAGAATATAAGTAGGTTTGATAAGTTCTGGGAATGGTACATGGGCAGGACTAAGTAGTCCTGAGATGGCCAGATGATCCATAATATATCCTTAACGAGCGGTGAATGGATTATATCCTTAACGAGCGGTGAATGGGGGATCACTGGTAGACATCGATGAGTCGTGGCAATAGATTTAATATGATGTTGTTCGAAGCGTTGTATCCCTGATATACGGTGGATTTGTTATATCCTTAACGAGCAGGGGATAGACTGACGTGGTGTCCATGACATGTGATGGATGGTATATATCCTTAATGAGTGATCAACAGAATGATGGTATGTTTATATAAGTTAAACGATTGAATCTATTCTTTCAATCAAGGTATGTTGGTTATCATGTCGATTATCGGTCTTAGGATAAAAAGACGATAAGGGATGAGTAACGACGTTTGAATAAAGATGAAGATATTATTGTAACACTGTATCTTACTCAGTTCATAACTTGTTATTATATTATATAATTGGTGCCTTGTGAGTTTCTATTCACCCAGCTCTCAGTAAGTTGATGGCCGTTATTGCTTGGACATTCTCTGTCCAGATTATCCCGTCTCTCTTAATGCAAATAATAGAGCTTATGACGACGGCTTCTACCTTAAAGGGGAATATAAAGAGGGTGGCCCCACTGATGCCGGTTATGCCAGAGAAGACGGTTATGCTGACAACTAACATACCCCAGCTAGAGATGAAGAAGTTATATTTAGGTTTATATTACTGTTGAACTTTATTAGTTAAACGGGTACTTGGGTATCTGTTGCCTTCAGACCTGTTACATTTCCTGTATCGCACTCTGATAATTTGTAATAGCTAGAACTCTTGTAGTATATTCAATGTGATATTATTATTGTTCTTGTTGATTCTAGTTAACTAGTACTGTGTGGTGTGGACAATTAGTGACATTCACTCGTTATTCTCTATGGACCAAAAAATTTTTTTACTTTTCTCTATTTTTACTACTCCAAGACGTGACAATAATCAAATATTACAGAGGTAGGCACAGAAGATGAGTATTGAAGTAAAGGAATAGACCAATTGGTTTTTTTTTTTCGTAATAAATGTGATGTAATAGGATCTTTACCTTGTGATGTAATAGGATCTTTACCTTGGGAAAAAAAATTGTAATTTAAGATATTGTGTTAGTCTGAAATTTAAATTTTGATTTCCATCCCAGATGAATGTATTTTCTTGTTCCCTTCGTGTAGGGAAAAAAGGGGGGGAAGGAAGACCTTACAATGTTTAACTCCATCATTGCTTCAATATTTTCAATTCATATCATAACCTTAGTGATATGTCTAATTAATTGGGGTGTTGTGACAGGAAAGTCATATTTGGATGTGATTAATTTGGTGTTTAAAAAAGAGAAGAAGAGTTGTTAACGGCATCATTACTTGAAGTCTTTAAAGGGTAAAATTGGTATCTTTCTTTTTCTTTTTTTCTTTTTTTTCTCAACTTGCAAACACATTGAAAATAAGTAACTCTCTTTTCTCTCTTAAAAATGAGAAGACGATGATCATCCACTCATCTCTTCTTTTCTCTCCGCATTTAAAACTCTCTTTTTTTTTCTTTCTTTTTTTCTCTCTCAAACGAAGCTTTAGGCTTGAAACCAATCTCCATACTCCATAGTAGTAGATTGGCCCTTTGGCAACGGCCTTTGCTTCCCTGATTCAATTTGTCGAAAGTGGCCGTTGGTCAATTACAAACTTCTATGATTACTGAAACATATTTGTCAAATAATTTTATTTTAACTTTTAAACTTTCATAATCACTTGTAAACTCCAAAGACAATTGGCAAACAAAACCATAGCTACAATGCAACTTCAATTAATATAGTAGTAGTGCTATAGTTCCTAAAATTAATTCCAAACACATGTGCCACTAGGACCACTAAACTCAACTTCTAATCACTTCTATTTAATGTCACACAACTGTCACCTATATTAAAACTAATACAAAAGCACCATAGCTTAATTCTCAAAGTAGATACAGCTGCCACCAAACAATTCACCAGTACAACTAATGCTCTGTTTGGTTGACAAATTTAGTGATGAAAAAGGAAATAGAATTGTTTGCAAGTTTAATAAAGAAAAAGAAAGAAAGGAAGTTCGATTTCTCTACATTTTAACTTACGTAACTCCGGACTGAATACATACACCCCACAAATACACACCCAAGTCCCACACGGACCTACAGCAAAGTCCAACAAGGGAACAAGAGAAGTGACTCGTAGAATTTTATTTTTTTATTTTTTTTTTAGGAAAATGACTCGTAGAATTAATTCTCTTGTTTTTGTAATTAAACTTTATTTGTCATCCATTTTTCCTTTTGAAGAAAAGTATTTCTTAAACTCCGTTTTGTTTGCAAATTTAGAGAAAGAGGCAAAAGCAAGGAAATGAGTGAAATAATTTTCTAGTATTTTTTTCATACATAAATAAACCAAGAAATTAAAATATAATAGAAACACAAGAAAAGATTACGCACAGAACTCTTTTTTTTTTTTTTTTTTTTTTTTTTTTTTGCTGAAGAAAAGGAGAGTCGGGGGCAACCAGCGTAGCAACCCTCCCTGGGCGTGACCATAGGAGCCCCTCCCCGATGTGGAATGTCCGGTTTGAGCCATAGCTACTGCCTGTATAAGCGAGCCCGTCACCACACCCCCACCGAAGCTACCAGGTGGGCCAGAAACCTATCCACAGACCCCATAAATCAGGCTTTACTCACGCAAGCGCTTTCAACTTACGTTCGGATTCGAACTCCTGACCTTGAGGTAAGGAATGTCAGCCCCGTCCCAACTGGGCTACCACCTCGGTGGTAATTACGCACAGAACTCGATACTTCAAAATTTATCGTCATACTATTTTCTTCAACTTCCTATTTTCTTCGCTGGTTTTTTTTATTAATAAACGAACTAGAAAATATTTTAACCAAACTACAAGTTAGCCCTGTTTGGCAACAACTTTTAGAGCTCATACGTCAAAAGTTAAAACAAAGTTGATTGACAAATCAAATTCTGCAATTCAATCACAAAACAATATCGAAGAAATTTGAGATTCACCCAAAGTTTCCTTGCGATCAGCTTTAAGCCAAGAATTGGGAAACCTATTCTTAGCACTTGAATCACAAAAGCTTTGCAAAACAGGCCCTTGATCTCTAATATAAAACCATGACTAAAGCAATTCATATAATGAAGTGATTGGTTCAGGTACGGGTGTAAGAGGTTCGGTTTTTTTTTTTTTTCCTTCAATTATTTGTGTTTAAAACTGACCAATAGGTTCGGTCGTCGGTTTTTGATAGCTTTGGTCCGTTTATTAGTCAATTTAGGCTTGTGCATTCAGATAATAAACCAATCAATCGGTTTTTGGGTTGATCGATTTTCGGATATCTGTATTTTTCATTCACCCCTAGGTTCGGGGATTAGAATTGGTAATCCAATTGCACTGCAAGCTCACAATGTATGATGCCCAAATACCACTATGATCCCAACTATACACCAATAGAATATGAAATACAAAAACAGTAAAGTACCATAGAATCCAATTAATACCAAACCAATTCCAAGGAATCCAACAGCAGACAATTTTACTCTCCACAGCATCAGTTTCTCTTCTCAGCAGTCACCAAAATTGTCGGCTCAACTAGCTACCAAAAGCTGTGACCTCCACACGTATCAGCTCCTCCTGTTTAAGCTATCCATGTTAAATACTAAATCTAAAGATATTCCTCCAAACTTTCCAAATTAAATGTGAAATTCGACTTACGACCCTACAGTAAAAAGTAAAAGTAGGAACCATAAAACGAACTTTTTTTAATAAATAAATCTAAAACTTAAATTACAACCCTATGGTAACAACTAATACATAGAAATGGTAGACTATGGGATTTAGACAATGAACACTACTTTAAACCAACATCAAGAAAGACGGACCCCTCCCATCCAACTTAAGAAGCACAAATACGGATACACAATACAACACAATATAGCAACATGCCAAATAACAAAATATGGATACAGACAAATGGAGAAAGCATCAAAAAACGATAAAGCATATTTGTATTTAAATATTTATGAACTTGATAAAACAATCACATAATCTATGGTAAAACTAAGATGGTCAAGTCATTCTTTATCTAAAAAGGTCAAATAGTGATATGTATTCTCAAGTTGTGTCCTATTCATTCCTATTTCCAAATACTTAAATTATGAATTCAAGAAGCCTAATAATCTTTATCATTAATAGACACCAACCACTTTCCACTTTTATTTTTCAAAATTCCAACATTGCATGATGACAAGGTATACAAGTGTCCGAAATGTGTCCTGCGCATGTCCGAACAAAATAATTGAAGGATAAAAGGACACGATTTTAGTGTATTCGATACGTTACAAGGAGTGACCAGCGTGAACTGTCAGCCATGGACACTTGACCACTCAGAATATCCATGCTTGTGAGCCTCCAAACGTAACTTCCAACATGTCCCTCCTTAATAGTAGTTCACCATTTTCTTGTTCAACCTTAACTGAGAATATCAGTGTAGGTGGGCTTTTCTCTCATCAATCACATAAGTATATGCTTGTAGAATAAATCCCGTATTGGAACCAATACGACATAACTAACTACACTCGTGGTTATCAAACACAGGTTAAAAAAAAAAAAAACAACCGATCATCATCTAGGTCATGGTACCACATCTCATAATGGTCTGAACATTTTCAGAAGCGATAAGTGACGACAACTAACTTACATCTTCCCAAATTCAAATCAAGAAACTTTCAACCAATAAACCAATGGCTAAAAAATATTAAACCACATAACTGTCGGGTCACTTTTGAAAGCATGAAACAAAAACTGAACCAACTTGTTCTTTCTGATAAGCATAATTTCAATTAAACCAAGGTGGTGCTCATTTACACACAATATACCAAAAGACTTGTACATTAATAATGACAAATAATCCCACTCCCCTTCCAAATAATGTACAATGTATCTATAATTTTGGGGTCATTTATTTCTGGTTTTTTCCCCCCTCGGGAGGACTGTATAGTGTCTAAAGATGAAATTAGCCCTTTCTCCTCATCCAAACCAAAAGAGACCCCTCCTCCCCACTCTTCCAAAAGAATTAAGAAACCAAAATCGGATATAACAGAGTATCAAAGAGCTCCTTTGCCTAAAAAAAGCGCTTATTACTTTTCCTAAATTCACCACCATCAAGCACAAAGGAGACAAGTACCAAGAGTAAAAAAAATATGAAACCACTTGGGGAAACCAAATAGAGCCAAAGCTTCCAAATCACGAAGACTATGGATTAGCAAGTGATTAACCCATACATCAAAAACCTTTTCACACAAATAACAGCAGATAAGGATTTAATCTGCCCCCTTTTCTTGAACTGTCATGGTGAGAATTTACCCATGCACTGCTGCCACACAAATAATCTCACTTTACTGGAATATTTGTACCCCAGATGTTCTCAAAGATAAAATATTTTACTTCAAACAACCAGCAAATAAAGAACCTTCATCCGTCGCTATGTTTGGTCAGTCTTTCAAAATCACATCTGCCAATGCATACCAGTTATGATGCGTAACTCCATTACTCCTTAACAACACCCCCTCCCTCATACACCCCCAAAAAATAACAGAAAATAATGTTATAAGTGACAAAAAAGATTTATACAAACTGTTACTCACTTCACCATTAAGCCCTCCAAAAACTTAACCACATGGAAGAATTTGTCTCCCATACATTGTCCAATCTCCCCAATATTTCAGGGCAACATACCTCTCATTGGCAAATCCCTGAAGCCAACGTCTGATTGCTCTAAGCAAATCCCTTTTGAAGTACCCAAGCTTCGTAATACTCACCTCTTAACATAAATAGAGAAGGAACTGTCTACCAATCCATCAAGTGAATTTTACACTCTTCCCAATCAACACCAATAATAAATGAAGGTTTGAAAGAGAATATTTCTTCTCATTGATATCTTACAATTTAATCTGTACATGGCTATAAATAAAATACAAGACGTTGGTTCTAAGAATCTAACGAAGGAAACAACCTAATTCTAGCCAACATAAATGAGTATAGGTATACAATTTAATATGGTCAAAATATACAAGTTGTTATATAGGTTGTAACAACCTAATATGATGCCTATTCCAACACTCCCCCTCAAGCTTGTATGTAGACATCATGCATTCCTAATCTGCTCGAGATTCGCTGAAAACTTAGACTAGGTAGACCTTTAGTGAGAATATCTGCCAGCTGATTGGTGGATGATACATGTGGAGTTCTCACTTGACCACTATCAAGTTTTTCTTTTATGAAGTGTCTATCCACCTCTACATGCTTGGTTCGGTCATGCTAAACTGGGTTGTGTGCTATATTAACAGCTGCCTTGTTGTCACAATATTGCACCATAGGTTCCTGAAACACAATCTTAAGATCTTTAAGAATCATCTTCACCAAAGAAGTTCACATATGTCCTATGCCATGGCTCTAAACTCTGCTTCCGCACTAGAACGTACAATAGCCAGAAGTAGATCGTCTATCCACAATAGAACCTGCCCAGTCTACTTTTGTGTAGGCCTCCAACCTTAAATCTTCACTTTCCTTAAATAATATACCTTTTCCGGGAGCTGCCTTCAAGTATTTCAAAATTCGGTATACAGCATCTAAATGAGATTTAAGTGGAGCATGCATAAATTGACTTACCACACTCGCAGCATATGCAATATCTGGTGTGTGTGTGTGATAGGTAAATAAGCTTTCCCACTAACCGTTGATAGTTTCCTTTGTCAACAGGTTGATCTTCATTAGCATCTCCCAATATATGATTCTGCTCAATAGGAGTCTCGCTGATTTATACCCAACCATGCCAGTTTCCTTTAGCAAGTTTTTTATATACTTCCTTTGAGAAATCACCAGCCCTTGCTTTGATCTTGCTACCTCAATTCCCAAAAAATACTGAAGTTTACCCAATCAAATTCCCTTGCCAAGTAGGCTTTTAGTCCTATAATCTCTTCTTGATCATCTCCAGTGACCACAATATCATCAACGTAAACAATCAATGCAGTAACTTTCCCTTGATGGGAATGTTTAATGAACAAAGTATGATCACCTTGACTTTGACGGTAGCCTGTTTTTACCATAGCTCTCATGAATCTTCCGAACCAAGCCCAAGGAGATTGTTTGAGTCCATATAAAGACTTTCTGAGCTTGCACACCTTGTTTGACCATGTCTATTTTCCATACCGGTTGGGATATCCATATATAATTCTTCCTCTAGGTCTCCGTGGAGGAAAGTGTTCTTTATATCAAACTGCAGTAGTGGCCAATTAAAGTTTGTTGCCAATGAGAGAAGGATCCGGATAGTGTTCATTTTGGCCATCAATGCAAAAGTCTCCTGGTAATCGATTCCATATGTCTGGGTATACCCTTTTGCCACCAATCGGGCCTTGTACCTTTCCAAAGTTCCATTGGCTTTGTGCTTGATGGTGAAAATCCATTTGCAACCCCATAGTTGTTGTTTTTCCCCTTTTGGCAGTTTTACCATCTCCCAGGCTTTATTTTTTCCCAAGGCTCTCATCTCCTCACTCACGGCTTCCCTCCATGGTTTTAATTTAATAGCTTCTCGGACACTATTGGGAACTTCATGGGAAGAAATTTGGGTGACAAAAGCCTGATATTGAGGTAAGAGATGCTAAAAGGAAACAAATGAGATATATGGTGACGAGTGCAAGTTCTAACAGCTTTCTTAATGGCAATAGGCAATTCCAAGTCTTTAATAGAATTAAAAGACTGAGTTTCAATTTCATTACCTATTTCGGGATCAATGCTTGGATCATGTGAGCTGATTTCGGGCTTCTTCCTTCTAGAATACACGTGGGTGAAATGAGTCTTGAGTCTCTCGTCCTTGGTCTCTAGAGACTCTATAGTCCTCGAGGGATTCTGTTCGGAACTCTCATTTAGATTGGGAGAAGACAAATCCGAAGGAAGCAAAGGTAAATCAGAACTAGCACTTGGTATGGTAGCACTTGGAATGGGACTAGATACCACACTCAGAACCACACTCGGCATAGGCAAGGAATGATCAAACTCTAACCAGCTATCTTCTCCTAAACTCTCCCCCTGAAGATAGGTGTCCCCAAAGTAAGGTTGGTATTCTACAAAGGTAGCATCCATAGTGGTGTATCTCCTTTTTGTTGGAGGGTGAAAACACTTATAGCCCTTTTGAGTAGGAGAGTAGCCCAAGAATACACATTTAACAGCCCTAGGGTCAAGTTTACTGCGTAAATGACTATGAACGTACACGTAGCAAGTACATCCGAATAGTATTGGAGACAAGGACCCTACCCCTTGGAAATCTGGAAACAAGGATGAGAGTTTACTAGCAGGAGATTGACACTAAAGAACTTTGGATGGCATTCGGTTTATCAAGTATGCTGCAGATAGTACCACTTCCCCACAACAGGTCTTAGGAACTTTCATTTGGAAAAGATGTGACCCAGCAACTTCAAGAAGATGTCAATTCTTTCTTTCTGCAACTCCATTTTGTTAGGGTGTGTCAACACAACATGAATGAAGTAGGATGCCCTCATTTTCAAGATAAGTAATGAGATCTTGATTGAAGTATTCCTTGCCATTATCAGATCTAAGTGTGTGTATTTTTGTCCCAAACTGAGTGTTAATGAATTTGTGGAATAGAGGAAAAAGAGTGGCAACTTCTGATTTAGACTTTATAAGATAGACCCAAGTGGAAGAGTGTAATCATCTATAAACGAGACAAACCACCAAGAACCAAAAATATTTGAAATACGGGAAGGACCCCAAACATCAGAATGTACTAAACTAAATGGAGATAACATTTGTGGAGATTTCAAAGGAAAATATACACGACGATGTTTGGCCAATTCACAAATTTCACAATGAAATTTCCCTACATTATTATTCGTAAACAAAGAAGGAAACATTTTTTTTCAATAAAGGAAAAGGAGGGTGTCCTAAAAGTCTATGCCAGAGCCAAACTTGACCATCTTTTTGATGGCATGTAGTAGAGGCCAAGCCTTGAGACTCCCGACTCATTTTCACCAAATATGTTTCCAAGTAGTATAAGTCGCCCTTCAACTCAGCATGCCCAATCATCTTCCCCCTAGCAGGATCCTGAAAATTGCAACCAGAGCAAGTAAAAGACACTGAAAAGTTTAAATCTTTAGTGAGTTTTGCCACCGACTACAAGTTATAGGATAAATTTGGAACATAAAGGACAAATTTTAGGCACAAAGTGGATGATATTTGGACATTTCCTTTTCCGGCAATGGGGGACAATGAACCATCTGCGATTTTTATTTTTTTGTTTCCTAAACATAGGAGATATGTTGAAAAATGATTGAAGAAGCTAGTCATGTGATCTGATGCACCTGAAACAACTATCCAGGTACTAGAATTGACACTCTTGGAGGTGATTAAGGCAAAGCTATTACGTGATTGGACCATGGAGCAAGAACCTGAAATTGGAGTCAAGCCCGTGGTTTGATTATCAACCTAATTCAGTAACTTTTTCAGCCTTTCAACCTCACTTTTGCTGAACCCCATAGCTTCCTTGTAGTCATCTATCGCCACCGTTTGGTGTGCTTGACCTAATTTTTCTGCATAATTTCCTCATTTGCTCCCAATTCCCTTCAAGCCTCGTGGTTTTCCATGTAGCTTCCAGCACATCACCCTGGTGTGGCGAGGTTTGTGACAATAATCACATCACAAATTCTCCCTGTCCAGATTCTTCTTTCCTTCATTCCTTCCCCAAGAAGCTTTTGATACAGCCAATGTCGAATTCTCGTTGGTAGGCTTATCCAACATCACCACCTTTCTGCTTGCTTCTCCTCGTACAATTGAGAAAACCTCGTTCAAGGATGATAAGTTTTCCCTATCCAGAATCCCGCCTCTAATCTGATCAAATTCACCATTTAACCCCGCAAGGAAATCAAATATATGTTCCTCTTCAAGTGCTTTTTGTAGCTTTGCAGCATCCGCGCTACACACCATCTCAATCTTTTGATAATGGTCTAGTTCCAACCAAAGGCACTTGACGGTATTATAGTATTCAGTGACACTCAAAGATCCATGTTTTGTGTTGTGAATCTTCGTTTTCAATTCATAGATCTGAGCTTTCATACCTATATTGGAGTAAGTTTGTGTGGCAGAGTCCCAAATCTCCTTAGCCGTTTTAAGGAAGGAGTAATGATTTGTGCACATAAAATGTGCACATAAAGATCTGGACCATCAATTTCGATGAGTCTCATGTATGCAGGCACAGGCTCCACCGAAATGAATGACCCAGATCTTTATGTGCACATAGCATTACCCTTAAGGAAAATATAAGTTTTCCCAATTTATGGTTGAATAGAGTGGAGTAGCCATGACATAATCATGGAATTCTCCACATCCCAGGTCTTGAAATTGGAATCGGTTGGCTTTGGAGGAGGATCTGTGAGATACTACAACTTCCCTCTGCCCTTGATTGTCAACATCGCTGATTGTGACCATTCAAGGTAATTGGTCCCATACAGTTTTGTTGAAGCAATCTGGAGGCTCAAATTCTCAGATGTTGAAACTTGAAAGGGCTTTTTTAAGCTCAGACATGATTCAAAGAAGGAATCAGTGCTTAGCAAAAAATAAAAACTGATCAGAAGAGCACACATAATGAACTGACTATTCTTCTGAACCAAGATGGCAAAAGACAGCAAAAATCAGAAGAATATAACAGAAAGTTTGAAGGGCAATGTAGGCCACAGAGAATCAGCTATGAAGGTTGAATAATCCTAGCAATGAAGGCTAGGTTGAGGGGCGGCTAGGGTTAGGGATTTTAAACCTGCTCTGATACCATGAAGAAACTTTAGCTCCAACCCAAAAGCTCAAGCTATTAGGTGGAAATGCCCAATATGTATATCTAGCCAAAGGCAATCCCATGTTTATTCAATGTGGGACATATTATCTACACGCCCCCTCACGTGCAACCTCTTCTTGGTTCTGTAACGTGCGCCTCTTTGGGTCTTATTATCGTGCAGCCAAAGCCTTTTGCTGGGTCTGATACCATGAAAGTTTGGAAGAGAATATTTCTTCTCATTGATATCTTACAATTTAATCTGTACATGGCTATAAATAAAATACAAGAAGTTGATTCTAAGAATATAAGGAAATAACCTAAGTCTAGCCAACATAAATGAGTACAACTATACAATTTAATAAGGTCAACATAAACAGGCGGCTGTACCAACCTAATACAATGCCTATTCCAACAATAAAGTTCCCTCACTTCCTCCAATGCTTAGCCACAAATGCAATAGTCAATTGATTCGTTGGAATACTTTTATTTTCTTTTTTTTTTGTTCTGATAGGTAAATGTATTGCATTGAAAAGGCACCTAAAGGGGGTGCGGGTGCACCCATGTACACAGGAAGTACACATCCCAAGAAAACACAAAAGCTACCAAACAAAAAGGAAGAGGCATAAAAGCCAAGGAAAAAACAAATGACGAAACGAAAAATGCCTCCGAAATACAAGACAAAAAAATCGGCCTAACAGAACACTAAAAGCCTAAAACTAATCAATTACGAAGGAATAAACAAAACTAAACAGACTGCAATCTGCACAGTGAACAAAAACTATCTTCAGCTCTCCTCTGTATTGCGAAGCCGCCCAAAACCCACCACTCACATGAAATTTCTGGTCCGCCGGACCAAACTGAGAGCACAACATCTACAGCCAAACAGATCACTGAACACCACCTGGGCATCCACACGAAAATGAGACACATTCCTACCCACGGAGCCATACCAAACCCATCCCACCTCTCTCAAATAGCCAGGGAAAGAATGAAGCCATGTACCAAGAAACAGTATGTGCTTAGTCCAAGTACATTTGCTCCCTTAAACATACATTTCCTCTTCCACAAAGAATCTCTCCTTCAGAAACATCTCCACTACCCCATCCCATATAGCTCTGCTCCAAAATGAGGGACCAAGTCAACCAAAGCTAACTGAAAATGAATATGACTTCGATGCATCATCATAAAGCATCACTGCCCATGTTGGTCTCACTTTCCCAGGATGCTCGGAGGGGTAAACTTAGTCCAAGTACATTTGCTCCCTTAAACATACATTTCCTCTTCCACAAAGAATCTCTCCTTCAGAAACATCTCCACTACCCCATCCCATATAGTTCTGCTCCAAAATGAGGAACCCAAAGTCAACCAAAGCTAACTGAAAATAAATATGACTTCGATACATCATCATAAAGCATCACTGCCCACGTTGGTCTCACTTTCCCAGGATGCTCGGAGGGGTAAACGGGAGAGCTTCCACCATTGCAACAAATATAGTGCAAACTGTAAGCTAACGAAAGAAACAGTTCAAAAAAGGCCAACTAAAAGTGTCAAGTAGGTTGAGTTTCGGATTACTAAATTAGTTGAAGAAAGAAAAAGTTCAAAAAGGCCACTAAAAGCGTCAAGTCTGCTGAGTTTGGGATTACTAAATTTTTGATTGGGCTAAGGAAGCGCGTGTATATTGTATCCCAAATAGTAAAATTGCCCAAAAGAACTTGGTAATGCTTTTGCACTATGCATAAATACGTCTAGAAAATAATAAAAGTACAAAATACTTCTAAGGACATGCATTTCAAATACAAGTCATGCAATTACCTAGTGTGGTGAGAAGGGCCTTGATCTTGACCTGCACAATTGACCAGAAAAAAGTTTTTAAAAACCAAAAGTTCATATGTTCACAAAATATGTAATGAATTCAATCAAGAGCAAAATACTTTCTATGAAGAACTTAAAATAAAAAAATAAAATAAAATAAAGAAAAGTTAAGACTACGTACCTTGATAGTCTAGCAGGCGATGCAGACCTAGATGTTGTACGAGACCTAGATTTGGATACAGATCTGGATCGTTCCACAGACTCGCTGCATAAAATAGTACAAAAACCATTAAAAAAATAAAAACAATGGAGAAAAGTTTTAAAAGGAGGGGAGCATCCAGTATAGTTTGCAGGCATACCTCTCACTCCTCCTTGGGCTTATGCTTCTACCTCGGTTTCTACTGTGACTCCAGCTCTGGCTCCTACCCCTACATGGACTTTCTTCATAACTCTTCACCTACCAATTTTGAGAGGTTCAAAGCAGAAATGAGAGACCACTAAATCGGAACAGGATTTTTCCTCAATATCTTACAGAACAGTATTTCCTCATCCATAGTTTCATGCTCTCAAGAAAATCAGAGACTGAAGGACCTTAAATTGTAACAGGCAGCTGCAACAGGATTAAGTTACCGAGTAATCTATATTGATACTAAAGGTGTGTTTGATAAAACTGAAAATTAAGTACTGAAAATAAAGTGTTGAATACAAGTACTGAAAATTTTAAGTGATTTGTATTTGCAATCCGGAAAATAGTGTTTTAAGAACTAAAACAGATTGTATTCAGTGATTATTTTAAGAAGAAATTTTCACTTAATGTTTTCAGTGGATTTTTGGCTACTTTTTCAATTAAGAAGTACATTATCAAACGCACTGAAAAAAATAACGTGCTGAAAATTTTCATTTCCACCACTTAATTGGGTTATCAAACACACCCTAAATCTTTTTCATCATCATCTTGAACCTAAATTTCATATTGGTAAATAGGGGAAAGAGAACATTAAAAACTGCTTTAGAAGAAAATCTGTACTACACAAATTTAAAAGGAGGCATTTAACGATTACCCGAATATATGACCTCGTCCAGGGGTTTCGAAATTCAGTGTCATTCAGTTTCCGGATCTGTGTGACAAAGAAAGTAAACAGTTGGAAAAGGACAAACAGAAAGACATAAACAAAACTGAAAACATATAAGAAGAAATTGGAATATATCTTGTAACTCACGGCATATTTCATGTCCTCGTAATTGGTGTAGTCCACAACACCCGTGGCTCCTGAAAAATTAATTAGAGTTCAACGGAATATGGAAAATGGATACGAGAATATGGAAACTAGATGAAATTCTGAAAGAGAAGCTTGTAAATATAAGCAGCATAAAGATACGACATTAATTCTGATACTTATAAGAACTAAAAAAAAGTGTGGACAGAGCTCATGGACAAGAAATTATTTTGGGAGACAAACATAGTAGACGGGAAAGGAGAATGCATGCAGGTTAAGGTTATGGAAATTGAAAATTAGAAAAAGAAATGCAATAAAAACCAATGTTCTAAAAATCGTTAGGCGGTAGGCTGCCCGAGGGGGGGCCTAGTATATGAAAGCAGAATTAATAATACAGAGACAACTCTATTATGATTTTTTTTGTTTTTTCACATTAACAAATATCAACAATGTAATTTAAATTGATACTTACCAACAAACTAATCTTCCAACTCACAGGGACACGCACCAGCAGCACGATAAGCACACACACACTCACTCTCGTACGACACAGTGTCACACACACACACTCTCTCGTACTCGCACACACACACACACAGAGTCGCACTCTCGCACGCAAACACACACACTGGAGGAGATAGAGAGAGAGAAGAAGCCCTAATTTCAAACCTAATTTGGAAAAACAAAGGTCAAGGTGCATACCTCTGGGTCTTCTTCGTCTTCTTCCCAGTCGTCTCTCTCTCCCTCTCTCTCTCAATCTTAGTAGTCAAACGAGTAAATGATTATTGTGGCTAATGTGTTTATTCCCTTATTATTATTTCATAAAAATAACAATCTCACTCCTAGGCCTTCTGGGCCTCCTAGGTCGGCCAAGGCCTCCTAGACTTGGCCTAAATTACTGTGGGATTTTTGCAAAGGATTACGTGAAAATCCAGGCGGCTAGGCAAGGCATAGCACCTAGGTGGAGGCCTAGAAGGATTTTTAGAACACTGATAAAAACATTGAATAGTATGTCCCGATAAAAGAATACGATTAAAAAAAAAAAAAAAAAGTGAGTGGAAGAGAGAGAGAGTAGGTAATAACATTTCAAGGACGTAATGAAATTTTCCATCTTTTTCCATTGCTTGGGTGGAACAAGAAACATATAAACAGTTCTAAGCCACACTAGAAATTTCAATCCAATTACAAGTTAATCCAATTTGACAAACGTAGCAAGAGCAGAGAAGGAAGAGAAAAAGAAAATTGGTGTCAAGGCACAAGGTTGCAGAAATCTGAAAGATATGGCTAATTCATTATTTTTTTAACATTAAAAGAGAGAGAGAGAGAGAGAGAGAGAGAGAGAGAGAGAGTAGAATATTAAATTGTAAAGAAAATAAAAGGCCTCTCTTATGGGGAAGAAAGCGACAGCCCTATGATTGTACAAATACCCACTTGCATGACTTTCAATCGTAACAATTAATTTCTAAGGTTAAATTCATTTTGCACCCTCAAACTATACCATGTTTGGCACTTTGGTCCCTAAACAATTTTTTCCCACATTTTGGTCCCTCAACTAACATTTTGTGGCAATTTGCCCCTTCCGTCACTTTTAGCGTCACTTTTTCCATCACTAAAAGTGACGGAGGGGCAACTTGCCACAAAAAATTAGTTGAGGGACTAAAATGCAAAAAAAAAATAAATAAATAAAAAATAAAAAAAATTGTTAGGGACCAAAGTGCCAAACAGGGTATAGCTTGAGCCCTTGAGGGTGCAAAATGCATTTTACCCTAATTTCTATCATTGTATACCCTATATCCTCCCACCAACTCCTCGTTTGTATACTAGTAGAAACTTTGCCCTATCAACAGTATGATGCTTTAGGAACCAACAAACGATGTCTTAAGAACCAACTAAAACTCCATACATTTTAATCCATACAAATGTCATCCTACAGCTTGTGGTACTCAAATTTATTCTATAATTCCCTCATGTGAAGCTGAGTTAGCTGACGTGCTTCTTTCCTGGTTCTTTGACAGTTCTTTATGTTCTTTTCTCCTTTTGTACATAGATTATTTTGTGAGCATTATCATTAACAGAGTTCCAACTAGCTACCAAAAGGGTACCAAACGACCAACATTTCTAAAACAAAGCACTGAAAATCAAGAAGTGAGATATCATACAACTTAAAAAGGCAAAAAATGCCATCTTGTTTGTCGTTGGAATCACAAGTCAATGCAGTCTTCATAAATCATTTTGTTTCATACATTCAGATAGGGAAAAAAGTATCCACCAATATCAGTCTATGCAGAAAAACAAAAACTAGGCTTGTGCGTGTGTGCTATTTTCGACCGGAAAGGTGAAAGAAACATGTTTAAACCTATATAGAGACTTGAACACCAGTTGTACATGTACTTGATACTGTGTCCTACCTTCCCCATCACGAAAAACTTGAGCAAAACACACTTCTCCGGCCTTTCGCATGTGATCCTGAAACAATTTCCCTTGTAGTAAGATTATACTCGCATAGAAGATCAACAGTTACCAATAATTTGTTAAAGACTCACTTTTAAATCTTGCCATGATGCCGAAGAAGGCAATCCACGAACAACAACTAAATAGCAAAAAACGAAAAAAAAATTTGCTCAGACCAACATTGGAAACACTGGTAACACTAAAATACCACCAGAATCCAATTTCCACGAATGGTGTAATCCAAAAAAAAATTTAATAATAATAATATTAATGTAATAACAATGTCAAAAGATGGATGAAAGCCTCAAATATAGGCTAAAATGTTATACCTCGATACTCAGAACGACGAGAAACGCCATATCTTCCTCCGCCACCACCACTACTATAAGCACCCCTACGATCAATTGATGATGACTGTCCTCGACCACCATGAGCAAGCTCAACCTACAATTATAGCTAAATAAGAACTAGCAAGAGAACAATGAATCGATTATAGCTATAGTTCAGAGCCAAATACCCTCAAGCGACAGCCATCAAAATTATACCCATCTCGACCCCTGATTGCATCTTCTGCTGCCCAAGAATCCTCAAACTGACAAGAGAGAGGGGGGAGGGGGGGAGAGAAATAAGTCACTTGAAGCAACAACTCAAATAGCAAAAAAAACAGTATAAAAGAAACAATACCTCCAGAAAGCAATAACCAGGAGGACGAACTGGAAGCTTCAACTCAATATCTAGAATACGGCCATACTGCAACCAACAAAAGTTTAGATTTCATTCCTACAGTGGGGTAGAGAAAGGACAATCCTTGAATTTATAGAAAATAAATGAAGGAATGACCAAGAGCCTTCTGGCATCTGAACTTAAAGGATTGCCGGAGAGCCTATCCTTTCTCACAATCCAATCTCAACACTACCTTACCCTCCCGCCTTCAACATCAGATGTGCAATTAAACTAACCTATGTAGCATGGGCACTCCAATTTGATTGTCGTGTCGCGTCCGTGTCGGACACGTGAAATATGCAATTTCTTATTATAACAAAGGCACATATTGGACACGAGGTCGACACAGCTGGACACTAGAATGGACAAGACATGGAGAAAACGTTTCGGAAATGTTGAGGTAAAAGTCTTGAAACTACTTCAATATACTAAATAATATTAATCTTTTTTGTACCTTGTAGAAGAGATCTTCAATTTCCCACTCTTTTGCGTCTAATGGTAGATTGCCAACATATATTGTGCGGGAAGATCGACCAGCCATTTCCTTCTCCAAAAAAAGAAGTCAAAGAGGCACCCTTCCTGCAAAAAATAAAAAATAAAAAATTGTATATCCTGTATTATGTGTTTAAGTTGGTTTGTCTTCTACTCCTATGCGACATCGAGAAAAACTTAGTTAAAGCAAGCCAAATCAATGAAGCAAACCAAAAGAGCAATCCCCGAAGTGGTACTCCCCAAGCTCCATTGGTCACTGCTCCAAGAAGCTCCAAAGCACTAATAAAATTCATATAAAATTGATCTCCCCAACCTCTCCCTGACTTTCGTAGAGAATTAGAAGATCTCCTGAGCATGAGTAAGAACCTCCAATTAACAAAATACCCACAAATCCACCCTGATTCCTCTCTTTCATATTCTACACCCCTATGCACGGTCCCAATGCTCCTTTCATCTATCACGAAAAAATTGTCCATGTTATGAAACGTTGAAGGTGACAATAGATGTATTCATTTCCCTTAATTATTCTAGTCACAATTGCATTAAGAAACCACACTAGGAGATACAGAAATTATACTCCTCCAGTTGTTTTACCATGACAGAAAAAATTCGTATTTAACTGACCACCAATGACCATAAGATGTCTTAAAAAACAGGTTTAAGTTCAAATGGAGTCAGAGCAGATAGAAGTTAAATTAACACCCCCTTTCCAAAAGATCAATAATGACTCCACTAAAATGGAGTTCTTATGAAATTCCAGATTTATGTCATCTCCCCCCAAGAACCAAAAAGGCTAATTTCAGATAATGGATGATTAGAAGCAGCAATATTGCACTGACAAAAATACAGTAGAACCTAATATAGGTCAATACGCCAAGAAATCTGAAGAACGCAAGGACATGTGGTGTTCAGGAAAGATGAAGTTAAACCCATCCATGACCCTGTCCCAACGAGGTTATTTTTGTACTAAACATCCAATGAAATTGAGAGCACCACACCCAATGAAAACCCTACCTTTTGGGTACTGTATTTTCAAAATATACCTGATATTCTGCCACAAGCCATAATGAGAGAAAAATAACCCAGTAGAATCGAAGAGTCCAATCATAGAAGCGCCAGCGCGTATCCGGTAACTTAATTTGACAATGTACTACTAAATCGTAACCCTAGAAGTAAAGTATCTTGAGAGCAATCAAAAGAAAAGAAAAGAAATACCAACATGTGACAGACAGAAGAGGAAATTCATAGAGAGACCGAGAAATTGTTGTGGATCATAACTCAAAGTCAAAATATAGGTCAATTTGCATTTCGTAAACAATTTACAGGTACATGATGTTCTTCTCAATCGAAAACATTAATAAAAAGAAGAAAGAAAATCTAGAGAATCCAAACAGATATAGAACAATCATCAATGAAATTAAAGAATGCTCGTGTATTTGTGTGCGGGGGAATATACAAATCAAACCCGAATATGAAAAGAATGGAAGAAATTGGGAAAACCCTAGATAGATAGATAGATATGAAAAATTAATGGGAACGGAGATTCAGATCGTACCGATAATTGAAATGAAATGAAGAAGGTGTGAGTGATAGGGGTACTTTCTTTGAAACAGCTACGAACTCCACTCGTCGATCAGTAAATGGATGGTTCGATTCAGGTTAGGGTTAGGGTTTCTTCTTTTTTTTCCTTTCTTTCGCAAGTAACAAAGAGGAAAGTGAAGGAGATTGATACTTGGGCAACCACAAACGCTATATACGCAGAGTCCTGTCTTGCTAATCTATCACCCACTTACACTCACACCTACTCTTTTAGTGACACCTATTATGAATAATCATGGATATTAGGGGCACTAACAAATTTCACTAACACTCAAACTCATATTCTATGTGTCATAGTGGAGGAGAGATAGAGTGTGGATGTGAATGTTAGTGAAAGTGTCACTAGGAGAGAGATAGAGTCTAGGTGTGAGTATTAGTGAAATTTGTTAGTATCTCAAATATTACTCATGAGTAATATACTTGGGATACAATCTTCACACAATTTTTAAGGCTAAACTACACTTTAGTACCCTATAGTTTGGGCGAAGTTTCACTTTGGGCCCTCTAGTTTCAATTGCAACACTTTGGTCCCTGTAGTTTTGATTTGGTTTCAATGTAGGACCTGCCTATAACTCCGTCAATGTAACACTTATGTGCCTTGCAAACTTCAGGGCTCAAAGTGAAACTTCAACCAAACTCTAGGGCCTAAAATGAAACTTCGCCCGAACTCCAGGGCCCAAAGTGAAACTTCGCTCAAACTATAGGGTATCAAAAATGAATTCATGTAAGGCACGTGAGTTTTCCATCAAGTTACATTGACGGAGTTAGAGACAGGCCCCACATTGAAACCAAATCAAAACTACAGGGACCAAAGTGTTGCAATTGAAACTAGAGGGTCCAAAGTGAAACTTCGCCCAAACTATAGGGTACTAAAGTGTAATTTAGCCCAATTTTTTATACACAACCTAAAAGGCGTGTATATCTCTCTCCTGTGTCATTGTGAGAAAGATAGACACATTTTTTAGGTTGGTTGTGTGAAAGTTGTGTGAAGGTTGTATCACAAGTACTACTCATCTATTATATCTAATTATCTATTCATCTATAAAGTGTGAGCACTACTAGACCCACACAATGAACCACATACTTTTTCTACACACAGTTTTAAATGCTTGTACCTTGTGCTGTTTGAATTTTTTACAATTTTTTGTACCCCACTTATATACCACAGGGTACATACATTTAAAGCTGTGCGTGAAAAAAGTGTAGTTCACTGTGTGGGTCTAGCATTTTCCATAAAGTATACTATCTATCTTTAAAGTATAGTATTATTGGGACCAAAGGTCCTTCAATGTCCTCTAACCTCTATTTTGCCATGTAACACCCCTATTTCCTCTAATATGCCACGTGGCACCCTTCATTTTCTTATTATTTTTCTTCTTTTTATTTTGCTTTCACTTTAGGTTCAATGAATATCTCTATCCATGTATCTATAACAATAATAACTCCTAGACCTTGGTCCTTGGCCCGGTTGGTCTACCCTCCCCTCTCCAAGTGATAGGTGGGGAGTTCAAGTCCCCTTAGGGGGGTTTGGACTGGGGGATTTATTCCCCTTAGCCATCTATGGGAGGAAGTCCCTTTGAAGTGGGCCGTGGCCCCCCTGGCTACTTGCAGTCTGACTGCAGTGTGTGTGTAGCGCATGCGGGTGCTTTGACCATCAGCAAAAAAAAAAAAAAAAAACCAATAATAACTCCTTATATCTTTATCTCTATCTTATGTATTTATCGCTATTGAACTTCTTTCCTTCCCTTTTTGTTTGGTTTGTTATTTGAAAATTTTAGTGGAAAATCTCATTCTACCAATGTTTATTGTAATAGACCCACCAATTGGTACTTCCCAATGATAGACCCTATAATTGTAAATGTTTTTAGAGATTAGTCCACAATCCCCAATTATAGATAGTTTCAGTGACCTTTTTACCCCCATACATATGCACATGCATATATATATATATATATGGAAATAAATTTGCTTTAAAGATTACATTGATTTGCATATCAAATATATGGAAATAAAATCCCATAACTTTAGCCTTGTACATTATGACTCTTTTGAATATTTCTAACGCCATTTTTATGTGGGTATCCCACTTTTGTATATTCCACCAATAATCATTGATCACATAACATATGAAGTTGTTACTATGCACCATACTTTTATGCGAGTATTACACTGCAACCAGTTTATTTTTACACTGCATCAGTTCATTAGTATGAAATTTTACATTGCAATTGGTTTATTAGTGTGAATTTTTACACTATAACTGGTTCGTTTTTGCTTTGCAACTGGTCCATAATCCCACATCATGTGAACGAAAATCATGCGTGTTAAATTTTACACTATAACCTTTTGAACCACAACCTTTGAAATACACAACATAGTATACAATTTCATATCACAACCTTTAAAGCAAGAATATGAGTGTTAAATTTTACGCTACAACCTTTTGAACCACAATATTGTATACAATTTCACTCCACAACCTTTGAAACATGAACATTAGTGTTAAATTTAACACTGCTATACTAGGAGTACATTTTAACACTGTCTTATCACTAAAAACAAGTCTACAAATGAATTCATCTGACAGTAGCTTTTCATTTCATGCCTCCGCCTCCGCCGCCGCCACCACCAACAATCGCCGCCACCAACAGCCACCACCCTTCCTATGGAGGACAACACCTCCACAAGAAACCCACAACATCACTTCTCGATTTCATCAAAAATATGGACGAAAATCTGCCAAAGACAAAAAGTTATGTCAACGAGATTAGAGTATATAAGAACAAATCAAAAAAAAATAAATCATCAACAAGCCATTCCATGGATTTGAGTATATAAGAACAAATCAGAGGATTTAGATAACAAATCAATAAACCTGCGATTAAGCCCTCATTTGTCAAGTTTTTGAGATTTGGATCTGCGATCTTCGAATCATCTTCACATCGTTCTAAGAGCCATACTTCGTCGGAAGTGGTGGTTGCGTTGGTTTAAGAAGATTGTGAGAGGGGGCGGTGGTGAGAAGATGACGTTAGAAGTGGTGGTGGCCAAGAGAGAGTCACGACCGGTGTGTATGTGTATGTGTGTGTGTGTGTGCGAGAGAGAGAGAGAGAGTAAATGGATATAGAATGTGATTCATTCTTATTTGGGTATTTGAGTTTTGAATTTTGAAAACCCCAAAATCTTGGGGTTATTTATTGCAGTGTTGAATGGGAAATGGTAAGGGTAGTTTGGTCCAAATTTGTATAACGGACTTCATAGTAAAATGTTTCATGGGTTGAACCTATTGAAAGAAACTTAGAGTAAAATGGACATTATACTAATTGACTCTTGTTATTTTCTATACATTGAATAGCCAAATCCAAATACATACAAATAAAAATCCAAATATCCAAATACATATGGTCAAACTCTTCTCCGATATTCAAGAAACTTAATTTGCACACACACATTATAGATTAACTGTTAAGTATGTTTTTATCCATGCCTTGAAACTCAACATTTAAACTCTTACTTCAATTAGAAATCAAAATTTGGTGATTGTTGGCACTCTTCATAATTTCATAAATTTCTTGAAATTCTAGACTAATTAATCAACCAGATTGGCATTCCTTAAAAAGGATTAAATTCTCAAAGAATTGAATTAATTTTTTTTGTGAAACGTACTGGCCCCATATATTCTCATTGTCTATTCTTGCTCAAGAGATAGAACCAACAACCCCCACCTCTTCATCTTTCTTTCTCTTTAACTCTATCTATCTTTCTCACTACTCTGCAAAAACAAATGGGGAAGGTCCAGGCCTTTACTCCTATACCCACAGGTCATTTGTTACAATTCCTCATCTCACTTTAGAAGAAGTGATGTTCCGAATTTTATTTTTATGTTATTCATTTAGTGGGAAAATACTTGATTTTGTTATCCTGAATTTTATGTTATTCATTTAGCGGGAAAATACTTGATTTTGTTATCCTGAATTATATAATTATGCTTGAGTTGTATAATTTTTGCCACTGCAACAAATTTTTTACATAACTCAAAGTCAAAATAAAGGCAATTTGCAATTCGTAAACAATTTATTAGAGGTGCATGATGTTCTTTTCAATTGAATTGCAATTCTTCATAAAACATTAATAGAAATAAGAAAGAAAATCTAAATAATCCAAATAGATATAGAACAATCATGAATGAAAATTAAAGAATGCTCGTGCATTTGTGTGCGAGGAATATAGAAATCAAACCTGAATATGAAAAGAATGGAAGAAATTGGGAAAACCCTAGATAGATAGATATAAGAAATTAATGGCAACGGAGATTCAGATCGTATCGAAAATTGAAATGAAGAAGGTGTAAGTGATAGTCGTACTTTCTTTGAAACAGCTACGAACTCCACTCTTTGGGTAACAGATGTGATGGTTCGATTCAGGTTAGGGTTAGGGTTTCTTCTTTTCTTTCCTTTTCTTTTGCAAGTCAAAAAGAGGAAAGTGAAGGAGATTAATACTTAGAGAGAACTTTGATCAGGTTATTCGATGAGTACTCCGACGACTGAGATTTTACCAGATCCCCCTCAAAATGATGATCCAAATATTTTCCAAGGAAGAAATGGACCATCTCCAAAGAAGCAAAAAGAAAAGCAAGAACTGTCACAACGATGAAACCCCCTTGGATGACACTATGAAGGAAAATTAGGAATCGATACCTAATGCCGACTGTACCACACATTTTGTTGAGGTAAAAATGCCTAAATTGCATTCTGAATCCCTAAGTGGAAGAGCTCAGATGGATGTCCCCTTTGGGTGTTATGATGAAGGTCTTTTTGAAGCTGAAACTGCAGAGGATGAAATCTTAAGTGAGGATGAACAACAGGACCCCAATTACCCAGTCATTTCTTTTCCAAAAGCCTATTTGGAAAACAATCAGAGCCCAATGGAAGGATAGTCTAATTGTTAGCTTGCTTGGCCGATTCATCGGGTATAAATCTGAAAGACAAAATCCGACGATTGTGGAATCTGTAGGGAGATTTCGAGATGGTTGACCTTAAATCAGGGTTTTACTTATTTTCATTTGATTTGCTTGCTGAGTATTGGCATGTTTATGCAGGAGGTCCTTGGATTATTCAAAACCACTACCTAACGGTTCGAAATGGACTCACAATTTCAAAACCTCCGAAGCTGATGATGTCCACACTGTGGTTTGGATTCGTCTCCTAGAACTACCTATCGAATACTTTGATGAAAAAGCTTTGTTTCAAATTGGGAAGGCTCTTGGTAAACCTCTGAAAACAGACTATAATATTGCCTCAACCTCCAAAGGGAAATTCACTAGGATTTGCGTGGAAATCAATCTTAAGAAACCCCTCTTTCCAGGTTTCAAAATTGGGAAGAAATTATACAAGATAGAGTATGAATATATTCACTCTTTGTGTTTCAATTATGGATGTGTAGGTCATCGAATTGAATTCTGTACCACTACTACTCCTTCAGAGCCGGCACTTAATCCGTCGGCGTAGAACCAGGACAATTGGAACTCCAACGGTCACAAAACTTGAGAGACCCAATTTGCTAAGCCCAATGTTCAAGAAATTTTGACTGGACCTAGGCCCAAACCTCACAACAGCACTAATGGGTATGGACCATAGATGTTGGTCCAGAACCGTAAAACCAAAAAACCCACTATTTTCAAGAAACCTTTGTATGAAGCCAATCCACAACCCCTTAGTCACAAAAACCACACTCCAGCTATCCAACCTATTGGACCCAGAGGAAAAAAAAAATGAGACCAGCCCAATTCGCAAGGAAAAGAGATAGATTAAGGCAAATCCGTAGACCATGACCCACATCTGTCCAAAACTGAAGGCTTTAACTCCCACCGTCCAACCACATCCAACCCTAATCTCATCTCAGATCCTATGGCTATTGACCAAACCATAAATACCCTTTCTTCTGCAACCCTAAATTCTCAACCCACAACCTCCCACTCAAATGCGTCTCTAACCTCTACCCCCATAACCATTCCTCTCAACACCAACCAATTCTTTGTGATTGATCTGGAGCCTCCAGATCAGTCAACCGCTCTTGATCCTACCTCTTCCCACCATAAACCATACCAAGTGAATAAGTCAAACCATGGAGCTTCCATCATGGCCCAAACAAGAAATGATTCGCCTTCAAACTATTCAGGGAATCAACTCTACAAGCTTGATAAGAGTTCATTGCCTCATTGAGAATATACGTCTGATTGCCCAGCTGAACCTAGACAAATTCGAAGTCCGATCGTACAGCGTACGGGTAGGACCGACGACGTCGAAATTTGAAGATCTGATTCGACTAAACATGGGAAGAGGTTGTGATCTCTTTATCCCCTGTCCTATAATACCTGATGACACAACTAAAAAGTTGTGCACTCTTGTGCAATACCCAAGTGTAGGTGGTCATGCAAGTAATATTGGATAAGTCTAGGTTGAACCCACAGGGAAGGAATAGAGAGAATGTCGACTAAGTTATAACCCAAAGAAAGAGAAAATAAGAATGTAGGAGTGGAGGTGTACTAACAAATCCTAATTACTTAAATTAAAATAAATAATAAACTAAAGCATAGAGAAACATAATAATGATATAAATAAATTAAAGGTGTTGGAAATATGAGAATCCACACTGATCATAACCATCTACCATGCACACTCATTAACATTCTATGGAGTTCATTCCTCTTCAACAAGCAGTATTTTTCTAAAGATAAAGAATCAATGGTCCTTTCATGATCGGGACTATATCATCACAAGTGATTTAAAATACTTAGAAGACAGTTTAAAACAATGGTTAATACTTTCACTCCAAATGGTGTTAGCATTCAAAGTGGTTTTCAAAAGTCGTTGAAAAAAATAGCCTTAAGGCTTTAAGTTCTAAAAACTATTGTGACAAATTGAACTTACTGGAACAATTTGATGACATATTTCTAAAACAAAAAGTCTTGGAATACTTAAAGGAACCATCTCAGGAATTTACAGGTTCGATCGATAGAAGCGCACTCGATCAATCGGACTGCATCATCCTTCAATCAATCAAAATATCTTCGATCGCTTGACTGTTCTCTGGTTTGATTGATCGAAATATCTTTGATCAATCAAGCACATGCTTTCTATATAATGCATGGCAGAGGCTTGAAATCAATATTTCATCACATGTTCCCAACATCTAAACTATGGAAACATAATAAAACTACTACAGGAATAACAAACTAGAGCAATCATTAACATCTAAACTAATAAACAATCAAATAAAGATAAAGGAAAAGAAAAACCTAGAATAAATCTGACATTAACTTGAAATCATCATTAATCTTGAGTATAACAATGGAAAAGAGGAAGAAGAATATCAAACTAAACTAATTATTTTTCGTGTTCTGGAGCGTCTTCCTTGCGTCTGCTATCATAGCAGCATATTTATAGGGTTCCTGCAGACTGTACGCAACTTTTGGGAGAAAATAAAGTTTGATCGATCGAACTTCCTTCAATCGATTGAACTTTCAATCGATGGAACATAGTTCAATCGATTGAACTTTCTGCTTTTGACAGCTTTGCGCACTGATGGGAGAATGGCCATATCTCTTCACTCGGACCTTGGATTGACCTCCAATTTGCGGCCATGCTACCATAACTCATAGATCTACATTTTATATTTCTTGGGAAATCTTCCAAATCTAAAGTCTTTTATGTCAAAAATAGAAGCTAACTCAAGCAAAAAGACTTCAAACTAGGCCGAGTCCCAACTCTCGGTCAGTTCCCGAGTACTCAGACTGGTATCAAGAAGATTTCCAAACTTGCCCCGATATAGCATCCAGCCAATCTTGGAAATGCGGGGCAACTGATACACCCAAAATCAGACCATGCCCGAGCAGTTCTATTCTGCAACTACTGACAAGCATCATCTCGAGCAGTTTGGTCCACCTGATGCCTCCCGAGCGGTTCATCTACGACCCGGCCAATAGGTCGCGAAGGCCGCACAGGCACATCCCACCATGGAAACAGCTCATCTGGGCCTACAGGCATGATCCCGAGCATTCTAGGCAGTTTCCTACTCAAGCTAGAAGACTAATGGAAAGTGCAAACTATTTTCTAATCCAATTAGGAAACCCCTACAATTAATTCCAATCTATATCAATTGGATTATGTTTCCTTTTCCTTGTACGAGTAGGTCTCTTACATCTATAAAAGAGACCTCTCACCCCCTATTGAAGGGGTCGACTTTTCAGTCTACACAACGCCTCTATAGCATTCACCAACATGCCCGGCCGCCCTGTAGCTCCAGACTTATCGGTTTACCATAGGCCCCCGGCTCTTTTACAGTATAGTGAACGTGCTCAGACACACGCGTGGATGTAGGTACCTTCATTAACAAGGCCGAACCACATACAAAAAACCAGTCTCTCTCTCTCTTTCTCCTTGATCTGCTCTACTTTACTCTTACCAATTTTTAACATCATCATGTTCTAAATGCAGTATTCTAGGTATCCAGAGATTCAATTTTAAAGAAAAACTCAGAATCGATGCGCATTGGAAAGTAATTTTGAAAACAAAGTTGTTTGATTTCAAAAGACGATGAAAGTTCCGGAGGACTTCCAGACTTCAATTGACCCTCAATTCTCATTTTAATTCTTCCTGGAATAACAATACATAAATGGATGAACACCAAAAGTATTTTTACAAAAATCTAGAAAACTAGTGCGCATAATATTTGAAATAGGGCTTGTGGGAAACCAGGGGAGCTTAAATAGTAAGTGGCGGCTCCCACATGGACATGGAAGCTTAAGTGGGAGCCTCCACCTACATTATGCCCCCTTCATCAATCTTTTTAGGTTCCAAACCCTTCCAAGAGGTTCTTATTATAAGGAAATGACCCAGAAACTGCGTTTAGGCATTGAAATGGCCATTTTAGCCTATTTTGATCTCAAAAATTCCTGTTTTAATCCTGAAACTTAAGAATTAAGTTTTGAAAACTCTATATATAGATGCTTTGGATCTTATATGAGATCATCTTGGAATTACCTTGGAATATCCTCAAGCATATCTTGAATATCTTAGAGATATACTAGCATATACTTTGAATTTAAGAAGAGAATTCTAGAGAGAGAAAAGTGAATTATGAATTAAATTCCCTTAAAACTAATCTTAGGATTATTAGATTAGATAATTAGCGAAGGAATTTAACATCAATTGTCTCCCTTAATTTCCACCAAGGACGAGTGCTTGAAGAACACTTGAAGAATGAGTTCCTTCAAACTCAATTTTGAAGTATAATTGAGAATCCTCCAAGAAGTAAATACTACAATTTATCTCTAATCCCTACTTTTATATATAGAACTATAAGACCTGGGTCTAGTTTATCTCTTAGAACACTCATCATCTTCTTTTCTAATTCTTCACACACTCACATAGCTAGATCCAAGTCTTCTTTGATTTTGTTGGTAATCTATGATTAGAGATTGATTTTCATTATGACTTTTATATTTTGATTTCAATTTTCATTCATTCTACTTAGTTTAGATCCATGCATACATGATTATATCTATGTATCTAGCTTTGATTTCTATGATGGTTTGGAAGTATGATCTATGAGAAGGATAATTTCGATGTACATACCTTTCTCTTGATTATTCCTATTACCTAGAACTTCTGTTGAATTTCATATCCAAAAGGACATTTGTAAGGCCCTTTGATCCATGATCTAAAGTTCTCCATAGAACTTGGGGGAAAAATTTATTGGGAATTATGATTATATAGTTAATCTATGAGTTTGATATCTCTAATGAACTTAAACCATCACCTAAGATGTTTTCCTTGCACTTTAAAATGAACTAGTTAAAATTCAGCAAAACAGATTGGTATTGTCCATAGAATTTGATCCATCAAAACCCCATAGTTTCATGGATTTCAAATTTTTAAGGTAAACTTTGACGAATTAGCTTCCATTCGATCCATTTTGAGAATCACTAGGATCCATATGCTATTTGTAATAATTGTTGAAAATTGGTTGACATATTTGAATATAGCCTCTTTGTACTTGAATTCTAGAAAATCTATGATAGTTATCGACGATCCTTTTTTAGTAATGATTCCTAACTCATATATCAACATGTCGATGTAAAATCGTGAACATACAATCGAGTTAAGGTCATTTTCTAAGCATTTGAAATCGATACGACTATTTTGGAATTTTCTAAGTTTTACTACAATTATGATTATGTATATAGAATGGAGACAACTTGATCGTTCAACAATCATTGATGAATAAAACTTGGATTAGAAATCATCTAGGATAAATGGATGAGAGATCAAAAGCTTAGATTAGCTTGATTACCATGATTCATGAAGTTCTATTATGATTCCCATTCATTTTGTCAAATGATATCGAAATTCCAAAATAGCAGAGTCTGGTTAAAATGTTTTTTCAGAGACATTATGTTCACATGATGTCCATGGGTTTATTTGTTTCATAAACTTCAATGAAATAGCTTTCTTTTGACACCAATTAGACCTTCGTATCAATTTTGCAGAATTAATTATGATTTTTACAAGAACAATGGACAGTCCGGATACACTGTTCCCAAAACTCTTCTTTCTTGAACTTCAAAAATGCTATTGAGGTCCTACTTTTTGGAAAAGTTCCCTAGGACATGTATATAACTTTTTGTAAAAGGATTTTAACCCAGCTCATGTTTAAGACCACTTGTGATAAGTTTTATTAGAGGCCCCTGAATCTGGAAATTTGATTGATGACATTTTCTTCTTGTTTATCATGCATATCATTTACTTGCTTGTGTTTTTGCAATGCTTGGGTATTCTTTGGTGTCTTAATGCAGAGAATTGAATGTTGTGGATTCAGACTTTGATTTTGTGGATTTACCTCTACTACATGTGGCTTAGTGCCCATGTATCATGCATTTCTCCCTACTTTTCTCTTAGAATTTTTATAGGTTTACAATTTTGCTTTCAACGACACAACTCCTTTAGGATTGTCACGCCCCGAATAATAATAAAAGTAGTATTTTTTTTTATCAACTTTGAAACGAAGGCGGAGACAGGTTAGAAAGATATATTGTAGTCCCAACTATAACAAAATAATAATAGTAGTCTAAAGTTATTACATTGCTTAACAAGGGGAAGTAGTAAGATCCGATAACATCATAAGACTTAAAAACATTGTCTTGGGTTAAAAACCCTTAGTATTACAAATACTAGAATTATAAATAAGGACTTTCTTCTTTCTCCAATCATAGAATTTAAACTCCATTTCCTGAAAAAGGTGGATAACAACATCCATCAGTATAACTGGTGAGTTTCTCAATATATTCCAAACTTTATATAGAATTCGAGCCATAGAAATGGTTTACCAAAGATTCAGGCATTTCCATAATATATGTTTGTTAGAAAAAATAATAGTAAACAGACACTGCTATGATAGATTCTATCTCACTATTAATCGCTTCTCTCCAAAAGGGAGCATCGGGAGAGGAAATAGCTTCATTATAAGTCATTGGGTCATTATCCATTAAAAACGTGAAAAACCCATCTCCTAGGTTTGTTTCTCTCCTATCTCGTTTGCTTCTTCTTAATTCAATTTCTACGGACTCATTCGAGTCAACATTAGGCTCAACTGTAGGTTCTAACCTTGGTCTCTCAATGGTTGTTTTCAAAGGAAATATGTTTTCAAAGAAGTCTGCATTTTTCGATTCAATTATTGTGTTTTTCTCTAACACGTCACTTTTAAGAACTAAGAATCTATATGCAGCACTATACTCAGCATATCCTATAAATAAACAATCTGCTGTTTTCGAACCTATTTTCCTTTTCTTAGGTTCTGGAAGTAGAACTTTGGCTAGGCACCCCCACACTTTAAGGTATTTCAAGTTAGGTCTATGATTTTCCCACAACTCATAAGGGGTCTTTCCTGTTTTCTTAAAAATAATTCTATTTTGAAGGTGACACGCAGAGAGGATAGCTTTCCCCCACAAATTATTAGGTACTCCTGAACTAATTAACATAGCGTTCATCATTTCCTTTAAAGTTCTATTTTTCCGTTCAGCTACTCCATTAGATTCTGGTGAATAGGGTGGAGTTACCTCGTGTACTATACCGTGTTGTTCATAGAATTGGCCTAAAGGGCCAGATTCATATTCACCTCCCCTATCAGACCGAAGTCTTTTAATCTTTTTATCTAACTTGTTTTCAACCTCAGCTTTGTATTGTATGAATTTTCCTTCTTTCTCATCTTTATTTCTAAGTAGGAATACCCTAGTATATCTCGAGTGATCATCTATGACTGTCACATAATATCTCTTTCCTCCTCTAGATTCAGTTGATTTCATGTCTCCTAAATCTGAGTGAATTAAAGTGAGCAATTCAGTTTCTCTTTGTACTATTTGTTTGCAAGGTTTCTTAGTACCTTTAGCTTCACTACAAATTTGGCATTTCTCATTATTAGTGATACTAACATTTTCAAGAATGCCTAATTCTTTCATTTTCTTTATATAAGAAAAGTTCACATGTCCTAATCTAGCATGCCATAAATCATGAGAATCAATCAAGTAAGCAGAAGAAGTAGTAGCATTTCCATTCAAATTATCAAGAACATTTAAAACAAACAGACCATTGTTGTAGTACCCTTTTCCCACAAACACCCCATTTTTAGTCATTACAACTTTATCAGAATCAAAAATAACTTTCACCCCCACTTTGCCAAGCAGCGACACAGACACAAGGTTCCAACGAATATCAGGCACGTGGAGAACGTCGGTAAGAGAGAGGATCTTTCCGGAAGTTAGCTTGAGGACTACCTTCCCTTTCCCGATCACAGGTGAGGGCCTAGAGTCCCCCATGTACACTTGTTCCTCTCCTTCCCCTACTGGTGTGTAGGAGGTAAAAGCACTTCTGTTGCCACAGATGTGCCTGGTAGCCCCAGAGTCTACCACCCAATTTTTCTCCTCTGCCACTAAGTTGACCTCAGAAACGACAGCCACTATAACATCTGCATCAACTAGATTAGCTCTAGGGGCAGGTTTGTCGTTTTTCTTCCTGTGTCTGCATTGAGCAGCATGGTGACCCGGTTTGCCACATACAAAACATTCCCCTTTCTTTTTAGCAAACTGGTTTTGGGGTTTGAGATTTTTGTTGAAATTTGTTTTATTGAAATGGGGTTTGTTATTCTGCCTTTGAAAATTCCCTTGGGTGCGATTAAGCTTTTCCTCAACGAGGTTAGCCTTGGAAGCCATAGGTTTGGCTTTCTCATTCCGATCAAGTGAACGGTTCTTTTCTTCAATGCGAATGTGAACAACAACTTCCTCCAAATTCATTTCCTTCCTCTTATGTTTCATCATATTCTTATAATTTTTCCAAGACTTCGGAAGTTTTTCAATAAGTGAACCGGTTACAAACGGTTCGGGCAATTTCATTCCTTCATTACTAAGTTCCAAAACCACAAGGTGAAAATTGTGAATTTGAGTAGAAACATCTATGTCATCGGTCATTTGAAAATTGAGAAAGTTTCCGATGGCATATTTTTTAATTCCGGCATCCTCAATAATGTATTTGGTGACCAAAGCATCCCAAATTTCAGTTGCCGATTTGAAGGTACAGTAAATATCAAAAAGTTCATTTGATAAGGCATTCAGAATAATACTTTTGCAAATCTTGTTTGCATTTTCCCAAAGAGGCAATTCGGTTTCGTAATTTTCAGAATCTTGAACGGGTTTTGGTTTAGTCAAAACGAAATCAACCTTTGCAATGTCAAGAATAAGTAGCAGTTTAGTTTGCCAGCGCTTAAAGTTATTCCCGTTAAACGATTCAATTCTTGTGACATCGGGAATAGCTTTAGTTGCGGTTAGCATAGCAGTATCCATAGAGAATTACTCTTAAGAATGTTAGAAAAAATAATAGTAAACAGACACTGCTATGATCGAAAATGCTTATCAAACGTGTCGAAGAGTCTGACTGAGTCGTGTGGAGAACACTGTCCTTAAGAGTAATTTCCGCCCCTCAGAGTTCTTGCCTCGGTACAGAAGGTCTCAGCGGCTTACCCTCCAGGATTAAGCAGTCTCTTCTTTGTTATCGTGCACTCGATGAACAAAGGGCACAGAACAACCTTGTAAGAATATCAGTGGTCGAACCAGAGAAAGAAGATTGTATATTGTTGTGTGTTTATTCATGAAGGAGAACTGCTATTATATAGCTTTAGAAACCCAACAAAATCCCACAAAGAGAGCAAACGTGTGATTTGACCAAGGATAAAATTTGTGTAACGTTCATATGATTGAGTTAATTTGGTAAATCACATTTGGCAAGTCAACAAAAATTAAAAGGAAAGTTTGAGAAACTGTAAAACTAAGCCTAACCGGGTGAGCCCGCGAGGCTTGGAGGCCGGGATTTGCACCCCCCCCCCCCTGCGCGCGAGTAAGACGTGACGCGCCCGGTTAAACGATTTCCGGATCGAAACCCAAATTTCTATTGGATTTGGGTTGAGCTTGGGCTTGGCTCATGTGCGCGTGAGAGCCCACATGTTCCAACTTGTTACTAAGCCCATAATGACAAAGTATATATTAAGCCTTTCAACTCCCTCTTCATAAGCAATGTGGGACAAGAGTCTCCACCACTCTTTTACCCAACACCACACCAACAAGAGAGATGTAGAGAGAGAAAAAGTTTGACTTTGAAAAAAACACCCACTTTGGACCACAAATTATAACAAAATTACAACATTCCAAACTTTATATAGAATTCGAGCCATAGAAATGGTTTACCAAAGATTCAGGCATTTCCATAATATATGTACATATATATATATATATATATATAAAAGGAGGTAGTATTATTGCTGTCTTTTGGAAAATCTCCATTTACCTGATCCTTACCTATTTTTCTGATCTCATACCCAATAGTATGTTTACCAAGGCTGTAAAGCACAGAGTAACTCATACACTATCCACCAGTCCCTTACTCGAAATGGATAGTATTCTATTCACCAGCCATTGCTCGAAATGAATAGTAAGGTTGACCACAGCACCCCAGCCTATATTGCTAGCAAGGTGTATACCAGTTACCAACTTCTCAAGCGAGCTCGAAATTAACCGGCATATAAGTGCACTTACTGTAGGACATTCTCCGTCCCAGTCATCACATGGACTTTCTTAGCCCTCGGGTTCAAGTATCTTGATTTCAATCTCAACTATCTTGCCCGACTTAAAATCCACCATATATGAGATCAATGTATGAAATTTTATCAATAAAATTTTCTTCAATATAATCCTTTATTACATATGACTCTTCTTTCATAAAACTTTTTATGCGATCATAGTCTTTTAAGGAAAATAAAAATAAGCAACAATTTAGTGGATTATGAAGTCATTTCTTATTTAATTCCTAATGAAGTAAATAAATGAATGATCATAAGGAATCATTAAAATTAAATGAACTTTTAAATAAACCATAGGGGTAGTTTCAAAATTCTAAAGAATAACCATGTATATTTTTAAATATAAATAAATTAATAGTAGGACTAGAAGAAATAAAGTTAGGCTTTTTCCTTAGCAAAATAATAAGTAGGTATTATTCCTATACTTATAAGTATAGGACTCTAGAGTTTCCAAATAAAATTCCAATTTCTAACAGTGAGTAGTAGAAGCCTTAAGAATGACATTTGCAAATAGTAAAATTTTCAAATCTTTATTTCAAGCTTATTTGGGCTAAAGAAAATTAATTATTTACATTAGAACCCTTCAAAGAAATTCTGTTATACATTTGGTGCCAAAATATATAACTGAAATATATACACCTATATATATCTTTCTACAACAACATTTTCTTTTCTCAAACTTAATTGAAAGTAATTCTGAAATAATCACCAAAAAGGGATATTTCTTCTCATTTTCCCTTTTCTATATAAAGACCTTGAAAGAATTCCAGGGGGGGTATTTAAAAATTCCAACTTTTGAAACTAAGGTAAAAAAAAAAAAAAAAATTCAGTTTGGGTTCTTTCATCATTTTCCGAAATGGTGTTTCCTCAAAATAAAGTGGAGGTCAGGACAGTTTGGTCAAAGGAAAGAAAGTAAAACTAGCTAAGGTGTACTAGTATACTTACCCACATTGCCATATATGCAATACATATATACATGCATGATTTGCTTTGGGTTTCCTTTACAATACTAAGTGGGACACAATCATGGGAATAGCATTTTGGAAATCAAAGGGTGAAAAGTAGTTCCTTGTCCAAATAAGAAAATCAAGACACCATTTAAATTTGTATACGTATACATATATACCTATATACATACTTATATAAACTGGGATTCCAAACTTGGGACCATGTATAAAGAAAACTGGATTTCTATATAATTCTAAGAATATAGAGTGCTCTCTCTTAATGTTTGGTTTGGTTGGAAGGAATTTGAGAGTGTTGAGCTTAAGACCTCCTCTGCCACACAGCACCTTAGCTCCAAATCCAGATATTTAAAAATAAGCAGACTGTGAGTGTGTGTTTCGGACAGTGAGATATAGAGAGAGAGTTAGGTGTGAGGGAATTTGGTCTCCCAGACCTCTCCTTAAATAGCCCAAGGTTTTGCTTACCCAAGTACATGGATTCATAACTACCTTGTACTAACCTTCTTCTAGAAAGTGGAGAGCTGGGGATGAACTGTCAGTTTATGTAACATCTTCTCAGCATAATAGTTTGTACGTACCCCCTCATCATACCCTTACATGCTTAGCCGAGAGTGAGAAGAGGTATAGGGGTCTAGGTGTGTTAACTCTTCTAACATTACACCCCGGTTATGTACACATAATATATATATATATACATGTAAGCTGGAGAGAGAGAGAGAGAGAGAGAGAGAGAGAGAGAGAGAGAGAGCAACCTCATAAATGTCCCATGTGTACGTGTTGTGCCCTTAAGTTTTTAATTACACCTGCTATCCTAGGTATAGTACCTCACTAAGGTTTGAGAGAGAGAGGATGTTTGTGAAGGAGTACCTTCCAATTAGTTCTCATGTTATGAAATCATTATCTGAAGTTGGTACAAGAATGGGTGTGTGCAGGGTCGGTTGTGTGAGTGAGCGTGTGAGTGATAGTTGCATGTGAATGCATTAAATTTCATGTACGAGTCCATGATTTCTCCACATGATCACACTTAGGCTAACTAAAATACAAACCTTTCCTTTACATGTTCAACCGGTTGGGGAAAGGAGGGGCTATTCTAGTTGTGCAAATTTGTCCCATGTTAACTAGTCATTACTTCACATGTCTAACTAAGTGTAAAAACTCCTCTAAATATTTCCAACCAAAAGTGTAAGGATGGGATTTAAAGCTAACTTATTTCTTTTATCCTTTTAATTTAGTTATCTCTCATTAGCTTGTACTATTCTAAGCTAGACTATGAGTGAGAGTATCTGCTTCCTTAGTTCCATAGTACTAGGATTATTCTTAAATGCTTGGGATTACCTCATGCTCACATCATTATATATTATCATAAGCTAGTTAATCATACAAGTATTTTAAGTGATTTAATCACTATGCTAGCAAATAATTAATCTAAGGATTATCAATTAAGTTACATCATGCCTAAATATAAGAAAAGTGAAATAAAAAATGTGGTTATTACATTATACCCATCTTAAAGAAATTTCGCCCCCGAAATTACTTACCGTACTGGTCAATAATCTGAGGGTACTTCTTGCACATATCTGACTCTAGCTCCCAAGAGGCTTCGTTCTCGTTGTGGTGATTCCACTGGACTTTAACTAAAGAGATTTCCTTCGTCCTTAGCTATTTTGTCTTTCGATCCAAGATTCTCATGGGTTTCTCCTTGTATGAGATATTCTCATTAAGCTCGATGTCGTCATAATTGATCTTATGTTAGGAGTCACGAACGTATCTCCTCAACATGCTTACGTGAAAGACGTCGTGGATTCCAGATAGTTTAGGTGGTAGAGCGAGTTGATATGCAACCTTCCTAAATCTCTCCAAGATTTCGATTGGTCCGATGAATCTTGGTGATAGTTTTCCTTTCTTTTGGCCGAATCTCATTACGCCTCGTGTTGGTGATACCTTCAAAAGTACGTGGTCACCTACCGAAAATTCTAGATCCTTCCTTCGGCGGTCGGCATAGCTTTTCTGTCTACTTTGAGCGGTGAGTAGGCGATCGCATATGATGCCTATCTTCTCCGTAGTCTCTTGCACTAGCTCGGGCCCAAGGTATTCTCCATCACCAACTTCTGCCCAACAGATAGGTGATCTACAAGGTCGTCCATATAATGATTCGAACGGTGCCATGCCAATGCTAGAATGGTAGCTGTTTTTGTAGGCAAATTCTATCAACGGCAAGTGAGTTTCCCAAGTGCTTTCAAATTCGAGAATGCAAGCCCGTAGCATGTCTTCCATCACTTGGTTGACTCTCTCCGTTTGTCCATCAGTCTGAGGGTGAAAGGCAGTGCTTAATTTCAACGATGTTCCTAGTGCTCTTTGGAAACTTTCCCAAAATTTGGAGGTAAAACGTGGGTCTTGATCCGATACAATAGATACTGGTGCTCCATGAAATCTAACAACTTGTTGTAGGTATAGCTTGCTCATTCTTCCTACGGAGTCGGTCATGCGATAAGTCAAGAAGTGAGCTGACTTAGTAAGACGATCAACAATTACCCAAATTGCGTCGTGCCCTTGCTTAGTTCGGGGTAGTCCAGTGACAAAATCCATTGAGATGTGCTCCCATTTCCATTGTGGTATTGACAGTGGTTGTAATAATCCAGAGGGTCGTTGATGTTCGGCCTTGACTTGCTGACATGTATAACACTTGGCTACACATTCTGCCACATCTCTTTTCATTCCTTCCCACCAATAATTTCTCTTGAGATCCTTATACATTTTTGTACCGTAAATCTTGATCGATGAGCGTCACTCATGATTTCTTCCCTTAAGCTTTGAATGTTTGGTACACATAGCCTTTGTTGACATCTATAGCCTCCATCTTTCCCAATAATCCATATCGTTGGGTCCTTTTTAGACATCTCTTCAAATCGCTTTTGAAAATTTTTGTCCTTTACTTGTTCCTCAATTATTTTGGAAATTAAGGTCGGTTGAGCTATTAAATTGCACATGGGTTGGCTTTCTCCTTTGTGGGTGGGTTGTACATCAAAATCAACCAGAGACTCCAAAAATTTCCATTCCCTTATCATGAAGTATGCTATTAGTCCTTGAGGTTTTCGACTGAGGCATCGGCTACTACATTAGCCTTCCCCAGATGGTACTGAAGTGTGAAATCATAGTCCTTTAGAAGTTCCATCCACATTCGTTGTCTCATATTTAATTCTTTCTGTGAGAAAAGGTACTTTAAGCTCTTATGGTCTGAGAAAAGGTCAAATTTTTCTCCATATAGGTAGTGCCTCCAAATTTTTAATGCGAAGACCACAACTGCTAACTCCAAGTCATGTGTTGGGTAATTACGCTCATGAGGCTTCAATTGTCGGGATCCATACGCCACCACTTCATGGCCTTGCATCAACACACATCCTAGTCCTTGGTGTGATGCATCGGTGTAGATTGTGAACCTGACATTATTTTTTGGGATGACGAGGATTGGTGCGGTCGTTAGCCTTGTCTTTAATTCTAGGAATGCACTCTCACAAGCATCGTCCCAGATGAACTTTGTGTCTTTCTTGGTTAGATGGTTCAGTGGCATAGCTATTTTGGAGAATCCTTCCACGAATCTTCGATAATATCCTGCTAAGCCAAGAAAACTCCTAACTTCCGTCGGTGTAGTAGGTTGGTGCCAATTTCGGACTGCTTCCACTTTGGAGTCATCCACTGAAATTCCTTCTTTTCTAACCGTGTGTCCTAGAAACTTAACTTGTTCCAGCCAAAATTCACACTTGCTGAATTTCGCATACAACTTGTGTCTCCGTAGCACCTCAAGGGTGGTCCTCAGATGTTGCTCGTGGTCTTCTCTCATCTTTGAGAAGATTAGGATATCGTCGATGAACACGATCACGAACTGATCAAGGTAAGGACGAAAGATTCGATTCATGAGGTCCATGAAGACGGCTGGTGCATTGGTTAGTCCAAAAGACATGACTAGGAATTCATAATGTCCGTATCTCGTACGAAAGCTGTCTTTGGGATGTCCTCTTCTCTTACGAGAAGTTGATGATATCCTGATCGTAGATTGATTTTGGAGAACATCGTTGCCCCTTGCAGTTGATCAAATAGATCGTCGATTCGTGGCAGAGGGTACTTGTTCTTAATGGTTGCCTTGTTAAGTTCTCATAATCAATGCAGAGCCTCATCGTTCCATCCTTCTTTTTTACAAAGAATACTGGTGCGCCCCACGGTGAGGAGCTCAGCCTTATGAATTTAAGGTCTTCCAACTCTTGAACTTGTTTCTTTAGTTCTTGCATTTCCACAGGCTCCATGCGATACGGGGTTCGTGATATTGGCGATGTACCGGCAACGAGCTCGATACAGAAATCAATTTCTCGCTTAGGGGGCAAACCCATGATCTCTTGAAAGACGTCCTCAAATTCAGAGATTACGGGGATTTGACTAATGGCGCGCTCCTCATCTTGTCCTTCAAGATTTGCCAAAAAGTTAACAATAAAAGCATCCTCCGAGGGTTTACAACGATTGACTTGTGGTTGTTGACCTGGTTTGCAAAATGTGATTGTCTTTTCATGGCAGTTTAGATTGGCATGGAATGCGGTAAGCCAGTCTATCCCAAGAATAACGTCAAAATGGGTCATAGGCAAGACGATTAGTTCAGCGACCTTGGTATGGGTTTCCATCTCTATTGAACAGTTCCAACAAGCATACTCTAAAGTCATTGTTGTTCCTAGTGGGGACGATATAGTCAAAGGTATATGCAAGCATTCAGGGGTCAGTCCTAATTCTTGGACTAATTTAGATGATATGAAAGAGTGTGTTGCCCCAGTGTCAAATAAGGTTTTCACGCGGCTATTGAATAAAGTTATGGTACCTTCTAGTCCTGCTTGTTCTGGGACCACTGCATACACCCGCCCTTGTGCTGGCCGTGATCGATTATTGTTATTGTTCCTTGGCTTTTTGCAATCTCGACTGTAGTGCCCCTTATCTCCGCAATTAAAACAGGTCACCTTAGGCCTGGTACAGTTTCGTGCATGATGTCCAATTATCCCACAGTTGAAGCAAGTGTTCCTTGGTCGTTGGCCATTTCCAGTTTTGTTGCCAAGAGGTACAGTGTTGCCATTCCCAGTGTCGGTTTTCTGCCTCTTCTGAAATCGTCCGCCCTTCCAGTTACGGTTTCCCTGCTGTAGGGTCTTGTTTGGGCCCTTCGAGTCCATTTGTTTATTAAATTCTCGGTTATCCTCTTCTATAGTTAGTGCCTCTTCCACGACTTCTTCATAGGTCTAATGGAGACGTCCGATGATCATTCGGCGTATGGGAGGAATTAACCCTTTGACGAATTTTCAGGCTCGACGTTCGGGCGTATCGATCAGATGGTTTGCGAAGCGTGATAGTGCTTCAAAGCGATTCTGGTATTCCAAGACGGACAAACTCCCTTGGGTCAGCTCCATGAATTCTTTTTCTCTCCGTTCCCTTTCAGTATCAGGAAAATACTTCTCCAAGAATTTTTCTTTGAACACAGTCCATGTCATCCTTTTGGCTGCGTCGGCCCCAATGGTCGTCTTCACTAGTTCCCACCAGTTTCGTGCCTCAGTGGTTAACTGAAACACTGCCATCTTTTTCTTTTCAATTTCTGTGCATTCGAGAACTTCAAAAATGTCTTCTAATTGTTGTACCCATTGTTCAGCCTTTGCTGGTTCAGCAGTTCCGGCAAATTTGTCGGGGCTTAGGGCCTTGAAGCGACCATGTAGGGTGTCATGTATTCCTACCGCGGGTCTCCTTGCGTTCATTTGCTCCATTTGCCTAACGAAGGCACCTATCAGTCCAGTAGGGTCTGATTCTGGATGGCATCCATTCTGTGCACGAGTGTTATGGGATGGATCGGCCATTTTCCTCCTAGGAGAGACATAGATAGAATGTGTTTTAAATCTTAAGAAGTATAACATGGAATTAAGGAGATAATTTAAATATTAATGCTATGATGTCCTTCTATTAATATTTAAAGGTTACACATGAGATAGAGTCCTTAACTACACCACTACTTTCCCTATACAAAATTAGGATAACAGAAGCATGGTTATCCTGGGGAAATTATTATTAACAACGAAATAAAAGAAAAAGGAGAAAACATGCATAGATTAGTGCTACAATGCACTAATTACAACTAGATCATATTTCCTGAGCGGGCACTACCCACAGATGGGTCTGAGTCAGAATCGGTGATGATATTCACCACTGGAGCAGGAATCTGAGGGGGGTTTGGGTCATATTCTAGGGGAAAACCAGGAACATCCGGATAGGGGTCAGCAGGGGTCGGGACATTAGTAGCCTTAGGCTCTAATCCTAGCCCTGGAGCAATGAAGTAAGGGGGTGCTTCATTTAGAAGTGGAGGGGCCTCAAAGATGTCAAAAGGCTCTGGCAGAATCTCTACACCATCATAACCCAGTGGCCATATGGGTGGTGCATTCAATGCCATTTGGAGTTCCATGGCCTGGAAGGTGGGTAAGTAGGAGGCATCTGCTAGGACGTTCTCAAGCACCCTTTGTTGGATTCGAAGACAGTAAAGGACCACTACCCTACGCGTCATGGTATTTAGGGGGCCATGCTTTAGTTCTGTAGCCCTTATCTCAGCATATAGGGTGTTCTTAGTGTCTGTCTCCACCAGTCGTTCAAAAAGTTCCAAGTTCACCGGTGCGATTTCGCCATTGGGAGCTACATAGTGTCCCCCCCACTTATCTAGTCCAAAGAGTCCATCCATCCTATAAAATTTCCCAAGTTAGAATAAATAAGAAGACTTTGACTTAGAGAACTACAATATAGTAAAACCTAGGCTTTGATACCAAAAATACTGTCATGCCCCGAATAATAATAAAAGTAGGATTTTTTTTTTATCAACTTTGAAACGAAGGCGGAGACAGGTTAGAAAGATATCTTGTAGTCCCAACTATAACAAAATAATAATAGTAGTCTAAAGTTATTACATTGCTTAACAAGGGGAAGTAGTAAGATCCGATAACATCATAAGACTTAAAAACATTGTCTTGGGTTAAAAACCCTTAGTATTACAAATACTAGAATTATAAATAAGGACTTTCTTCTTTCTCCAATCATAGAATTTAAACTCCATTTCATGAAAAAGGTGTATAACAACATCCATCAGTATAACTGGTGAGTTTCTCAATATATTCCAAACTTTATATAGAATTCGAGCCATAGAAATGGTTTACCAAAGATTCAGGCATTTCCATAATATATGTACATATATATATATATATATATATAAAAGGAGGTAGTATTATTGCTGTCTTTTGGAAAATCTCCATTTACCTGATCCTTACCAATTTTTCTGATCTCATACCCAATAGTATGTTTACCAAGGCTGTAAAGCACAGAGTAACTCATACACTATCCACCAGTCCCTTACTCGAAATGGATAGTATTCTATTCACCAGCCATTGCTCGAAATGAATAGTAAGGTTGACCACAGCACCCCAGCCTATATTGCTAGCAAGGTGTATGCCAGTTACCAGCTTCTCAAGCGAGCTCGAAATTAACCGGCATATAAGTGCACTTACTGTAGGACATTCTCCGTCCTAGTCATCACATGGACTTTCTTAGCCCTCGGGTTCAAGTATCTTGATTTCAATCTCAACTATCTTGCCCGACTTAAAATCCACCATATATGAGATCAATGTATGAAATTTTATCAATAAAATTTTCTTCAATAAAATCCTTTATTACATATGACTCTTCTTTCATAAAACTTTTTATGCGATCATAGTCTTTTAAGGAAAATAATAATAAGCAACAATTTAGTGGATTATGAAGTCATTTCTTATTTAATTCCTAATGAAGTAAATAAATGAATGATCATAAGGAATCATTAAAATTAAATGAACTTTTAAATAAACCATAGGGGTAGTTTCAAAATTCTAAAGAATAACCATGTAAATTTTTAAATATAAATAAATTAATAGTAGGACTAGAATAAATAAAGTTAGGCTTTTTCCTTAGCAAAATAATAAGTAGGTATTATTCCTATACTTATAAGTACTGGACTCTAGAGTTTCCAAATAAAATTCCAATTTCTAACAGTGAGTAGTAGAAGCCTTAAGAATGACATTTGCAAATAGTAAAATTTTCAAATCTTTATTTCAAGCTTATTTGGGCTAAAGAAAATTTACTATTTACATTAGAACCCTTCAAAGAAATTCTGTTATACATTTGGTGCCAAAATATATAACTGAAATATATACACCTATATATATCTTTCTACAACAACATTTTCTTTTCTCAAACTTAATTGAAAGTAATTCTGAAATAATCACCAAAAAGGGATATTTCTTCTCATTTTCCCTTTTCTATATAAAGACCTTGAAAGAATTCCAGGGGGGGTATTTAAAAATTCCAACTTTTGAAACTAAGGTAAAAAAAAAAAATTCAGTTTGGGTTCTTTCATCATTTTCCGAAATGGTGTTCCCTCAAAATAAAGTGGAGGTCAGGCCAGTTTGGTCAAAGGAAAGAAAATAAAACTAACTAAGGTGTACTAGTATACTTACCCACATTACCATATATGCAATACATATATACATGCATGATTTGCTTTGGGTTTCCTTTACAATACTAAGTGGGACACAATCATGGGAATAGCATTTTGGAAATCAAAGGGTGAAAAGTAGTTCCTTGTCCAAATAAGAAAATCAAGACACCATTTATATTTGTATACGTATACATATATACCTATGTACATACTTATATAAACTGGGATTCCAAACTTGGGACCATGTATAAAGAAAACTGGATTTCTATATAATTCTAAGAATATAGAGTGCTCTCTCTTAATGCTTGGTTTGGTTGGAAGGAATTTGAGAGTGCTGAGCTTAAGACCTCCTCTGCCACACAGCACTTTAGCTCCAAATCCAGAAATTTAAAAATAAGCAGACTGTGAGTGTGTGTTTCGGGCAGTGAGATATAGAGAGAGAGTTAGGTGTGAGGGAATTTGGTCTCCCAGACCTCTCCTTAAATAGCCCAAGGTTTTGCTTGCCCAAGTACATGGATTCATAACTACCTTGTACTAACCTTCTTCTAGAAAGTGGAGAGCTGGGGATGAATTGTCAGTTTATGTAACATCTTCTCAGCATAATAGTTTGTACATACCCCCTCATCATACTCTTACATGCTTAGCCGAGAGTGAGAAGAGGTATAGGGGTCTAGGTGTGTTAACTCTTCTAACATTACACCCCGGTTATGTACACATAATATATATATATATACATGTAAGCTGGAGAGAGAGAGAGAGAGAGAGAGAGAGAGAGAGAGAGAGAGTGAGAGAGCAACCTCATAAATGTCCCATGTGTACGTGTTGTGCCCTTAAGTTTTTAATTACACCTACTATCCTAGGTATAGTACCTCACTAAGGTTTGAGAGAGAGAGGATGTTTGTGAAGGAGTACCTTCCAATTAGTTCTCATGCTATGAAATCATTATCTGAAGTTGGTACAAGAATGGGTGTGTGCAGGGTCGGTTGTGTGAGTGAGCGTGTGAGTGATAGTTGCATGTGAATGCATTAAATTTCATGTACGAGTCCATGATTTCTCCACATGATCACACTTAGGCTAACTAAAATACAAATCTTTCCTTTACATGTTCAACCGGTTGGGGAAAGGAGGGGCTATTCTAGTTGTGCAAATTTGTCCCATGTTAAATAGTCATTACCTCACATGTCTAACTAAGTGTAAAAACTCCTCTAAATATTTCCAACCGAAAGTGTAAGGATGGGATTTAAAGCTAACTTATTTCTTTTATCCTTTTAATTTAGTTATCTCTCATTAGCTTGTACTATTCTAAGCTAGACTATGAGTGAGAGTATTTGCTTCCTTAGTTCCATAGTACTAGGATTATTCTTAAATGCTTGGGATTACCTCATGCTCACATCATTATATATTATCATAAGCTAGTTAATCATACAAGTATTTTAAGTGATTTAATCACTATGCTAGAAAATAATTAATCTAAGGATTATCAATTAAGTTACATCATGCCTAAATATAAGAAAAGTGAAATAAAAAATGTGGTTATTACAAGGATAGTCTCGGTTTATATGATTATATGTTAGAGACATCTTATCTAGGATTGTTGCATGATTACATTTCACGTCTCCTTTTTTTTTTTTTTTTTGTGACTCCGTTTGAGTAAACCTAATGTAAGTTTTCTCGTTCCCTATTGCATATCATGACACGTTTCCTTTATTTGCATTGGTCTTGGATAGGGCTAGCCACTGTGAGTATACTTCTCTCTTGTATTGCACGTGCATCTGATTGCTACTTGATTTAATCTCTTGAAATAATTTTCATTAGATGTTCTTTTTGCCATGTATATATTATCTAGTATGTTTGAGGAAACAACACCTAATATGAATTAAAATCAAGGATATTTGAATCAAAGCCTGCCGTTCGGTAGGGCGAGGAGAGGGTGCTTTAGTCCTACTCCGGCTCCTTCCCCTCTTGTACCAAGACCCTCGAACCCTGTTTTTGGTAATGAAGGACGAGTAACCTTATTCAATTTTGGGCAAGTCAAAGTTTGGTTTCCGAATTCCCGATAAAAATTAAGTGGCGACTCTTTTATCTTTAGGATCATCACAAGTTCTAGATTCTTGAAGTGTGCACCTTGGATCCATCCCGGGACACTATCGAGATTGATAGAACTTTATCATGGAGCCTTGTACAATCACAAAAAGGTACAATCACAAAAAGGAAAGGCCAAAGATCCCAGTCCATAGGTGTCACTGCTAGTTTCTGGAGAAGATGAAGTTTTCAGTCAATTGAACTTTAATTCAATCGATTGAACTTTTTAACAATCAATTGAAATGGTTTCAATCGATTGAAATCACCGTTCACCCAATTGATTAAAAATATTTCAATCGATTGAAACTTATTTTCCTCAATTGATTGACATTTACATAATGTTGGTATGCTCAGTTATTTATGATATAAAATGATGTGTTGTTTAAATACTGTCTTTATGTAATACCCTGTATTTTTGGATGTATAATATAAAATTCTATAAAACTGCCCTTTCTATACTTATAAATTCTTTCTTAATCGATTGACCTCTTTCCAATCGATTGACTTGGTGTCTTTATCAATCGATTGAACTAATCTCAATCGATTGACATTGTGCTTTCTCAGTCCATTTAATCTTATCAATCGCTTGAAACCTTATTGACCTGAATCCATGATGTGGACCCTTTCCCAATCGATTGAAGTGATCGATTGAACTCACTTCAATCGATTGAAAGTGTCTGATATATTATCCCCCAGTGCAGCCAAAAGTTGCCACCTGACCTCCCTCTTCCTATATATATATAAGCATTTCGTGTGTGTGTGTGTGTGTGTGTATGCGTGTGGTGTTTAGACATAAGATATTAGAAAGAGAGAGTTGGTGTATGTTTGTGGGCTCTATATATATAACACATATATATAACCGTGTATGTGTTATATATAAATATATCCTCTCGGGCAGAAGACAGAGAGAATGAGAAAAACAAAAGACAAAGAGGAAGAGAGACAGAGAAGAAAGAGAAGAAGAAAGGAGGTGGAGTCACCATAGTCGCTGCCAACCAAGCTCAGAACGCCACCTTCAGAATGCCGGAGTAAGGTGAGTTCATTAAACTCACTCAAGGGATTATTCTAGGATGATGTATATGTAGTCTTAGAAGTGGAAAATACGTCCCCATAGACATCAATCATCTCTGCCTAGTTCTGGGAAGAAGATGCCTGCTCAATCGATTGAATACTTTTTAATCGATTGAAACAACTCAATTGATTGAATACATTTCAATCGATTGAAACCAATACAATCGATTGATAGACCAATTTGCCCAATCGATTGGAAGAGGCCCAATTGATTGATACTTTCAGAATGTGCATCATTTCAATTGTTTCATATATGAACTATTTAGTTGTTTCGATATTGTAGTATGATTCCATATATGATATTGTGATATCGAATATATGAATAATCAACATGATGATATATCATAATTTTACGGGCATGAGGTTATTGCTAATATCATGAGATGAACCGTTTAACTATCATATGTTGCTATTGCTAAACTGTATAGTAGACAGAACACGACTGCATGTTAATAACCAGTTAATGAATAGATATGATAAACCATGTTGCATGTAGTAATTCTATATTGCACGACATGTGGTCAGCATGCATGGGACAGTGGTATGACGAGATAAGAGAATATGATGAGAACTGGGATATGTGCCTTGTGTAGAATAACGTGATATGTGTACTTTGGATCTGTGGGATCAATGGTTGATGAGCCGAGTGGACGTGGAATGGTTAGAATTCCTAGTGTGCCTCTCATTGTTGAAGACATCCAGTGATGCGTGTGCACTGTTGAAGATGTCCAGTGTACTATTGACGATTATGTCTGGCTATTTCCCTAATGTATTCTTATCGTGTAGACGACCAGTGAGGGTATACACATTGTAGAAGACATCCAATGTGCTATTTTTATCGTTACAGATAGGATATAACGTGTAGACGACCGATAACCTATCAAAGGATAATGTGATGTAGGACACCTCCATGTAGATAACTGGTGCGGCCTAGTGGCTAAGTTATGTTGTATCAACGCATGGATACAGAATCATATTGTGGTATCGACATATGGATACGGAGATGGATAGGAATGCGAAATGAGTATGGACAAATGAGATGGTTGTTCAGTTATAGAGTCAACATCCTGACATGAAGATAGATGCATGGGTAGATGTATGGGTTATATGCATGGTTTTAGGTAATGTAAGACATTGAATAGTATGATGAGTTGTTATATCATTATCTTGTCTTTATTTATGACAATTCCTATTATCTTTGGATTGTTATATATTTTAGTAAGACCTTTGCTATGTCCGTGAATGATGTCGTGGACAAGAGATTAACCGCATTTTAGGATTCTGAACAGTAACGGGTGAGGAGTGTTGGTTGATGTACTCACTCAGCTTTGTATTAAAAGCTGATGGCATTTTTGCCCTGGACATTCCAATGTACAATGCTTGCAGGTATTGAGGACGGAGGTCTGATGTTCCGCCAGACTTGGAGCTGAAAGCTTGAAGACGACGGCATGCTGCTTTGTAATAGTTAGTTTATTTATCTGCTGTATTTCTGTTAATATTTGTTGTAGGCTTCAGACTATAAGCCAGCTGTTGTAATAGTTTTAGTTGATCGCGACCTGTGAGTTTTCGTTGTAGCCTCTGATTATGTTAATAAGATATATTCGATGAATAGCATCCCTATCATTGTGTTTATTGGTTTGAGTAGATGATAATGCAGTTATTCACCATTTACAGGCTTGTGAGACCAAAAAAGAACTTGTTTTCTGTAATTTTGCTTCTCTGGGGCGTGACACTTAATGCTTTCATTATACAATACTATTTAAGAAGAGATAAAGAGACGTGATAATGCAACACATGGATAATGCATAAGAATGGTTCGTGACATTAGATGACGAGGTAGTCGGGAATTAGTTTGATATTCGTTTCATTTAATCAGAGTAGTTAGGCCACAATGGGAAGTCATGTATCAGTATTAGTACAGAACATAGGTAGGTTTGATAAGTTCTGGAAAATGATACATGGGCGGACACTTGGTTATGTATGTCCTTAACAACAGTGGGCGGTTATGTCCTTAACAACGGTGGGCAGGGCCAAGTACTCCTAAGATATCCATGTAATCCATGATATATCCTTAACAGCGGTGGGCGGTTAAGTCCTTAACAGCGGTGGAAGGGGATCACTGGCAGATGATGATAAGTCGTGGCAATAGATTGATATGCTATTGTCGAGACATTATATCCCCAACATGCAGTGGGTGGTTATGTTTTTAACAACGGGGGGATGGACTGACGTGTTGCCCATGACATGCGGTGGATAGTTAAGTCCTTAACGAGCAACGGATGAAATAATGGTATATTGATATAGTTGAACTATCAAGTCTATTTTGTAATCATGAGTACCTTGTCAGTTTTTAGGGTAACAAGACGTCAGTAATTGGATAATGTTTTGAATACAGAGAAGATACTATTAGTAACATTATTACCTATTGTTCATAACTCATAATTACTTCACCTTTATGATATTGTGTAAGTTTCCACTCACTTAGATTTCAGTAAGCTGATGCCTTTATTGTCTGGACATTCCCCTTCTAGACTATCCTATTACGCACAATGCAGGTGGCGAACCTGATGATGACGGATACTACCCAGAGGGGGAGTACACAAAGAGTGGTCCCATTGATGACGGTTGTGCTAGGGGGGACTACTACGCTGACGACTACATCTACGCCTAGGGGTGGAGGCAGGAAGTTGCACTTGGGGGGGCCGAGTACACAGTCCCTATGTTTGCTTGTAAAAGGGCCAAAACGGGGTTTGGGGCAACGCCCCCAAGGCGAATTTTTTTGGGGGTATATTTATACAGTTTTTAGGTCTATTTGTGCATATTGTCACTTTTTTCTGATACTAAAGTCTGATCACATACTGTAATTTGTAAAGCTTGAATTGGTGTTAAATCAATTTGGCTTTGACCTGAACTGAGAAGTGAAAAAAAAAATTTAATGTGTTGGACCAAATATTTAGAGTGAGTTAAATTAGAATTGGTCAAATTAGTTCAGTTTCTCTTTATTTGGAATTTATGACTTCATTAATGGTTAAGGGTGGATTAGGTTACAATGTGTATATTAGCATGGACCATTATGTAAAGTTATTATATTGAAGGGGCTAATATGTAAGTAAATTTCAAAACTTTACAGTAATCATAAATACCCTATTCATTCAAAAAGCACGGGCCAAATATATGTAACATGTATAATTATCACAATTTTATAGGGTAGAATAACAAATTTTGCAAAGTCATGCAGGGGCCATGGCCCCTGCCTGTCTTCACTAAGCTCCGCCCCTGTCTACACCAGCTGAAGAAGAAAATAGACGTTAATTTCTACTTACTGTCAGACTCTATATTATGTTTGTAACCGGGCATATGTTGCCCTAAGACTTTCGTATTTCTGTTTCCAAACTTTGATGTAATAATTAGATTATTTATATTATGATCAATTAGTTGTAATATTGTTCTCTTTATTTCTTGTTATCTAGAACAGTGTGGTATGAACAATTCAGTGACTTCACTAGTCATTCTCCACAGACCCAAAAGAAAAAAATTTTTTTATCTGTTTTTGCTGTTTCGGGGCGTAACAAAATGAACTTTCATTCTTATTGATCCCAAATGATCAATTTAAGATCTTTTAGAAAGGAACAATGTGAATGTGCAATTTTGTCTTAAGCCCATAGTGGATCCATACACTTCTCATTTATAACTATCCAAAATAAAAATATTTTACTTTTGTCAGAACCAGAAAATGTTTTCGTTTCTATCAATACCTCAATTTTGTTAGTTGTATCACACGCAGTGGTATGTCCACTAACCACTATCGGTATTGATATACTGATTCGAGTTCTCTTATTGAATTGCTCATTTAAAACCTCCATGCTCTGTAGCATGAGATTTTGAGTCGGGCGTGTCTACCAAATTTGACCACCAAGGCATCTTGAAAATGAATTGTATTCCATGAACATGATATCTATCTAGTGTGATGTATGGAATATATGACAAAGGTGGACTGTTGGCAACAAGTGGTCCAACTGTTAAAGTATTTAGGAATAGGGCTGTACTCGAGCCGATCTTTTTGAACTCAAGCCGAGCTCGAGCCGAGCTTTAAGAGTTGGCATCGTGTTCAAGCTTGAGCTTGGCTCGTTTATTATCGAGCTGAGCCGAGCCTAGTAGTTATCGAGCCGAGCCTCGAGTCCTTGTCGAGCGGCTCTACTCGTGTACACCCCTAGTCGTGTACACCCCTAGTAGCAAGTTTAAGTTACCAACTAAAACTCAAGGATCAAGCTCAATGCTTGACAGTTGGCGCATATATATATATATATATATATGTATACCTAAAACAATTGCTTGGCACATGAATTTAGAAGTATGCATAATTATACTATGCCAATATTCTTTCAATTTTAAATATTTTGCATTATGCATATATTATATTTTTATAATTATCATATATATATATATAATATTCTTTCAATTTTATATATTTTGCATTATACATATGTTATATTTTTATAATTATCATATGTATATAATGAAATTAGCCCTTATCAAACCTATTAAAGAGATTTTTCGCGAACCTACTATACGAGCCTTAATCGAATGGTTCTCGAGCCTTATTGAGCCGAGCCATGTGTGCTCAAGCTTGGCTTATTTATTAAACGAGCTTTGTATTCAAGCTCGCGCTTGGCTCGTTTATAATACGAGCTGAGCTTTTATCGAGTCGAGCCGAGCCGCGAGCCCTTGTTGAGCGGCTCAGCTCGTGTACACCCCTGTTTAGGAACCACATCAACTTTGTTAAAGCATTGTTGAAGAGAGAAGTTACAGTTAAGTGTCTGTCACTATAAGCTAGCCTGCAATGCAATAAGTCCTTAAAAGAGTTAAATTCATAGTATTTTAAACTCTCTCTCTCCCTTCCTCCCAGGATTTCTAGTACAAACATAAAGTGGTAATGCTTTACTTAGTTGGTATTACATTATCAACAAAGGAAGTAGAAAGAAGATTTCAAAAGTTAAATACAGTCTTCTATAACTTTCTTGTCCCTTGATTTAACCTCAAGTACCATTAGCAATAGAACTGTGGGTGATTTGATGCATATAGCATTATATATATAGTAGTAACCTTGGATTCTTCTCTTTACCATCTTTTCAGCAGAAACTTCTCCATAATTTCAAAGAATCCCAAGCATATGATACAGACCCGCATGCTCAAACTTTGACACACAAAAGGCACTGAGACACCCATTAGTCCAACTCCATAAGATCTCTCGGATTCCAAGTACATTCCACTAACCCCAAAAAAGTTGATAATGGAAAAGAAGGATTAAAATAAGGAATTCCCTTTGAAGGTGAAATATGAAAAGTAAAAAAAATAAAAAAAAATAAAAAATAAAAATAAAAAAGAAGAAGATGTGGATTAACTTGAAATGGAAAGAAGAAAGTAGAGAAAAAGAGAGAGATAGTGACACTCAATTCTTTCTCCAAATAATCTGTCTTAAAAAAGTATCAATCATGAATAACGAACAAAGAAAAAAAAAAAAAAAAAGAAGAAAAAATTACAAGTCAATGGCCAAGCTATCCGAGAGCTCGATTGCCTTTTCTTCTACACCAACAAATGTTGTGGTTCAAAGATATAAAATCAGCCTTGAACCAACTTTTGCCGATATGAACAAAATCATGTCATCGGACGCTAAATGCTTTCCTAGACACAATCATGTAATGATAATTAGCACATAAGGTTGAATTCGAAGCCAATCCTCTGTTCCCACCTTATGTCAATACATGAATGAATTCAAATTTTTCTCCTATAGTTAACCACTACTAATTAAGACTTAAGACTACAACTTGAAGTTACTTAGTGGAACGAGCTTTATATCCTCAATTGCACTTTCCACGAATGAACCATCCGATATGATTCTGAATTCTTGGATTCTTTTACTGGTTATGATGGTTGATCGCGACCTTTCTTTCGAATCAAGAACTTATATAATTCGCCTATCACTTTCTTAAATTTTTTTTTTCCTTCTTTTTTTCTCCTTGACCCATTTCACTGTTCATCAATCCTGTTAGTCTGTTGAAACACTGTAACAGTCCCAAGATTAAGTTGATGAATTTTGCTCAGAGACCGTTGATCTAGTCGCTTCAGAAGCACCCGCCCTTGCTGTCACTGTCACAGTCACCGCTGCTGCATTTTGCGTGCTATTGGCTGTTATTGATGAATCTGGCATTTTTCCAAGAAATTCATCAATTCGTTACACTTGATAACATATTAAATCAAATGAATATACAAGCAACTCATAAATAGAGGGTGTTTGACAATAGCTTTTGGAGTTCAATACCGAAACTAAAACTGTTTGGCAAACCAGATTCTACGATTCAATTGCAAAAAAAGTGAGTCAATGTCATAAATTTGTGATCGATCAAAAGCTACTTTGGGCAGCTTTAGGTCAAAAGCAGTTTTTTGTACATTGATTGAATCCCAGAAGCCCAAACATTCTCATACAATTGATAACATAGTAAATCAAATGAATACGCAAACAAATAAATAGACATATATTTACAACCTGTGGTAGTAGTTGCACTTGGCATTGAAGAAGGAAAAGATAGGATCCCAGCGGAATTATACTGGCGAGGCATATAAGGGTATTGTACCATTTGGGGATATTGGACTCCATAACCATGAACTTGGCTACTCTGTTGTGCATATTGAGCATAGTATGGATACATATTATGGTAAATTCCTGGCTGCCCTGATGCCCCAGTGTAGTAAGGTGAGTACCCATAATAGTTCTGCAAAATTAATCAAATTCAAATCAACCTTTGTGATAATATCCTTGTAATACCATTTAATTACCTATATATATATATAAATACTAACCATGGGATACATTGCATCTTGTGAATATCCTGTGTATCTACAGATTGGAAAGACACACACACACACACAAAAAAAAAATTAAATAAATAAAATTGATATGGATTAATAAACAATAAGATCTAGATGCATCAGATCAGAAAGAACAAGACATTATTGATCAACATTCTTATTTATGAATCTATTACTGGTTAATTACCCATAAGCTGAATATGGAAATGTATATTGGCTTGTGGGTTGATGGAAATAAGTTGATGAAGAGCCATGATAAGCAGGTGGAGCTGCTAACCCAGGTGCTGGTCTAAAACGCCCTGTACCTATAAAAATCAACTCAAAATTTGCCAAAAAAAATATTGAATTTTTAACATTACCCTTCTGGCCTAAAGATCTAGTTTCACACCTGATCATACTCTTTAGGCCAAATGTTTATAAGGTGGAATTTGCTACTTTTTTTTTATTTATAAAAATTGTTGCATGATGCCATGATCCAATGTTGGGTGAACATTCATGAATCTTCAAGATATCGACAACAGTGAACATGAGAGAGAGAGAGAGAGAGAGAGAGAGAGAGAGAGAGAGAGAGAGAGAGAGAGAGAGAGACCTTGTTGAGGAGTTGGAGGGTAAGTCTTTTGGGTACCAAGTGATGCAAGATTACAATTTGCTCTCCTTCCATCAATAACAGGAGATGGGTTCTGGCAAGCCCTCATAGCTGCATCTGGATCCTTAAATGTAACCTATTGAAATCAAGAAATTTATAAACACAGAACAACCCCCTCCTTTTACAATCATATATATATATATATATATATATAGAGAGAGAGAGAGAGAGAGAGAGAGCAGGGGAAATATATTAGCTTACAAAACCATAACCCTTTGATCTCCCAGTATTCTTGTCAGTAATAACAACAGCCTCTTGGATCTCACCAAACTGCTCAAAATAACGCCTCATGCTATCTCTCTGAGTCTCCCAAGCCAACCCTCCTACAAAGATTTTGGTATATGTTGTGTCATTGTACTGACTATTTCCACCCACCATCTGAAATTGCCTTTGTTGAGACATCAAATTATTACTATTAATTAAGATCAGTGCCCCTATATATTACACCCACAAGAAATTGCAAAAACCCGGCCAGAAAGCCAAATACAGAGATAGAGATAGCTATGATCTTCTTTATCTTCTACAAAAAGTACCAGTTGTTGTTCCGTTTTTCTATGTATTATTTAGTATAACTGCCACTCTTCTCACAACCACACCTCCTCAGATTCCTCAATAACGATACCCCCTAACGAGAAAATCATTACTGTTGAGGCTGAAAAATAAAAAAAAAAATAAAATAAAATAAGGTTTTGGATAGGAAAAGAAAAACAAAAAAACCCAAATAATTATACATATATCTATCTATACACATATGTATGTCTCTCTCTCCATCTGCGTGTGTGTGTGTGTGTGTAAGAAGATGGCCGGGATGATTAAAGAAGAAGGAAAAATAGAAGACAAAAAAGCTGCTAAGTGGGCACCCACGACAAGAGTAGGGCAAGTTTGGCATTAAAAATTTAAGACCAACCTTTTCTTTCCTTTATCAATGCTTTTTTTGTGTATATAGTATATCTTAATGTATGTATCATATCGTGGGGAAGGTGTGTAAATGTGTTGTGTGGGGGCACTCTGCTAAAACCATCTGCTTCGCTGTATTCAACCTTCTATTTTTTTTTTTTCCTGCCCTTTCCCCCTATTGATGTTGCATTACTTGTTTATGGCATAATCATTTGTGTCGTTTCTCATATCAGACCTTTGACTCTTGATTCTCTCTCTCTCTCTCTCTCTCTCTCTCTCTCTCGTCTCACCTGTCTAAATTATTCTATGTTCGTGGACCAAATTAAATGATACGTGGTAATCCCGGCAAATAGCAAACTACTATATGGTTAAGCGTAAATTTTTTATTTTTAAAATGTAGCACTATTTTATTACATGACAGTCTTCTATTAATTAAGGGTCTGTTTGGTTGTCCCTCAAATTGAAAGATTTTATTCAAATTTTGTATAAAAGTTAAAGGCAAAATTCACCACCATGAATGAATTCATTTACAAATTTGTGAGATTTTACCATATTTCTTCTTATGAGACAGTTTGTTCATTTTTCTAGAATGCCAAAATTCATGATTGCAAGCATTATTTTTTAGACGAGCATCTGTTTTCTAAATGAAACCATTCAAACTCTTCATCATATTATATTAAATTGTGTACGGAAACATGAATGGAATTACCCTAAGATCACCACGTGAGAAAAATAGTCCCGGACCATAGAAAAACTTCTCGTAAAAGGTGTTCGAGTGGTTTTGGTAAACAAAAATGTTACTCTTTGGCACTAAAATGTTGTATTATTCACAAAAGAGTAATGCTATGCTTTCTAAACTTTTATCCTAAAGATACTTCACGCAAATGATGTGACAGTGGAGTCATGTCTAATATAGTGGGATCAATTGAATTTTTAATGGAATTTGTTTGCCTTACCCTACTGTCACATCATTTGAGAAGCACTTTAAAATAAAAATTTATAAAACATAACATTACTCTTAACAAAATAATGATTTAAAAAAAAATTAAAAAAATTGTTTTTTTAAAAAAGTTTGGTGTTTTGAAAGTTACAACAATTTGACAATTTTGCACTACTTTTTGGTATTAAAATATTGTAATTTGGGATGATAAATATAGGTTTTTAATTTATTTATTTTGGAGACGAGGATAACTCATTCCACCAGTCCTCTACGCCTCGAGTTCTCTGTCATTTTTTAAACGGAATTATATACCGACCCCAAATTTTATTGAAGTAGGCAGAGGTCAAGCCTTAGACACGTGCACCGACACAATAACACATGTATCAAATAAGTCGGAGAGACAAGTGGATAATAAGATTCGAACTCTCGCCAAATTTTGGATACAATTTATCCAACTACTTGAGATTTGTTCTTCCAATCTACCTAACCTAAGAATTTCGAATCCTTGCCCTCTCTTTATATTATATTTCCAGGAAATCGCACCCTACATAAGTCAAATCCAGAATTTTCACGAGCAAATATTGGTCGTACCCCTTTACAACCAATATTTATAATTTTATACCCCTTAATTCTCAAAAGGGCCGAGTCTGCCGAGATCTCTCACCAACTCGGACACCTTGCCAAGTTGGTCATATCATAGAAGTCCACCCTCTCTCTCTCTCCTCTTTGGTTTTGTTCAACTTCCTATCTGCAGCTGCAGCTGCAGCAATTCCCTGAATGGGGCCGGTGTTGTGTCGGTCAAAGCTTTAAGGTGTCATACAACCCTCTGATTAGAGTAATACTATGTTTATTTTTAAAAAAAAAAATTTTAAATTATTTCTCAATACATATGGCAATAAATACATTGATTTCCTCTTTAGAATGCTATGCCAAGTCTATTGGAAACTAAACACTGTGCATGAATTGATTGTGATAGTGGGCTCAGTTGATTTTGATTAGTTAATATTGAAGTGATTTCACATAAAAAAAAAAAAAACACTTTTGGTTGATATTGGAAAACACTTTTTGCAAATTTTTTTTTTTTTTGGAAAGCATTGCATTTCTCTTCTAATTAAATCCTCTACTTGATTCTTAGAAAAAATAAAATAAAGTAAAAACCATGTACTGGAAAGAAAGAGCAATGCTATACTTACCATCAAATACCTTTTAAATATATATATATATATATATATGGCAATAAGTCCACTGAATTTTAATAGAATGATATTGAAGTGGTTCCATCATTATTTAATGTGGTCTCAGCCACATATATTTAGGAAGCATTTGAGATTCAAAATTTAGAAAGCATAACATTACTCTAGCGGCCCGTTTGGTTCATGGATTATTTTATGTGGATTCTGATTATCAGGAATCATAATACTACTAATCAATTTACTAGAAATCAAAATCTCTGCAAAGTGTTTGGTTCACGAGCAGAATCCTAACTGGATTTAGAATGCAGTATTTGGTTGGGGTAAGAAAAATGAAATAGGAATAATGTTAAATACCTAAGCTACCCTTAAAAGTTATCCACAATAGAATAGGAATGATGCTAACTTATACCTTCCACAAATATAAGGGCTAATTTAGTTAGTTTTGATATTAGAAAATCAAAACCCCAGTAATATTTGAGAATACCACCGACAAGTTAAGATTTAAAATCCACCATATTTTTCACCTTTGGATGGATTCTAAATTCAATGGAACTTACAATTAAATGAATAATCCATGAACTAAATAAGAATAGATTTTAAGATTACTAATAATCTTAGAGTGGAACCAAAATTCACCCTAAAAATCCATGAAACAAACGGAAGTAAAAGAAAAGAGCAAAAGAATATATTAGAAAACTAATCCCGGGCACCCCTCTTGTTTACCTACAAAGACCACCTCACCTCGCAACAGTCAAATTTGGCCCTCATTGTGTGACACTTAAAATTTCCCACATTCTTTTAGACCAGGGAAAAACATTAGGAAAATGACATCTTCTTCTCCTTATTTATTTATTTTTTTTTAAAGAAAATTTTTAACTTGCGTCCTTAAAGACACGTTAACAAGCATACTTCATAGATATCAAAGTAAAAGATCGATTGAATTTTTGTTTAATATGACACATATCCTGACGAGCTTAAAACAGGTTATGTTATCTTCACTATATGCCTTTAAAATCCAATTTGAGCTTTTCTATTGATGTGCTGTATTCCATTAAGCTTTGCTTTGTTTGTTTTGATAGAAGAAGAGAAGGAAAGGGGAGAGATGGAGGATAAATCCATTATTTGGTATGGTGAAAGAGAAAACGAAATGGAAAGAAGGATGAATGCCGTTTTTATCCGGGCCCACAACATTCATCAATTCAAAATTGGACGGACGGAGAGAAGGAAATAGTGAAGGACTCTCTACGTACAATATATACAATCAGGGGCGGAATTGTGTTGTTGGTGGGGGTGCCATTCTACCCCTCACATGTGGTAAAATGTTCTTACTAATATACATGTATGTGTGTTATTCCTCCTATTTGTTGTCTGTTGGCACCCCAAACAAAAAAATATGCTACCCCTTAGTTATCTTAAATCATTTTATTGCTTTATTTCAATTCTAAATTTCAAGTATATGTACTTGAGAATCATTTGAGATACAAAGATTTGGGTGAAATAACATTATTTTGTACAATTAGATCACTTATTATGATAAACTCAAACCTCGCCCCACCTCCCCAACAACTCTCAAACAATACAAAATAACCTGACATAATAATTTTGTAGTATTACTGATAAGGTGGGAAAAAAAAAAGTATACCCATGTATAAATAGAACCAAAAAAATTGCCTCGGGGGCGCTGCCCCCGAACCCCAGTGTCATTGTTAGATAATTTACGTAGTAACTCGGCACCCCTAAAGGCAAACTCCTGGTTCCGCTCCTGTATACAATGCTTGTATGCATATATTGCTGTATAAATATACATGCCAATTAAAGATCAACCTCTAAAAAACCTACGAATCTTAATTCTATACAAGGGGCGGAGGTAAAGAGGTACAAGTGGGGGCTCTAGGTTTTAAAAAAATTATACATTGCACTACAAAAAAAAATTTACAATTAGCTCCCTCTAAAAATTGCAATTAGCCCCCCCCTCCCTAATATTATAAAATTGTCATACTAAGCCCCCTTTCTCTTTTATTTTTGTGCTAATTGTAAAATCCCTCCACCCTCCTATGTTTTTGGGTTAATTTTTTTTATTAATTTTCTACCCCTGATTGTATAAATAAACAACACTGGCTTATACTTAGCGTAACCCGATTGTTCCCAACACAATTACTAGTTAATTAATTTACTAAATTTTAGTTTATTCTAATTGCACCAAATATGTTTTACCACTTTAAGACATTGAGTCTTGTGACATGGTATAATAGTAAAAAGTTAGAAAATACATTTGGCTTCCATTCTTCCACAATTAATACCAAACAAAGGAGTAAACTATTCCTTTCCATTCTCTCTTAATTTGTTCATCAAACACAAGGAGGGAAAGGCCTCCTTCTTTTCCTTAAGGAAACCCCTCCCTTCCCTTCCACCCGTCCTACCAAACACAGCCTAGTAAGAGAAATATAAAAAAGAAGAACGAAGAAAATGTTTTTCATTGTTTGGTTACTAGCTAGAGAAAATAGGGAGAAAAATGGGAAGGAAAAAATATTATGAGATATAAATTGGAACTTTTCAATTTTGCGAGTTCATTTCTTCCCATTTTTGTTTAGCCCCGATAATATTTGAAGATTTTCAAATAGTATTGTTATATATTTAAGGATGGATGAAAACACAAAAAAAAAAACTAATTTCTTTATTATTTTCTTTCTCCTTCATTAATTTCACAAAGCAAGCAAAGCCTTAAAAAATATAGGCCCTTGCATTTGAGTTTATGATCACATAAAGAGTAATATAATTGATTTTTTTGTCAATTATATTTTTATGTAGTGACATATAATACGATGCAATCATCAGCATCACAAATATACGTATTAAACCTCTTGAGAATTAAATTTAGATTCATAAATCAAATTTGGGTTCATATTTAAGAATTGTAAGGCTTAGTTTGGCCCCCATTTTGGTGCTTTTTTTTATTTTTTATTTTTAAAAACACAGTTTCATATTAATTCATTTGGTAACCAGTTTATAAGTTTTGCAAAAAATTGAACTTAGAGCTTTTTGGGAAAGCTTTTAAAAGCTCTAGAATCAAGGTTAATTTTTGATCTTATAATATTCTTTTAAAGAGTTGTCAATTTGTACAAAATTATCAAACAACTTAATAATAAATTTCATAAACTAATTTTAAAAAGTCACTTGAGGACCAAACTAAGCCTAAGTTCATCACATTATTAATCATATAAAGGCGAATGAAAAGAAGAAAACTAAGGGCACCCTCCAAATCAGTGGTTTGTGTGTTTTTTGGGTTGATTTGTGTTTGTTTCCTCTTTTAATCTTCCTTTTTTTCCCAAAAAAGTAAAAGAATTACTACTAAAAAAGAATTGAAATAAAGACATGAGCAGCGTGGTAAGCGGCGTCTCCGGTGGTCAAATGGGATATGGACTTATAGAGGAGAGAGAATAGAGTAGAGGCAGCTAAAGACATTAGATCCATCACATAATTTTCAAAAAAAAAAAAAACCGAATCATGACTGTCGCTACCATACAAACCGCTTTGGACTGTCAAATGGATCGGTCAAACCTGTCCTTTTTTATTTTCTTTTCTTATTTAATTGATTGCCAGAAAAGAAAATAATTCCTTTTATCTTGTTATACCGCTTTTCTATCTGCTGGTTTTTTTTTTTAATTCCCTATTTTATCCTCCTTTTGTCGGCTTTGCTGGCGGCTACCCCCATGAGCTGGCTACATCTTGGTGAATGTGCATTGTATTTTGTAGGGGAAAAAAAAATCGGAGCAAAGCAAAAAAAAAAAAAAAAAAAGAATGTGCCTTTATGGTTTGATAAAATTAAAAATTAAGTGTTGAATTTTACGTACTGAAAATTTTAATCGTTTGAAATTTTATTCCTTATAACAGTGTTTCAACTATTGAAGTAGAATATATTCAGTGATTATTTTTAGTAAAAAATTTTCACTTAAAGTTTTCCGTGATTTTGAAGCTACTTTTTCAATTAAGTAGTATTATATCAAACACACTAAAAAAGAATAAGTGCTGAATGTTTTTCATTTTCAGCACTTCATGCGGTTATCAAACACATCCTAAGTAGGCGGTAGAATTTGAATCTACATCTAGCTCTAGATTGGATTTTCGAGCTATTTGAGGTACGTCATTACAAATCACTTACAATGAATAGCGGTTACGAACCCTTTGCCGGACCAAGAGCTCTATTCAATTTAGATAAGCCAATTAAGTTGGACAGATGGATGAGTTGTTTTAGTAATGCAAAAAATGGATTTTGTTTATCAAAAAAGAGCAAATGCTAATAATTTAGTGTTTGTGTAGCTAGTAATATAGGACTTCGTATCTGAACTAAAAGTACTCAAGAGTTGATTCTTTACAAAAACCAGCACAATAGAAAAACTACTCCGTATTTTAGTAGTTTTGGTTGTACCATACATCTTAGTTTGGTGTCAAAATATTATAACTTACTCCTAATTTGTAGTAACTTACATAATGAGAACTAGGGTGAACCCGATCCCTTTTTTTTTTTCCGCATTTCCAAACAAGCCATAATATTGTGGTTGGATTTGTCGATTTAATTGAGAAGAAAGAACAAGAAAATTCAAAGGAAAAATATCATTTGTTTTATTATCTTAGAAAATAGAGAGCAATTAAAATAATGGAAAATATTTTATTGCAGATTTCATTTAGCGTTTCTCTTTTCATGAATATTGTATTAAATTTAAAAAAATTCTTTGTAATTTCGTTTAAAAAAAGAAAAATGAAGGGATGACTTTTCCTTCGCTTTTTCTTCCCCGTTTCCCTTTTCAAACTCTAATTCGTGAACCAAATCACGGCTGGCCTTGAGGCCATGCAGCAAAGCAATCGCATGAGATCTTATTTTTAGGCATATTTTTTTTTCTAATTTTTAGGAGTGGCATGGGTCGAATGTGACACACCCCCCCCCCCCCCCCCCCCCCCGCGCGAATCTCCTTGGGTGATGAGCGTAGCACCCGTCATCCATCCGTAAAGTCGAGTAAAACTGATCCGTCGGTTTCGAGTGGAGTCGAGTTGGTTTCAGGTGAAACTCAACTAAGAGCATATAACATGCTGAAACATATTTTATAACTTGTTTGTACAACATGTTTTCTACTTTTTTGTACAACCTGAAACACTTTTTTGCCAACTTTTACAATAACAATAACATACTAGCTATTTTTATCATAATCTCACATCAAAGCAACCATACAAACTACAATATCAACATCGAGCTCATGAAAGACTTGATAAAAAAAACAAAAATAAAAACAAAAAGAGTGAGATCTGAATGCAAATGTCTAAAAAGAGTATTTATTCTACGGGATATAGGGTGATAATGTACATTGTGTATATACCGAATTAGGTCGGGTAGAGTCGGGTCAATTAACACATAAAACCGACATCCGACTCTATCACGCCCCAGAGCAGCAAAAATAGAGAAAAAATAAATTTTCTTTTTGAGTCCATAGGGAATGATTGGTGAATGTCACTAATGATCCACACCACACAGTACTAGTTTACAACAAGAATAGTAACAAAAACAAACTGGATATAAAATAGTCGTTGCTTCTATTACAAACATCAGAGTTATTACAACAGTAGAGCTACAACGGAAATATATTTAAGGTTTGGAAGCAACATATGCCCAAGTACCAAATATAACAAAGCAGTATAAACAGAAATAATATACTAATAACTATCTCCAGATCTCCAATTGGCGTAAACATCGGCATAATAGTCCTCCCCGTTATAGACATCATTAGTGGGGTCACCCTCTGCGTATTCCCCTCCCAGATAGTAACCGTCGTCATAGGCTCCATCACCTGTAGAATAAGGTACAGGACAGTCTGGACGGGGAAAATCCAGGCAATGAAGGCCGTCAGCTTACTGAGAGTTGAGTGAGTATAAACTAACAAGGTACCAGTTATCTGAAATAAATGACAAGTCTATGAAGACATGAGATAAGTTCTAGTATAAAAATATCTTGCTCCTTATACTCAACGTCGTTAACCAACCCTTGTCGTCTTGTTATCCGAAGACCGAAATTCAACATACTAATCGTTTAACTCTAGGATACACCCTTATTCAGTCTATCGCTTTTAAGAGTAATATATCCTGCTCACCGCATGTCATGGATTCCACTTCAGTCTATCCCCAACTTTTAAGAACAATATATCATGTTCACCGCATTTCAAGGATATAACGTTTCGAACAAGGCATATCATCTATTGCCACGACTCAGCGTCATCTATCATACAACCCAGCTCACCGCCTTTTAAGAACATTTAACAGTTCACCGGCTTTTAAGAGCATATCACAAATCCTATAATTTATCCTAGGACTACTTGGTATAACTCACCGCCTTTTAAGAACATTTATCAGTTCACCGGCTTTTAAGAACATTTCATGACCAAACGTCCGTCCACGTACCATTCCCAAAACTTACCAAACCAACCTAAGTTACGTTATAATATCGACACATGACAAATCCCAATGTGGCCTAACTACTCTGATTAAAAGAAAATGGAAATCAAACTCATACACGAATCAACATGTTACCCACGTAGTCATATTCTTCCGTTTATCAAAATATCCTTTATTCTTTGGTGTTACATTACCCCTGTCTAACTTATTGTCGCACAATAGAAGTTCGAATCAAGAATCGAACCATCGAACCCTTAATAGAATAAATAGGCAAAGGAATCCATGTTTTTCCAATACCAATCGATTAGGACAAGATCCAATTGATTGGAACAAAAATTATAGCAATAGATTGAGGAAACTGGCAAACGATTGGGTCTAAAACAATGTCAATCGATTGCTAACATTGGCAATTGATTGGGATATCAATTGATTGGAATTCTATCCAATCGATTGGGTCCAGACTTATGGCAATTGATTGGGAATAATGCCAATCGATTGGCACTTCGTCTTCACCAACGGATTAATAAAAATAGCATATATGAACGTCGTAAGGATGTATTAGCTACAACCAATCCTCATAAAAACATTTACAACTTCAATCTAAAGGGACAAAGTGACTTGTAACTCAACAAGGGGGTGTTTGGCTATGGGTAAGCTTAAAACCTCAAGTGCTCTCTCTCCTCCACTTCTCTTTCTCTTTCTCTCTCTGTCTCAGCTCTGTCTCTCCTTCTTTCTTCTTTCTTCTTCTTCTACTTTCCTTCTTCTCTTCTCCTTCCTCTGCCAAGGCAGTGTGCGTGTATAGAGATATACATATATATGAGTATGTATGGATGTGTGTATAATATATCTCACTTTCTCTCAACCTGAAACTGAACGAAACAGAACCAAGGCCTAAAAATGGATACATATATATAGAAATTGAGAGTGCCATGTGTCAAACCACGAGGCAAAGAAGAAAACTTGACTCTGCTTATGCCAATTGATCGGTAAAGATGGCAACCGATTGGTAACATATATTTGAAGGCAATCGATTGGAAAGAATGGTAATCGATTGGTATGTTGCCACGTAATGAATTCAAGTCAGTAGTATGGTAATCGATTGGAAGACATGTCAATCGATTGGTGTCTAAAAAGTGGCAATCGATTGGAACTTAAAGGCAATCGATTGGTATCCAAATCTCACCAAATGAAAAGGAAAGTTTATACAAGTATAGAAATGAAATACCAGGTCTTAATATAAAATATATAAAAATACAGGATATTACATCATCAACCACTCATTCAGGATTTTGTCCTCGAAATCAAAAATGAACAAGTCTAAAACAAAAATGGGAACTTCTCTCGCATCTCTGACTCTAGCTCCGATGCAGCTTCTCCTTCATCATGATGCTTCCACTGAACCTTCACCAACGGGATCTCCTTTTTCTGATTTTTTTGATCACTCGATCCAAAATGCGAACTGGTCCTTCGTTGAATGTAATGTTGTCGTTGATTTCAATATCTTCAAAGTTGATCTCTTGCGTTGGGTTGTGGGCACACTTCCTCAGCAACTGACGTGGAAAACGTTGTGCACTCCTGACATCTTCGGTGGCAACGCAAGGCGATAAGCAACCTTCCCAACACGTTTTAGAATCCCAAACGGTCTGATGAATCGGGGTGATAACTTGCCTCTCTTCTAACCAAATCTGACAATGCGTCGAACAGGTGAAACCTTGAGTAGCACGTGATCTCCAACAGCAAACTTCAAGTCTTTGCGTCACTTGTCAGCATAATTTTTGTGTCGGGTCTGAGCTATCTTCATCTTCTTACGTACAATCTGAATCTTCTCACTTGTCTCTCGTACCATCTCTAGTTCAAGAAGTTGAGTATCTCTTACTTCGATCCAACACAGTGACGATCGGCAAGGTCTTTCGTACAAAGCTTCGAGCGGTGCCATTCCTATACTCGAATGATAACTGTTGTTGTAGGCGAACTCAATCAAAGGTAAGTGCCTCTCCCAAGAACTCTCAAAACAATGACACAAGCGCGTAACATGTCCTCCATTACTTGATTAACTCACTTAGTCTACCCATCAGTTTGTGGATAAAAGGCTGAACTCAAGTTTAATGTTATTCCCATCATTGTTTGAAGACTCTTCTAGAATTTTACAGTTAAACGCGAATCTCGATCTGATACAATTAAAACAGGTACTTCATGTAACCGTACAACGTGTTGTAAAACATTCTACAGGATAAGTCATACTATAGGCAATGTAATGTGCTGTCTTTGTAAGTTGATCCATGATTACCCAAATAGTATCGTGGTTTTGCTGTGACTTCGATAATCCGACCACGAAATCTATGGTCATTGAGGAATCGATAACAGTTGCAGTAACCCAGGTGGTTTCTGATGTTCTACCTTTACCTGTTTAGAAGTAAGACATTAAGATACATACTCTGCTATTTCTCTTTTCATTCCTTCCCACCAAAAATTTCTCTTCAGATCCTTGTACATCTTCGTACCTCCTGGAAGAATAGTCGTCCATGACTTATGCGCTTCATCTAATATTTCTTTCTGTATATTTTCTTCCTCAGGTACACAGATTCTACCTTTACATCGTAAGGCTCTGTTTGTACTAATACTCCAGATCTCTGTTTCTTTGGCTGACATCTTGGCAAACCATAACTTCAAATCTTCCGTCGTCTGTTGAGTTTTTATGATATGGTTGATCAAAGTTGGCTATACCATAAGGCATCCAAAATATTGTCTTTCCATTGGTTCCACTGGCTGAAGATTGAATTCAGCTAAAACTTCTAATGCTTTCCATTCTCAAATTAGTAATGCAGCAATTACCAATCGAGGTTTACGACTCAAAGTGTCTGCTACGACATTTGCTTTACCTGGATGGTATTGCAACGAAAAGTCATAGTCTTTGAGTAATTCCATCTATCTTCGTTCTTCTGAGAAAACAAATATTTCAAGCTCTTATGATCGAAAAACAGATCAAACTTTTCTCCATAGAGATAGTGTCTCCAAATCTTTAATGCAAACACTATTGCTGCTAGTTCCAAATCATGCGTCGGATGATTCTTCTCGTGTACCTTCAACTATCTTGATCCATATGCAATCATGTTTTCGTCTTACATAAGCACACAACCAAGTCCTTGGTGCGATGAGTCACTATAGATCACGTACCTTTCTCCACTCTTAGGTATCGCGAGTACTAGTGTTGAAGTCAATCTTTCTTTTAACTCCTGGAATGCACTTTCATGCTTGTCTGTCCACTCGTACTTCATCTCCTTCCTTGTCAATTTTGTCAAAGGTCCTGCTATCTTGGCGAATCCTTCTACAAATCTTCTATAACATCCTGCTAGGCCGAGGAAACTTCTAACTTTTGTCGCATTAGTCGGTCTGTTCCAGCTTAAGACTACATCAATCTTAGATAAGTCCACAGAGATACCATTTTGAGTTATAACATGTCCCAAGAATTTGACTTCTTGTAGCCAAAATTCACACTTGCTGAACTTTGTATATAACTTATTATCTTGAAGTGTCTGTAAAGCAATCTGCAAGTGCTCCTTGTGGTCTTCCTCTGTCTTTGAGTAGATCAGTATGTCGTTGATGAACACTATAATGAATTTATCCAGATATGGTCTGAATACTCTATTCATTAAGTCCATGAATACTGCTGGATCATTCGTCAATCCAAAAGGCATAACTAGAAACTCGTAATGCCCGTATCTCGTCCTAAATGCTGTCTTTGACACATCCTCCGATCGAACTAACAACTGGTGATATCCAGAACGTAAATTAATCTTTGAAAAGATCTTCAACCCTTGTAACTGGTCGAATAGATTGTTTATCCGAGGTAATGGATATCTATTCTTAATCGTAACCTTGTTCAACTCCCTATAGTCCATACAAAGTCGAAATGCCCCTTCCTTCTTCTTCACGAATAGAACTGGTGCACCCTAAGGTGATGTGCTCGAATGAACAAATTGTTTATTCAATTACAACATCTCAGTTGGTGCCATTCGATACGGAGTCTTGGAAATAGGCAATGTTCCGGGTACTAGTTCCACACAAAAGTCTATTTCCATTTTTTGAGGAAGTCCTTTAATATCTTGGAATACATCCTGAAAGTCTTGTATAGTAAGAATCTGATCCATCTTAAATTCCGTACTCGCACTCCTGATTATATCCAAACCACTCGTAAGAAATATGTCGCTCACCGGCTGACACTAGAATCTAATCATTGGACATCCTGGTATCGAAAACACAATCGTCCTAGTAGGGCAGTCCAAATTGGCATTGTACTTAGTAAACCAATTCATCCCTAGGATAATGTCAAACTCTGACATCGATAGAACTACCAAGTCAGCTAGAAGATTCCTATCTCCCAAAGTCAATGGGCAATCTTTACATACTTTACCCAGCTTAACAATCACTCCCAAAGGTGACACGACATTATGTGCTGATTCAAGTGTCTAGGGTTCTAAATCCAACTAACACACAATCTTAATAACAATAAAAGAACGTGTGGCTCCAGTATCAAATAAAACTTTAACTGGACTATGAAAGAGTACAAGCGTACCTTCCAAATGCTGCCATTCATCAGCATTAAAACCTGCTTCCCCTGGGATTATAGCATTTTCTCGAGTCTACTCTGGGGGTCCTTGTATTCCTTGACTTGGGTGCCATAGTATCCTCCTTGTGGTGCACGAAAATCCCTGGTTAAATGCCCTGGCTTATTACAATTACGACAGACAATGTCCAGCCTGCGATTCATTTTGGGGGTGGTGTAGTTCCTTGCAATATGTCCTAGCTTCCCACGGTTAAAATAATCTCTATCATTTGATGGCAGAGTTGTAAGCAGTGCTTGTGGTTGCGATCCTCGCTGTTGATATGGCTGGGGTCAAAGATGACCCTGCTGGGGCTTCTTGGTTCCTTCCCAGGTCCTCTTGTTGGCTTGAAAATTTCCCTAAGGTCTCCACCCTTGGGTATTTCTCTGCAGTCCTGTCTAGAAATTCCTCTATTGGAAGTTCCTTGATGGCTGTGGTCGATTCATCTGTGGTCGCTGTACTGGATATGCATCCTTTTCTACACTTACAGCAAGTCTGACCAGTCCTTTAAAACTCTGGTTCAGGTGACCAATCATCATATGGCGAAGATGGGGATTTCGTCCCTGGTGAAATCTTTTCACCTTCTTCTGTGGTGTATCGATCGTATGCTGGACGAATCGAGACAGTCGTTCAAACTGTGTGGTACATTCTCTTACCATCCAATCTCCTTGAACTAAGCTCATGAAATTCTTCTCCTGTTGATCATTTTCATCTTCTGGAAAGTACTTCTCCAGAAATCTTCCCTTGAACATTTCCCAAGGCATGGCTCTCACGGCGTTTATCCCTATAGTGACTCGCTTAGCCTCCCACCAATCTGCTGTGGTGTAGGTGAGTTGGAACGTAACAAGATGACGCTTCTCTTTCTCGCTACATTCCAATGCTTCAAAGATCAACTCCATTTCCCTTATCCATTTTTTGACTTTCCATGGTTCTTTTAGTCCATCAAACTTCTTGGGTTGTAATCCACAAAAATTTTCCAGTAACTTGTCCCCTGCTTGCCTCTGTTACAATGGTACAACTTGTGGTTGGACAGGTCATTGATTAGTGGCATTGTTGTAGGTATCGTCTACATGCTCTGTCCGTTGCATGAATGCTTCAAAAACTCCAGATAGGTCCATTCCTTCCGGAATAGGTGCTCTAATTCGCGCTTGGTGATTTCTCAAGGGTACTACCATAATGATAACGAGTGTTTCCTACAAGAGACACATCGATTAACTGAAAGTTTTCTTGTAAAAACAAAAACAAGATAGGGCGAGAAGCAACAAGAACTAACAGTTTTGCTAAACAACACATAGCAATGCAAACATATAATTGATAACAAAAGTATTGCTCATATATATATATATATATATCAAAAGATGTACCGCATAGTATACACTAGTCAAACTATGTACCACATGGGACAAAGGCTAAAATAGTACTAAGGTCAGCTATTTACAATGCTACGACTAGTACTGCTAATACTATACAAAGCTATGGTCAAATAGCTATCTCTCAAGCTCCCAAAAATCATGTGGACAACATGTCCTGATGTAAAACTAACAAAAACCTAACTTCCTGCAGATCCTGACTCAAAAGTCGTCAGCATCTGATCCTGTTGCCGGTGCATCATCCTCAGGTGTAATGTCTATCTTTACCGGTGGATCATCCTCGGCTGGTGCTGCTGCTTCTACTACCACCCCAATATTCCAGTCCTCGACAATTATGTCATCAACCTCCATCTCCTCAACATCAAATGCTGGCTTGGCAACATCGGCAGTCAACTCAGCAAAATTCCTAACAATAGCCATAGCATCTGATAACGCAACATGTCCTATCAAAAGTCTGGTTGGTTGTGCAACCACCGCTGCTACCCACTCGGCTGCCATATTGGCAACAGTTGTCATATGAAGCACAGGTCCTGCTGGTAAATCAAACACCACGGGTATCTCTGGTACGGCCTCCTCTACCTCAGGCTCAACTACAATATCCTCCAAGATGTCATCTCCCATCATTCCTATATCATCCTCTACCGCCATAATCTCCTCCTCAACTAGCTCTGGGTCCTCCGCTGGATCCTCCTCTGGCTCCTCATCATCCTGAACTGGCCCGATGTCCTCTACGGGATCTTCCTCTAGGTCAGCCTCTACCATTGGCTCGGCCTCTGGTGACTCTGGCTCCTCGGGCTGCTCCTGTGGCTCTAGAATGGGTTCCTCGAGTACTGGTAATAGTGTCACTACAGCTGGTGCTGTCTCAATAGGTCCTCCAAGAATAGCATGTAGCTCGATAGCATCCATCTCTAGCTTACTCTAGATCAAAAGTAAAATCTCCTAATAAATATCTCTGCCAATCCTCGCTGAATGGTAAGCATCCATACACATCTGGGTTGGGTGAGTTCGTCCATCAACATAGAGGGCATTCCACATATCCTCCTCCAAATAACGACTGGCTATCTGCCGCACGCAATCCTGGGAATACTCTAGGTCAACTGGCTCCACGATATCCCCATGAATCACGTGTCCTTCATAAGGGTCATCCATAAATCTATAAAATGCTAGATCCATGCTAATCTGCAAGGAAAACTATCTATTGTCAGAAGGACGATCTTATCTCAAGCTCATATCTCATCTCAAGGGAAAAAATGCTAGGACCAGATGGTGTGGAATCGTTAGTGAATGAAAGTATCACAACCTGAAGCTCTGATACCAAAAATCCTATTACGCCTCGGAGCAGCAAAAATAAAGAAAAAATAAATTTCCTTTTTGGGTCTATAGGGAATGACTGGTGAATATCACTAATGATCCACACCACACAGTACTAGTCTATAACAAGAATAGTAACAAAAACAAAACAAACTAGATATAAAATAGTCGTTGCTTCTATTACAAACATCAAAGTTATTACAACAGTAGAGCTACAACGGAAATATATATAAGGTTTGGAAGCAACATATGCCCAAGTACCAAATATAACAAAATAGTTTAAACAGAAATAATAAACTAATAACTATCTCCACATCTTCAGCTGATGTAAACATCAGCATAGTAGTCTTCCCCAGCACGGACATCATTAATGGGATCACCTTCTATGTATCCCCCTCCCGGATAGTAACCGTCGTCATAGGCTCCGTCACCTGCAGAATAAGGTATAGGATAGTCTGGACGGGAAAAATCCAAGCAATGAAGGCCGTTAGCTTACTGAGAGCTGGGTGAGTATAAACTAACAAGGTACCAGTTATCTGAAGTAAATAACAAGTCTATAAAGACACGAGATAAGTTCTAGTATAAAAATATCTTGCTCCTTATACTCAACGTTGTTAACCAACCCTTGTAGTCTTTTTATCCGAAGACCGAAATTCAACTACTCTTACTGAATGGAACAGACTCAATCGTTTAAATCCAGGGATACACCCTTATTCCGTCCATTGCTTTTAAGAGCAATATATCCTACTCATCGCATGTCATGGATTCCACGTCAGCCCGTCCACAGCTTTTAAGAACAATATATCATGTTCACCGCATTTTAGGGATATAACATTTTGAACAAGGCACATCATCTATTGGCATGACTTAGCATCATCTATCATACAACCCAGCTCACCGCCTTTTAAGAACATTTAATAGTTCACCGGTTTTTAAGAGCATATCACGAATCCTCTGATTTATCCTAGGACTTCTTGGTTCGGCTCACCGGCTTTTAAGAACATTTATCAGCTCACCAACTTTTAAGAATATTTCATGACCAAACGTCCATCCACGTACCATTCCCAGAACTTACCAAACCTACCTAAGTTACGTTCCAATATCGACACATGATAATTCCCAACGTGGTCTGACTACTCTAATTAAAAGAAAACGGATATCAAACTTATACATGAATCAATATGTTACCCACGTAGTCATATTCTTCCATTTATCAAAGTATCCTTTATTCTTTGGTGTTACTTACCCCTGTCTAACTTATAGTCGCAAAATAGAAGTTCAAATCAAGAATTGAACCATTGAACCCTTAATATAGTAAATAGGCAAAGGAATCCATGTTCTGCCAATACCAATCGATTGGGACAAGGTCCAATCGATTGGAACAAAATTATAACAATTGATTGAGGAAACTGGCAATCGATTGGGTCTAAAATAATGTCAATCGATTGCTAACATTGGCAATCGATTAGGATGTCAATTGATTGGAATTCTATCCAATCGATTGGGTCTAGACTAATGGCAATCGATTGGGAATAATGCCAATCGATTGGCACTTTGTCTTAACCAACAGATTAATAAAAACAACATATATAAACGTTATAAGGATGTATTAGCTACAACCAATCCTCATAAAAACTTGTAAAGCTTCAATATAAAGGGACCAAGTGAGTTGTAACTCACCAAGAGTGTGTTTGGTTATGGGTAAGCTTAAAACCTCAAGTTCTCTCTCTCCTCCTCTTCTCTTTTTCTCTGTGTCTCAGCTCTGTCTCTCCTTCTTTCTTCTACTTTCCTTCTTCTTTTCTCCTTCCTCTGCCAAAGCAGTGTGTATGTATAGATATATATATATGAGTATGTATGGATTTATGTATAATATATCTCACTCTCTTTCAACCTCAAATTGAACCAAACTGAACCAAGGCCTAGATATGGATACATATATATAGAAATTGAGAGTGCCATGTGTTAATGCACGAGGCAAAGAGGAAAACTTGTCTCTGCTTATGCCAATCGATTGGTGAAGATGGCAATCAATTGGTAACAGATATTTGTAGGCAATCGATTAGAAAGAATGGCAATCGGTTGGTATGTTGCCACGTAATGAATTCAAGTCGGTAGTATGGCAATCGGTTGGAAGACATGTCAATCGATTAGTATCTAAAAAGTGGCAATCGATTGGAACTTAAAGGCAATCGATTGGTGTTAGCCTTGAATTTCTTTAAGGCATTATTGATATTTGTTTTGATGATGACAAATCTATTATAATAGCATATTTTGTAATTGTTCTATTCTAGGCTATTATCAAGTCATTTTCATTGTACTAATCTCTTGATAGAGATCTTAAATGTTCTAAATTTATTTGAGTTCATGAGATAGCATATGGTAAAGCCTAGGAGTGATGGAGCTCAACAAGGATCAAGCTTGAAGACTTGAAGATTTTTCTATTCTTGGTTGAAGACTAGGATTTACTTGTAAGCATTTTGATCAATCACTCATAGGGGCTAAAGTAACTTTAATTGTACTTTAAGATCCTTTTTCTTACACTTTAAAATACTCTCAAGGACCTAAACATACTTAGACAACTAAATTAATTCATTTCACAAAAGTTTTCAAGTGGCTAAGTCAAAACAACGACCTTTATGCATATGGGTCATTGTTAAAGACAAAACTGATCTAATTGGTAAGGAACTAGATGTTGAGTTTTATATGGTTAGAAAGGTATTTGAATCTAGTTTCTGAATTTTCAAACGGATCGAAAAAATGAGTTTTGTAGAGGGAGTTATGACCGTTTTAGTAAAGAGGTGTCAGTCTGCCAAAAACCAGCAGAAAACCAGTTGACTAATGTTTTAAGGGTCCAGTCGACCGAAGGTAATGTTCAGTCAACTAGAGCACTGTTCATTCGACTGGAATTGTCACAGAATGCATCTTCTCTGTTATAAACTTTCCAGTTGACCGAACCTTCGATTCAGTCGACTGAAACACGCAGAATGCTCTAACGACTAGTTTTCTGAACTCTCCAAAAATTTTTGTTAAACCCCCTAATCACTTCCAACAGCTATAATATTTCAAAAGCTATATATAGGAATGTTTTTAAGGGTCATAAACATGTAGTAACATTAACAAAATCATTCAAACATCTTGTTTAATCATCATTCACAATTAAGCCCTAGTTTGAGTGAAATATCAATTTGTTCTTTATTTCAATTATAATTCTTGAGAGAGCAAATTGTAGAGAGCTTCCATTTGTATTATCCACTCATTAAGGAGTTTTTCTATGAGCTATATTTTTATCCATTCACTCTACAGAGTGAGAGAGTTATCATTTGTAATTCAAATTGTTATAAAGAGTGAAGGTTAGTAACCTTGTGTGCAAAGAAGAGGTGTTCTTCTTTGGGAGACATTGAAGGCTCTTGTAACGGTTTAATCTACACCCATGAAGTAGGTCAGAATAAAGGAATCCTTAAGAGGTGTTCTTGAGGGGTGGACGTAGGCCGTGGTGTGCGGATTGCCTAACCACTTGAAAACTCGATTTGCAAGTGTCTCTTCCATTCTCTCTTTACTTTATTGTGTGTGATTGTGTTTAATTAGCTATTAAATTTTTAAAAGGTTAATTTTCCACTAAAACCTTATTCACCCTCCCTCTAAGGTTTCCATATTTTGGCCAACAATTGGTATCAAAGCTTCAGCTCTTCTATTTTCAAAAGTGTTTGAAAAATTTGAGTTAATATCCAAATGGAAACCACACTTCTCGCATCTCTTATAGTGAGGGTCAATCGGCAAATAGACCACCGTGTTTTAATTGATCAAATTATGCTTATTAGAAAATTAGAATGAGAATCTATATGATTTCTCAAGATTTTGATTTTTGAAAAATAGTGGTCAAAGGCCCTCATCTTCGTACAAAAATTTTAAATGGTATTTGTATTTTAAAAATGGAAGATGAGTATAATGATGTCGATAAGAAAATCATAAAATTTGAATGCTATAGCATTGAATTTATTATATTGCGGTTTAGACCCAAATGAATACAATAGAATTTCATCTTGCAAATTCGCAACAGAAATTTGGGATAAACTTGAAGTGACTCATGAGGGAACAAGTCAAGTCAAAAAGTCAAAAATCAATTTACTTGTTCAATCTTATAAAATGTTTAAAATGTTACCTTTTGAGTCTATGGTGATATTTCTACCCGGTTTACAACTATCATCAATAGCTTAAAAATCATGGTAAAGTTTATGCTAATGAAGAAATTATTGAGAAAATTCTTAGGGCTTTACCAAAGCAATGGCAACCGAAGGTCACGACTATCTGGGAAGCAAAAGATTTGACAAACTTATTAATTGAACAACTCCTGGGATTTCTTATTACCCACGAAATAGAGTTAGTCGTGCTTATCGAAGAAGACCAGAAAAAGGATATCAAAAGAGGAGACATGGCCTTGAAGTCCTTAAGCTCAAAGAAAAGGGAAAAGATCATGAGAGTGAGGAAATGGCTTTGATCACCCAAAAATTTGCAAAGTTTCTAAAGAAAGAAAAATTGGGAAAGAAGCCTCCTAAAGATGAACAACATAAAAAGAAGGCAGTGAAGGTCACTCAAAGTTGCCCCGAGAGTGAATCATCAGACGACAACTCAAATGAAGATGAGATGGTCAATCCTTGCCTCATGGTAATTGACAATGGGGTAACCTCTACTTCTTACTCTTTCAATGACTCTAATGATGTTTATGAATTTCAAAATGTTGAGTCAAGTTCTATGGAAACAAAATTTCAAGAAGGGTATGGCATTACTACTCCTCCGTCGTTGAAAGATCATAAGTATGATCATTCGAAGAGAAGAATAGAAATTAATTTTATATCACTTGACATAAATCTTTGGAAAATTGTCAAAAATGGTTTTTCTCCTAAACCAAAGAGTGAATGAAATGAAAGTAATCAAAATAACTTTCTATTGAGTCTTAGAGCCATGAAAATTCTATATACTTCTTTAGATGATAATTCATATAATAGAATTCGTTCATGCTCTAGTGCACATGAAATTTAGTTATGTTTAGAAAATTTTCATTTCACTACTAACCAAATTTGTGAAGAGGAAAAATTGTGCCTTTTTGCAAATGAAGATGATAAGAATGAGAAAATGACAAAAGGGTCTACTTGGGATGATGACGACTCATCAGATGATGACTCATCCGATGATGACTCATGTGACCAAGTAGGTGCACAAGAGAATTTGGTAAACTCTAATCCTACCTCTATTGTTAAATCTCCTAACTATAGTGAGCTTCAATATGCTTTTGAGGAGACACATGAGGAATTGGAGAATTTGGGATGTAGCACCCGTACCTGGATAAGAAGATTACTGTGATAATAAGTATTAATTAAAGATAATTAATGCATGAAATGATTTAAGGTAGGGTTATGAACCCACATGTGAAAAGGTGCTCAAATGCAGAGGCACAGATGAAAGTTCTGTAAAAGGTAGGACTGGTATAAATGTGGGGCCCAACGACGGTCTAATTAAAATATTTTGCATTTGATGTTCTTATATGATTATACGAGTGCTTGTTTAAATGCTTATTGATGTTATTATGTCTTATGTTGGGTAAGGGGACCATTTTGGGTACCTATGTGAGGGCGTATTTGAAAACAATTTATAAATGGTAGGTTTCATAGCAACCTCATAATTTATGTGGGACCATGTTTGGGACCCACGCAGGACTTAAATTAATCCTTTTAGAAAAGGTGGATAGTTAACATAAGTAACATGGGGGTTTCATAATAAAGCTTAAGAAAGATTGGGGGGGTGTAAATGGGAATATAGATAAGAGGTGTCAACACACATACATGTATAGCATATGTGTTGCACTCTCATAATTCACCACTAGAATTCAAAGAATTAGAGAGGATGGAGAGCTCTCGAGTCAGCGATAGAAATCCTTGCGACGTTTATTGCCGTTTCTTCGCCATCGGGCGTCGAATTTACGACCCGAGACCATATTTGGACTCGTGGAGGTAAGAGGATCACATGTACGTTCTTTATTATCATTTTCAGCAACATTTTTCCGACGGCTGTTCTTGATAGACGATGTTTTTGGTACCAAAATTATGTAGGAGTTACACCGGTTAGGATTTGAGGTGAAATTAACAAGAGATTGGAAAAATCTAGGCTTAATTGCGTATAAATCGAAGATGTGAGTGCTCGAATCCCAACATTGGGTGTTTACTTATGTTAGTGTGATAATTGATGCTTTGGAATGCTTAATCCATGACTAGTGTGCCAAGAATTTGATTTAAGTGAAGTTTATATGTCAATTATATGAAAGATTGTCATGTTTATATGAATAGTTGCTTAAATGCCTATGTGGATAAAAGAGAAGTCAAGTAGTGGTCACCATTTATAGGTCCCATATGTAAGGGATATGAAGTCCTCAATGAGTAGGACATGGTGACAACTACAATGAAATGCCGGTGACGCCTTCGGGTCACAAGAGAGTGTGCGTTGTGCTATATGCGTCAAAAGTGAGAAAGATCCGGGGTGAGAAGAACCCGGGGGTGGTGGCTGGAATAACTTGACCTTTCGGAGATCAATTTTTTGTTGTTTATAATGATTGTTGCATTTGTATATTGAGCATTCCAATAGCATGATTAGTTCCCTCACTAAACAAAAGATTAAACGAAAATATGTTTTCTATTGTGGTTATTGAATAACCATCGCAGGTACCGCATGGGAGGATGAGAGGAAATGATCCGCGCGATGGGATGGGTAAGGGAGTTGTATATATGTGGATATGTTTATATGTTTAGGTGGTTAATACTCAGGTTGTAGCTTTTGGTAATAGTAATGTTATATAACTCATAGTTTGGAGAACTTGTAATATGTTAGGTTAAGTGTGGATGTTGATCATGCACCAAATTGTGAGTTGTAGTCACCAAATTGTGAGTTGTAATATGCTAGTTATGTATATTGGAAAGGAACTTGAGTATGTTGAATGGATTTGGGAGTGGTAAATCTTAACTTGGCTCACATATGTTGGATTGTGTGTGCTTTGGGAAAACTTATGGGTTTTAATGTAGGATTATGATCCATATGAGAAATTATGCGTTTTGATGTTTGTATCACACTTGAATTAACTTGTGTTGATGATTGGAAACACTTAAAAAGGGTTTTTGGAACTTATTTTGATGTTTTACAAAGTTTGGTGAAGTTTGGTAATGATTTGGACTTGAAAAACTGATGTTTTTAGCAGTAGGGAGTTGTTCTACCAAAATCGGATCGATCCAGCCTTTCCGCAGATTGATCCGCCCCTTTTCAGGGGACTTTCGGTCTAAAAATGCCATCACGGATCGATTCGGCCTTAAAGGGCGGATCGATCCGCCCCTACAGATTTTGATTGTCCACTTTTACGGAAACTTGCATATCTCTTTCTACAAAACTCGGATTTGCGTGCCATTTTTTGCGTTAGAACTGAAACTCAAGGACCTATATTTTGGTATAAAACTTGGATATACTTTTTTAATGACAATTTTGCCCTTGGGCCTTTTTTTGTCACTAAAGCTGTTTTATGATGTCAAATTTGTGTTTTCTTAGTAAATTAAGGGTAATTTGGCATGTAAGCTTTGTTATACGTGTCCTAATCTGCCCGAGGCGGGTTGAGGTATGACAATTTTTGGTATCAGAGCAATAAGTTAGAGCCTTTGGGGACAAGTGATGATTACGACGCTTAATAAGCTTAAATGATTAATGAATGTGTAAATAATGCATACACATTTACTTAGCATGTTGAATGATGTTGAGCATGCATTAAAAAGTATAAACATAATGTGTATGTGAAAATGTATTGTGAATGCCAGAGAAAAAATGGTTGGTTCGACACCGCCTACGCAAATGGAAAGAATGGAAAGGGTAGTAGCCGGATTGGTACAAGTTGTTGAAACTCATGCTATAGAAGGGAGACGTGATCAACCGAATCTTGATCCGAGTTCCCACAATTTCACAGTTTTACAAGCAGAAACCAACACTATTTAGGGGGAGACTGATCCCATGAGAGCCAATTTCTGGTTGTCCGACATGGAGAAGATATTTAGGGTTTTTCCATGTACTGAGGCTTAATAAGTTTTATTTGCCACCGAAACTTTAAAAGAAGAAGTACAGTACTGGTGGTGTACAAAGTTGGGACACGATAGACCGAACACTTGGGGGGAGATTGTAGCACTCTTCAAGAAGCAGTACTTTTTAAAATCATTTGAAGATTTGAATGCACAATAGTTCATGGAATTGAAATACGGGGGAATGACAGTTCGGGAGTACTCTGCCAAATTCACATGTTTGGCATGATTTGCTGAAAACATAGTACCAAATGAAGGGGATCGAACTAGAAAGTTTGTGACGGGGCTTAGGGATGAGATCTGACGCCAAATATTAGTGCAACGGTTGGATAAAGTTACGAAAGCATTGGATGTGGCTTCAATCGCCGAGAGAGATATGGGGTATCAACAAGGTTCGCAAGCACCGATAACTAAATAATACAAAAGGCCGAGTTCATGCCAATATAGCGGTCAAGGGAGTTCAAAATGACAAAGTTTTGGGGGTTCTTCGGGTGGTGAAGATAACAAGCCACGATGTAACACATGCGGAAAGTTTCATTGGGGTGTATGCAATCTACCAACAACGGTGTGTAACAATTGCCGCCAAATGGGCCATGTGGCGAAGAACTATCCGGGTATAAGGCCAAGTACAAATGCTCCAATGAGACGTACTGATGACAGTGGAATGGTTTTCCATAATTGTGGGGAGCTTGGACACCGAATGCGCAACTATCCTAAGTTGAGGCAAGGAGGTTTTAGTGCAACTGCGAGTAGTACACCACCATCGCGACCACCTCAACAACAACAATCACAAGGAAGGGAACAACGCCAGGGCCGTTATTTCTAGCATAACCCAGGGGAGACCACTGTTGCTAACAAGGTCGTGTCAGGTAAAGTTATTATCTGTTCAACACGTGCCAATGTGTTAATGGATTCTGGTTCTACACAATCATTTGTGTCGCACCAATTCGCTAGCAATATGAATGTACCCTTAGAACTTCTAGAGTATAACATGTCCATTGATGTTCCATTGGGGTAATCTTTGGCGAGTTCGAGAGTTTATATAAATTGTGAAGTTTAAATCAATGATGAAGTATTAACTGCTAATCTAGTACCATTAGTAATTCAACACTTTGATGTCATATTGGGGATGGGTTGGTTATCAGTAAATCATGCGATCATTGATTATGAGAATAAAAGGGTAGAATTTTAGGCATCGACTTGTCGAGTCTTTTCTTTCCAAGGGGTAGGTATTGTGTCACCACCTTATATTGTGCCCGCCATCAAGGCTTGTCATTTTTTGAAAAAGGGATGTAAAGGTTTTCTTTGTAGCATAATGGATACTAGAAGTACGGAACTGAAGTCGGAAGATATACCAGTGGTTAGAGAATTTCTTGACATATTCCCAGAAGAATTGTCGAGTGTCTTAATTGAGAGGGAAATCGAATTTGGCATAGATGTTGTACCGGGGACACAACCCATTTCACGGGAACCATATAGAATGGCTCCAATAGAGTTGAAAGAGTTGAAGACTCAGTTACAGTAATTGTTGGATAAGGGGTTCATTTGACCTAGTGTTTCACCTTGGGGTGTACCAGTTCTCTTTGTGAAAATGAAAGATGGGACGATGCGGATGTGTATAGATTATCGTGAGATCAACAAAGTAACTATAAAAAACAAGTACCCATTACCATATATTGATGATTTATTTGATCAATTATAAGGGGCTCAAGTGTTTTCGAAGATCGATTTAAGGTCGGGGTATCATCAATTGAAGGTAAAAGTTGAGAATGTTAAGAAGATGGCTTTTAGAACTCGGTACGGTCATTATGAATTTTTTGTAATGCCATTTGGGGTAACCAAGGCACCGACTGCGTTCATGGACTTAATGAATAGAGTTTTTAAAGCATGTTTAGATGAATTTGTTATTGTCTTTATTGACGATATTCTCATTTACTCAAAGAGTCCAGAAGAACATGATAGGCATTTGAGATTGGTGTTGCAATGGCTTCGAGAAAAGCAATTTTTTTGGAAAACAAAAGAAAAGTGAGTTATGGTTAACAAGTGTTATCTTCCTTGGTCACGTGATTACTAAAGATGGTGTATCAGTTGATTCGCAGAAAGTAGAAGCCGTTATGAACTGGGCGAGACCAACCAATGTATCATAAATTCGTAGCTTTCTGGGATTGGCTGGGTATTATAGAAGGTTTGTTCAGGATTTCTCAAAGATTGTGACTCCGATGACTACATTAATGAGAAAAGATGCTCCGTTGGAATGGAATAAGGAATGTGAAGAATGTTTCCAAACGTTGAAGAGTAAGTTGACTTCTGCTCTGATCCTTGCAATTTAGATATGCACCGGGGGATTTAGCATTTATAGTGATGCTTCTTATCAGGGCTTGGGATGTGTCCTTATGCAAGGAGACAAGGTGATAGCATATGCTTTGAGGCAATTGAGAACTCATGAGAAGAATTATCCGACTCATGATTTGGAACTTATCGCGGTAATCTTTGCTTTAAAGATTTGGTGACACTACTTATAAGGGGAAACTTGTGAAGTTTTCACTGATCACAAAAGCTTAAAGTACCTGTTTACCCAGAGGGATTTAATTATGTGACAACGAAGGTCGTTGAAATTAATGAAGAACTACGACCTGAAAATTCAATATCATCCGGGTAAGGCGAATGTGGTCGCCGATGCTTTGAGTCAAAAATCAGCAGAAATATGTTTTGACGGCACAAGAGCGGTTAGTGAAGGAGTTTGAACGATTGGAGTTTGAGGTGATTCCTAGAGTTGAAGGTAGATTGATGGCACCGATTGTAGCACGACCTGATTTGATTGGAGAGATTAAAACAAATCAACTTTTGGATCCAAACTTAAAAAAAGTTGTAGATGAATTACATGAAGGTAAACGGCCCGAATTTAGTTTGCATGATGGGGTGTTATGGTATATCAATCGGTTATGTATGCCTAATGTTGGCAATTTAAAAGAAAGAATTTTGGAAGAAGCTCATCGTACTTGGTATTCCGTACGTTCGGGTAGAACAAAAATGTATAGAGATTTGAGAGAGGTCTATTGGTGGAGTGGAATGAAACGTGAAGTTGCTGAATATGTAGCTAAATATATAACATGCCAATTAGTAAAGCTTGAACATCAACAATCCGCGGGAGTGGTACAACCATTGGAAATACCGGAATGGGAATGGGAGCATACTACAATGGATTTCGTGTCCGGATTGCTGAGATCTCCTAGATCAAATGATAGCATTTGGGTGATCGTCGATCGGTTGACTAAGTCAGCCCATTGTTCGCAAATTAAGACCACTGACCCGATGAAGTTAGCGGAACTCTATGTTAAAGAGATAATAAGATTGCACGGAGCACTGGTATCTATTATTTCAGATCGTGATACACGTTTTGTGTCCAGATTTTGGGAAGGACTACAAAGAGCAATGGGGATAGCTTTGCATTTTAGTACGGTTTTTCATCCACAAACTGACTGACAATCGGAGTGAGTTATTCAGATTCTTAAGGATATGATTAGAGTCTGCGTTATGGATTTCAAGGCTGACTGGGAAACTCACTTGCCATTAATTGAGTTTTCTTGTAACAACAGGTGTTAAACAAGCATCGGGATGACGCCTTTTGAGGCATTATATGGTTAAAAATGTAGATCACCCGTGTGTTGAACTGAGGTTGGGGAGAAGCAACTTCTAGGGCCAGAAATTGTGCAAATTACCACCGACAAAGTTAAGTCGATTAAACAACAGTTAAAAGTCGCACAAAGTCGCTACAAAAGTTATGCTGATACATGTAGAAGACCGTTAAAGTTTGAAGTTGGTGATTATGTGTTCTTGAAAGTTTCACCTTCGAAGGGCATTACGCGGTTTGGTAAAAAGGGTAAGTTAAGTCCAAGATATGTTGGACCTTTTCCAATTCTGACTAAGGTGGGACCGGTAGCCTACAGATTGGACTTGCCACAAGAGTTGTCACATGTTCATAATGTGTTCCACGTATCCATGCTTAGACATTATGTATCGGATTCGAGTCATATCCTTGAACCAGAACTGTTGGAAGTCCGAGAAGATATGTCATATATTGAACATCCGGTATGGGTTCTGGATAGGAAAGATCAAGTGTTGAGAACAAAGACAATTCCCTTGGTTATGGTCCACGGGCGTAATCATAGCGTTGAAGAGGCAACTTGGGAGCGAGAAGATGAGATCAAGGAGAAGTACCCACACTTATTCAACTGATGATGAAAGAGTAAGTTTGGGGACAAACTTCTTAAAAGGGAGGCAGAAATGTAACACCCATACCTAGATAAGAAGATCAATGTGATAATACGTATTAATTAAAGATAATTAATGCATGAAATGATTTAAGGTGGGGTTATGAACCCACATGTGAAAAGGTGCTCAAATGCAGAGGCACAGATGAAAGTACTGTAAAAGGCAGGATTGGTATAAATGTGGGGCCCAACGACAGTCTAATTAAAATAATTTGCATTTTATGTTCTAATATGATTATATGAGTACTTGTTTAAATAGTTATTGATATTATTACATCTTATGTTAGGTAAGGGGACCATTTTGGGTACCCATATGAGGGCGTATTTGAAAATAATTCATAAATGGTAGGTTTCATAGCAACCTCATAATTTATGTGGGACCATATTTGGGACCCACACGGGACTTAGATTAATCATTTTAGAAAAGGTGGGTAGTTAACATAATTAACATGGGGATTTCATAATAAAGCTTAAGAAAGATTGGGGGGGTGTAAATGGAAATATAGGTAAGAGGTGTCAACACACATGCATGTATAGCATATGTGTTGTACTCTCATAATTCACCGTTGAAATTCAAAGAATTAGAGAGGACGGAGAGCTCTCGAGTCCGCGACGGAAATCCTCGTGACGTTTCTTGCCGTTTCTTCGCCTTCCGGCGTCGGATTTACGATCCGAGACCATATTTAGACTCGTGGAGGTAAGAGGATCACATGCACGTTCTTTATTTTCATTTTCGGCAATGTTTTTCCGACGGCCGTTCTTGATAGATGATGTTTTTGGTACCAAAATTATGTAGGAGTTACACCGGTTAGGATTTGAGGTGAAATTAGCAAGAGATTGGAAAAATCTAGGCTTAATTGCGTATAAATCGAAGATGTGAGTGCTCGAATCCCAACATTGGGTGTTTACTTATGTTAGTGTGATAATTGATGCTTTGGAATGCTTAATCCATGACTAGTGTGCCAAGAATTTGATTTAAGTGAAGTTTATATGTCAATTATATGAAAGATTGTCATGTTTATGTGAATAGTTGCTTAAATGCCTATGTGGATAAAAGAGAAGTCAAGTAGTGGTCACCATTTATAGGTCCCATATGTAAGTGATATGAAGTCCTCAATGAGTAGGACATGGTGACAACTACAATGAAATGCCGGTGACGCCTTCGGGTCACAAGAGAGTGTGCGTTGTGCTATATGCGTCAAAAGTGAGAAAGATCCGGGGTGAGAAGAACCCGGGGGTGGTGGCTGGAATAACTTGACCTTTCGGAGATCAATTTTTTGTTGTTTATAATGATTGTTGCATTTGCATATTGAGCATTCCAATAGCATGATTAGTTCCCTCACTAAACGAAAGATTAAACGAAAATATGTTTTCTATTGTGGTTATTGAATAACCATCGCAGGTACCGCATGGGAGGATGAGAGGAAATGATCCGCGCGATGGGATGGGTAAGGGAGTTGTATATATGTGGATATGTTTATATGTTTAGGTGGTTAATACTCAGGTTGTAGCTTTTGGTAATAGTAATGTTATATAACTCATAGTTTGGAGAACTTGTATTATGTTATGTTAAGTGTGGATGTTGATCATGCACCAAATTGTGAGTTGTAGTCGCAAGTCGCTAGGTATGTATATTGGGAAGGAACTTGAGTATGTTGATTGGATTTGGGATTGGTAAATCTTAACTTGGCTCACATATGTTGGATTATGTGTGCTTTGGGAAAACTTATGGATTTTAATGTAGGATTATGATCCATGTGAGAAATTATGTGTTTTGATGTTTGTATCACATTTAAATTAACTTGTGTTGATGATTGGAAACACTTAAAAAGGGTTTTTGGACCTTATTTTGATGTTTTACAAAGTTTGGTGAAGTTTGGTAATGATTTGGACTTGAAAAACTGATGTTTTTAGCAGTAGGGAGTTGTTCTGCCAATGCCGGATCAGTCCGGCCTTTCCGCGGATCGATCCGCCCCATTTCAGGGGACGTTTTGCCTAAAAATGCCATCACGGATCGATCCGGCCTTAAAGGGCGGATCGATCTGGCCCTGCAAATTTTGAATGTCCACATTTACGGAAACTTGCATATCTCCTTATACAAAACTCGGATTTGTGCGCTATTTTTTGTGTTGGAACCGGGACTCAAAGACCTATCTTTTGGTGTAAATTTTAGATATACTTATTTAATGTCAATTTTTCCCTTGGGGCTATTTTGTGTCACTAACGCTGTTTTATGAGGTCAAATTTGTGTTTTCTTAGTATATTAAGGGTGATTTGGCGTGTGAGTTTTGTTACACGTGTCCTAATCCGCCCGAGGCGGGTTGGGGTGTGACATGGAATCTAAATATATAACTCTTAAAAATAATTTTTCCAAACTTTCAAATGAGTTAAATATTTTGAAATCCCAAAATGTATCTTTGAAGATTGAAAATGAAAAACATATTCTAAGAGCACAATCTTCAAACGAGATTGAAAAAGAAAATTTGGAGTTGAAAAAGTAATTAGATGACTTAAAAACTCAAAATGATATTTTGAGAAAAGAAAATTATGATTAAACCAATCAACCTTCAAATGAATTTATTGAAAAAGAAAATAATGAATTGCGGAAGGAAGTGGATGATTTGACAAAAACTCTGGCCAAGTTTACCCAAGGTGAACAAAATTTAAATATGTTTTTGGGAAAACAAAAATGTGTTTTTGATAAGGCCGGTTTGGGATTGAATCCCACATGTGTTTTTAATTTATTTTGATATTTCTCTTGATTTTGATAGCATGCTAATCATATTTGGTTTACCACATAAATTTGTTTTGATTATAAAATCAATGCTTGCATTTCAAATGACATGTTGTTTTGATGTTCTTAGTAAACCCATCCTCCTAAGGAAATTATGCATATCTTTATTGCATGTTTTGATATCATCAAAAATGGGAAAATTATTAGCCTTGAATTTCTTTAAGGCATTATTGATATTTGTTTTGATGATGACAAATCTATTGATAATAGCATATTTTGTAATTGTTCTATTCTAAGCTATTATCAAGTCATTTTCACTGTGCTAATCTCTTGATAGAGATCTTAAATATTCTAACTTTGTTTGAGTTCATGAGATAGTATATGGTGAAGCCCAAGAGTGATGGAGCTCAACAAGGATCAAGCTTGAAGACTTGAAAATTTTTCTATCCTTGGTTGAAGACTAGGATTTCTTGTAAGCATTTTGATCAATCACTCATAGTGGCTCAAGTAACTTTAATTGTACTTTAGGATCCTTGTTCTTACACTTTAAAACACTCTCAAGGATCTAAACATACTTAGACCACTCAATTTAATTCATTTCACAAAAGTTTTCAAGTGGCTAAGTCAAAACAAAGACCTTTGTGCATATGGGTCATCTTTAAAGCCAAACCTGATTTAATTGGTATGGAACTAGATGTTAAGTTTTATATGGTTGGAAAGCTATTTGAATCTAGTTTCCGAATCTTCAAACGGATCGAAAAAATGAGTTTTGCAGAGGGAGTTATGGTCGTTTTAGTAAAGAGGTGTCAGTCTGCCAAAAACTAGCTGAAAACTAGTCGATTGATTTTTGAAGGGTCCAGTCGACGGAAGGTAATGTTCAGTCGATTGAAGCACTGTTCAATCGACTGTAATTGTCACATAATGCCTCTTCTATGTTATAAACTTTCTAGTCGACCGAACCTTCGATCCAGTCGACTGAAACATGCAGAATGCTCTAACGACTAGTTTTCTAAACTTTTCAAAAATTATTGTTAAACCCCCTAATCACTTCCAACGGCTATAATCTTTCAAAAGCTATATATATATTGATGTTTTTAAGGGTCATAATCAGGTAGTAACATTAACAAAATCATTCAAACATCTTGTTTAATAATTTGTCTTTGATTTCAATTGTAATTCTTGAGAGAGCAAATTGTAGAGAGCTTTCATTTGTATTATCCACTCATTAAGGAGTTGCTTTGTGAGCTATATTTTTATCCATTCACGAGAGAGAGAGAGAGAGAGAGAGAGAGAGAGAGAGAGAGAGAGCGTTATCATTTGTAATTCAAATTATTGTAAAGAGTGAAAGTTAGTAACATTTGTGTGTAAAGAAGAGGTGTTCTTTTTTGGGAGAGATTGAAGGCTCTTGTAACGGTTTGATCTACATCCGTGAAGTAGGTCGGATTAAAGGAATTCTCAAGAGGTGTTCTTGAGGGGTGGACGTAGGCCGCGGTATGCTGATTGCCAAGCCACTTGAAAACTCGATTTGCAAGTGTCTCTTTCCTTCTCTCTTTACTTTATTGTTTGTGATTGTGTTAATTTGCTATCAAGTTTTTAAAAGGTTAATTTTCGTTGAAACCTTATTCACCCCTCTATAATGTTTCCATATTTGGGCCAACAATTGGTATCCAAATCTCACCAAATGAAAAAGAAAATTTAATAAGTATAGAAACGAAATACCAGGTCTTAATATAAAAGATATAAAATACAGGGTATTACAGTCTCGAAGTTGGTTGGTCTAACAATTGGAAACCGTGACTCCACTCACAACCTATACAAACCGATGCAAAAGGCTCGAGTTGACCAGGTCGAGTCGGGTTTCACGGATCATCGGTTATTTTGGCCAATCCTATTAATTTTTATGAAACTTTGTATAGATGATCCGCCTCCAAAAGTATGCTTAAGACTTCAGTCGATTTTGAAATATCAGGGCGACCCTGAACCAATCAGAGCACAAAAGATCTCATTGAAAGCAAATTTGGTGGTTTATAGAGATTTATTTTGTAATGGTAAGAGAATTCATTGGGCCCATTTGACAAGATGAATTGCAGCGGTTTGCGATTACAATTGTGTAAAAAAATAGAAAAAAAAAGTTAATTATACTCATCTCCTCTGTGTTTTATCTTAATTATAATGACCTCTCTTGTATTTTGAAAAATTATTCAAATCTCCCTTAAAATTAGTATTCTATAACATTTTCCTCCTTTAAAATTAATATTCTGTAACACTTTCCCCCCCTTAAAGTGTAAAAAATATTTTGTGACACTTTCCCCCCTTAATCCGTATAACTAAGGCAAAACATAATAAGGTGAGTGTAATTAACCTAAGAAATTATGATTTGGCAAAAATGTGCAATTATGTTTTATGATTGCGATTGCTCCTTGCCAATGTTTTTTTTAAATTTTTATTATTATTATTTATATTATTTTTACAATTCGTATTCGCAAGAATCACAACCACGGTTTTGCCAAACAGTTGACTGCGATTGAGAATTACTGCCGGTGACTCCATAAACATTACCAAAAAGGCCTATCATAGAAGGGTAATGTCCTTATAGATACCAATTTTTGTATCTCAAAATTGAATTTCAAATGATGTGAAGGCACCACTTACAATCACTTTTAATGAAAATTTGAGGATCCACTCTTTTTTGCCTTTTTTTTTTTTTCTTGATATGGGCGAGGAGATGAGATTTGAACACCGAATCTATGCATTGGAAGAGACTTATAAATGCAAGCTCTTTGTTATTTGAGCTATGCCAACCTATGCTGAGGATCCACACACTTGGAACCCAAAACTAATGGAAACACTTTTACATGTAGGTGGATTCTATTATTCGGGAGAGTGGAGACCTACTCTTATTGATAGTAAAGTAGTACGTGGACGGTCCTATGGTATTATTAGTCCATTTTAATTAAAATAATTTATTATTTAGGTCGTCAATCTGGCATGTGACTATTAATCTATTTTAACAAAATATTGCAGAATTTGGTCCAGTAATTAATTATCCCACAAGAGTAGATTAAGTTATTCCAGAATTAGTCTAATTAAAATAGATTATTTATCAATTCCATCATAGGACATCCAAAAGTGTGAGGTATCTAATTTTTTTCCCCCCTAGTTTTAGAAGCTGGCTAGGGAGCCGAGCAAAAATAACCTTTGTGCATTTGTATATACTCCCTTTGTCTCATATTTAGAGTTTTTGATGTCATTTTTTGATGTCCCATTTTAAGAGTCATTTTTGAAAAGTTAAAGTACTTTAATACACATTTTCCAAATTTATCCTTTATTATATTCAACTCTTCCCTTTTTTTTTTTTTTTTTTTTTATATATGACACTATAATTTTTGAATTTCAAAAAGGGCAATATTGGAAAGTTGAAAATCTTACAAAAATCAAAGTTATCCTTTAATAAGTTGAAATTCTCAAAAGAGACTCTTAATATGAGACGAAAGGAGTAATATATATACATTCATGGCAGCCGAGAAAAAAATATCGCATATATATATTTTTGCTCACATATCTGATATCTGATATCTGTATGTATCACACACAAATTGAGAGTGAGACTGTGAGATGTGGAGGTAGAGACATGAAGGCTGCAAAAAAACAGGGAAGCAAGCAGGCGGAGTCAGAAGCAGCACATGCCCGTGCCAGTGCATTCCATTTCCATTGATTATTACATAGATTACGGGTCACGTGGCACAAAAAAAAAATATATATATATATATATATATTAAATTTTGTACCCAATATATCGAATGCGCAATCCTATTTTCCACGCACACCTATTATATTTTCAACTTATTTTACCAATTCATTAACTTTTTAAAGTTGCCAAAATATTTATTGCTGAAGTCCCTAGTTAAAAATGCGACATCTGAACATGTGAACTTTTTTTTTTTTTTTTTCCTGCGACTCAAATGGATTTTTTTGGCTGAAAGTCACATTTTAAACTTTTGACTTCAGCAGATTTATTTATTTATTTATTTATTTATTTTCAGAGATCGCATTTTAAACTTTTTGCCTTTAAAAAGTTGATGAGTCTGTGAAATAAGTTGGTGATGAGCGTGGAAAATAAGAACCCCATTTGTTGTGTTGGGTAAAAAATTCGGTATATATTTAGCTGCTGATTTGTTTACTTTTTTGGGTACTAATGTTTGGTAGACGTGAGCATTCGGCCGATTTAGTTAAAAAAAAATGCTAGATACACATTGAAATTCGCACTGAATTTGATATCTTATGTTTTAAATACATGTACCTTGTGCTGTGTGAATTTTTCACACTTTTATATGCACCACTTATATAGCACAGAGTACATGCATTTAAGGCTGAGTGTGAAATTCAGTGTGGATTTCAAAGTGTGCCTAGCTTTACTCTAGTTAAAATTAGCAAAATTCAATTTGATTTTGTTCGATTTAATTTGCTAACTTTCGTACCGAAAATTGACCGGTTTATATATTGGTTGTTTCAGTTTGATTAACCGAAAAATTAATTCGGTTAACTGTGTTATAAAAAAAAAATTTAGCTCAAGATAGCTATTTTTTCCCATTTTCTTACAAATTTATTTTCATGTTTTTTTTTTTAATTTTCTTTTCATTTGGCAAATAAAACATATTTTCATTTTGTTTTCAATTGTAAAGATATTTTTATTTTAATTATATATAATATAATTGAATAATACATTAACAGTCGTTCGATTTTTCGATTACTTATGGAGTTTCGATAACCGAACTAAAAATTTGAATTCGGTTCGATTTTTAACCGAGCCGTAATTCTAGAACAGAAATATCCGAAATCAAATAGATATTTTAGTTCAGCTTGGTTAATTTTTTCGATTAACCGAACTATTTGTCCACCCCTAATATTTGGCCTACGAGCTAGCAGAGTGGGCTAGGATATTTGGCTTGTTATGAAATTTATAACTGAAATTTTGAACCCAAATGAATATTTTAGTTCAGTTTGGTTAATTTTTTCGAACCGAACTGTTTGACCACCCCTAATGTTTGGCCTACGAGCTAGCGTAGTGGGCTAGGATATTTGGCTTCTTACAAAATTTATAACTAAATATTAGAAACCCAAATGGATAGTTTAGTTAAGTTTGGTTAATTTTTTGATTAACAAAACTATTTGCCAACTCCTAATGATTGGATTATGAACTAGCGGAGTGAGCCAGGATAATTGACTTCTTACAAAACTAGTTTTTGATCCCGTGCAATGCACAGGAGAAATTATTGAAACAAATTAAAGAATTAAAAATACTTGATTAGATAGATCGAGAGTGCTATAAAGGAAATAAAAAAAAATCAAGTATGCGACATGTGTTTATGTATAGATATAGGAGTTTTATTTTAGAAAATTGATCAAAGATTTGATTTTAATTTATGCATATGTGAAGATGAAAAAAAGGATAACTGGTAGTTTCCTTATTATTTAACTGTCAAATAGATCGATTAATGAATAGTTTTAAATAAGAAAGATAAGATCTAATAGAGTGATTTAAGGAGGTGCAGGTAATTCTAGGAGATATGGATTAATTTCATATTAGATAAAGATTTAAGATATATTTGTTAGTGTTATTGTTAGTTAATCTATAATGTAGTTATAAAATTTTTAATTAATTAATTTAGTTTATATCATGTATGTGTGTATAATGAAAATTAAAATAAAAAAATATTAAAAAATTGAGAAAAATACCAGGGCGATATGCAAGGGCGAGTTGCTACTAATAGTAGCTAGGTATATTGATAATCCATATTTACAGAGAGAAAGAACAAAATAAATCTATATTAAAAAAAAGAAAAAGAAAATGGAAAGTCGAACGGTGACCCAAGAAATGTGACATACTGATTGAAAAACTAATGGAAGTCCTTTTTTACTCTCTAGTTTTTGTTATACAAAATATATTGGGATGCGTATATTTGTATAAATCTGAAATTAGAAATACTCACTGATTGGAGATGAATTTAAATACAGAATAAATTTGAGAAAGAATCCGAGCCCAGTGACAACACTGATTCCTTAAGACGAATTTGTCCCCTCTGGGTGCACAAGGTTGATGAATAATCGTCTCCCTAGATAGAACGGATTTACAGTTCTGTATAAGTTGCACTCCAATATGCAGAACCCAACGAACGCAAATATATGTATAATACTCGAACAGACTTAATTCTAATATACACAGAGAGAGAGAGAGAGAGAGAGAGAGAGAGAGAGAGAGAGAGAGACAATAATTTTGTATATTTCTATGAATGAACAAGACTCATATATATAGGTTACAAGAGACTGTTCGTCAACAGTCACAACCCTTTGAAAGGAGACTGTTCGTCAACAGTCACAAACATTTGAATAAGGGGTTGTTTGCCAAAACCCATATACAACACTAAACTCCAATTTATCATTCAATATAATTTTCCAACAATCCCCTACATGAATGACAAATTGACTATACAACAATTAAATGAAAATGCAAACACTAGTTCGAGTATCGATGAAGAAGTATTGCTTCAGACTAAGTAGCCTAGTGGCCTTGAACTTGCCCTAGTGATAAACTATCAGATTTACTAGCCGGTGAGTAGACTTGATTGTCTTTGAATTCCCAGCCATTTGTGTAAACCTAAACAATAGAATACACACAACCCTTCTTCTTACATATTTGGTTCTCACGTTTGTGTTCGTTTTGGCCTTGAACACCTCTTGGTTCCGTGAGTGTTTTAGAGAATTCAGCCTTCAAATTCTCATAGAAGCGGCCCCTTCTTACTCACGTAGGTGGTTACCATGTATCCTGCCATACCCCACTTGGACATTTTCCAAGGTATAGGAACCATTAAAAGCGTATCTTATCCTTTTACTCGCGGCAGATTGACACTGACTCATCTTTGAAATGGGAGGAGGAAGATATAATTCTTCTCAGTGTGTATCGAGTACTACATAGTTTAGTTTTCCCATTGAACCTAGATCTTGGGATCTCCAGTCAGCTAGGTTGGGTTTCCACTATGATGACTCTTGTTTGGTGCATAGGCTCTAATCCCATTCCTCTCGATGAACTTTTCACTTGCTCTCGCGTTAGGCCTTTAGTTAATGGATCCGCTATGTTATCCTTTGACTTTACAAGACAATAGAGATAACGCCATTAGAGAGCAATTGTTCTATGGTAGGTGTAACAACCTGCACGTTCATTTCCATAATTAATCTGTATTTGCATTATCATATTTAAAATCAATATGCATTGTCTGCTTTTATTTTAATTACTGTTCTTATGTGTTAAATCTGGTTATTTGTTTTATTTCATATTGGAATTTTTGGGGCCAGACTGCAATTATGTAAACTTTAGTAACACCTGTGTTGAATTTCAAAATTGTATTTCAAAACGGTAGAAATGTTTGTTTTTAACTTAATCAGTATTTTTATAAAATCGGAAAATCATTTCCTACATTAAAATGAATTTTCTGTATTTTTGTGGTGAACACCGCGCCACGAAAATACCAGTTTACTTTCAAAACTGTCCGCGCGGTGTTAAACTTCCACAGATTTTGGAAGTGATGTAAAGTTAGATTTGACATACACTTTACTTTCCATTTATGGCAACTAGTCATTTGTTAGGGCCTTGTTTGAATAATGCTTTATTGTATGTGTAGTTGTTGTGCCAAAAGCTAAATTCCCAAACATATGTTTATATTCCCAGCAACTTGATAGAGCCTTGTTTGGCTAAGCTTTAGTTGTGTGTATTAATTTGTACTTTAAGCTATAATTCCCAAACACATAAGTGACCCCTATGAGTCTACTTGGCTCTTGGTTCACTGATGAAGCCTTTTCAACCTGATAATGTATGCGTATATGTATTACTTACCCATATATGCTGAGTAATTAGGAGGATTAGAATCTGTTAAACCCATTTGGATTGATTAAGTGATCCTAAGAAAAACTTGGGCACCAAGTTCTTAATGCCTCTATAAGCCTCATACACTCTCACATTAAAACAATCTGTACAAGTGCAATACTGAGAGAGAAAAGAGAAAGCTTGAGAGTTACTGAAATTCTAGTGAGAGAAAGCTTCATTCCATAACCAAAGCTTGATCACCATAGCTATAGTTCATTAGATTTCTTGTATTGCTTTCTTTCTCAACAACTTCTCTACTTCTCTACACCTCAGTGAGTATTCTAAAATGACTATGAATGAAATTTCATGACTACTTTATGTGTATATAGCTTATTATGTGATTTCCCATTGAAACTTTTACGTTGATTTTTCCATGGCTTGAAAAATCAAGATTTTCAAACTTAACCAAAATACGTTTTTATAGATAATAATGAAAGATTATGGTATATATAGACTATGTCTAAAGTATTGAAGCTTAATTTGTTCTTATGAAAAAGTATATTAGAAATTAAGTTTTACCATCTTTTAGTTTTTCGTAAAATTCATGATCTACGTTTGGATTCATGTTAAATTGATCGTAAATTCTTAATCCTCGTCGAAAAACAAAGAAATCCATATATTATATGCCATCTTTCAATCCGGATTGCAAAATGGGTCAAAAGACCCCTTAAAACTGAAAACAGGGGAAAACCAGCGAGGAAGATGAAGCCACTGCAAGAACTCGCGCACGCGATCGCGCGAGCGACCCTTCACGCGAGCGAGCCGCGCGCGCGAGGTGGCTGGTTCCAGGCAGACAGAAAAAGTTTTTATTATAAAATGAAAATTGGGCATATCGCGCAAGCGGACCGCGCGAGCGACCCGCGCGCGCGATCTTCCTGTATTCTGGCAGATAGAAAAGTTTTAATAAAGAAAACGAAAAATGGACATATCGCGCGAGTGACCCGCGCGAGCGACCCCTCGCGCGAGCGGCCTGTGCGCGCGACTTTGGGCAGTTTCTAGTTTTCGCTTGTTTTGTGTTAAAGGACTGTTTGGGTAATGTTTTGTGAAATTTTTAAAGCTCTGTTTGGAAAATTTACTAAACAGAATCCTATTTGGGTGTGTTTGGACGATTAAAACGTTGTATTGTGACTTATCCATCCCCGTACGCACGTTGTTTCTATATTTCAGTGATTTACTTTATATTTTAAAGTTTCATGACATCTATGTGGAGTCAGTTGTACATGCATGGTGAGTGTGAATGTTGGTCAGTATGGAAAAGAGTAATGGTCAGTGTGGCATAGTGAGTGCGGTTGAGATTGGGTTGTGGACACTCCTTGGTAAGTGAGTACCAAAGTGTGTTGTGATTGAGATTATGGCGAGGGTGTCTTTGAAATACGATGGTGGCAAAACTGGACACCCCCTGAAGACTATGGTAGTGCCAAAGTGTGTGAAGCCGAACTTGGACATTCCCTGGCACCCATAGAAGTGCTAAAGTGTGGCCTACGGACACTCCCTGATCCCGAGTCTGGATACTGCGTGAGGGTTCCTCCGGTATTCGCATGGCGGATTAGGTAGTCAAAGTGTGAGGCAATGGACACTCCTTGGTACCCCGGACCAAAGTGTGAGGTAAACTAGACATTCCCTGGCACTCCTGTGCTAAAGTGTGGCTATCGGTGTATTTTAAAGATACTGGTGTGTGATAGTGGGTTGTTTGGTTTTGTTGAGAGAAAAGAGTCGGTAAGATGAGATGGTGCATTGTTCTCATACACGATCACATATATGTGGATTATATCTTTTAAAATAATATTGTGCTTGGTTCCTAAAATGACCTCCATGCTTTAATGTAAACTTATTGGATTAAATGAGAATTGAAAAATGGTAAATGAGTATGTGTTACATTCAAAGTTATGTTTTTAATACTCACCAGCTTCTTGAAGCTGACGACGTTGATGCGTCCTGGACATTCGTGTTCAGGTTTTTCAGGTTATGATCAGGCTGAACATTATGGTTATGCTAATTGAGAACGACTGCTTGGAAGAAAGACTGTTATCTTTACTCCATGTTTTAAGTTATAAACTGTTTTGTAATAAGGATGACTGTAATAGATATTAAGTTATTGTTTTGATTTAAGGCGGTTTGTGCCTTTAGAGACCCCGTGCTGTAATATGTAATAAGTTAGAAAAATATTTGTAAGCCTTGATTGCTAAACTCTGATTATATGTTTTTGTTGTTCGACGTTTGGGATGGAATCGATCCTTCAAACTGTCGCGACCTACGGGTCCATAAAGGAAATTAAACGCTTTCCATATTTATCGGGGCGTGACAGGATTTAGTGGTATCAGAGCTAGGTTATTATTTATCTCAAGATAGTTTAGCCAGGTTAGGGTTTACCAGTTTAGACCCGATTCCACGATCTGTTAGCTTAAGCTTTGCACCCCGATGATACGACAGGGAGGATAGACTCAGTTGTCCAAATGCCTAAGATTATCTCTTTCCTGATTTAGGTTAGTACCTTTTTATCAGGTATGGACCTAGCTCAGCCGCTCTATGTACCAGATAGGTTTGGAGGACATTTGGTGACTCCCGAGGCAGTAGTCCCAGCTTTTCTCGATTTATATCATACCGCGATTGAGCAGCTTGCCACGACGACTATAATATCAGATCTATGGCACCAGGTTCACGTGGTAGGGATAGTTGATTTGACACGTATTCGCCTTGAGATACGCTACTTCGCAGAGGCTCAGCGTTTAGTGCTAGTTGAGATTTTGAGACTAGTTGATATTGATGCCCTCTATTTCCCCTTTGAGATCCAGGTTGTGCATGCTCATTTCGCACAGCTAGAGATGCCTCCGCCAGTGGTTCCCATCGCCGAGGACGATGCTGAGGCTGTTCATTTGGTTCCAGTAGGTGGAAAGGATGTAGAGGATGGCATAGGTCTAGATGACCTCGCCGCTGAGCTCGAGGAGGAGCTAGTACTTGAGCTAGTTTTGCCTGAGGAGGTGCCAGTTGAGGCAGATGCCCCAGCGCCTGCTTCCTCGTCGACCTCTCAGAGCTCTGATTTTGATTTGGTGGGCCCGTTTCTTGTTCAGCGATTTCGCCCCGTCGACTCGCTAGATCTCCTGATGGCTGCTTATGGAGACGACTGATTTCTAGATATGACTTTGTACATATTACCTACTTTTGATTACTAGCTCTATCTCTTTTTACAAACTGTAATTACATGCATTAGAGTGTAGGGCGATGACCCCATTTTTGTAACTTTAAACTCTTACATGGACGATGTACGTCCTAACCCATATAGATAGGGTAGGCATTGATCTGATCATACACGCTTTTTGTATCAACTTGACAAGAAGTTATATATAAAATATACTCTTTTGAATGTTGTCGTCATTTAAATTGCTTTATGCATGTTTCTCATTCTACTATCACTATCATGCATAGAATGGCTGGAGGACTAAGGAGGAACAAGAATTTGATTGAGGGAGCACCTGAGGCTGCCGATCCTACAGGGATGTTCGAAGCATTTGTCAGACGTTTGGAAAGAATCAATAATACGAATGACAACCGACGAGGCCATCAGACTGGAGATAAGCTGTTGGAGAGATTCCGTGCGCTAAGGCCCGAGCAGTTTGAGGGTACCGCAGAACTATGGAAAGCGGAACAGTGGTTAAGACAGATGGACCGTATATTCGAAGCTGTCAAGTGCAATGAGATGGACAAGAGGAGATTAGCTACCTTTCAATTAACCGATGTTGCCGCAGATTGGTGGGATTCGGTCATAGCTACTATCGTGAATGGAGCTGCAACGGGAATGACGTGGACTGCGTTCAAAGGGAGGTTTTTGGAGAAGTATTTCCCGGCTACGGAGAGGCACATAAGAGAGAAGGAGTTCATGGATTTGACGCAAGGAACCAAGTCGGTGCAAGAGTACACCACACAGTTCGAGAGACTATCTCGGTTCACTCCACACCTGGTTGATACTGAAGACAAAAAGATACGGAAGTATAACCAAGGGCTGACACCGCAAATTCGCCGCCTGACTCTCGGTCACCTAGATAAGTCGTTTGAGGGATTGGTTGGCTTGGCTACTGATCTAGAAGAAGACGCTCGAGTGAACCGTAAGCAATTTGAATTCCGACCGCCTCAAAGGGGTAATTTTGGGAATAGACCACCAATGAATTGTACCCAAGGGCAGAAGAGGAATTTTGACGGAAGCAAAAAGACCCAAGCTATCACCTATCAGACTCAACCTCGAGTTGGTGAAGGAAATAGCGCTGGGAAATGTTTCAACTGTGGCAACCCCGGTCATCTGGCTCAAGATTGTAAGGCACCGAGGCGTGCTGCTCAGCAAGGCATAGTCTGCTACAACTGTGGTGAACCAAGTCACATCAGCAAGTTCTGCACTGCTCCTAAGCAAGTGACGTATGGTCAACAGAATCAGACTCGCCTGAATGCTGTCATCCCAGATGATGCTGGATATGACGGAACTATTTATGAAGAAGGAGATTATGGAAAAGCTCAACCTGATCAGCAAGTAGTGGAAGGTACTTTGACTTTATTTAACTCCCAAGTTAAAGTTTTATTTGATACAGGTGCTGCTCTTTCGTTCATATCTGTTAATGCAATTCAAAGATTGGGTATCTTACCTCATCGTTTAGAGAAAGCTTTGAGGGCTGCTTCGCCATTAGGAGCCGCAGTCAGATTAGGACACGTGTGCAAGGATTGTCCTTTACGGTTAGGAAACCGTGAAATCCCTGCAAGGTTGATTGTCCTATCAATGAAGGAGTTCGACATAACTCTAGGAATGGATTGGCTCTCTCAGAACCAAGTGAAGTTGGATTGTGCGAGGAAGAGAATTACACTCCCCGACAATGAGAATGACCCTTTGATTTTCAATGTAACCCTTTGGGAGATATGTTCCTCACGAGATGCTTAGCAAACATCGAAGTCGTCAGTACAGAAGCGACAGTGTCGTCTATACCTATGGTCAAGGACTTCGAAGAAGTATTTCAAGACATTTCTGGTTTGCCGCCCGAAAGAAGTATAGAGTTCTGTATTAAGCTTATACCAGGTGCAGTACCGATCACGAAGGTTCCCTACCGAATGGCCCCCACCGAACTGTTAGAATTGAAGGAGCAAGTTCAAGAGCTCGAGAACCTAGGTTATATACGTCCAAGTACATCGCCTTAGGGAGCACCGGTGTTATTTGTGGAGAAGAAGGAAGGAATGCTCAGGTTGTGTATCGATTACAGAGAACTGAACCGAGTGACTATCAAGAACAAGTATCCCTTGCCTCGGATCGACGATTTGTTTGATCAACTACAAGGAGCTACGATATTTTTTAAAATAGATCTAAGGTCGGGATATCATCAGTTGAGGGTACGGAAGGAAGACATACCTAAGACTGCTTTCAGAACCCGATATGGTCACTATGAGTTTTTGGTAATGCCGTTTGGAATGACGAATGCCCCGGTAGTGTTTATGGATTTGATGAACAGAGTGTTCAAGCCTTATTTGGATCAATTTGTCATCGTCTTTATAGATGATATTTTGATCTATTCTAAGTCAGGAGAAGAACATGAACAAAACCTACGGATTGCGATGCAGACGCTCAAGGACCACCACTTGTATGCCAAGTTCAGTAAGTATGAGTTCTGGTTGCAAGAAGTGAAATTTTTGGGACACAAGGTGTCATCTCAAGGAATTTCTGTGAATTCATCCAAGACAGATGCTGTGTCAAACTGGGTTAGGCCAAGCAACCCTACAGAGGTTAGGAGTTTTCTGGTACTCGCAGGCAAATTACAGAAGATTTGTTGAGGGAGTCTCCAAAATAGCTGCACCATTAACTGGGTTGACAAAGAAGAATTTGAAGTTCGAGTGGACAGAGAAGCATGAGCGGGCCTTTCTGGAGCTGAAAGAGAGACTCACTACTGCGCCGGTTCTAGCTATACCCAAGCCTGATGAGAAGTTCACTATCTTTAGTGACGCATCATTTCAAGGACTGGGATGTGTACTTATGCAAGATGGCAGAGTTATCGCCTATGGATCTAGACAGCTGAAGTCGAATGAGTTGAACTATCCCATTCATGATTTGGAGTTGGCGGCAGTAGTATTCGCACTCAAGATTTGGAGACACTATCTCTACGGTGAGAAGTTTGAGTTATTCTTCGATCACAAGAGTCTGAAATATTTGTTCACACAGAAAGAGTTAAACATGAGGCAACGCAGGTGGATGGAGCTGATCAAAGATTACGACTTCACGTTAGAATACCACCCTGGAAAAGCTAATATGGTCGCTGATGCTTTGAGTCGGCAGACTCGTGAGACGATCGCCTCCTTAATGGTTAGAGAATGGCGAGCATTGGAGACGTTGGCAGAGTTCGATGTACAGAGTGCTGAGGAAAGAGAAGGACAACTTTTTGGATGTCTTATCCTACAGCCTCTTCTTATCGACCGCATTATTGGAGCTCAGAAAGAAGATGAGAAGTTTCAGACATGGCTCGTGAAGATGTCAGAGAAAGACCCGACAGAATGGAAGGTGGGAGTCGATGGAGGATATCGATGCAGGAATAGATTATGTGTGCCAGATTGTGGAGAATTAAGGAAAGACATTTTGGAAGAAGCACATAAGTCAAGATATACAGTTCACTCGGGAGGGACGAAAATGTACAAAGATTTGAAGAGAAATTTCTGGTGGGAAGGTATGAAGAAGGATGTGGCCGAATATGTGGCCAAGTGTTTGACATGTCAACAAGTCAAGGCCGAACATCAGAGACCGTCGGGATTATTGCAACCCTTACCTGTTCCAGGATGGAAGTGGGAGCACATCACGATGGATTTTGTTGTAGGATTGCCTCGATCGCAGCAGAATCATGATGCCATTTGGGTAATCGTGGATCGATTGACGAAGTCTGCTCACTTCATTGCTTATAGTATGACATACCCGGTGGAAAAGATGAGTCGGATGTACATACAACAAGTTGTGCGACTTCACGGTGCACCTGTGTCAATTGTGTCAGACCGTGATGCACGTTTTACTTATGGATTTTGGAAAAATCTGCAAGAAGCCATGGGAACCTCGCTCGAGATGAGCACTGCTTTTCACCCTCAGACAGACGGACAAATTGAGCGTGTTAATCAGATCATGGAAGATATGCTTAGGGCTTGTGTTATTGATTTCCAAGAATCTTGGGAGACACACTTGCCTTTGGTCGAATTTGCCTATAACAACAGTTATCACACGAGTATCGGTATGGCTCCGTTTGAAGCATTGTACGGACGACCATGTCGTTCTCTGTTGTGTTGGGCAGAGGTGGGAGATACAGAGTTGTTGGGACCAGATTTGGTCAGAGAAACCAACGAAAAGATTTCTTTGGTCAAGGAAAAGATGAGAACCGCTCAAAGCAGGTATAAGATTTATGCTGATCAACATCGGAAAGATTTGGAATTTAGTGTTGGAGATCACGTACTCCTTGAGGTTTCACCGACCTGAGGAGTGGTACGTTTTGGTCTCAAGAGATGGAAGTTAGCTCCGCGTTTCATCGGACCGTTCGAGATTTTGGAACGTGTCAGAAAAGTGGCTTATCGACTAGCGCTACCACCGAAGATGTCTGGGGTTCACAATGTATTTTATGTGAGTATGCTGAGAAAGTACATACGAGACCCCTCGCACGTGGTTAGTTATGACGATATTGAGATGAGTCATAACGTTTCTTACAAGGAGACACCTGTGAAGATTCTCGATCAAAGTATCAAGAAGTTGAGGAATAAGGATATTCCGTTGGTAAAGGTTCAGTGGAATCACCATGACGAGAATGAAGCCTCGTGGGAAGTTGAAGCTGAGATGAGGATGAAGTACCCGGAGTTGTTTCATGACTAGTTAGTCTTGATTTCGGGGACGAAATTCTATTTAAGGGAGGAAGGGTGTAACAATCTGCATTTTCATTTCCATAATTAATCTGTATTTGCATTATCATATTTAAAATCAATATGTATTGTCTGCTTTTATTTTAATTATTGTTCTTATGTGTTAAATCTGGTTATTTGTTTATTTCATATTAGAATTTTCGGGGCTAGACTGCAATTATGTAAACTTTAGTGACACCTGTGTTGAATTTCAAAAATGTATTTCAAAACGGTGGAAATGTTTGCTTTTAACTCAATCAGTATTTTTATAAAACAGGAAAATCATTTCCTACATTAAAATGAATTTTATGTATTTTTGTGGTGAACACCGCGCCGCGAAAATACCAGTTTACTTTCAAAATTTTCTGCACGGTGCTAAACTTCCACAGATTTTGGAAGTGATGTAAAGTTAGATTTGACATACACTTTACTTTCCATTTATAGCAACTAATCATTTGTTAGGGCCTTGTTTGAATAATGCTTTATTGTATGTGTAGTTGTTGTGCCAAAAGCTAAATTTCCAAACACATGTTTAGATTCCCAGCAACTTGATAGAGCCTTGTTTGGCTAAGCTTTAGTTGTGTGTATTAATTTGTGCTTTAAGCTATAATTCCCAAACACATAAGTGACCCCTATAAGTCTACTTGGCTCTTGGTTCACTGATGAAGCCTTTTCAATCTGATAATGTATACGTATATGTATTACTTACCCATATATGCTGAGTAATTAGGAGGATTAGAATCTGTTAAACCCATTTGGATTGATTAAGTGATCCTAAGAAAAACTTGGGCACCAAGTTCTTAATGCCTCTATAAGCCTCATACACTCTCACATTAAAACAGTCTGTACAAGTGCAATACTGAGAGAGAAAAGAGAAAGCTTGAGAGTTACTGAAATTCTAGTGAGAGAAAGCTTCATTCCATAACCAAAGCTTGATCACCATAGCTATAGTTCATTAGATTTCTTGTATTGCTTTCTTTCTCAACAACTTCTCTACTTCTCTACACCTCAGTGAGTATTCTAAACTGACTATGAATGAAATTTCATGCCTATTTTATGTGTATATAGCTTATTATGTGATTTTCCATTGAAACTTTTACGTTGATTTTTCCATGGCTTGAAAAATCAAGATTTTCAAACTTAACCAAAATACGTTTTTATAGATAATAATGAAATATTATGGTATATATAGACTATGCCTAAAGTATTGAAGCTTAATTTGTTCTTATGAAAAAGTATATTAGAAGTTAAGTTTTACCATCTTTTAGTTTTTCGTAAAATTCATGATCTACGTTTGGATTCAAGTTAAATTGATCGTAAATTCTTAATCCTCGTCGAAAAATGAAAAAATCCATATATTATATGCCATGTTTCAATCCGGATTGCAAAATGGGTCAAAAGACCCCTTAAAATTGAAAACAGGGGAAAACCAGCGAGGAAGATGAAGCCACTGCAAGAACTCGCGCGCGCGAGCCACGCGCGCGAGGTGGCTGGTTCTAGGCAGACAGAAAAGGTTTTTGTTATAAAATGAAAATTGGGCATATCGCGCGAGTGGACCGCGCGAGCGACCCGTGCGCGCGATCTTCCTTTATTCTGGCAGATAGAAAAGTTTTAATAAAGAAAACGAAAAATGGGCATATCGCGCGAGCGGCCTGTGCGTGCGACTTTGGGCAGTTTCTAGTTTTTGCTTGTTTTGTGTTAAGGGACTCTTTGGGTAATGTTTTATGAATTTTTTAAAGATATGTTTGGAAAATTTACTAAACAGAATCCTATTTGGGTATGTTTGGACGATTAAAACGTTGTATTGTGACTTATCAATCCCCGTACGCACGTTGTTTCTATATTTTAGTGATTTACTTTATGTTTTAAAGTTTCATGACATACATGTGGAGTCAGTTGTACATGCATGGTGAGTGTGAATGTTGGTCAATATGGAAAAGAGTAATAGTCAGTGTGGCATAGTGAGTGCGGTTGAGATTGTGTTGTGGACACTCCCTGGTAAGTGAGTACCAAAGTGTGTTGTGATTGAGATTGCGGCGAGGGTGTCTTTGAAATACGATGGTGGCAAAACTGGACACTCCCTGACGACCATGGTAGCATCAAAGTGTGTGAAGCCGAACTTGGACATTCCCTGGCACCCATAGAAGTGCTAAAGTGTGGCCTACGGACACTCCCTGATACCCAAGTCTGGATACTGCGTGAGGGTTCCTCCGGTATTTGCATGGCGGATTAGGTAGTCAAAGTGTGAGGCAATGGACACTCCCTGGTACCCCGGACCAAAGTGTGAGGCAAACTGGACATTCCCTGGCACCCCTGTGCTAAAGTGTGGCTATCAGAGTATTTCAAAGATACTGGTGTGTGATAGTGAGTTGTTGGGTTTTGTCGGGAGAAAAGAGTCAGTAAGATGAGATGGTGCATTGTTCTCATACACGGTTACATATATGTGGATTATATCTTTTAAAATAATATTGTGCTTGGTTCCTAAAACGACCTCCATGCTTTAATGTAAACTTATTGGATTAAATGAGAATTGAAAAATGGTAAATGAGTATGTGTTACATTCAAAGTTATGTTTTTAATACTCACCAGCTTCTTGAAGCTGACGACGTTGATGCGTCCTGGACATTCGTGTTCAGGTTTTTCAGGTTATGATCAGGCTGAACATTATGATTATGCTAATTGAGAACGACTGCTTGGAAGAAAGACTGTTATCTTTACTCCATGTTTTAAGTTATAAACTGTTTTGTAATAAGGATGACTGTACTAGATATTAAGTTATTGTTTTGATTTAAGGCGGTTTGTGCCTTTAGAGACCTCGTGCTGTAATATGTAATAAGTTAGAAAAATATTTGTAAGCCTTGATTGCTAAACTCTGATTATATGTTTTTGTTGTTCGACGTTTGGGATGGAATCGATCCTTCAAACTGTCGCGACTTACGGGTCCATAAAGGAAATTAAACGCTTTCCATATTTATGCTACGTCAGGGCGTGACAATTATGTCTTTGACTATATGTCAAGACTTACCATACTTTTATGTGCATTTCTAATTGTCGATTGGCTACTACAATGCACAAATTCTTGACACAAATTTTGTCCAACTTGGAATATCCTCTAAAAAGGCGAAGCTAATTTGCTTCCTTTATTACTTTATCTAAAACAATATATTCAGATTCCATTGTTGATCAGGCAATGCAAATCGATTTAGAAGATATCCAGAGGCAACTGCACCTTCAAAAGTAAAGACTTACCTACTTATAGATTCAAAGCCTTTTGACTTAGATATCTAGTTAGCATTACTAGAATTAGTACATTTTTGTGGTGCAATCTTTAGTTTAATTAATGACATAACAAGTTTTCCGTACTTTTTAACTTGCACAATTGTCACACCACAACATTGTCAAATTTCCTCGATGTGAACCCAATCATATATATATCTTTAATCAAATTCAAGGTTTTGCGTCATCTTAGATAATATCAACGAATATCACTTTTAACCAATTGATTTATATCCAAGGCTATTAATGAAATAAACTTAAAAATGATACAACTACTCAAACCAATTAAATAGTTTTAAAGCCAAACAAATCAAATGTTATCCACGTATAAACACCCCCCACATTTGGAAGCAAAATAACTAAAGCGATAATTTCAAATTATTAATTCCCCCACATTTGGAAGTATACAAAATCCAATGGTATTATTCCGAACAACTAGAACCTCACTTATAAAAGAGAATAGTCCTCTTTGCAAAGAATTCATGGTTAATGCTCAAACATACACATAACCAACTTGTATTTTTTTACATATATATGGGTATCCTTTGTAGTGCAATACATATACTATTGTTACACTAATCGATTTTAAACTCATTTGACATCACAACATTATATAATTTTATATCATTATTTTGGTGCTCGCTTTATACCATAAATTGATTTATCAAGTCCACGCCGTAGCTCTCTTGTAGGAACAATAAACTCTTATTGTTGTTCCACATTGAATTTCTAGCCATGGATATACTCATAAATCTACTTTTATGTTTGCTAATCTCAAAATCATTAGCTTTAAATTCCAGTTAATGTGAACCCATTAGTTATTGTAGACACCCCATTTTGACCTGCCAAAAAAAGAAATAACTGTCGCAGGGAGGGGGGGCCCATCAGGCACGCAAATTGAGGAAAGAAAAGCTGGAGTCCTAATCAGAATATCTAGAGGTAAAATCAAATGTCAAATCAAATTATTGTCAATTTGAATACCCACCAGCCCCCGCCTTCGGGGCGGGCGCGACAGCTATCTTGACTAAGGCCATCGGTTATCACATTTAATCATCTTGAATACATTGTCTGTATATATACTCAAACTTTTCATACTTACTAAATATAAATTATTCATATGTAATTCCCCCACATTTATGTGATTACATGGTAATACTGCATTTTATCACTACCCCCACATTTATAAAGTTTTCAACAATTTAATATTAGCCTTAAATTTGAAACCTTTTGGGGCTACAACATAAATCCCAAATTACATGGGTCAAACTAGAATTAACTAGAAACTCGAATACTAGTGATTAAATCGTAAATACTTAAAGTTTAGGGGCAAAAAACAAATTCCAGTGATTAAGGGGTATAACTGGAAAACACTTGGGAAATGAAACCATACTACAAGTCCAGTTGAGTTAGACTCAAACTCCAAATATACAGATAAATATATACATATTCATATATAATGTATACATAAAAATCACAACAGTACATGCATCCTACAATAGATTTATTTATTATTTTTATTTCTTTCCTTTTCTTGTTTTTTCTACACTTTTGTTCGTCTTATTTAAACCAAACTGTAACCATTTTCAATACTTAGCCTTGTTTCTTTTTTTATTTTCGAACGTATGGATCAAAATTTAGAATTTTGAACAAATATCATTGGTGCCCAAGCAACTATTCTCAACAGATATCACTGGTACCTATATTAATATAGCCCAATTGATGACACCTATTCACTTTATTAGGTGTCTCTAAAAAATGAAACGACACCGTGGTAGTCATCCGAAGTGGTGCCTACACTGGCACCTATCACGAATGGGGTACTTACTTGAAAATCAAAATATTTTTGAACTTTCCACATCATGCATTTATAGATGACATCTAAAATCGGTATATGTGCAAATACATAGTAATAAAATAAAACAATTGTTTTATAAATATATTTTCAATAAATCTGTTTTGATCATTCTCTGTTTCCATGCACATTTATATATAGTAATGTCCAAAGTTACAGGACTCTTTCTCAGTGAAAACAATACAAATCAATCCATAACATGTTATGTTTCTAGTCTGTTCCAATTAAACTATATATCGAGATTCAAAAATTAGATTGAAAACAGTGATGAAATTAACAATACCATGTAATTCAACCACTTAATCAGGATCGGTACACCCTTTGCATTTAAACTGGTTGTGTAATTCATTCACTGTTTTGCAAACCAAATCATAAAAGTTGCACTATTTCAGAGATGCTATTTGACAAAAAGAAACTCACTGTTTTAAAGTTGACTTCTTGAGGAGTATCAGTACTGTGTACACAAAATAAATACGGAGTACAAAATTAACCAAAGCATGTCGCAATGGTCCAACAAAGGCCGGACTAGTAAATATGTGAAGGTAGTTTCAGGTCACTATTCATGTAACAAAACTGTAAGCAACGAAAGTTACGAACAAATCGGTTACAACTACTGACTACGACCCAAATTATTCTTCCAGATTAGTAAACTTGTGAGTCTGAACAGATTTTAAATTTCCAATTTATACATTTTGCAAAAATATTTAAATTTCGTCTTAAGATTGTTATACAAAATATATTGGGATGCGTATATTTGTATAAATATGAAATTAGAAATATTCACTGATTAGAGATGAATTTAAATACAAAATAAATTTGAGAAAGAATCCGAGCCCAGTGACAACACTGATTCCTTAAGACGAATTTGTTCCCTCTCGGTGCACAAGGTTGATGAATAATCGTCTCCCAAGATAGAACGGATTTACAGTTCTGTATAAGTTGCACTCCAATATGCAGAACCCAGCGAACGCAAACATATGTATAATACTCGAACAGACTTAATTCTAATATACAGAGAGAGAATAATTTTGTTTATTTCTATGAATGAACAAGACTCATATATATAGGTTGCAAGAGACTGTTCGTCAACAGTCACAACCCTTTAAAAGGAGACTGTTCGTCAACAGTCACAAACATTCGAATAAGGAGTTGTTTGCCAAAACCCATATACAACACTAAACTCCAATTTATCATTCAATATAATTTTCCAACAGTTTTTTTTAGCCAATGGAGTCCTTGTTAATTAAGTAAGCTATATAGGAAGTATCTAAACTGAAAGGACTCAATTAGAGTCATGAAATTTAAAAAAAAAAATATAAATACTTTTTAAAACGATAAGAAGAGTTCAGGGTAACGGACGAAGTTTTTATATATATACTAGTTGGAGTCCTGCGCGTTGCGCAAGAAATTTAATTATGTCGTTTCGTGTGGTTAAGTGGTTGTTAAAAGTGTATAATAAGATGTTCAAACAGTTAAATAGAAAATTGTAAATACTTCTTACGGAAGAAGCTGATAATTCTGACTATCTTGTAAAATAAGTAGTAAAGGTACCTAATAAAGCGCCACTAAAAATATATGACACAAGTAGGGTATTTCCTCTAAAAAAAGGGCATGAATGTGTTTGTAGGTCCTAATTGATATTCGAATACAATCTATAAATCTTGAATTTGAGGGAAGAAGTTGACCAAAATATAAATATTAGTGTCCAATTCATAATAGCTACTAAATTAGGCACTTTATTTGACATTTTAAACATACCATAACTTAATTTTTAGAGAAGAAGTTGACTAAAATGTAAAATTAGTGACCAATTCCTAAATAACCACTAAAATAGCCAATTTTAAAAACTTTTTTAAAGTGAATAATAAATATCCCGAAACTTGCTGACCTAATGCAATTACACATATTACAATATATGAATCCTAAATATGAGAGAAGAAGTTGAGCAAATTGTAAATATTAGTGACCAATTCCTAAATAACCACTAAAATAGCCAATTTTTTTTGACTTTTTATGAAGTGAATAATAAATATCCCCAAAATTATTGACCCAAATGTACTTAGACACAAATTGTTGATTGAAATCTCATTTGAGAGAAGAAATTGACCAAATTATAAATATTAGTGACCAATTCCTAAATAGCCATCAAAATAGCCACTTTTGTTGACTTTTTTTTAAGTCAATAATAAATATTTCAAAAATTATTGACCCAAATGTAATTAGACACAAGATTGTTGATTAAAATCTCATTATTATATTAAATAAAATTTCAAAAGCTGACTTGAATGTAATTATTTGTTCAAAATGACAGATTTAGCCTCACACAAATCAATATATCCCTACGATGTATAGATAGGTATATGAGTAATTATGATGTAGTGATGGGCAAAAGAGGAAGTTCATATTTTTTGACGTGCTTGCTTATTTAATTATTTGTCCAAAATGACAGATTTAGCCTCACACAAAGCAATATATCCTTACGATGTATAGATAGGTATATGAGTAATTATGATGTAGTGATGGGCAAAAGAGGAAGTTCATATTTTTTGACGTGCTTGCATATTCGTTTAAATATCCCCAAAATCATTGACCCAAATATAATTAGACACAAATTGTTGATTGAAACCTCATTTGAGAGAAGAAGTTGACCAAATTGTAAATATTAGTGACCAATTCCTAAATAGCTACCAAAATAGCCACTTTTGTTGACTTTTGTTTTTAGTCAATAATAAATATTTTAAAATTTGTTGACCCAAATGTAATTAGACACAAGATTGTTGATTAAAACCTCATTATTATATTAAATATAATTTTAAAAGCTGACTTGAATGTAATTATTTGTCCAAAATGACAGATTTAGCCTCACACAAATCAATATATCCTTACGATGTATAGATAGGTATATGAGTAATTATGATGTAGTGATGGGTAAAAGAGGAAGTTCATATTTTTTGACGTGCTTGCTTATTTAATTATTTGTCCAAAATAACAGATTTAGCCTCATACAAATTAATATATCCTTACGATGTATAGACAGGTATATGAGTAATTATGATGTAGTGATGGGCAAAAGAGGAAGTTCATATTTTTTTGATATGCTTGCTTATTCGTTTTTATAGTATAGTATATAGATATATATGAAAAAAAAAATATCAACTTAGTCCTACTTGGTGTTTAAACTGGTGTTGTATTAAACATCAACACCGCAGCTTTGGTGCATGAATCTTCACAACAGTATTAATGAGAATGACAAATTGACAATTACATACATATATATATATATACATATGTATACACTCTCAGGCTATAAAGAGGGTACCATTTTTTTTTATTAATGAGCGGACCTCTTTTTTGGCCGTGCAAAAAGTGAGAATTTCTCACATCTTTAAGATGTGAGAAATTCTCACTTTTTGCACGGCCAAAAAAAGTCATATTTTTAATCAAAAAGGGCGCCCTCTTTAGAGAATCTCTGTATCTGTATATACATACATAGAGTTTCTAAAAAGGGCGCCCCTTTAATAAAAGGGAGGACCTTTGTTGATTGCGTATTCATTAAAGGTATTTTTGTAATTTCAGACGATTAAAACACATTCTGATGGCCAAAATAGAGGTCATTCCTTTATTAAAGGGAGAACGCCCTCTTTAGAGACTCCATATATATATATTTATATATATCACAAGTACACAGTTGATATAAACGTGATTCTTGATAATAGGCTAATAGTGTTATGCTTATTGCCTTTTATATTTGTATGTTTTTCCTCTTAGTAACCCACTTGGTTGGTCTTAATTTAATTAGTCCAAAACAACAATTGCCTTACCCTTAAAACTCGTATATATGCACGTATCTAATATATATATATATATATATATATCACACACACACTGTATTATTCCATCACGAGAGGATAACAAAAACAACAATGCTAGGCACACAATATATTGCACAACAGATTTCATAATAATGTTTTAAATACATGTACCATGTGCTGTTTAAGTAATGCATAGAAAGGTGTGAAAAATTCAAACAACACAGGGTACAATACATTTAAAGCCCTGTTGTGGAATATGTTATGGAATATATTGTGTGCCTAAAACATTTTTCAAACAAAAAGAGGGGAGAGCTACAAAATATGCTACTACCAGGAAAAATAAAAATAAAAAACATAAGGTGACAAAACTGTTCCAAAATGCATGAAAATGGCAAACCTGGAATATCGGTTGTGCAGTGTAAGTGGTGACAAAACTGTTTCACGATGTATGAAAACAATATATGGTAACAACATATATATATATATATGTATATATCATCGATTATATGAGAAACCAAAAAGAAAAATAGAGGCAGAGAGAAACTGAAAAATCAATTGTGCACGGTAAATGATGGTGGTGGTGAGAGAAGAGAGAGAGGGTGAGAAATAAATAAGAAACATAAGAGGATCGAGAGAGAGACTATGGGTGCGTTTGATAACTCAATTAAGTGGTGAAAATGAAAATTTTCAGCACTTAATTTTTTTCAGTGTGTTTGATAATGTATCACTTAATTAAAAAAGCAACCAAAAATCCACTAAAAACGTTAAGTGAAATTTTTTTGCTAAAAATAATCACTGAATGCAGTCTATTTTAGTTCTTGAAACACTGTTTTTAGTTTTGCTAATACAAATCACTTAAATTCAGCACTTAATTTTCAGCACTTAATTTTCAGTACTTAATTTTCAGTTTTATCAAACACACCCTATGTGAGAGTGAGGGAGGGAGGGAGGGGGTGAGAGATAAGGAAAGAGAGCGAAGGGGGGGAGATAAGAAAAGATTTATACAATGTATATATATATATATATATTACATGTATAAAATAGAAATTATTAGATCAAGTAATCACTTAACATATCAAAACCTTATATACAGGATATATAATTAATCTATTCTCCGGTGGATAAGATGAAGAGAAATCAAAACCTTTTCGAATATGGTAAAATAAGGTAAAATAGGAAAAAATCTACAATTTTTGGAATTTGAAAAAAATAATGAGAAAAAACACAGAGCCGTCACGTGGTAGACTTCTGATTCTACTTTACAATATATATATATATATATATATGTATATATATATATACGGTCAAGTTCTAGAGTGAACACACCCAGTGAATATTTTTTTTTGCCTGAAAAAGCCTGCTGGTCAGTGGGGTGAGCGCAGGTGAGCGGGGCAGCCTGCAGATTTTTTCAGGCCAAAAAAAATATTAACTGATGGACATTTTAGTTCCGTTTGGTTAATTTTTTTGATTAATCGAACCGTTTGCCAAACTCTAATGTTTGGCTTACGAACTAGCGGAGTGAGCCAGGATATTTGGCTTTTCTTTAAGAAAAGTCTAAGTTTTCGAAACCTTTTGGAGATCGGGACAGACTTTAAGATATACTACTAATTTGTCTCTTTAATTTAATTGGTGTATATGCAACGAGGTTGATATATTTACCCGGAATTTGCCTCTATTCTACATGATAAAGCTGCAATAGATCAACTATTTGAAATATTAACAGAGATTTCAAAGTCGCAAAGAACATGACTAACGTTAATGGATAGAAAGAAATAAATAAATTATTTAGGCCTACGAATCGAATGGGTTGGAGCATCCAGTTGCAGAGGGTGGTGACTGGTGAGTCTTATGCACAAAGTGGGAAAAAGAGATTTTGAAGTAATGCAACTTTTCTGCAACTCGCGTGGTCGCCCCAGCATGTGATCACTCATCCAAGGGCTTTCAGTGTAACGTGGCCAGATATGTTCCTCCTTTGACGGGTCTAACCCTTTCTATTCCTTTTTTATTAACAACCTGTTTCTTAAGGGTCTGTTTGGGAGACTCCAAAATTGAGACCAGCTTCAGTGTAGCTCTTACTTTTTATCTGATTCTTGTGAGAATTAAGACAATGTTAGTTTGACAAAGAATCAGTTTAGAAAAAGTTATTAAACTAGGCACGGATTCTTATACAAGAGATTGACACTTATCAACACTTGAATTTATATAAAACCGGTCCACTTATGAATTACAAAACTATTTTTTTGCTTTTCCAAACAGCTTGTTAGTTCCTTTGAAATCATTTCTCAAACATACATTTGGGTGAAGGGCTGAGCCAGGGCTTTTGTCTAGGGGGCTAGGACTGAATGGACGTGTATACAATTATGAACATATTCGGGAGTTCCCGAGGCGAATTTTTTTAGCCCAATTTATCTATATTTTTAGGTTCAAATTTCCTTAATATCATCTTCTTTTTTATTTTTATTTTTATTTTTAAAATTCTATAATAAGGGTTGACCGGTTCTCGTAATTTGTAATAATTGAGTGGTGGTAAAACAATTTAGGTAGACTAAATTGAGAAGTACTAAGAAATATTGATGGGATAAATATATTAGGTAGGTTGATTTATAATTGGGCCAATATATTATCAATGGTTTTTTGAAAAAAAAAATGAGGTGTTGAACTAAGAAAATGAATTTTGCCAAATATTTGTGGTGGGCTAGATTACCATTGAACTATCATAATGTATTTTGTTTGAATAGATCAATATTGAGTTGGATTAAAAAGAAAAGTATGAAGGATATGACTTTTTTTTGTCAAATATTAGAGTGGGTTAAGCTACAATTATGTTGAATTATTACATGTAGGAAAACAATTTCTCAATAATTAGGGAGGGCTCCACCCTTGATTTCGGTATAAACGTAATTCTGGGAGCCAAAGCACATGTCTTGGCTTTTGTGGATAAATTATAGAAATATAAATCTATAATTCTTAAATATGAATATCAGATTTAGTTATCAAATGTTTCGCCAGTTATACCACATACAATTATATGAGCCATGTGGTACCACTACCCACAACCACATGCGATACAACTTTTAACGCATTTGAGATTTAATTAGAATATTTGGGAAAAGTAGCATTACTCTAAATTTTAAGAACTACATAGTCCTAAAAGCACGTTTTAGCTACAAAAGATTTAGAAGAAACGTAATGAAAGTAAGGGTATGTTTGATAATCCAATTAAGTGTTGAAAATGAAAAGATTCAGCACTTATTCTTTTTCAGTGCGTTTGATAACGTACCACTTAATTGAAAAAGCAGCCAAAAAATCACTGAAAACTTTAAGTGAAAAATTTCTACTGAAAATAATCACTGAATGCTTTCTATTTCAGTAGTTGAAGCACTGTTTTCAGTATTACAAATTCAATCACTTAAAATTTTAGTACTTAAAATCCAACACTTAATTTTCAGCACTTAATTTTCAATTTTATCTAACGCACCTAACACATTTGAGCTTTAATGAACTTTTCTTAATTTCCTTAGTGCCCTTGTGATAAGAGTTTCAGCTTCTTCTATTTCTACTTTGTATAAAAGCAAATGTCGAAGCCAATCCAAATGCAACCATATTTGTTTCTTCCACAATTATTCATTTCTCTTCTACCAAAACATTTCAAAAAAAAAAAAAAATGACAAATTTTATGTGATGTCAAAATCAAGATAAAATTACCCTACTAAAAATAACGAGTTAGCGATAAGCAAGGGTCGACTCCCACAGAGATTACGATACGGATTTGCTTTAATGAACTTTTCTTAATTTTCTTAGTGCCCTTGAGATAAGAGCTTCTGCTTCTTCTATATCTACTTTGTATAAAAGCAAAAGTCCGAACCAATCCAAATGCAACTATATTTGTTTCTTCCACAATTATTCATCTCTCTTCCACCAAAACATTTCAAATAAAAAAAAATGAATAATGCGATGTGATGTTGTCAAAAATCAAGATAAAATTACCCTACTAAAAATAATGAGTTAGCGATAAGTACGGGTCGAATTTCACCGGGATTATGATACAGATTTGCTTTAATTCTTAAAACACTAATTAGAATTGATTCATAGAAAATGGTTTTTTGAAGGTTTTTAAATTATAATTAACTAAGTAATTTAAAGTAACTATTAAACTAAAAAGTGATTAAATTAAGAAGGCAATATTAAAAAGATGTGAAGAATATGGGAGATGAAATCTAGGATCGGAAATCCACAACTAACTATCTAGTAGGACCATCCATGTTCCCAATTAACTAAACTATTGTATTTGGATGATCATGGGAAATCATAGCTACTAGCCCGATTTCTCCTTCAAGAAAATAATCATAATCTAATTACTAACGTATCCCATCTTCGATTTGTATGGGGTGTCTTACACTAAACTAGGGTTGTATCATATCCCATCTTCCCTATGCATGGAGTATACAATAATTAAATCACAACTCAATAAGCACTATTGCATACAAATAATTCATATAATCACAGAAAATATCAATTGTTGAGCACGTTGATTTCAAAATAGATCTAAGACAACAATAAATTCCAAAAACAATGATTTAATCATTAAAGTATAATTTTGTATTAAAAATCCTCAAGCATACAATTATCATCCAAAAATACAAATAGATCTAGAAAGAAAACATGAATATAAATCCTATTACATAGCTAGGGTTTCATTGAAACCCTAAATTGGATGCTTAGTTGGCCATGGAGTGAGTTGGAAGCATATAGTTGATGTAGAAAAGCATGGAGAACCTTGGGATTCTTCATCTTTTTCTTGCCTCTTCCTCTCTCTAGGTTGTGAAAATGTGAATGTTAACCTCTCCAACAATTATATATCCTATATATATATATATATATATAGGTTTCCTTAGTTTAGGTGTTTTCTAAAGCAAAAACCCACTAAAACAACATTCTTTGAGTATTTGTACGGATTCAGCTAATCCCGTGGTCTTTGGGGCGACCAGTATGATGAGAACTTGTCCTGGTGATCCCTGTTGTCCTTGAGTTGGCTCTCCATAATATCGTCCATGAGGTGCTCAACAATCCTTGCTCAAGTGGCCTAATCTGTTCCAGTTACGGTAGAAGATGTCATGCCCCGGAGCAGCAAAAATAGAGAAAAATAAATTTCCTTTTTGGGTCTATAGGGAATGACTGGTGAATTTCACTAATGATCTACACCACACAGTACTAGTCAACAACAAGTATAGTAATAAAAACCAACAGGATATACAAAACCATTGCTTCTATTACAGACATCAGAGTTATTACAACAGTAATGCTACAGTGGAAGTATATAAGGTTTGGAAGCAACATATGCTCAAGTACCAAATATAACAAAACAGTCTAAACAGAAATATAAACTAAAAACTATCTCCGGGTTCAGCTAGCGTACACATCAACATAGTAGTCTTCCCCGGCATAGACGTCATCAGTGGGACCACCCCCTGCGTACTCCTCTCCCGGATAGTAACCGTTGTTGTAGGATCACCTGTAGAATGAGGTACATGATAGTCTGGATGGGGGAAAGTTAAGGCAATAAAGGCCGCCAGCTTACTGAGAGTGGAGTGAGTATAAACTAACAAAGTACCAATTATCTAAAGTAAAACAAACTTATGAAGACACGAGTTAAGATCTTATTATAATAATATCTCGTTCCTTTATTCAACCTCATGAACCCGCCCTTATCGTCTTGTTATCTGAAGACCAAAATTCAGCATACCCTGACTGAATGGAACAGACTCAATCGTTTAACTCTAGGAATACACCCTTATTTCGTCCATCGCTTTTAAGAGCAATATATCCTACTCACCGGATGTCATGGACTCCACATCAGTCTGTCCCCAGCTTTTAAGAGCAACATACCCTGCTCACCGCATTTCAGGGACACAATGTTTCGAACAAGGCATATTATCTATTGCCATGACTCAGCGTCATCTACCATACATCCCACCTCACCGCCTTTTAAGAACATTTATCAGTTCACCGGCTTTTAAGAGCATATCATAATCAAATGTCCGTTTACGCACCATTCCCAAAACTTATCAAACCTACCTGAGTTGTGTTCTAATATTGACACATAACAATTTCCAATGTGGCCTGACTACTCTGATGAAAAGGAAACGGATATCGAACCCATACATGAACCACAGAATATCTCACGTCATTTTATTAACCCATCGTTCTTAGTCATACTTTATCTTTGTTGTCACATTATCCCCGATCAATCCCAAATCGTATAACGGAAGTCCGAATTGGGAATCGAACAATCGAACCTTTAATATAATAAATAGGCAAAGGAATCCATGTTCTGCCAATACCAATCGATTAGGATAAGGTCCAATCGATTGGGATAAAAAAATAATGTCAATCGATTGCTAACAATGGAAATCGATTGGGATGTCAATCGATTACTAAAAATGTCAATCAATTGGGATGTCAATCGACTGCTAAAAATGGCAATCGATTGGGATGTCAATCGATTGGAATTCTATCTAATCGATTGGGTCCAGACTGATGGGAATCGATTAGTAATTATGCCAATCGATTGGCACTTCATCTTTACAAGTAGATTATAGAAACAACATATATAAACGTACACCACATGCATTTTCTACATCTAAGCTTCAAAATAACTTGTAAAGACTTCATATAAAGGGACCAAGTGAGTTAGAAACTCACCTAGGGTGTGTTTGGCTTGTGTGAGCTTTGAAAACTCAACTTCTCTCTCTCTTCCTTCTCTTTTTCCTCTCTCTGTCCAGCTCTCTCCTTCTCTTCTTCTCCCCTTCTCTTTTCTTGTTTCTCTTCTCTTCTTCTTCTTCTTCTCCCAGCCTGCCAAGGGTAGTGGGTATGTATATTTGGGTGTGTATGTAGATATAGATATATGTGTGTGTATATGATATACAAACTCTCTCTCTCTCTCTCTCTCTCTCTCTCAAGAACTGAGTAAATAGCCCCAAGGCCATAAATGAAGACATATATATATATATATAGATGTTGAGAGTGCCACACGTTCAAAGCTCAAAGAAAGAAGAAAACTTGTCTCAACTTATGCCAATCGATTGGTAATGATGGCAATCGATTGATAATAGATATTTGAAGGCAATCGATTGGAATGAATGGCAATCGATTGGTATATTGCTACATCATTCCTTTTAGTCAATATAATGGCAATCAATTAGTATCTAAAAAGTGGAAATCGATTGGGAAACAAGGCAATCGATTGGTAACCAAATTTCACTAAAAGAAGGAAAAAATTTATACAAATATATAGAAGGAAGTTTTATTTATTAATACTCTCCAAAAATTCAGGGTATTACAGAAGAGTTCCATATGGCGGTGGGTCTTAGGAGCTGTGCAGTATCCGCAATATGCCCAGGTACACCACAATTGAAGCATCCTTCATTGTTCTATCGTGGGGCAGTTTGTGGTGCTTGAGGGGGTGGTCCTCATTGTTGAACTTACTAAGGTCGATGAAAGTTAGGGTGGAGTTTCTTTGTTTTATCCCAGGTATGCTTGTTCCCTTGGAAATTAGTCAGGGGTTTCTATCCTTGGGTACTCCTTGACGGTTGAGCTGAAAAGTTCCTCAAATGAAAGTTTCTTGGCGAAGGTAGTCGGTTCATCCGTTGCCTTTGAACTGGATAGGCAGCCTTCTCCAAATCACGACCAATCTTACTAGTCCTTTACTAGATTGGTTGAGATGCCCAATCATCATATGTGGGAGTTGCGGGTTAAGTCCTTGGTAAAATTTATTAGCTTTCTTCGGAGGTGGGTCCACCATATATTGAGAAAAATGGGAGAGGCGTTCAAACTATGTTATGTACTCTCGTACAGTCCAATTCCCTTGGACTAAGCTCAGGAAGTTCTTTTCTTGTTGATCCCTCTCGTCCTCTGGGAAATACTTTTCCAGAAATCTAGCTTTGAATGTCTCCCAGAGCATTCTTTTGGTAGCGTTGACTCCGGTAGTGGCTCTCACGGCTTCTCACCAATCCATGGTAGCATATGACAGTTGAAATGTAGCCAGACGTCGTTTGTCTAGCGCACTGCATTTGGTTGCCTTGAAGATCAGCTTGATTTCATGGATCCACTATTTTGCCTTCCAAGCTCGGTTATGCCATCGAACTTCTTTGGATGCAGAGCACGAAAGTGCTTCAATAGCTTGTCCCCTATCTTCCTGGGTGGTGCGATGTGGTTATTGTTAATGGCATCATTGGCGACTTTATTGTAAGTAGCATCGATGTGTTCCATGCATTGCATAAATGCTTCAAACGTACCAGTCGGGTCCATGACTTCAGGAATAAGTGCTTTGAATTGGGCTTGACGTTTGGTATATCCAATCATTGTGTTCCGTGTGTAGTGTACCTATGAAAGGTGATTTATCACATATTTTTCATGAGTATAGCTTTATAATTGTGCAAAATGCCATTCCCGGAGCTTCTAAGTACATTATTTACGTATATTTCTTGGATAACCCTCATTTCCACTATTTACATCTTTTGCACGGGTTGTACAAGTATTATGTAGGTCTTTTTGGTAATCCGAATTGCGAGGCAAAGTCTTGGTTGAAGATCACTTCCTTTGTGTCCACTTCGTGCTCACTTTGAACTCCAAGACCACATTTTTGGAGGTTGTTCTTAGCTGGATAAAGCTAGCCCTGCGAGTTTTCTTCGCGTGGCCGTAAATTTTACCTCAATCGAAGGTCGGAGTGAGAAGTTATGGCATTTTTAGTGATCAGTGTGCAAATTAGATGAGAAGCTGTGAAGATTCAATGCAGAGGGGCATTCGACGGGTCGAATGGGCCCGCTCGACCGGTCGAATGACTCTGTTTCTGCACCCTTTGTTTTACGAGTTTTCCACTTTGAAGGCTTTGTATAAATACCCCATTATAACTCGAATTTGGGGGCTTGACCTAATCTTAGAGTAGCTTAGATACTCCCTCTTTAACCCTCTTGTATTTTTCTAGGTTTTCTTGCTTATTTGTTCATAAATTAGTTTAGGTTTAAAGCTTGTAAGTAAGATTGTGAGAGATTCTTGAACTTTCAAGCTTGGTTACTTTGTTGGAGTATTTATTGAAGTCATTTATTGGATTCTCTCTCTCTTGAAGTAGGTGGTTTCATTAAGTGTGATGTATATCTACTACTTAGATATTTATATTAATGTTAACATACTTAAATCCATGTGTAGCTAGTTTTTTAGGTAATGGGTCATGAACCCACCGATGGATCTTTGTGTTTGTTGAAAGTCCAAAGGGTTTGGATCTTCCTAAGTGATTGAAGAGTGTTGGGTTTGTAATATGCTTGTTTCTTTACCTCCATTGTCATGCAATGGGGGTTATTGAATCTATATCACCAATCCAACATTTGCCCTTAGTCCCTTGAAGCTTTCATCTTTCATAGTGAGGTTGACAACCCATATGTTTGATTGTTAGCCTCCGAGGAACTTTGTTCACTTAAGAAGGCCCTTCCAAGTCCCTAAGCTTATAATTGTGTTCTCCAAGGTTGGTAATATGACCCCTAGCCATTTCTCCTTTTGTTAAATCAATTTGTCAATCTAGCTTGTTTGTAGTAGTAATTTAACCATTTTCCAAACTAGTTAACTTAATTAGTTGTTATTTCTTTACTTTAGTTTTACATGCATGTTAGTTCTAGTCTTAGAATTTGACACCCTCAAATCATCCATTTTTTCTTTCTTTTTGGTTACGAAAGAAGTCTATTCGAGTCTTGAAACTATAATCTTCCAGCCTAGTCCCTGTGGAAATCAACCTCGTACCTACCCAAGTATTACTTGTTACGATTGATTTGCACTTGAATCATACATATCCCGAGAGCGAACAAGTTTTTGGAGTCGTTGCCGAGGACTAGACTCCCGACATTTTTAACGGATCCGGATACCCTACTCCAATATTTTAATGCATAACAGTGTTGGCAGCATCCCTTTCGTCAAACACCTAGAATCTTTGAGCTCAAGCTTAAATTGGCGTCCACTGTCTTCATCACCGACGCCTTTCGAATCATCGTTTTTTCAATCATCTACCAATTCCGCCGCAATGGGCGACAATTTGAGCGAACAAGGTGAGAGAAATTATCAAGGGGATAACCCGCATCCCCTTGAGGATTATCTCCACCCAGAGAGAATTTCTACTCCGTCTTGCATTGTTTTCCCATACAATGCTGGACAATTCCACTACTACCTCTGGATGATCTCGTTGCTTCCTACCTTTCGCGGTATGGATAACGAACAACCCTACCTTTACCTTAAGGAGTTTGAGGATGTGTGCATCACGTTTAGCAATCAAAATTGTTCGGAGGACGTTCTCCAATTCAGACTCTTCCCATTCTCCCTTAAGGACAAAGTCAAAACGTGGCTTAACTCCTTTAAACTTTGATCCATTGGGATATGGCACGAAAAGCAATCCCAATTCCTAAAAAAATTCTTCCCCGTGCATCACACAAACACTCTTAGAGAAATGATTCAAATTTTTGAGTAAGGGGAATTCAAATCATTCACTAGGTGTTGGGAGAGGTTTAAGGACTTGCTCAATATGTATCCTCATCGTAATTTTGAGAAATGGAGGTTGGTCTCAACTTTCCATGCCGGACTCCAACTCGCCTCCAAATAACTCATTGAAACTATGTGCCATGGATAGTTCATGATGCTTCCCCCCGAGGAGGCAGAGGCACACATTGTGTATGTGGCCGACACAACTCAAGCCTGGGACACATCGGATCCCCATATTAGGAATGCTAATAAGGCAAAGCCGGCCACCACCGCTCCTTCTACTAATTCATCCTCTCCCGGAATCCTCGAACTCAATCAAGAGGATGATTTTTATGCCACCATTACTAAACTTCAAAGAAAAGTTGAAGTAATGGAGCAAGACAAAGAAGAGGCCGAAGCGGCACAAGCTATACAAAAAGACACATAACCCGTGGCTTTCGTTGAAGAAACTTATGCTATTTGTGAAAAGATTGGTCACCCGACCAATACTTGTCCCACCATCCCGGCTTTTAAAGAAATCTTGCACGAGCAAGCTAATGCCAAGGGAACGTACAAAAAGCCATTCAATCCCTCTTATGGGGAATCATACAACCTGGGATGGAAAAATCAAAATCAAAATCCACATCATCAAGGATGGAGGAATGAGCCTAATTATGGACCACCACAAATGCTGCATCCACAAAACTTTTAAAATAATTTCCCACCTCATCAACCACCTCCTCCTCCTCCTTTCCCTCATGGTTCATCCTCATCGACCGCTTATGTGCCTCCACATAAGAAGTCCCTTGAGGATCAAATGCAAATGCTCATGCAAAGGAAAGATTAATAAGCTCAAAAGCTTGACCAAAATTCCGCGCAAATGCTTCAATTCATGAATGAAATATGCAATTCTTTTAGCAAATTGGATAGCTCTCAACAAGTGATTGAGAAGGGAAAGTTTCTGGCCCTACCAATTCAAAATCCCAAAGGTTAAATGACCATTGGAGTCTCCGGGCCAAACGATCCCACCACCGAACATGTCATAGCCATCACCACTTTAAGGAGTGGGAAAGTTGTTGATAATAAAGTCTGTGAGATTCCCGAAGAACCTATGGAAAATCCAAAAGAACAACTCACCGGCAAGCAAAGAGAGGAAAAGAGGTCGAAAATCAATGATGTTGAAACAACCACCCCATCGGTTTTGGAGAATGAGACATCGACCTCTAAGGAAAGCCTGCCTTTAGAGCCAAATATTTCCAAATATGTCCCTACCACACCTTTCCCTCAAAGGTTGAAACTAAAAGAGAACAAGGACAAGACCCTTGAAAATTTTGAAATGCTAAAAGAGGTCAAGATTAACATTCCCCTTCTTGATATGATTAAGGATGTTCCCGGTGTTGCCAAATTCCTAAAAGATCTTTGCACAAGAAAACACAAGTTTAAAATGCAAAAGCAAGCCTACATGGCAGTACAAGCAACCTTTTGTATCCACGACAATATCCCACTGAAATATAAAGATTTCAGTTGTCCTACCATTTCTTGTGTCATAGGGAATTCAAAATTGAAAAGGCCCTCTTGGATCTAGGTGCTAGTGTCAACTTCCTACCCTATTCTGTTTATCTCCAATTAGGTCTCGAAGAACTTAAGAAGACACGAATTGTCTTATAATTAGTCGATCGTTCTCTTAGGATACCAAAAGGGATAGTTGAGGATGTGTTGGTCCAAGTCGATGCTTTCTACTACCCGGTGGATTACATCATCATGGACACACAACCGGTTGAGGGTGGGACTTCTCCCATTCCTATCATTCTTGGTAGACCATTCCTAGCTACTATCAATGCGCAAATACATTGTAGGAATGGAAACATGAAATTGGTTTTCGGTAACATGACCGCAGAGGTTAATTTTTACAATCTTATGGAGCAACCGGATCTTGAGGAGGATGATATTTGTGAGGTCAATTTCATTGATACTCTTACACAAGAGTTCTTTAACTTCACGTGCTTGGAGGAACCTCTCGATTCATGTTCTAGCCAGGAAACCACCCCAAATGGTGTGTCATTGCTCGAGTATTCTCTACTTAATCTTGAGATTGAAGATGCCTTGGAATCCCATGAATCCAAGGAAGAAGGAGAAGATGTCATGTGGTATTCTCAATTCGAAAAACTTCCCCCACGTAACTCTATATCCTTGTCGTCTAGTCTTGAAGTCCCCAAACTCGAGCTCAAATAATTGCCTAAAGAGCTCAAGTACGTCTTCTTGGGGGACAAAGAGACCTTCCCGGTGGTGATTTTGTCCTTACTTGACCCCGTTCAAGAAGGGAGTTGATTGAATTATTGAAAGATCACCGGAGTGCTTTGGGATGGACAATCGCCGACCTAAAGGGGATAAGCCCAACCATTTGCACTCATAAGATCTACTTGGAGGATGATGCCAAGCCCTCACGTCAAATGCAAAGGCGGCTAAACCCGTACATAAAAGAGGTTGTGAAGGACGAGGTTATTAAGTTGTTGGACGTGGGAATCATCTATCCCATTTTCGATAGTCAATGGATAAGTCCTACCCAAGTTGTTCCAAAGAAATTCGGGGTAAGGTTTGTCAAGAATCCAAAAGGAGAACTCGTTCCAACTCGTGTCCTTATCGGTTGGCGGGTTTGCATTGATTACCGAAAATTGAATGACGTCACCCGAAAAGACCACTTTCCTTTACCTTTCCTTGATAAAACCCTCGAGAGGGTAGCCGGGCACAAATTCTATTGCTTCTTGGATGGTTATTCGGGTATACCTAAATAGAAATTGTGCCCGAAGATCAAGAAAAAATCACGTTCACGTGTCCCTATGCACTTTTGCCTATAGGAAAATGTCTTTTGGATGATGCAATGCATCGGTGACTTTTCAATTGTGTATGCTTAGTATTTTCAGCGACATGGGACTTTAGCATATATGGTGATTCTTTTGATGACTATCTAGGCAACTTAAAGAAAGTCCTAGAGAGGTACGAGGACAAAAATCTCGTCCTCAATTAGGAGAAATGTCACTTTATGGTGACAAAGGGGATAGTTCTTGACCACATTGTCTCAAGTGAAGGAATTCAAGTCGATAAGGCCAAAGTCGAGCTCATTATCAACATATCCCCCGCATGTTTGAAAGATGTGAGATCTTTTCTCGGCTATGCCAGTTTCTATAGGAGGTTCATCAAAGATTTTAGTATAATTTCACGCCCTATGTGTAATTTGCTTGTGAAAGAGGTTCCCTTTGAATGGACTGAGGTGTGTCAAGAAGCATTTGACAAGTTAAAAGCTTTGCTTACGACTGCCCCAATAATGTTATCCCCCAACTGGTCCCTCCCATTCGAGCTCATCTGTGATGCTAGCGATTATGCCGTTGGAGCGGTTTTGGGCCAACGAAAGGATAAGCAACCATATGTCATTTACTACGCAAGTAGGGCTCTCGATAGCGCCCAAATGAATTATTCTACTACCGAGAAAGAACCACTTGCAATAGTCTTCGCCCTTGATAAGTTTCGTTAATACTTGATTGGATCTCAAATCGTGTGCTTTACCGATCATGCTGCTCTAAAGTTCCTTCTCAATAAGAAGGTTGCTAAGGTCCATTTGATTCGTTGGATCCTCCTTCTCCAAGAATTCGATTTGTCTATCAAGGATAAAAAGGGCATCAAAAATGTGGTTGCCGATCACCTTTCTCGTTTGATGGTGAGTGTTGAGGTTGCGGACCTGACTCCGATAAGGGACATGTTCCCCAATGAACATTTATTCTCTATCTCCACTTTGCCATGGTACGCCGACTTGCCAAATTTCTTAGCTACAGGGGCCATTCCTTCACATTAGACCCCCTAAGATAGGCATAAATTCGAGGTCGAGGCACGGTCATTCTTCTTTAATGACCTTTACATGTTCAAATATTGTGCCGATCAAATCATCTACCGTTGCATTCCCAACGATGAAATCCAAAGTGTACTCTCATTTTGCCACGACCAAGCTTGTGGTGGCCACTTCTCGTCTAAAAAGACTTTGGCCAAAATCCTCCAAAGCTGATTGTATTGGCCCACTCTCTTCAAAGATGCCCACAACTATTGCAAAGCATGTCACAGATGTCAACTGCTTGGTAGTGTCACGAGGAAAAACATGATGCTGTTGAACCCAATACTTGTTATCGAAGTCTTCAATTGTTGGGGAATCGACTTCATGGGCCCATTTCCTATCTCATTTGGGCATGAGTACATCCTCGTCGCAGTTGACTATGTTTCTAAGTGGGTTGAGGCAATTGCGAACAAGCGCAATGACCACAAGACTGTGTTGAAATTCCTTAAAGAGAACATCTTGTCTCGATTCAGAATTCCAAAGGCCATCATAAGCGACCAAGGGGTGCATTTTTGCAATCACCCTTTCTAACTTCTTATGGAAAAGTATGGCATAACACATAAGATCTCAACCACTTATCATCCACAAACTAATGGTCAAGCGGAATTGGCCAATAGGGAGATCAAAGAAATTTTAAAAGAGACGGTGAACTCGTCTAGAAAAGATTGGTCCTTGAGGTTAACCGACGTTCTTTGGGGTTATCGGACGGCCTATAAGACCAATCTCGGAATGTCTCCCTATTGTTTAGTTTACAGAAAGGCGTGTCACTTAACGGTTGAACTTGAGCACCGAGCATTTTTGGGCCATAAAAAAGCTCAAGTTTGACACGGATAAGGTGGTGCTAAAAGAAAGCTTCAAACCTCGGAGCTTGAAGAAATCCCAAATGAAGTTTATCAAAGTTTAAAGATCTACAAAGCATGTACCAAAGCGTTTCATGATAAATGCATAGTACGTAAGCACTTCGAACCCGAACAAAAGGTGCTTTTGTATGATTCTCATCTATAATTGTTTCCAGGAAAGTTAAAATCAAGGTGGACCGGTCCCTTTATCGTTAAAAAGGTCTACCCTCATGGTGCTATCGAGATTCTTGACCCAAAGGAGGGTAATGTGTTCTAAGTGAATAGCCAATGACTCAAGCTATTCTTGGAAGGTTTTGACTCCACGTTGGAGTCGATTCCGTTGGAAGATCCTGTTTATGGGGTTGAATAGGCATGTGTGACGATCCTTTTTTGTGCCAAGCATGCCTTGGCAAGTCCCTTCTTTTGTAGAGCCATTGATCCTATCCTAGCTTTAGGTGTGCTTCTGCATCCGCCCCTCCCGTCCCTTGGTTGCATTTGGGTCCATGGGACTCGAACCCCTTGGGTGTTGATTATTCGTATAAGTGTCATTGACGCGGGTTTCTTTGTTTTTAATTTAATTTAATTTTAGTTTAGTTTTCACTTTCTTTGTTCTTTCTTTCCCCCTTGGTTTTTTAAAAACAAAAAAATGTGTGTTGGTTGCCCCTTCTTTGTTCTTCAAATTGACTTTAGTGCAGAGGGGCATTCGACCAGTCGAAGTTCCCTATTCGACCGGTCCAGTTGGTATGGTTCTTTTACAACTCTTGTGTAGTGGGGTTTTGGACTGGTCAAATAGCCCCGTTCTAGCGATCGAAAGGGTCACCAGTTTTTTCATCTTCATGCAGAGGGGCATTAGACCAGTTGAATAGGCCCGCTCGACCGGTCGAATGAGATGCGGGTAGTTTTAAATCTGTTCTCCTCTTTCTTTCTTCTTTTCATTTTCATTTGTTATTCTCTCTCCCTCACCTGCACCCTCTCTCTCTCTCTTTCTCTCCGGCCCTCTCTTCCTCCATCTCCACCACCCATATCTCCACCACCAACCACCATCATTACCGCCATAAATCTCCTCATCACCATCTCCATTCCCAAATCCAAACCCTAACCCTAGCCAATCACCATTGGAGCTAGGGCTTGAATATCAAGCCTCAAAGCAACTTGTCTCTTATTTTCTTGGTCCAACAGCTGCCCAATTCAAGGGATTCAATGACGAAGCCTAAGGTTGCCGGCGTCCCTCGCCCATTGGACCCCAAGCCATGCCCCTTTTGCGGTTTCCAATCTAAGGAAACCAAATAGTGGCACGACGCATACTTTGCCACTCGTATTATCCTCAAGGAGCGGTCCCTTGACCTCATCTCTTTTCTGAATTCCATCCGGGAGGCCTTCGAGGCCCATGGTTGGGGCAATTACATGGCCATTGAGCACTACATAAATGAGGAGATGGTTCATAAATTCTATACTAGCCTCATTCCTGATCTAGATTCTGAGCACGCATTCTTTGCATTCATGCGGCGCAGGCACTTCACGATCACCCTTCACACCCTTGCCCGATTTATGGGCATCCCTGAGGATAGCGATGCGGTTGCTCCCTTCCCCACCGTTGTATCCTTGCTGCCGCCTCCCATAGTTTACCGGTCTCTCACCGACCATAAGCAGGATTGGTCCGGCATCCAGTTGTCCACCAGTGCCCTGACCAGAGCCTATGCCGATCTCCATATCATGGTTCGCTAGACCTTGTTACTCACTACTCACAAGGCCACCCTCGAGCACTACTATGCTGCCCACCTGGCCGCTCTTGGCACCGCGGACCCATTCCCTTTGCTGCAGCTCATTCTGGAGGTCATGTATAATGCCTAGGCCAAGACCACACTCTCTAACAGCCTTCTTTATGGCTCTCTTGTTACTAGGCTATGCCTCTCCAAGGGGTGAAGCCTAAGCCGGATGACCACCTCATCTCAGTCGAGCACCGTCTATCTGTCGTGTTGTTGGCTAAGTCCAAGAGTGCCTTCCAGGCTTAGGCCTTAAAGAGGCAATGCGTTGCACCACAGGGGGCTGAGGGAGATGCCCCCCAAGGTTTAAGAGGAGGACGTGGATGTTGAGAAGCCTGTTCCCGCTCCTGTGGCAGCACTTGAGACTCAGGGAGAGCTCCGAGAGACTAGGACTGAGATGATGGAGATGGAGGCCCGAGTCATGTCCTATTTTAACTCGCTTCAGGCGAGTATAGAAATGGTTGTAGCTCAGTAGGTGGAGAGAGAGGAGCTTCAGTTTAGGGCCCTGTTGAACACCATTGCACGCTCGGGTGATGTTGGGCCCTCTGTACCGCCTTCTTAAGGCCTATCTTGGTTACCGACCTTTTGGCACTTTTTAGACTAGTAGCGAGCTCACTTGGCTATTCCTCTGTAGTTGCTAGATTCTTGATTCATTGTCGGTTGTTCTTTTATTTTTTGCTTAGAGCCATGTTGGCCATTTTAGTGTTGTTCTTTTCTTTTTGTTATTTCTTATTTCGGCGCCGTTTAGGATTTTCATTCTAATAACTTTGATGTTTATGATTAATGGAAGTTTATGTTTTCTTTATTTCTCGCACTCTTTCCTTCTCTGATGTGCTTGGTAGTGGTTACATGTGCAGGATTCTCTCTTTTAAGCCTTTTCGGGATCACCCCAATTGGTGATATACTCTCCTCTCTCTCAGTTTTTATGCTTGTTTTGATGCTCATACATTACGAACAATGCATGAATCTAGTAGGGGGTGTGATAGTCGCTAGTCGTTTGTTTGAACTTCATCATTTCTTGCCAAGTAGCGCTATAAGCATGTTTCTTTTTTTGAAAAAATAAACTTTTTTTTTCCTTTTTCCTCTTTCTTGGACCCTTGGTCCACGCTTCTAATGATTGTTGCATAGGTTGCCCATTCAAAGTGCCGAGCGATGAGGCTTGTCTTGAGTTTTCTTGTGATATTAGCATGAGACACTCGTTGATTCCCAAAAGTCCTAGAACTATCCCAATTATTGTAAACTTCATAAATTTCAAATCTTGGACTTTTGGTGCACGTTGCTTAGCTACTTGTGACAAGACGATGTTTAATGCAATTATAATCCATATATCATTTGAAACACTTGTGGAGACTTGAACCGTGTGAGAATTTTGAGCCGTCCTCCATTCTTGAGCGTTGTATACACTACTTCTCTCTTGTTGAAAAGCGTACTAAAGTCGTAGTCAATCTCATCTTCTTGTTTGATCATGCATTAGAGGATTGTCATGTGAATTTAAAAACTTTTACTTTCTTGTCATAATAATGGAGAATAATGAATCGTAACACACCAAGGCAATGATTTTAGGTCATAGCTCTCACCATTTTCTCTTACCCCTTCTGCACACACTTCCTTAATTCCCATCACTCCATCACACCATACTTTCCCCATTTCTAGTATTTAAAGTATGTTCTTGGAGATTGTTCGCATAAGGTTGTGTTGTTAAAATCCAAAGGGATCGAGCCGTGATTGGTGGGGAGATTACTGCAAGAAAAGAAAAGCTAAAAAAAAGTTCAAGAAAGAAAAGAACTATATTAAAAAAAAAAAGAGAGAAAAGTGCAAAGAAATAAGGGCTTCATGATAAAAGTACTTCTCCATTGAGCCTCATTGAAATTAATCATTTCTGGCTCATCCCTATTATTGTGAGCCCTTGTGCAACCCTTTAAGTCTGAGATTATTCCCAAAACACTTCCCGACCCCATATCTGACATCTCATCACCCCGTTTCCACTTTTTGACCTTACCTAGTCCTAATTGATCCTTGGTATTATGATTCAAAGTTTGAAACGAGCTTGACAAGTAGTTAGAGTTTTATTTCACCACTTTTAACGCATGGTTTCTTTCATGGGATTTGTTTTACCCATTTTTACAAAGATTAACATTTTTCACACTTGACATGTGCACGACTTTGTATTCCATTTCCATTACTCTTTGCCCGCATGTCATGAGCGCATTACCCTTTACCACGCACGTCTGAGAGATGGAATGAATGAAGTTTTCTAATAATCTTGACAGTTTGTGGACTGTTGGGAACTCGTGTGTCACTTTGCTAAGATCCATTGAAAACCTCTTCATTATATTGAGCTTTATGCACTTTGAATTGTCGGCAACTGTCTTGAAGAAGCTTATGCTTGTGGGTTTCATTTTGAGAATCCTCCAGAGACAAAACTCCGCCTCTAGGGGTAACCTAGAGGTTTTACAGCTTGTTGCAATGGCTTAATGCAATCGTGCTCCCCACGAAAGCGGTTTATCTTTACTATTTTTAAATAAAGCATTTGAATAATGTCCTTAGAGCTATCTTTTTTCTGCTTAATTGCTAGAGACTAGCAATGTTCTAGTAGGGGGTGTGATTTATCACATATTTTGCATGAGTATAGCTTTATAATTGTACAAAATGCCATTCCTGGAGCTTCTAAGTACATTATTTACGTGCATTTCTTGAATAACCCACATTTCCACTGTTTACATCTTTTACACGGGTTGTACAAGTGTTTTGTAGGTCTTTTTGGCAATCCGAGTTGAAAGGCAAAGTCTCGGTTGAAGATCACTTCCTTTGCGGCCACTTTATGCTCACTTTTGAACTCTAAGACCACATGTTTGGAGGTTGTTCTTTACTAGATAAAGCTATCCCAGCGAGTCTTCTTCGCGTGGTCGCGAATTTCACCTCAATCGGAGGTCAGAATGAGAAGTTATGGCATTTTTAGGGATCAGTGTGCAAACGAGATGAGAAGCTGAAAAGATTTAATGCAGAGGGGCATTCAACCGGTTGAATGGGCCCTCTCGACCGATCAAATGACCCTGTTTCTGCACCCTTTGTTTTACAAATTTGCCACTCTGAAGGCTTTGTATAAATACCCCATTATAACTTGAATTTGGAGGCTTGACCTAATCTTAGAGCAGCTTAGATACTCCCTCTTTAACCCTTTTGTATTTCTCTAGGTTTTCTTGTTTATTTGTTCATAAATTAGTTTAGGTTTAAAGCTTGTAAGTAAGATTGTGAGAGATTTTTGAACTTTCAAGCTTGGTTACTTTGTTGGAGTATTTATTGAAGTCATTTATTGGATTCTCTCTTTCTTGAAGTAGGTGGTTTCATTAATGGTGATGTATATCTACTACTTAGATGTTTATATTAATGTTAACATAGTTAAATCCATGTGTAGCTAGTTTTTTAGGTTAGGGCTCATGAACCCACCTATGGATCTTTGTGTTTGTTGAAAGTCCAAAGGGTTTGGATCTTCCTAAGTGATTGAAGAGTGTTGGGTTTGTAATATGCTTATTTCTTTACCTCTATTGTCATGCAATGGGGGTTATTGAATCTATATTACCAATCCAACATTTGCCCTTAGTCCCTTCAAGCTTTCATCTTTCATAGTGGGGTTGACAACCCACATGTTTGATTGTTAGCCTTCGAGGAACTTTGTTCACTTAAGAAGGCCCTTCCAAGTCCCTAAGGCTTATTCTTGTGTGATCCAAGGTTGGTAACATGATCCCTAGTCATTTCTCCTTTTATTAAATCAATTTGTTAATCTAGCTTGTTTGTAGTAGTAATTTAACTGTTTCTAAACTAGTTAATTTAATTAGTTGTTATTTCTTTACTTTAGTTATACTTGCATGTTAGTTCTAGTCTTAGAGTTTGACACCCTCAAATCAACCATCTTTTCTTTCTTTTTGGTTACTGATTCGAGGTGAAAAGTGCATATTCATACCGAGTTACATAGTCTTTTATGCATACTTTTATCCCCAAAGTCCCTACATTTAGGCGCATTCTAATAAAAATGTTCTTTTTATTGTGTTAATTTTAAAACATCTGTTTTTTCATTATTTTATAGGTATTAGGATGTAATTCAATGAAGTGGAGCTAAAGAAAGTGATTCTAGTGAAGAGAACAACAGAAGCAACTGAGAAAACGCTATTTTTTGACAATGAAGACTTCAGATTTGGAAGATTTCCCCAGAAATATACAATATAGATCTTTGAGTTACGGTCGCCTGGCCATAAACGGGAGGTCAATCCGAGGTTCGAGTGAAAAGTTATGGCAATTCTCCCATCAGTGTGCAGAGCTGTCAAAATCAGAGAAGTTCAAGCGATTGAGGAGAGTTCAATTGATTGAACCTCCGATTGAAATTTATTTTCACCCAAAAGTTGCGTACAGTCTTCGGGAACCCTATAAATAAGTTGTTTGGATGGCAGACGAAGGGAGGACGCTCCAGAATGCCAAAAAAAAAGCAGTTTTAGGGTAGTTTTAGGGCTAGTTTAGGAGTAGAGTAGTTTAGTTTGATGTTTTCTTCCCCCTTTTCCATTGTAGATTCAAGATTCAAGTTTGTTTCAAGTTTATTACAAGTTAAATTCAGATTTATTCCAGGTTTTTCCATTCCTTTTCTTTATTTGATTGTTTGTTAATCTAGTTGTTAAGATTGCTATGTTTTACTATTTCTGCATTAGTTTTATCATGTTTCCGTAGTTTAGATGTTGGGAATATATGATGAAACGTTGATTCCCAGCCTCTAACATGCAATCTTTAGAAACCTTGGGCTCGATCGATCGAAGGTATTTCGATCGATCGAACGAACCAGAGCCATAGTCAAGCGATCTAAGACATTCGATCGATTGAAGGATGATGTTGTCCGATCAATCGATAGCGTTGCGATCGATCGAACCTGCTGATTCCTGAGATGATTCTTTTAAGTATTCCATGACTTTCTGTTTTATAAATCTGTCATCAAATTGTCCCTATAAGCTCAGTTTGTCACAACAGTTTTTAGAACTTAAAGCCTTAAGGCTATTTTCTTCAAGGACTTTTGAAAACCACTTTGAATGCTAACACCATTTAGAGTGCAAGTAATAACCATTGTTTTAAACCGTCTTCCAAGTATTTTAAATCAACTGTGATGATGTAGTCCCGGTCATGTAAGGGCTATTGATTCTTTATCTTTAGAAAAATACGGAATGCTGAAAAGGAATGAACTCCATAGAACGTTAATGAGTATGCATGGTAGATGGTTAGGATCAATGTGGATTCACGTGTTTCCAGCACCTTTAATTTATTTGTTTAATTAGTTATGTTTCTTTATAGTTAGTTTGTTATTTAGTTTAATTTAATTAATTAGGATTCGTTAGAACCTCCACCCTTATATTCATCTTTTTTCCTTTTCTTTAGGTTATAACTTAGTAGACATTCACCCTTTTCCTTCCCTGTGAGATCGACCTAGACTTATTCATTATTACTTGCACGTCCACCTACACTTGGGTGTTGCACAAGAGTGTACAACTTTTTAGTCGTGTCAAGTTTTTAGCACCGTTGCTGGGGAAGGCAACTAGGTTAGGATTTTACTAAGTTATTTCCAATTTTTCTTACTTAAAAAAAAAAAAAAACTTTGGACTTTTTCTCTCAAAAAAAAAAAAAAAAATAATAAATAAAATCTCTATAGTTTTTAAATTTTTTTTGGATAAACATGTCATATCCATATTATCCTCCATACAACACAAACATCACGAATAGGTACACAGTGGGAAATCAAAATAGTTATTCCCCAAGTTGGCAAGCACCCACATATGACGCGCATTATCAACCCGAGTGCTACCAACCGCCACAATGGGAAAACAATAATGGTATTCCCCCGCATTATCAAACGTATCAAGAACCTCTACATGAAGAGTTCTATCAACCGCAATGGGGATATAAACAAAATAACAAAGTAGGATATAGTAGTAGTTCCCACGATTACCAACCGTACCAAGACTTTCCCTTTGGCGAGTCTTGTCCACAGACCCAATGGGAAGGGGACTATCATCAACAACAATGGGACAAAACTTTATATAATTATAATGAGGAGAATAACTAAGTTAAGGATAATGGTATGTTCAAATTACTGCTTAGTGAAATGAACAGGCTAGATAGTGCACTTGATAAATTAGAAACTAGATATCAACAAGCATACGCTAGCCAACCTCTAGAAGACTATACCAGTCCTTCAACATTACAACTCGAATTTCAAGACACTAACAATGGAATGGAAATAGAGGACTATGACGGGTTTATACCGAATGAGGTTAACAACTCATTCGAAAAAGTGATAACCCAACATGAACTCCAAAACCAAACCATTAAGCATGAAGTTGTAGAATCATCTTCTCCTCAATATACAACCGCAGACATCAACTCCTTCACTGCCTGGATAAAGTTGCACAATTCCTTTGTCTAGAGCACCTCAATAGATGACATATATAGTGAGGAGAGTTACACGGATGAGAATGAGGTTTTTACAGATAATGAGAGTTTAGGTAACTGCACGCAATTAGGAAAGGATGAGTCCCCTTTTGACTCTACCCCTACCTTTGATAGTGACCTAGGGAGGACATAATTGAAAAATCTAAACCCGGTTTAGATTCATGTGATATTCATGAACCCTCACCTCTTTCGATCGAAGAGGTGGTGTCACCAAGTTGCCCATCACCTATCCTCTCTATTAATTAAAGCTCTCATCCCGAGCGTGAAAGTCATGTGTACCCCAATGTTGAACAAATAAAATGTGTCGTGGAAGAGGATGGTAAGGATTCTAGCACATGTTTGTCACAAAATTTTAACTTCAAAATTCTGTGAGAAAAGACTTGGAAAATATTGGGCCCACATTAGATGATCTTAAACTTCAACAAGAAGCTAGTAATCTTCTAGACTGCTTGACCTTCTTGAATAATAATGACATAGAGGCCCAAATAGATAGCTTTATCTAAGTCCCGCCCAAAAGTATATAGATAGAACAGAAATCCAATTTTGACCAACGATCCTGCAACATCTCTAGTAAGTCGTCTTTCATAGGTCGAAAGGTATCCTTACTATAGATCAGCTCTTAGCGTAGCATCTCTGGATCCTCGATCCTAAAAATGTGATGCTCATTCCATAGTCCTCACTCAGTGTTATTGAAGCTCTCTGTCGAATCTTCTAGAAATAATACGATGTATCTGCTGGCTCGATATGACCCTCATATACGTAATGTCCCCTCATCTAGAATGAATATAGGTGCCATGCTACCTGAAAAGAAACTAGCTAAAGTTAGGACTAATCTTAAAACGCAGCTCTTGGGAATCTTAAAGTTCAAAGCCTAGAGGTGTAGGATAATTAGTGAACGCGACAAACCTCAAACCTGAGACTCTGATGCAAAAAAAATCTTGTCACGCCCTGGAGCAGCAAAAATAGAGAAAATATAATTCTTTTTTGGGTCCGTAGGCCATGACTGGTGAATGTCATATGATTGTCCACTACACAGTGCTAATAATAGAATAATGATAGTAATAAAAGTTCTAAGTTCAACATTTGAATATAACATAAGGTTACTAATCTATTATATTCAGAGTCTTGAATCATAAATAGAACTAAGGTCATAAGGTGACGTATGCCTGATTACAAAACATAATAAAGTTTGATAAAACAAAAATAGAAAGAACTATAGTCTATCCTAGTCTTCAACTAGCGTAGCATAGTCATCAGCATAGTAGTCCTTCCGGTGTAACTATCTACAGCGAGGCCATCCTATGCATAATCCCCCTCCAAGTAGAAAACTTCATCATAGGGTCCTTCCCCTGCATGGTCATATACTGGATAGGTTGGACGTAGGGAATGTCCAGGGCATAAAACACCGTCAGCTAATGAAACCTAAGTGAATAAAATACTAACAGTGTATCATAGTTATGAAGTTATTACAAGTTATGACAGTATGAGATTAAGTTCTACTAATAGTATCTTCTCTTATCCAAACTCTTTGAATCCGAATTCCAACATCTTGTTACACTAGTACCGGCAACACTCTATTGATCGAAGAATAGACTTAACAGTAAATACTTCCATAGATACACCATTGCTCAGGTCCACCGCTTTTAAGGACATATGCATAGTTCACCGCTTTTAAGGACATATTATTGAGCAAGACATATCTTTCAATTGCCACGATTTCTCAAAATCTACCAATGACCCTGGTCCACCGTTGTAGATAGCAATTTTGACTAAATGTTGAACTTAGGGGAGTATTACCTCCAAGTCCGATGATGACAATGTCCGAACAAACCTAAGGCTTCCAGGGTGATTCAAGCTCTTCGAAAGGCTCTTCAATTCAAACAAAAAAGAAGAAGGAAGAAAAAGAGAGAAAAAAGAGAAGGATAGAGGAAAAAGGTACATGGCATAGTCTGCGGCAGTCACACAGTGCCGCTGCGGCACTCTCTGATTGCCGGACCGACAGTTAGTAAGTGGCGTATCGACATTCACTAATAGTAGCAAAAACACACCAAATGCTGCGAAAATAAAAAATCTAAAAAAAACACGGCAGTCCACGGAGTTGTCCGCAATATTCATTGAGTGCCGCATCGGCATTCAATGAATGTCGCGCCGGATATCAGTGAGTGTCGCTCCGGCACTTACCAAGTGCCACTTCCAACTCCACTGAATGCCGTATTTTTGTAGCAGTCTGCTTTGAAATAGTACATTTTGTTCCATCAAAAGGACATCCGGGATTAGGGTTTTACCCCTAAATTACCAAAATAACCCTCTAAATTTGCTTATATATAGGGGATGAATATCCCATTACAAAAGGTCTTGAATCTCCATCTTGGGTTTGAAAAGCATCTCAATTTTTAGGCATAATCTTGATCTTGAATCTTTTTTGTTTTTGAACTTTGAATCTCTCAAATTTTGATGGTTAGAAAATCTTAGAGAAGATTGAAAAATTAAGGAGTTGCAAGGGTTGAATGAAGAGCTTGATTAACCTTTTGGAAGGCCTTCAAAATCACAAAAGTTGAGGATAATTTGGAGGTAAACTCTAGAATAATTAGTCTTTAATCTTGGTTCAATCATAATTCATAGAACTACTTAGGACCTTTTACACATTTTCAAAAAGTCTCTTCTCACCTCAATTCATCACACACCACTTGAATTATGATTGAACTTTCATTTTATGCTTGTTGCTTTGGATCATAAACAACCATGGATTTAACGTAGAAATAAGTCTTCTAAGATGAATTCAATTTGAACTATCATTTAAGTCTATTCCTTATATCTCTATTTTATTCTTGCTTGTCACTTTGGGATTCATGAGACCTTCAATGTCTTACTTGAATCCCTTAACTTGGAATCCTTTAATCTTCTTGTAAACTTATGATTTACAAGAGGATTAAAGTTGATGTTAGCATGTTTGGTCAATGAGTCTAAACCTATCTCCATGGTTTAGGTTCATTATTTTGAGATTTCATGAAGTTTCTCCATACTCCATTGAAATCTGTAAGTATAAGTGTCCTTAGTCTCCAGTGACCATCTAGTAGAAGGAGAAGTTTGAGTTAAGCCATTCTCCATGGCTCGGTAGGTAGAGTTAACAAATAAAAGATGATCTCGACAATAGAGCAGTGAATTCATAAATCAATTTTGATCAAGGATTTTTAATTAAATAATGATCCGTTGGAATTGAATAAGACCAATTGGAGAGTGTCAACAACACAAAGTTTTACCACTATGATTTTTGTTTTGATGAGATTTCGTGTTTAAGATGGCTTGGTTATGAGTTTTGTGAAGTAACCATAATTTGTCCAGAATTTTAGAACAGTAACACTTTCTTGAAATGAGTACTTCAAAGCCTTAATCAAGCATTCTTGACTTCAAATAATTTTTTCTATGAAGTCTAATGTGTTAATGAGATCTTCTAAAAAGATTAGAGTCATTTGGATTTATTTACTGTTTTTAGAAAATCAAACAAGATCTCTAGACAGAGAGTTGTAAATTTCTGAGTGATGTCTGGTTTTTGTCCGATTCCTAGAGACTGAACCATTGATCTTTGATTTTTCTTTTTGGGTTAGAAACTAGATTTACAGAGGCATCTTTTATAAAAAAATCATGGAAATCAAACCATCGAATCTATGCTTTTCCTATTTTTCAATATCTGGTCTACTCTCTGTAATTTCTGAAATTCTATTGTGGATTTGATAAACTTTGCAAATAATGGCCCAAATGACTTTCCCATGACCCAAGCTATAAACCATGCTTTAACAATGGTTAGTTAAGCTTAAATCTAGAGGCTAATTGATCCAAATCGATGAATAGTTCATAGCGTAGCCTTGTTTATGTTCATGTATTCATATGCATTCATCTATGTGGGTTGAAACTTGTGATTAGGATCCATTTTTATGTTGGGATTAAATTGCACTTAATCGAACCTAATTGTGAGTTCCTTGTGACCATGTTGGGACTACATCATCTCTATATAGACATTACATGTAACACCCTGTATTTTATTTTCATTTATAAATAAATACCGCATTTCATTTCCATGAATATTTGATTTTAATTTCTTTTTATAAATATTTATCTGGGGTCAAACTGTAATTTCTTAAATATAGAAAATACTTACAATGGTTTCAAAAGCGATATCTATATTTTTGTATAAACCGGGAATTTAATTCCTACACTAATAATTTTCTGTATTCTATTTTCAACCGTAAAATACCAGTTTTGATTTAAATCTGCGTCTATACCGCGACTTGGGTGTGGGAGCACGTGAGCTCAACAACACCGGGCGAAACCCACTTGTTGCTTGGAGCCCAAATTTCTCAGTTTATATATATGTACGTTGCTCTCTCTCTCTCAATCACACAGTCTCTCATATCTCACTCTCAAAACTCTCTGGTTCTCTCATTCTCTCTCAATCTCCCTCAATTCTCTCAAGAACACACACACATACATACATAGTTATATATATATATATATATATCTCAAGATCACAAATGGAGAAAAATTTCATTGACGACGGAAACTTCGGCAGAAAACTCTCGGTCTTAATTTTCAGTCTAATTAGACTCTGTGAGTATTATAAACTCACTCGCCACATATATATATGTATAATTCAGTGTATATGTGTGTATATATGTGTATATATGTGTGATACACCATGGAAGCTTAAAATTGGAGTTTTGCAAAACTCAACCAAATTCAATTCCGTGAATTGATTATGGAAGATCTTTGTCCCAATAGGCTACGGTTCGAATCCTACGCAGTAATTCATCCGTATCGCGACGTACCATTGATTTAAAGTTTTGACACCCTCACTTTAATCGCGAATATCTAGAGATATAATCCGTATTAGTTAAAATTGATTTCGTATTCTTAATCTACGCGGAAAGCGGAAGAGAACCATATATTACATGTCCTGGTACGATCAGAATCTGAAAATGGGTCTGTAATGGCTTTGAAATTGAAAACAGGGGAAAAACGAAGAAGATGACATTCTGCAAGAGCTCGCGCTCGCGAACAAATTCCCCCCTTCGCGCGCACGATCCGCTCGCGCGAACCAATTCCCCCCTTCGCGCGCGCGATCCGCTCGCGCGAACAAATCCCCCCCCTTCGCGCGCGCGACCCGCTCGCGCGATTTGTTCTCCCCTTCGCTCGCGCGACCAGCGCACGCGACCAGGCAGTTTGAGCAGTTTCTGTATTTTCATATAAGGGACTGTTTGGAAAAGGTTTTAAAAGTTTTTAAGGAACTGTTTGGCAATTATACTATTTTAAAGGCTCACTGTTAAAAATTGGACTTGTAAGAAAGTTTGAGATCGATATTTATGTTGAAAAGAATATTCAGCTTGAGATTAATAATTGTTGCTACGAACTGTGAACATTGATATACATATTAGGGTCGAGGTTGTGTCAACATGCATGTGTGGAATAAAGCGTGAAAAGAGTAAAGGGTGGCGTTTTGGTGTGCGACCTCAATATCGATCGGATAGTATTCCTGGAATTGGAGGTGACAATGTTGTGTACGATATGGATATCGATCGGATAGTATTCCTGGTATCTAAGGCGCGCGTTTCGGATATTGATCGGATAGTATTCCTGATATCCGAAGCGATGGTGATAGTGTTATGTACGACTTAGATATCGATCGGATAGTATTCCTGGTATCTAAGGCGCGCGTTTTGGATATTGATCGGATAGTATTCCTGATATCCGAAGCGATGGTGATAGTGTTGTGTACGACTTAGATATCGATCGGATAGTATTCCTGGTATCTAAGGCGCGCGTTTCGGATATTGATCGGATAGTATTCCTGATATCCGGAGCGATGGTTGGTTGTGATCGGCCTAGATATCGATCGGATAGTATTCCTAGTATCTGAGGCAGTAGTGTGGTGTGTGACTTCAATACCGATCGGATAGTATTCCTGGTATTGGAGGCGATAGTGTAGCGTGTGAATTGGATGACTGAGTAGTTATTTCTCCTGGTATCTGAGATGATGTGTTGGTTGAATTGGGTTGTTTTAAAGAAAAGAATTGGCAAGTTAAGATATTACCCTATTCATGTACAATTTCGTATTTATTTCTTGCTATATTCCCCCGTGATTTATGTTGGAATTGGAACCTTGAATATATTACTGTTAATGTTAATTTGTACCTTTGTTTTATATGCTTATATATATATTGCGAGCACATGTTTATTTTACTCACTAGCTTTCATAAGCTGACGGCGTCGATGCGTCCTGGACTCTACGTCCAGATTTTCCAGGTCAGGAGCAGCCAGAGTTCGTTGACTATGCTAGTTAGATGACCGGAGGTGTTCCAGAAGAGCTGTTTTATTTTCCTTATGTCTTTCCTTTCAGAGTTGTAATAAACCTTGTTAGAATTTGAATAAGGGCGTTTGTGCCTAAGACCTCGACCTATGTAATAGTTAGTAAGTTTTTAATTCTGAAACTTATGTTTATTAGTATCCTTTCTTTTAGAAATGTTGTTAAGTTATTTGTTGCAGGGACAATTGGTCATACTCACTTGTCACGTCTTACGAGTCCATAAAGGAAATTAAATGCTTTCCTGTATTATGCTACGTCGGGGCGTGACAGGCTTTTTGGTATTAGAACCAGGTTATGGCTCGACCAATTGTCCAGAACACATAGGATCTCCCGTTAAGATAGAATTAAGATAAGATAGTTTGACTTCATTCCGTGTTTAGTCGCTTTCCATCATTTAGAATTTTCTTTCTTCTCAAGAGGTTGACCGTATTCTTGTTGATCAATGGATAGGTACCGTTCTCTCGATTTTATGGCTGGAAGAAATCTCAGGAATCGTCCCGCTATTGAAGATGCACCCCCGGTAATAGATCGAACCGGAATGTTCGAGGCTTTTGTAAGAAGATTGGAGAGGGTTAGTGATCAGAATGCGAGGAACAATAATCAGAATGGGAATCACAACGGGAATGGGAAGCAAGCCCACCAGACGGGAGACAAGCTTCTCAAGGAGTTTCGCGCCCTGCGACCTGAAAATTTTGCGGGGACTGATGAACCCTGGCAAGCTGAACAGTGGCTATGCCAGATGGAGCGTATCTTTGAGACCATAGAGTGCACTGATCTGGAGAAGAAGCGTCTGGCTATCTTTCAGCTGTCTTATGCAGCGGCTGATTGGTGGGATGCAGAAAAGGCGACCATAGGGGAAGAAGCTGCAAGGAGAATGCCGTGGGTGGTGTTTAAGGAAAGGTTTCTCGAAAAGTATTTTCCTGAAGAAGAGAAGGACAAGAGAGAGAAAGAGGTTATGGAGTTGACTCAAGGGAATCTGACTGTCCGAGAGTACACTACTCGATTTGAGCGTCTGTCTCGCTTTGCTCCACATATGGTGGACACACCCCAGAAGAAAATCAAGAAGTATCATCGGGGTCTCAACTTATCTCTCCGACATCTGACTATGGGGCATTTGGGCCAGTCATTTGAAGCTCTGGTGAGATTGGCTACGGGGTTAGAGAATGATGGTTGTCAGAATTCGAAGCCGTTTGGAAATCGACCTCCGCAGAAGGGTTATTCAGGACAGAAACCAGGGTACCCTCAAGGACAGAAAAGGACCTGGGATGGAGGGAAGAAACCTCAGCAGACACAAGCAGTTCAGCAGTATCAGCCTCTAGCAATAGAAGGGGCCAAAAATAATAACTGCTTCAATTGTGGAGTTCCCAGTCACCGAGCTAAAGATTGCAGAGCACCTAGGCGTGCTGACCGTCCGAACATTGTGTGCTATAATTGTGGCATGCCAGGTCACATAAGTCCGGAATGCAAGGCTCCTAGGAAAGGTAACTATGGTCAGCAAGGACAGGCCCGCCTGAATGCTGTTATTCCCGAGGCTGCTGGTTATGAAGAAACAGGGTATGAAGGAGGTGCTTATAAGGAGGAACTGCCCGAGCGACGAGCAGTGGAAGGTACTCTAACCTTGTTTAACTCTCATGTTAAAGTTTTATTCGATATGGGTGCTACACATTCCTTTATATCTGTTAAGATTGTTCAGAAGTTGGGAATAGTACCGCAACGTTTAGATGAAGCTCTGAGTGCTGTCTCACCCTTAGGGACCACCGTTAAGTTATTACATGTGTGTAAGGATTGTCCTCTACGGTTAGGAGACCGCGAGCTTTTGGCAAGATTGGTGGTTCTATCGATGAAGGAGTTCGATATAATCTTGGGAATGGATTGGCTTGAGAAGAATGATGCGAAGTTGGATTGTGCAAGGAAGAAGATCACATTTGCGGACAATGGAAATTGACTCTTCGATTTCCAATATAACCCTTCGGGTGATATGTTCCTCACTAGATGCCTAGCAAACATTGAGGTTGTTAGTGCAGAGGTGACAATATCATCAATACCGGTAATCAACGAGTTCGAGGAAGTATTCCGAGATATTTCAGGATTACCGCCGGAAAGGGACATAGAATTCTGTGTGGAATTGGTGCCAGGTACTCGACCTATAACCAAGGTTCCCTACAGGATGACCCCTACAGAGTTGCTGGAGCTGAAGGAACAAGTTCAAGAACTTGAGAAGTTGGGTTTTGTTCGTCCAAGTACTTCACCCTGGGGAGCACCAGTATTGTTTGTGAAAAAGAAGGATGGGACAATGCGGCTGTGTATTGACTACCGAGAACTGAATAAGGTTACTATCAAGAATAAGTATCCTTTACCTCGGATAGACGATCTGTTTGATCAGTTGCAAGGAGCCACGACCTTTTCTAAGATTGATCTACGGTCAGGGTATCACCAGTTGAGGGTGCGGAAGGAAGACATACCCAAAATTGATTTCAGGACGAGGTATGGACACTATGAGTTCTTAGTGACGCCGTTTGGGATGACGAATGCTCCGACTGTGTTTATGGACTTGATGAACAGAGTATTCAAGCCCTATTTGGATCAATTCGTTATTGTCTTTATTGATGATATTTTGATCTATTCCAAGTCAGAGGAAGAGCATGAACAACACCTGAGGATCGCGTTGCAGACTCTCAAGGATCACTGCCTGTATGCTAAATTCAGCAAGTGTGAATTCTAGCTTCAGGAAGTTAAGTTTCTCGGGCATGTGATCTCTCAACAAGGAATCGCGGTTGACTCATCAAAGACCGATGCAGTGGCGAATTGGACTCGGCCGACCAATGCTACAGAAGTCAGAAGTTTTCTGGGACTCGCTGGTTACTATCGGAGATTTGTAGAGGGTTTTTCCAAGATAGCAGCCCCATTAACTGGTTTGACTAAGAAAGATTTAAAGTTTGAATGGACTGATAAGCATGAACGCGTTTTTCTGGAATTGAAAGAGAGATTGACAACAGCGCCAGTGCTTGCGATGCCAAGGGATGGTGAGAAGTTCACTATTTTCAATGACGCCTCGTATCAAGGTTTGGGTTGTGTCCTTATGCAAGACGGAAAGGTCATAGCCTATGGTTTACGATAGTTGAAGCCAAATGAATTGAATTACCCAACTCATGATTTGGAGCTGGCAGCAGTAGTGTTTGCGCTTAAGATCTGGAGACATTACCTTTATAGGGAGAAGTTTGATTTGTTCTCGGACCACAAAAGCCTTAAGTATTTGTTTACTCAGAAGGAGTTGAACATGAGGCAATGTCGGTGGATGGAACTGATCAAGGACTATGACTTCACATTAGAGTACCACCCTGGTAAGGCTAACGTAGTCGCCGATGCCCTAAGCCGGAAACCTCAAGGAATGATTGCTTCATTGATGTTGAGGGAATGGAAAGCCTTGGAGACAATCACAGAATTTGATGTGCAGATTTCTGAGGGAAGTGTCGGGCAACACTTTGGATGCTTGGTAGTACAACCGACACTTGTGAGTCGAATTATCGAGGCCCAAAAGAAGGACGAGAAGTTTCAAGTTTGGTTCACCAAGATGTCGGAAAAGGATCCTACAGAATGGAAGATTGGGACCGATGGAGGATACCGATGTCGAGACAGATTGTGTGTGCCAGATTTCGGAGATTTGAGAAAAGATATTCTCGAAGAAGCACATAAATCGAGACTGACAGTACACCTAGGACGAACAAAGATGTATAAAGACTTGAAGAGAAACTTCTAGTGGGAAGGGATGAAGCGAGAAGTAGCCGAGTTTGTGTCTAAATGTTTGACTTGTCAACAAGTGAAGGCCGAACATCAGAGACCCTTGGGATTGTTGTAACCCTTACCTGTTCCAGGATGGAAGTGGGAGCACATAACTATGGATTTTGTGGTTGGATTACCTCGGTCACAACAGAGCCATGACGTGATTTGGGTAATTGTGGATCGTTTGACGAAGTCTGCAAACTTCATCGCGTACAGTATGACTTACCCAGTAGAAAGGATGAGTGGAATGTACCTACAGCAAGTGGTGCGACTGCACGGTGCACCTGTGTCGATTGTATCTGACCGCGATGCACGTTTTACCTCAGGATTTTGGGAAAGTTTGCAGAAGGCTATGGGAACTTCGCTCAAGATGAGTACTGCTTTCCATCCTCAGACCGATGGACAGACCGAGCGTGTTAATTAGATTATGGAAGATATCCTCAGAGCTTGTGCAATTGACTTTGAAGAGTCTTGGGAGACGCACTTGCCGTTGGTCGAATTTGCGTATAACAACAGTTATCACTCGAGTATTGGGATGGCACCATTTGAGGCATTGTACGGACGGCCTATCGATCTCTGTTGTGTTGAGCAGAAGTGGGAGACACGGAACTTTTGGGACCAGAGTTGGTGAGAGAAACCAATGAGAAGATTTCACTGGTCAAAGAAAGAATGAAAACTGCACAGAGTAGGCATAAGAGTTATGCGGATCAGCGTCGAAAGGACTTGGAGTTCAGTATCGGTGATCACGTACTCCTAAAGGTTTCACCTGTTCGGGGAGTAGTGCGTTTTGGTCAGAAGAGAGGGAAGTTGGCACCCCATTTCATCGGACCGTTCGAGGTTTTGGAGCGTGTTGGGAAAGTGGCTTATCGACTCGAGTTGCCACCAAAGATGTCTGGTGTTCATAATGTGTTCCATGTTAGTATGTTGAGGAAATACATACGGGATCCTTCACATGTAGTAAATTTTGATGATATTGAGACAAGTCAGAATGTTGTCTACAAGGATAGACCTGTGAAGATTCTTGACCAGAGTATCAAGAGGCTGAGAAGAAGGGACGTTCCTTTGGTTAAGGCTCAGTGGAGGCATCATGACGAGGGAGAAGCGTCGTGGGAGTTAGAGTCAGACATGAGGACTAGATACCCCGAGTTGTTTCAGGATTAGTTAGTTCAGATTTCGGGGCGAAATCTCTGTTAAGGTGGGTAGAGTGTAACACCCTGTATTTTATTTTCATTTATAAATAAATACCGCATTTCATTTCCATGAATGTTTGATTTTAATTTCTTTTTATAAATATTTATCTGGGGTCAAACTGTAATTTCTTAAATATAGAAAATACTTACAATGGTTTCAAAAGCGATATCTATATTTTTGAATAAACCGGGAATTTAATTCCTACACTAGTAATTTTTTGTATTCTATTTTCAACCGTAAAATACCAGTTTTGATTTAAATCTGCGTCTATACCGCGACTTGGGTGTGGGAGCACGTGAGCTCAACAACACCGGGCGATCCCACTTGTTGCTTGGAGCCCAAATTTCTCAGTTTATATATATGTACGTTGCTCTCTCTCTCTCAATCACACAGTCTCTCATATCTCACTCTCAAAACTCTCTGCTTCTCTCATTCTCTCTCAATCTCCCTCAATTCTCTCAAGAACACACACACATACATACATAGTTATATATATATATATCTCAAGATCACAAACGGAGAAAAATTTCATTGACGACGGAAACTTTGGCAGAAAACTCTCGGTCTCAATTTTCAGTCTAATTAGACTCTGTGAGTATTATAAACTCACTCGCCACATATATATATATGTATAATTCAGTGTATATGTGTGTATATATGTGTATATATGTGTGATACACCATGGAAGTTTAAAATTGGAGTTTTGCAAAACTCAACCAAATTCAATTCCGTGAATTGATTATGGAAGATCTTTGTTCCAATAGGCTACGGTTCGAATCCTACGCAGTAATTCATCTGTATCGCGACGTACCATTGATTTAAAGTTTTGACACCCTCACTTTAATCGCGAATATCTAGAGATATAATCCGTATTAGTTAAAATTGATTTTGTATTCTTAATCTACGCGAAAAACGGAAGAGAACCATATATTACATGTCCTGGTACGATCAGAATCTGAAAATGGGTCTGTAATGGCTTTAAAATTGAAAACAGGGGAAAAACAAAGAAGATGACATTCTACAAGAACTCGAGCGCGCGAACAAATTCCCCCCTTCGCGCATGCGACCCGCTCGCGCGAACCAATTCCCTCCTTCGCGCGCGCGACCCGCTCGCGCGATTTGTTCTCCTCTTCGCTCGCGCGACCCGCGCGCGCGACCAGGCAGTTTGAGCAGTTTCTGTATTTTCATTTAAGGGACTGTTTGGAAAAGGTTTTAAAAGTTTTTAAGGAACTGTTTGGCAATTATACTGTTTTAAAGGCTCACTGTTAAAAATTGGACTTGTAAGAAAGTTTGAGACCGATATTTATGTTGAAAAGAATATTCAGCTTGAGATTAATAATTGTTGCTACGAACTGTGAACATTGATATACATATTAGGGTCGAGGTTGTGTCAACATGCATGTGTGGAATAAAGCGTGAAAAGAGTAAAGGGTGGCGTTTTGGTGTGCGACCTCAATATCGATCGGATAGTATTCCTGGAATTGGAGGCGACAATGTTGTGTACGACATAGATATCGATCGGATAGTATTCCTGGTATCTAAGGCGCGCGTTTCGGATATTGATCGGATAGTATTCCTGATATCCGAAGCGATGGTGATAGTGTTATGTACGACTTAGATATCGATCGGATAGTATTCCTAGTATCTAAGGCGCGCGTTTCGGATATTGATCGGATAGTATTCCTGATATCCGGAGCGATGGTTGGTTGTGATCGGCCTAGATATCGATCGGATAGTATTCCTAGTATCTGAGGCAGTAGTGTGGTGTGTGACTTCAATACCGATCGGATAGTATTCCTGGTATTGGAGGCGATAGTGTAGCGTGTGAATTGGATGACTGAGTAGTTATTTCTCCTGGTATCTGAGATGATGTGTTGGTTGAATTGGGTTGTTTTAAAGAAAAGAATTGGCAAGTTAAGATATTACCCTATTCATGTACAATTTCGTATTTATTTCTTGCTATATTCCCCCGTGATTTATGTTGGAATTGGAACCTTGAATATATTACTGTTAATGTTAATTTGTACCTTTGTTTTATATGCTTATATATATATATTGCGAGCACATGTTTATTTTACTCACCAGCTTTCATAAGCTGACGGCGTCGATGCGTCCTGGACTCTACGTCCAGATTTTCCAGGTCAGGAGCAGCCAGAGTTCGTTGACTATGCTAGTTAGATGACCGGAGGTGTTCCAGAAGAGCTGTTTTATTTTCCTTATGTCTTTCCTTTCAGAGTTGTAATAAACCTTGTTAGAATTTGAATAAGGGCGTTTGTGCCTAAGACCTCGACCTATGTAATAGTTAGTAAGTTTTTAATTCTGGAGCTTATGTTTATTAGTATCCTTTCTTTTAGAAATGTTGTTAAGTTATTTGTTGCAGGGACAATTGGTCATACTCACTTTTCACGTCTTACGAGTCCATAAAGGAAATTAAATGCTTTCCTGTATTATGCTACGTCGGGGCGTGACATTACACTGGCTCCTAGTTGAGACTTGTATATCTATAAAAATGATGCATTTCCAACTAATTAGAAGGAATTCATAATTATGTCAATTCTTTCATACTAGAGAGATTTAAGCTAAAAATTTAAGGATGTTGATCGGGAGAGAACTAATCCTAATTATAAGCCTTAATTCACTTTGTTATATGATAAAGGAGTATTGAATCTTATGTTTATTGTTTTTAATAAGAGTTTTTCAATTCACAAGTTAATAAAGATGGTTGTGGGTGACTTGTTGACGAGAACCCTCACGAGACTTTACTCGTCCGACTAGGGACACCTAGGGGTTTAAAAGGCTTGTTGCATACGCTAAATGCAATCGTGATCCATGCGAAAATGGAATAGATTTTTATTAGTAGTTAGTTTTTATTTTAGTTTTGCTCGAGGACTAGCAAAATGTAGGTTTGGGGGTGTGATCGGGAGAGAACTAATCCTAATTATACGCCTTAATTCACATTTGTTAGTACCTTTTTATCCTGTTTTTGTATATTTTTACTTCGTTTTCTAGTTTCTGACAGGATTTGGAAGAAATCACCTAAACCAGGTTAAACAGGGTGAAAAAGCACAAAGAAAGAAGCTGAAAAAGTAAAGTCGCGCGCGCGAGCCGCGTGCGCGAAAATCCGAGAATCGCTCGCGCGATCCGCTCGCGCGAGAACCCAGAAATCGCTCGCGCGATCCGCGCGCGCGAGGAGCCAAATGTCGCGCTCGCGCGACCCGCTCGCGCGATATGTGTAAAAACCAAAGTTGCGTATTTCAGTATACTGAAGACTCCTGTGCAAACGAAACTGCTGAACGACGTCTAGACTGTAAATTACATCAGTTTCAGTTCGTTTCGGGTTAGGAAGGCTTCCAAAACTTGTTGTAAATCTATATATACCCTATTTTATTACAATTAAAGGGTTAGACATTGTTACACATCATTATACACATATAGACATATACACTTTCAACCATTGAAGGGAGGGAAGCAAGGAGAAGAAGAAGAAGACCAAGGGTTTCCATGGCCTCCTCCATCAACCTCTTGCCATCTATCACTTCCATGGACGGCTAGATCATAGATCTAGGGTGTCAATGAAGCCCTAGACGAGTAATAGGGTTTTATTTATGTTTTTATTTTAGTTTTATTATGTATGGATGACAGTCACATGTTTCGAGATTTTTATAAATAAATCGTACTTCTAGTGATTAAATCATTACTTTCAGAATTTATTCTTGTCTTAGATCTATTTTGACTGTGATGTGCTCAACGATCTATTCTTGCTGTGCTTGTTTAGATTGTTTACATGTGATGGTGCTTTATTGATTTGTGCTATCAAGTATCCGAATAGTCCATGCCTAGGTTAGACGGATTAGATCACAACCCTAGTTTAGTGTGGGATAATTCGTGCTAACCGAAGATGGATTATGTTGGTGCTTGAACCATGAATATCTTCTTGTCGGAGGAATTGGGCTTGTAGCTACAATTCCCCATTATCATCCAACTTAGTAAGCTAAAGTAATTCATAAATATTCCTATTATGAAGCTAGTGGTGGAGTTGCAATCCTAGGTTCCCTTAAACATTATTTAAAACAACTTTAATTGCTTTCATAGTTTAGATTTATTTTTATTTGTTAGTAGTTTAATTAAATTCAAAATCAAAATCTCGTTTTCATAATTAATTAGACTTAGGATTTAAAATTAAAGCGCGGTAGTATTCAATCTCTGTGGGTTCGACCTTTACTTCCACACTGCAAATCTTTTGAAAAGTAAAGAATACTTTTTATATCTTGATATTGACAACATCAGATGTTATTTAGAATTTCATCTCTATCTTGATTAAGGCATGTGGAAGGAATCAACTAAACCAGGCTAAACAGGGTGAAAAAGCATAGTTGAAAAAGCTGAAAAAGCCAAGTCGTGCGCGCGACCCGCGCCCGCGAAATCCGAGAATCGCTCGCGCGAGAACCCCAAAATCGCTCGCGCGATCCGCGCGCGCGAAGGTCCAATCGTCGCGCTCGCGCGACCCGCTCGCGCGATATGTGGAAAAATCATAGTTGCGTATTTCAGTGTACTGAAGACTCCTGTGCAAACGAAACTGCAGAATGACGTCCAGATTGTAAATTACATCAGTTTCAGTCTGTTTCGAGTTGTAAAGGCTTCCAAAACTTGTTGTAAATCTATATATACTCTATTTTACTTCAATTAGAGGGTTGGCAATTATTATACACACATTCCACAACCATACTTCCAGCTATTGAGCTTCTTCAAGTGTCTTTCCAAGCATCCTAGCGGAGCTAAGAGTGGGACCTCCTAGGCTCTTTATTGTTGGCTCAGACCAGTTTGTTAATTACCATGACCAAACTCTTTGATCAGCAAACTAACTAACTGGTCAGTTAACGTTTATTCCACTATAAAACGATAACTGAACTCCAATGCAAAAGAACATATCCGAAGCGATAACTAGACTTGTATGGAGTACTAATGTCCCTCTACCGTCAGCATTCGTAATCATATTCAGGTAGTCGGATAACTGTTACTGTCAACCTGAATCATGATTACTTCTTGTATTCCTTGAGTCCCATTCACTACTCATGATTACCAAACATGTTGATAACTCTTATCAACAAGACTGCAGTACTCAGTAATCAACTTGGTGACATTCTCAAGGGAATGCTTACTCTGAATCAGAGGGTAGATTCTATCTTGACAATATATGTTCACAACCCTATGGACATGACATACCCAAGATACCCAGGTGTTGATCTTCTATAGACCTCACTGATTGGTAAGTCAAAGCAGCCATATCCATAGTCTGTGTTCATAATCATCTCAAGATTGAGAACACGTACCTTATACAAGTTATGAGTTCCTATTGACTGTTGATAGCCTTAAGCGTCAATAGGAAAGCTCAGGTCCGTCAATGCACTATAAGCACTAGCATATCAACTAAGAGCTACACTCTAGTGATTGAGATTAATCACTCCATCTAATGGTAGTTAATTATGCTACAGTGTAGATCTGATGAGGTATCCAGTCTCATCATCCACTGTGACATATTCTAAGTATCAAAGAATAGTAATTCGTATCTCACTTGTGTGTATCTCATACACACACGAATTGCTTACTATGATACTTAAGGATAAAACAATCATCTCATGAAAGAAACATACACTATGAAATGTAAAGCTGATATCAATATATTATAATGCTAATGTCTCATACATAAAGTAATGGTTTGAGGGCACAAACCCAACAAACTCCCACTTGCACTCACAACCATTCAGAACTACATCTAAGACCTAGACTATCTAGATGACGATCAAAGACCTTCTGTGGTAAGGCCTTTGTAAACGGATCAGCAAGATTGTCAGCGGTGGCAATCTTGGTGACAGTCACATCTCCACGTTGAACTATATCTCGGATTAGGTGATATTTCCGCTCTACGTGCTTTCCTTTCCCGTGGTTCCTTGGCTCCTTGGACTGAGCCACTGCCCCACTATTATCGCAGTATAGCGTAATAGGTGACAGCGACGCTGGTACCACCTCGAGTTCCATAAGGAACTTCTTGAGCCAAACAGCTTCCTTTGCGGCTTCACAAGCAGCCACATACTCAGCTTCTGTAGTTGAGTCTGCAATGCATTTCTGCTTAATGCTCCTCCAACTAACAGCACCACCTCCCAAGGTAAAGAGATGTCCGGATGTCGAATTTCTCGAATCTTTATCTGACATAAAGTCCGAGTCAGTGTATCCTACTGGAATTAACTCACTACCGCCGTACATAAGCATGTAATCTTTAGTTCTTCTCAAGTACTTAAGAATGTGCTTAACGGCTGTCCAGTGCTCTAGACCAGGATTCGATTGATACCTGCTAACCATGCCAACGGCAAAGCAGATATCTGGTCTAGTGCATAACATCGCATACATGAGACTTCCCACTGCCGAGGCATAGGGAATTCCTGCCATGCGATTCCTCTCCTCTTATGTCTTTGGACACTGGTCCTTGGAGAACGCTAAACCATGCCTGAAAGGTAACAAACCTTTCTTCGAATTATCCATTGAAAACCTAGTTAGCACTTTCTCGATATAACCAGCTTGAGATAATCCCATTATCTTTCGCTTGCGATCCCGAAAGAGCTTTATCCCAAGAATATAGCTCGCCTCTCCTAGATCCTTCATATCGAAAGTACTAGCTAGCCAAACCTTGACCGTTGACAGCGCCGCTACATCATTCCCAATGAGTAGAATGTCGTCAATTTAAAGCACAAGAAAAGCCACTACTTTCCCTTCACATTTCTTGTATACACAAGGCTCATCCAGATTCTGTATGAAACCAAACGACTTGACCGCTTGGTCAAATCGGATGTTCCAACTTCTGGATGCCTACTTAAGCCCATAAATGGACTTTTGCAACTTGCATACCAAGGTACCTTTCCGACCAGCTATGAACCCTTCTGGTTGTTGCATATAGATGTCCTCCTCAAGATTGCCATTCAAGAATGCAGTCTTGACGTCCATCTGCCAGATTTCATAATCTAGGCATGCAGCAATGGATAAGAGTATTCTGATGGACTTGAGCATGGCTACCGGCGAGAAGGTTTCCTCATAGTCAATGCCCTCCCTCTGAGTGTAGCCTTTCGCCACAAGCCTTGCCTTAAAGGTCTCAACCTTTCCATCCGACATCTTTTCCTCTTATAGACCCACTTGCAGCCAATGGGTTTAATATTGGCTGGAAGTTCTACAAGATCCCAGACCTGATTGGAATCTATAGATTCCAATTCAGCCTTCATAGCTTTAATCCAATGAGCTGAATCAACATCAGCCATTGCCTCTTCGTAAGTGGTAGGATCAGATTCAGATTCTATGGAGACAGCTTCAAAAACTTCTCCTAAGAACATGTATCTATCAGGCTGGCTGATAATCCTCCCACTACGACGAGGTACCGGTGCGGAAATGGGTGAAGAAGTGGTATTTTCTTGATTTTCATCGTTATCAACTGCGGGTTGGACTGAGGGCTCTCCTTCTATCTCTCTAAGATCTATCCTTCCCTTAGGTTTATGGTTCATGATATAATCATCCTCCAAGAAAACAGCATTTGTACTAACAAACACTTTCTGTTCTCTTGGATCATAAAAATATCATCCATAAGTACCCTTTGGATACCCTACAAAGTAACATACTTCCGATCTAGAATCCAACTTGCTCATCTTTCCTTTGAGCACATGTGCCGGACACCCCCATATCCGGAGATGTTGCAAAGAAGGCTTGCGCCCAATCCACATCTCTCGTGGTGTCCTGGGAACAGATTTGCTTGGTACTAGATTTAGTATGTATGCAGCGGTTTCTAAAGCATAACCCCAAAGGAATAATGGCAACTCTGAATAACTCATCATCGACCTAGTCATGTCTAAAAGAGTCCGATTCCTTCTCTCCGCTACACCGTTCTGCTGAGGCGTACCAGGTGCAGTCAACTGTGACAGAATCCCATTCTGTACGAGGTGATCAATAAACTCATTAGAGAGGTACTCGCCACCTCGATCAGATCGAATGGCCTTGATATGTGTGCCCGATTGCTTCTCCATTTCAGCCCTAAACTCTTTGAACTTTTCAAAGGCTTCAGACTTGTGCTGCATTTGGTACACATATCCATACCTAGAGTGGTCATCGTTAAATGTTATGAAATACTCATAACCACCCCTTGCTCTAATATTTATTGGTCCACACACATCAGTATGAACTAATTCCAACAATGCATTGGTCCTGTTGCCCTTTGCAGGAAAGGACCTTTTGGTCATCTTACCCTCCAAACAAGACTCGCAGACTTCCATTGGTTCGAGAACCAAATCGCCTAAGACCCCTTCTTTGACTAGTCTGCCAATCCTATTCAGATTGATATGGCCAAGCCTCATATGCCAAAGCCTTGTTGGATTAGTGGAAGGTCCCTTTCTTTTAGATGGTAAAGTTACCACTGAGTTATTAAGTTCCAAACAAGAATCTTTTGAAATATTGGGAGTAATCACATACAAACCATTTGATTTAACACCAGAACATATAAAAGAACTGCTTCTTTTAATGACAACTTCAGTTCCAAAATGAAAGGAATAACCATTATTCGTTAAATTAGAAACTGAAATTAAATTACGTCTCATTAAAGGGACGTAAAGTACATCTGATAAAATCAAAACTTTATTGTCTGAAAATTCTAAAACTACGACTCCTATAGCAACCACAGATACGGTTGCGCTAGAACCTAGAGTAAGTACGATCTCCCCATCACTGCATTTCCTGGTTGATCTGAACCCCTGCAATGAATTACAGATATGGTTAGTCGCACCAGAATCAATGCACCAAGTGTTTGAAGTATCCGTAATAAAACTTACTTCAATCACATGTGATTCAATCATACCTTGAACTCTTGTAGCTAAGAATTCTGGACAGTTCCTCTTCCAGTGGCCCTTCTCACCGCATTGGAAACACTTTCCTTTGCCTTGGCCACCCACCTTCCCTTTGCCCTTACCTTTTCCCTTAGATTTTGCAATCTTAGGGACCGGTCCAACACTTGAACCACCAGTGCCAGCCTTCTTCTTTCCTTTCTTACCTTTCGGTGTAGATCGGGAAGAAGAAGCGCTTTTCTCAACGTTTAAAACGCTGCCCCCAGGTTTGATCACCCCTTCTGCTGCCAGTAAAGAACTCATTAATTCGCTCATTGAAAAATCCATTTGATTCATATTATAGTTAAGTTTGAATTGAGCGAATGATGGCGACAGCGAGTTGAGGATCATATCAACTTGGGTCTGTGCATCGATGTTGGCTCCCAAGGTCTCCAGTTCGTTTAAATAACCAATCATTTTTAAAACATGTTCTTTAACTGGAGTACCTTCTGACATCTTTGCACTCATTATCTTCTGCATGGCTACCTGTCTGGCAGGCCTGCCATGCTCCCCAAACATCTTTTTCAGGGATGTGATAATGTCACTGGCAGAATCGTTCGATTGGAATTGGTGTTGTAACACACCAGTCATTGAAGCCAGAATGTAACAACGGGCCATTCCATTCGACTTCTTCCATTTGTCGAACTCGCGTCTGGCAGCTGCCGAAGCATTTGCCGCGGGTTCTTCAGGGCTTGGGGTGGTGAGGACATATATGTGATCCTCCGCAGTTAAAACGATGTCAAGGTTACGTTTCCATTCAGTGTAGTTATTTCCAGTTAACTTGTTTTGAGTGAGTATGGTGGCAAGTGGACTAAATGCAGATCCAGACATTATGATTACTGAAAATCAAACAAACAAAATAAATATGGATATCAGAATTGACAGTTTGAAATAAAAGAATCCTTAAAACTCTTATTTAAAAACAAAGTCGCCGGAATATCAAAACGAAAGGATAAAGCCTCCGTGTGGTGGTCAATGTTCGATCTTTCGATTTATCATGACTTATCCGCTATGCAACTCTTGCAAAATAGCCATGACTCCCGAACCTATTTGATCTCTAAGTTTCTGAATAATGCCCCGTGTGGGATCCCTTATCCATAGCTTAGCTAGTGTGTACCATTAACTAGGATCCAATCACAACCGTCTCAAGTAGCGCCTCCGTGTGGTGGTCACCCTCTAACACGTCTGATTGATCCTATCCATAGGAAGTTCACATCTAGTAACCAATGAGCAGTGTACCCTCCGTATGGAATGATCACCCCTGGCGAGGTGACACAGAATACACTACTCATCTTACAATGAACCGTTAATGGAAGATCGTGGGTGTTATTTGATAAGACCCTCTCCCACTAGATTTAGTAAATTAAGGATTTTGCTTTTGAAAAATGTTTCCACACACTACCCATAAACATCCAATGTTTACTAATGTGTTGAAACCGGTTTTTGAATTTTATTTTAGAAAACTTGTTTTAAGTGTATGCAACAATGTATTATACGCCAATCACAAAACAAGCACATAAAACAAAAAACTAAAATGAAATATAGGCATTCAAACAATGCCTCTATCTCCCATGGCTCTATTTCCATAGAACCACCTTCTTGGTTTGGTCGCCTCCGGCTCCATCTTTATGGACAACGGCTCCTTGCTCCATCTTCATGGAATTTCTAATTCTATTACATTGGACCTATGCTTCTTTTAAAGCTTACAATTTATCTAGAAAAAGGAAATAGCAAAAAAAATAAATAAAAGGCTAGGGAAACCGGTGTGACTTTCCTTTTCGTAGGATTGAAGCCGCAGCGCCCTTTACATACGCCTTAAAACCAAACCATTAATAAATTACAACATGCACCAATCTCAAACAATTTAAATATAAATATTTAAACGACTTGGTGCCATGGGAGATAGTGACTAATTTTGCTGCAAAAGGGTTAGTCGTACACACATCCACACATACATAACAAATATATGTAACTATTGGAACACTTAATTAATTCACACAGTATATAAACACTTTACATACTGAATTAGAACTTAAAACAGCATCTTACTTCTCTGTCACAGTTCGATCGATCGAAGACCGTTCGATCGCTCGAACCTTCGATCGATTGAACACTGTTCAATCGCTTGAACATTCTGTTTCACAAAATGATTTGAAAATTTTACAGAATATTTTAAAATTAAAGTTTTTTAATTTCAAAACACTTTAAAACTGTGAAACAGAGAACCTGACAAAGTATCTATCTCGATCGATCGAACTTCATTCGATCGATCGAATACAGAATGTTCGATCGATCGAAACAAGTTCGATCGATCGAACCCACCTTGCATCCTATGCAATCACAGTTTTGTATTCTGCTGCGATAACACTGCAGAAACAGATCTGTGACGATGCAGTTTCGAAAACAGTTCTAAAATCAACATGCAAATCAAAACTAGGGTTCCAAGAACGCATCTATAGATCCAAACGAGCGCGGCTCTGATACCAAATTGAAGGAAAAGTGGTTTAAAGTTAGAGTTTAAACGCGCAGCGGAAATAGGTTAAGTTATATAACTTTTGGTATTCCAGGATCTACTACTCGTCATTTCCATAGATGCGTACAAGGAGGTGCAAGAATTATACCTTAGTGTCTTGAACCCAATTCTGAAACTTTAACTTCCAGCAGCCTCCACTAGATGATCTTCACCCTTATGACTCCTGCGGATGCTTGCCGGAAAGACTAGGGTTGGTGGGAACCCTAATAGAGAGGATAGGAAGGTTTTGGGAAGACTATGATAGTTTTTGCAGCTTCTGCGTATAAAAACGACGATCACTTACTTCCAGAATGCAGCTTCCCTATATATAGATTTCCAGAACCGACTTAGACTTCGATCGATCGAAGTGACTTCGATCGATCGAACCATTCGATCGATCGAACCATTCTTGATAGATCGAACCTGCTGACTTCAATCGATCGAACATACTTCAATCGATCGAACTTGTCTTAACAGCTTCTGATCGGGAGAGAACTAATCCTAATTATACGCCTTAACGAGCATTTGTTAGTACATTTTATCCTGTTTTTGTATATTTTTACTCTGTTTTCTAGTTTCTGACAGGTTTTGGAAGGAATCAACTAAACCAGGCTAAACAGGGTGAAAAAGCATAGTTGAAAAAGCTGAAAAAGCCAAGTCGCGCGCGCGACCCGCGCCCGCGAAATCCGAGAATCGCTCGCGCGATCCGCTCGCGCGAGAACCCCAGAATCGCTCGCGCGATCCGCGCGCGCGAAGGTCCAATCGTCGCGCTCGCGCGACCCGCTCGCGCGATATGTGGAAAAATCATAGTTGCGTATTTCAGTGTACTGAAGACTCCTGTGCAAACGAAACTGCAGAATGACGTCCAGATTGTAAATTACATCAGTTTCAGTCCGTTTCGAGTTGTAAAGGCTTCCAAAACTTGTTGTAAATCTATATATACTCTATTTTACTTCAATTAGAGGGTTGGCAATTATTATACACACATTCTACAACCATACTTCCAGCCATTGAAGGGAGGGAAGCAAGGAGAAGAAGAAGAAGACCAAGGGTTTCCATGGCCTCCTCCATCAACCTCTTGCTATCTACTACTTCTATGGACGGCTAGATCATTGATCTAGGGTTTCAATGAAGCCCTAGATGAGTAATAGGGTTTTATTTATGCTTTTATTTTGGTTTTGCTATGTATGGATGACAGTCACATGTTTAGAGGATTTTTATAATAAATCGTATTTTAATTGATTAAATCATTACTTCCAGAATTTATTCTTGTCTTAGATCTATTTTGACTGTGATGTGCTCAACGATCTATTCTTGCTGTGCTTGTTTAGATTGTTTACATGTGATGGTGCTTTATTGATTCGTGCTATCAAGTATCCGAATAGCCCATGCCTAGGTTAGACGGATTAGATCACAACCCTAGTTTAGTGTGAGATAATTCGTGCTACCCGAAGATGGATTATGTTGGTGCTTGAACCATGATTATCTTCTTGTCGGAGGAATTGGGCTTGTAGCTACAATTCCCCATATTCATCCAACGTAATAAGCTGAAGTAATTCATAAATATTCCTATTATGAAGCTAGTGGTGGATTTGCAATCCTAGGTTTCCTTAATTATTATTTAAAACAACTTTAATTGCTTTCATAGTTTAGATTTACTTTTATTGTTCTTAGTTTAATTAAATCCAATTCAAATCCGTTTTTCCTAATTAATTAGACTTAGGTTGTAAAATTAAGTCGCTGTAGTAATCAATCTCTGTGGGTTCGACCTTTACTTCCACACTACAAATCTCTAGAAAAGTAAAGTATACTTTTATATCTTGATATTGACAACATCAATTTTTGGCGCCGTTGCGAGTGGAGCAGCTAATTACATCAAAGGAGCTTACGCAAATAAAATAAATAAAATTAAATAAATTGCTTCCTTTGGAATTCGCTTTAAACCGCTGTAAGTCAGGGCACTGTGACGCACTATTTGCATTAGTTTAGGGTTAATTGCACTGCATTAGCTAGGAAACCCGGGGCGCTGGGCTTGACGCGGTCATTGCATTACAGGATAATTTGCATGCATCATAGTAGTTGAGTGCTTGTTATCTTATTTGCGTGATTGTTATTTGTTTATTTTGTTTAGTTAGTCTTTGTTTTTAATTTCTTTTCTTTTGATTTAGTTTATGTTAGGTACACGTTCAAACAAACCGGAATTAAAACCTTTTGACGCTGAACTAGAACGTACATTAAGACTCAACAAGTCTTCAAACTTAACTTCTAGAGCTAGGTTTTTAATAGACGACGATTTGACACCAAAACCAACGTCTTTATTTGAATCTGAAATACGTAGTACTCTTCAAAAACTAAAGAAACCACGCTTTAATAACACAGAACCAATTAAAATGGCAGACATTGGAAATAATAACGATAATAATCAAAATAACAACGGAGCTAATATGAATAATCCTAATATCCCTCCACCTCCGCCGCTTAAAGATTATTTTATTCCTACGACTTACACGCCACAAACATGTATTGAATTACCGGAGGCGACGGCATCTCACTTTGAGATAAAGTCGTCTACCATCTCGCTACTTCCATCATTCCATGGCCATCTAAATGAAGACCCTTACCAACACTTAGGGGATTTTCAGGGTATATGCTCTACTTTGAAAATACAAAACCTAAATAATGATGAATTAAAATTGCGGCTCTTCCCATTCTCCTTAAGAGACAAAGCGAAGTATTGGCTTCAATCACTTGAGCCAAACACAATAAAAACATGGGAAGCCTTACACACCGCCTTTTTACAAAAGTTTTTCCCTATTATGCGTACAAATAAGATAAGAAAAGATATAACTAATTTTGTGATGCAAGATGGGGAGACTCTTTATGACACTTGGGAAAAATTTAAAGAATTGTTACGCTCATGCCCACACCATCAGGTTCCCAAGTGGCAATTGGTTCAAGTCTTCTACGAGGGGCTTATACCCTCTGTTAGGAATACCGTCGACGCCGTTTGTGCTGGAACTTTCCTACACAAAAGCGCCGACGAGGCCTGGAAAATTTTCGAAACTTTGAGCGAGAATTCGATGCACCAAGCGGTGTCTGTTCGTTCTGAGGGATACCTTCAACCTAAGCGAGAGGTGACAGTTGAGTCAAGTCAGTCAATGCAAATACAAGAATTAAATAGAAAACTTGACCAACTTATGAGGATGGGGAATAGGCCAAATCCACCTTCTTCAGAAGTATGTGCATTATGTTCCGAACCGTCCCATAATATCTTAGCATGTCCTTCTGCATCTCAATATCCGGAATTTGTGGAACAACACGTTAATTCTATGCAACAATTCCCACAAAATAATTATAATCCTAGGTCGACTAATTTTCCTAATACGTACCGACCCCAATACCAACAAGGTCAATACCAACCACCTCCTCCACCTCCACGTAATAGTGCATTCGAGGAGAAGGTGTTGGCCTCACTTGAAAATTTTGGGTCGGTAATTCAGTTAGTGCACTCTCACACTCAGTCTATCGCAAAGCTAGAGTCCCAAATGGGACAAGTAGTTAATACATTAAACCGTTTAACTGAGAGTAAGACGACGAGTCAACCTACTCAGCAACCTAAGGGACAATACGCAGTGGGTAGTACGAGTGAGAGCGTGAACGCTGTTTTGACTAGGATGACTACTCGAGATGAGGAAGTTGTTGTAATTCCGGATGGGGGTGAGCAAAGTAAAAATTTAAATTTGAATAAAGGAAAAGGTGAAGACGGGGATAGAAATAAAAAAGATAAAGAACCGGTCCCAACGAATTACATTCCCAAGTTACCTTTTCCACCTAATGTTGAGGAACCGTCTAATCTTATAAAGAAAAAATCGAAAACTGAGGATATACTCGAGGTATTTAAACAAGTCAAAATAAATATTCCTTTCCTCGATGCTATAAAACAAATTCCCGCTTATGCTAAATGTCTAAAAGACCTTTGCACTCAAAAGCGAAAAATACGCAGCCATACGCCTAAAAAGGTCTTCCTCACGGAAAAAGTAAGTTCAATTTTCCAACACGCTCCTCCAAAGTTTAAGGATCCTGGTACGCCAACTATATCATGTGTCATAGGTGACACTATCATTCATAGGGCTCTCCTTGACTTAGGAGCTAGTGTTAACCTTTTACCTTATCACGTCTATAAACAACTAGGTTTAGGTGAACTTAAACCTACGGCCGCTACTATTCAATTAGCGGATCGTTCTGTCAAAATACCTAGAGGAATCGTCGAAGACGTGCTAGTAAAAGTTGATCAATGTTTCTATCCTGTAGATTTTATGGTCCTTGACACCGAACCGGTGCTAGATGCTAGGAAACATACTCCTGTCATCTTAGGCCGTCCATTCTTAGCAACCGCCAACGCACGTGTTAACTGTCGGACGGGGGTAATGAAAGTGTCATTTGGGAACATGAACTTAAAATTAAACGTCTTTAACGCTATTGATCAACCTCCTAAAGACGACGATTACCTATGTGAGGCGGAGAGTGAGGTAAGACAAACTATTGAACCCAACTACGCAATACCTATGAGTAATGGAAATAATATAGAGGATGATGAGTGGATGAATCCTATTCCCTCGGCCCCTAACGATGAATTTACCCGGAAGGTAAAAAATCGACTTGACGATAAAGGTGAGCCGTCAAATGAATTAACACATAGCGACCTTGTTTCGACGTTTCATCGGAATCTCCCGAATGCCTTAAAGGGTACTAAATCCGAGTTACGGCCTCTATAAAATCTTGAGCTAGAATGGTCTAGCTGAAGGCGTAAAAGTTAGCGCTTCTTGGGAGGCAACCCAAGCTTTATTTCATCCGTTTATCTTATTTTTGGTCATTTTTGAGTCTGTTCGAGTCTGTTTTGGACATTCTGGACAGGTTTGGGGGTTGGAATTAATTTATTTTAATATTACATACATAATTTTAGCCACAAAATGGAAAAAACCAATCTCGCGCGCGCGACCCGCTCGCGCGAGGCCTCGCTCGCGCGGTCCGCTGGCGCGAGAATGTGCCTTAGTGAAATTTCTTGTTTTCTTTTTGTTTGATGTCTCAGGTTCTGCTCGCGCCTGATCTCGCTGGCGCGAGGAAGTCTCGCTCGCGCGAGATTTATTATTAAAAAAAAAAAAAAAACCTCGCTGGGGATTCGCGCGCGCGACGGTCGCTCGCGCGGACCGCTCGCGCGACCCCCCATTTCTGCATTTTCTTCTTTTATTTTCTTATATCTTCCTTCCACACCTGTCACATAGTTTTTACTTTTCTGTTTTTGTTTCTTAGGTACTTTTAGATCGAGTCTTTAATTGTTTTCATAATTCTGGTTATGTTTTATTTCCTTTTATAGTTTATTTTCGTGTTGTCTTCATAGTTTTGTTTCTTCTTATAGTTTATTTAGTTTTGTTTAGCTTAGTTATAATTCTTTTAGTTGTTTTTATTATTTTGTGTGTTTAATTTTCTTTTGTTAAGAAGTAACAGGTAACATTGAATTTTATTGCCATATTCCCTTGTGTTCACCTGTTCTAGGCTTGTCAAGATCGAGGTATTATCGTTCCTTTCTTACGTACTTCCCTTTCTTTCGATTTATTGTTTCATTGGGGACAATGAAAGGTTTAGGTTTGGGGGTATGCACACACATGCATATATTATGCACTAATTTTGAAAATTTTGAAATAAGTGTGTTTAAATAAACAATGATTACCGACGTTTTTGCAATCTCAATTTGATACTTTTTGTTAGAGAACTTTGATTGTTATAGAATGGTAAACAAGAGGAGATGTGATTAAACATTTGCTGAAGTTATGTTGAAATGTTTTAAGTTATGTATTGTTTGAATCGTAGTTTTACATCATAGATTTGCACATAAACTTATGCACTGCACGTAGTTGAATGAATACATGTTGGTTGTGAACTATAATATGATTCGGATTTCTAGATAACATATGGTGGAGACTAGACCCGGTGAGCTTTTGAGCCTATCTTTTCTGTTCAGAGGGTTATAAATACATTGTGTTTGTCGAATTTCATTGAAATAGCGCCTTAACTTGTTGTTTAGTCTCATTATTCTTGTTTTGGTTAATAGTCAAGTTAAAATCTTTGTTACCATGCTAAATAATCTTCCGTCGTACATGTTGAAGAACCATATAACCATAGGAAGTGATTTTAGGCCCTTCTTTGTTTACTGCCGGCCGATAAAAGATAAAATTTCCTTAGTTTGCCCCTTGAGCCGTTAAAATGCCTCTTTTTCTTTGTTCACCATTATCCTCTTTAAAAGCTCCAACCTGATCAACTTGGAGTATACCACTGGAAGAGTGATCAACTTTTAGTAGTATTAAGGCGATGTGTTGATTGAGAAGAAGAAAATTAGATGTTATTGGGGTAGTTACTTGGTATTCAATGCATAATCATTTGAGAAGCGAGAAAAGAAAAAGGAAAAGAGACAAAATAAAGAAGAGAAGGTTGAAAAAAAAATAAAAGAAAAGAAGAAAAGTGAATGAAAAGGAAGAAGAGAATGAAATGATGAAGTTGGTAGAAGAAGAATGAAAGAAATTGAACTTGCTTTACAATGCCATTCTGAAACTACTTGATATATCCCTTTCTATCCTCTTTCATTACCTGAGCCACATTACAACCTTTGAAAAGTCCTATTTGATCCTAGGAAACATGGTTCGGATATGAAAACGATGGGAGGGGGATTAAAACATGGTAATGATTAATTTCTCTTGATTATTGGCATCTTATCCATGAGACTACTGTTCTTTCGTGTCATGCGTCTTTTTCATGTCATATGTGAGCATTTCTCGTTTTGAAAATATATTTCCTTTGCTCACGTATACTAGAGAAATTACACATGTTTTTGAGTGTTTTATTTTAGAGTGTAATTCATTGTGAGATTCGTAGTCGAGACATAGTTAGACGGTTATCCGGTTTATATTCCAAGTTCATGACATGCGCGTGTTCATTTGACTACCACAACACACACGTGCAATCTTATGAGGAACTCTATTGATTCGTACATTGCATGCACTTGATTGTTTCTCATGATATAGGTGAACGTTTGATTCTGTTTCTTCTTGTTCGTTATTCTATTTCAAATCTTTGTTGTATAATAAGGAGTATTGAATATTATGTTTTTCCTTTGAATAAAACTTTTTAAATTTACAAGTTAATAAAGATGGTTGTGGGTAACTTGTTGACGAGAACCCTCACGAGATTTCACTCGTCCGACTAGGGACACCTAGGGGTTTAAAAGGCTTGTTGCATACGCTAAATGCAATCGTGATCCATACGAAAATGGAATAGATTTTTATTAGTAGTTTTTATTTTAGTTTTGCTCGAGGACTAGCAAAATGTAGGTTTGGGGGTGTGATCGGGAGAGAACTAATCCTAATTATACGCCTTAACGAGCATTTGTTAGTACATTTTATCCTGTTTTTGTATATTTTTACTCTGTTTTCTAGTTTCTGACAGGTTTTGGAAGGAATCAACTAAACCAGGCTAAACAGGGTGAAAAAGCATAGTTGAAAAAGCTGAAAAAGCCAAGTCGCGCGCGCGACCCGCGCCCGCGAAATCCGAGAATCGCTCGCGCGATCCGCTCGCGCGAGAACCCCAGAGTCGCTCGCGCGATCCGCGCGCGCGAAGGTCCAATCGTCGCGCTCGCGCGACCCGCTCGCGCAATATGTGGAAAAATCATAGTTGCGTATTTCAGTGTACTGAAGACTCCTGTGCAAACGAAACTGCAGAATGACGTCCAGATTGCAAATTACATCAGTTTCAGTCCGTTTCGAGTTGTAAAGGCTTCCAAAACTTGTTGTAAATCTATATATACTCTATTTTACTTCAATTAGAGGGTTGGCAATTATTATACACACATTCTACAACCATACTTCCAGCCATTGAAGGGAGGGAAGCAAGGAGAAGAAGAAGAAGACCAAGGGTTTCCATGGCCTCCTCCATCAACCTCTTGCTATCTACTACTTCTATGGACGGCTAGATCATTGATCTAGGGTTTCAATGAAGCCCTAGATGAGTAATAGGGTTTTATTTATGCTTTTATTTTGGTTTTGTTATGTATGGATGACAGTCACATGTTTAGAGGATTTTTATAATAAATCGTATTTTAATTGATTAAATCATTACTTCCAGAATTTATTCTTGTCTTAGATCTATTTTGACTGTGATGTGCTCAACGATCTATTCTTGCTGTGCTTGTTTAGATTGTTTACATGTGATGGTGCTTTATTGATTCGTGCTATCAAGTATCCGAATAGCCCATGCCTAGGTTAGACGGATTAGATCACAACCCTAGTTTAGTGTGAGATAATTCGTGCTACCCGAAGATGGATTATGTTGGTGCTTGAACCATGATTATCTTCTTGTCGGAGGAATTGGGCTTGTAGCTACAATTCCCCATATTCATCCAACGTAATAAGCTAAACTAATTCATAAATATTCCTATTATGAAGCTAGTGGTGGATTTGCAATCCTAGGTTTCCTTAATTATTATTTAAAACAACTTTAATTGCTTTCATAGTTTAGATTTACTTTTATTGTTCTTAGTTTAATTAAATCCAATTCAAATCCGTTTTTCCTAATTAATTAGACTTAGGTTGTAAAATTAAGTCGCTGTAGTAATCAATCTCTGTGGGTTCGACCTTTACTTCCACACTACAAATCTCTAGAAAAGTAAAGTATACTTTTATATCTTGATTCTGACAAGATCAATTTTTGGCGCCGTTGCCGGGGATTGCATTACTACCTTTAATTTTATAATCTTAGTTTAGTTAATTTGTAAATATTAGATTAGGTTTTTTTTTATTTTTCATTTTATTTAGAGTTACTAACTGTTCTTTTATTTTATCGGTTTCTCGAGTCATCAAATTCCAACGTTTCCGAGTGGAGTAGCTAATTACATCAAAGGAGCTTACGCAAATAAAATAAATAGAATTAAGTAAATTGCTCGCTTTAACTTCACTTTAAACCACTGTAAGTCAGGGCGCTGTGACGCACTATTTGCATTAGTTTAGGGTTAATTGCACTGCATTACCTAGGAAACCCGGGGCGCTGGGCTTGACGCGGTCATTGCATTACAGGATAATTTGCATGCATCACAGTATTTGAGTGCTTGTTATCTTAATTGCGTGATTGCTATTTGTTTGTTTTTCTTTTGTTTAGTCAGTCTTTGTTTTTAGTTCCTTTTTCTTTATTTTAGTTTATGTTGGGTACACGTTCAAATAAACCAGATTTAAAATCTTTCGATCTTGAACTTGAACGTACCTTAAGAACTAGTAAGTCCACAACCCAAGCTTCTAGAGCTAGGTTGCAAGACGACGAATCAACTCCGATTCCGTCGTCGTTGTTTGAGGCCGAAATTCAGAGTACTCGTGAACGGTTAAGGAAAACTCGAACTTTTCAAATTGAACCGATTAAAATGGCTGACGGTGGAAATAACAATAACAATCAAAATGATGGTGCGAATATGAACAATCTTAATATACCGCCACCACCTCCACTTATAAATTATTTTATTCCTACTACTTACACGCCCCAAGCTGGTATCGAATTACCGGAGGCGACGGCATCTCACTTTGAGATAAAGTCGTCTACGATCTCGCTACTACCGTCCTTCCATGGCCGTCTAAATGAAGACCCTTACCAACACTTAGGGGATTTTCAGGGTATATGCTCTACTTTGAAAATACAAAACCTAAATAATGATGAATTAAAATTGTGGCTCTTCCCATTCTCCTTAAGAGACAAAGCGAAGTATTGGCTTCAATCACCTGAGCCAAACACAATAAAAACATGGGAAGCCTTACACACCGCCTTTTTACAAAAGTTTTTCCCTATTATGCGTACAAATAAGATAAGAAAAGATATAACTAATTTTGTGATGCAAGATGGGGAGACTCTTTATGACACGTGGGAAAAATTTAAAGAATTATTACGTTCGTGCCCACACCATCAGGTTCCCAAGTGGCAATTGGTTCAAGTCTTCTACGAGGGGCTTATTCCCTCTGTTAGGAATACCGTCGATGCCGTTTGTGCGGGAACTTTCCTACACAAAAGCGCCGACGAGGCCTGGAAAATATTTGAAACGTTAAGCGAGAATTCGATGCATCAGGCTATGTCGGTACGTTCTGAGGGATACCTTCAACCTAAGCGAGAGGTGACAGTTGAGTCAAGTCAATCAATTCAAATACAAGAATTAAATAGAAAACTTGACCGACTTATGCAAATGAACAAACCGTCTAATCCATCCTCTTTAGAAGTATGTGCATTATGTTCTGAACCGTTCCATAATATCTTTGCATGTCCTTCTGCATCTCAATATCCAGAATTTGTGGACCAACACGTTAATTCTATGCAACAATTCCCACAAAATAATTATAATCCTAGGTCGACTAATTTTCCTAATACGTACCGACCCCAATACCAACAAGGTCAATACCAACCACCTCCTCCACCTCCACGCAATAATGCATTTGAGGAAAAGGTGCTGGCCTCACTTGAAAATTTTGGGTCGGTAATTCAGTTAGTGCACTCTCATACTCAGTCTATCTCAAAGCTAGAGTCCCAAATGGGACAAGTAGTTACTACATTAAACCGTTTAACTGAGAGTAAGTCGACGAGTCAACCTACTCAGCAACCTAAGGGGCAATACGCAGTGGGTAGTACGAGTGAGAGCGTGAACGCTGTTTCGACTAGGACGACTATTCGAGATGAAGAAGTTGTTGAGATTCCAAATGAGAGTGAGAAAGATGGGAAAATTAACTTAAATTTGAATAAGGAGGGTGAGGGAACGAGTAGAATTCAAAAAGATAAAGGACCGGCCCCAACAAACTATATTCCAAGAATGCCATATCCATCAAACGTTGAGGGACCGTCAAATTTTTCTAAGAAAGGGTCAAAAATGGAAGATATACTCGAGGTGTTCAAACAAGTTAAAATTAATATTCCTTTCCTCGACGCTATAAAACAAATCCTCGCTTATGCTAAATGTTTAAAAGACCTTTGTACTCAAAAGCGCAAAATACGGAGTCATACTCCTAAAAAGGTCTTTCTCACGGAAAAAGTAAGCTCTATATTCCAACACGCTCCTCCAAAATATAAAGATCCAGCTACGCCTACGATTTCATGTGTCATAAGTGACACTATCATTCATCGGGCTCTCCTTGACTTAGGAGCGAGTGTTAACCTTTTACCCTATCACGTCTATAAACAATTAGGACTAGGTGAACTTAAACCTACGGCCGCTACTATTCAGTTAGCGGATCGTTCTGTCAAAATACCTAGAGGAATCGTCGAAGACGTGCTAGTAAAAGTTGATCAATGTTTCTATCCTGTAGATTTTATGGTCCTTGACACCGAACCAGTGCTAGATGCTAGGAAACATACTCCTGTCATCTTAGGCCGTCCATTCTTAGCAACCGCCAACGCACGTGTTAACTGTCGGACGGGGGTAATGAAAGTGTCATTTGGGAACATGAACTTAAAATTAAACGTCTTTAACGCTATTGATCAACCTCCTAAAGACGACGATTACCTATGTGAGGCGGAGAGTGAGGTAAGACAAACTATTGAACCCAACTACGCAATACCTATGAGTAATGGAAATAATATGGTGAGTAGTGAGAGGATGAATGCAAATAACCTGGACCCTAACGATGAATTTACTTGGAAGGTGAAAAATCGATGTGAACATGAGCAAGATGAACCGTTAAATAAATTGACTCATAGCGACGTTATTTCTGCTTATCACCGAAATCTCCCTAACGTCCTTAGGGGTACACAATCCGATTTACGGCATCCTTGAATCTTGAGCTAGAATGGTCTAGCTAAAGACGTAAAAGATAGCGCTTCTTGGGAGGCAACCCAAGCTTTAATTCATTTATTTTAATGATTTTTGACTATTTTTGGGTCGTTTTGGTCTGTTTTTGAGTTTCTGGACAGGTTTGGGAGTTGGAGTAAAGTTATTTTTAATTTATTTACATAAAATAAGTAAAACAAGAGAAAATACCATTATCGCGCGCGCGGCTCGCTCGCGCGAAACTGTGCCTTAGTGAAATTTTTTATTATTGTTTTTATGAGCTCTCTGTTACATCTCGCACCTCGATTCGAGATTTTCACGATTAAAAAAAAACATTTTGGGATTCGCGCGCGCGACGGCTGCTTGCGCGATCCCCCATTTTCCTGATTTGTTTTCTTATGTTTTCTCCCCACCTGTCACATAGTTTTTACTTTTCTGTTTTTCTTTCTTAGGTACTTTTAGATCGAGTCTTTGATTGTTTTCATAATTCTGGTTATGTTTTATTTTCTTTTATAGTATGTTTTATTTTTATTTTTTTTTTAGTTTATTTTCTTGTTGATTTTCGTAGTTTTGTTAAGTCTTATAGTTGATTTTGTTTAGTTTAGTGTAGTTTAGTTTTCTATATTAGATATTTCTATTAGCTTTTCTTTTGTTCAGTTTCTATTGTCGAGTATTAACAGGTGCGATTGAACTTTATTGCCATATTCCGTTGTGTTCACCTGTTCTTTGCTTGTCGAGATCGAGGTAATATCGTTCCTCAACGTTTGGTGGATATGGCATTCTAGGAATATAATTCGTTGGGACCGATTCTTTTTCTTTCTTATTTTGGCTCATGTCCTCACCCGTCTCTTTATTAGAGTTAATATTCATATCTTTCACATTCTCATTCGGAATTTCTATTACCTCCTCCTCTCGGGTAGTCAACCTAGTTGAGACGGCATTTACTTGTTCATTCGACCCCTTAACCTCATATTGTCCCTTAGGGTTTTGAATTGTTTGACTAGGCAACGTCCCCTCGTTTCTACGACTCACTACAGTAGCTAGTTGTCCCATTTAGGATTCAAGCTTCGCAATGGATTGTGTGTGTGAGTGCACTATTTGTGCTTGTGCTTGGACTTGAGTTTCAATAGTCTTAAGGGACGCCAACACCTTTTCCTCAAAAATGTTACCCCTTGAAGGATTCGAATTAGGAGGCGGTTGTTGGTATTGGTTAGGTTGAAACTGAGGTCGGTATGCATTAGGAAAATTAGTCGCCTCATTAGGATTATTATTATTATTTTTTCACGAGAAGTTAGGATGGTTTCTCCATGGCGCATCCGGATTATTAGTAGTTGCATTATAATTAGTTCGTGGGTATTGTTGAATAGAATTAATGTGTTGCTCCACGAATTCCAAAAATTGACTCGCCGATGGACATGCAAGTATCGAATGTGAAGTATCAGAACATAATGCACAAATTTCACGAGCGGGTGGGGCTATCGTTTGGTTCATTGTTAAAAGTCGGTCAAGTTTGTTAGATAGTTCTTTCATTTCAATTGACTGACTTGACTCGAACTTCACCTCCCTCTTAGGTTGTGTGTATCCCTCAGAACGGACAGACACCGCTTGGTGCATCGAATTCTCGCTTAAAGTTTCAAATATTTTCCAGGCCTCGTCGGCGCTTTTGTGTAGGAAAGTTCCCGCACAAACGGCATCGACGGTATTCCTAACAGAGGGAATAAGCCCCTCGTAGAAGACCTGAACAAGTTGCCACTTAGGAACCTGATGATGTGGACACGAGCGTAATAATTCTTTAAATTTCTCCCATGTATCATAAAGTGATTCCCCATCTTGCATTACAAAATTGGTTATGGATTTCCTTATCTGGTTTGTACGCATAATAGGGAAAAACTTTTGTAAAAATGCGGTGTGTAAGTCTTCCCATGTTCTAATAGTGTTTGGCTCCAAAGATTGGAGCCAATATTTAGCTTTGTCCTTTAATGAGAATGGAAAGAGCCGCATTTTTAACTCATCATCAGTAAGATTCTGGATTTTCAAAGTAGAGCATATGTCCTGAAAATCTCCTAAGTGTTTATATGGATCTTCATTTAAACGGCCATGGAAAGATGGAAGTAGCGAGATGGTAGACGATTTTATCTCAAAGTGAGATGCCGTCGCCTCCGGTAATTCAATACATGTTTGTGGCGTGTACGTCGTCGGAATAAAATAATTTTTAAGTGGAGGAGGTGGTGGTATATTAGGATTATTCATATTAGCTCCGTTGTTATTTTGGTTGTTGTCGTTATTATTTCCAATATCTGCCATTTTAATCGGTTCTATGTTATTAAAGCGTGGTTTCTTTAGTTTTTGAAGAGTACTACGTATTTCAGATTCAAATAAAGACGTTGGTTTCGGTGTCAAATCGTCATCTATTAAAAACCTTGTTCTAGAAGTTAAGTTTGAAGACTTATTAAGTCTTAATGTACGTTCTAGTTCAGAGTCTAAAGGTTGTAATTCCGGTTTGTTTGAACGTGTACCTAACATAAACTAAAAGAAAAGAAAAGAAATTAAGATCGAAAGATTTTAAATCTGGTTTATGTGAACGTGTACCCAACATAAACTAAAACAAAAGAAAAGAAACTAAAAACAAAGACTAACTAAACAAAATAAACAAATACAATCACGCAAATAAGATAACAAGCACTCAACTACTATGATGCATGCAAATTATCCTGTAATGTAATGACCGCGTCAATCCCAGCGCCCCGGGTTTCCTAGCTAATGCAGTGCAATCAACCCTAAATATCTTTGCATGTCAATGTTTTTATCCTATTGATTTTATGGTCCTTGACACCGAACCGGTGCTAGATAATAGAAAATACACGCCTGTTATTCTTGGTCGTCCATTCTTAGCCACGGCCAACGCACGTGTCAATTGTAGAACAGGGGTGATGAAAGTGTCGTTCGGGAATATAAAATTAAAATTAAATGTTTTTAATGCTATGGATCAACCTCCTAAAGACGACGATTACCTATGTGAGACGGAATGTGAGGTTAAACGAAATATTGAACTTACGAACGTAATAAATATAAGTGCGGGGAATAATATAGAGGATGATGAGTGGATGAATCCTATTCCCTCGGCCCCTAACGATGAATTTACCCGGAAGGTAAAAAATCGACTTGACGATAAAGGTGAGCCGTCAAATGAATTAACACATAGCGACCTTGTTTCGACGTTTCATCGGAATCTCCCGAATGCCTTAAAGGGTACTAAATCCGAGTTACGGCCTCCATAAAATCTTGAGCTAGAACGGTCTAGCTGAAGACGTAAAAGTTAGCGCTTCTTGGGAGGCAACCCAAGCTTTATTTCATCCGTTTATCTTATTTTTGGTCGTTTTTGAGTCTGTTCGAGTCTGTTTTGGACATTCTGGACAGGTTTGGGGGTTGGAATTAATTTATTTTAATATTACATACATAATTTTAGCCACAAAATGGAAAAAACCAATCTCGCGCGCGCGACCCGCTCGCGCGGTCTGCTGGCGCGAGAATGTGCCTTAGTGAAATTTCTTGTTTTCTTTTTGTTTGATGTCTCAGGTTCTGCTCGCGCCTGATCTCGCTGGCGCGAGGAAGTCTCGCTCGCGCGAGATTTATTATTAAAAAAAAAAAAAAAAAAACCTCGCTGGGGATTCGCGCGCGCGACGGTCGCTCGCGCGACCCCCCATTTCTGCATTTTCTTCTTTTATTTTCTTATATCTTCCTTCCACACCTGTCACATACGTTTTACTTTTCTGTTTTTGTTTCTTAGGTACTTTTAGATCGAGTCTTTAATTGTTTTCATAATTCTGGTTATGTTTTATTTCCTTTTATAGTTTATTTTCGTGTTGTCTTCATAGTTTTGTTTCTTCTTATAGTTTATTTAGTTTTGTTTAGCTTAGTTATAATTCTTTTAGCTGTTTTTATTATTTTGTGTGTTTAATTTTCTTTTGTTAAGAAGTAACAGGTAACATTGAATTTTATTGCCATATTCCCTTGTGTTCACCTGTTCTAGGCTTGTCAAGATCGAGGTATTATCGTTCCTTTCTTACGTACTTCCCTTTCTTTCGATTTATTGTTTCATTGGGGACAATGAAAGGTTTAGGTTTGGGGGTATGCACACACATGCATATATTATGCACTAATTTTGAAAATTTTGAAATAAGTATGTTTAAATAAACAATGATTACCGACGTTTTTGCAATCTCAATTTGATACTTTTTGTTAGAGAACTTTGATTGTTATAGAATCGTAAACAAGAGGAGATGTGATTAAACATTTGCTGAAGTTATGTTGAAATGTTTTAAGTTATGTATTGTTTGAATCGTAGTTTTACATCATAGATTTGCACATAAACTTATGCACTGCACGTAGTTGAATGAATACATGTTGGTTGTGAACTATAATATGATTCGGATTTCTAGATAACATATGGTGGAGACTAGACCCGGTGAGCTTTTGAGCCTATCTTTTCTGTTCAGAGGGTTATAAATACATTGTGTTTGTCGAATTTCATTGAAATAGCGCCTTAACTTGTTGTTTAGTCTCATTATTCTTGTTTTGGTTAATAGTCAAGTTAAAATCTTTGTTACCATGCTAAATAATCTTCCGTCGTACATGTTGAAGAACCATATAATCATAGGAAGTGATTTTAGGCCCTTCTTTGTTTACTGCCGGCCGATGAAAGATAAAATTTCCTTAGTTTGCCCCTTGAGCCGTTAAAATGCCTCTTTTTCTTTGTTCACCATTATCCTCTTTAAAAGCTCCAACCTGATCAACTTGGAGTATACCACTGGAAGAGTGATCAACTTTTAGTAGTATTAAGGCGATGTGTTGATTGAGAAGAAGAAAATTAGATGTTATTGGGGTAGTTACTTGGTATTCAATGCATAATCATTTGAGAAGCGAGAAAAGAAAAAGGAAAAGAGACAAAATAAAGAAGAGAAGGTTGAAAAAAAAAATGAAAGAAAAGAAGAAAAGTGAATGAAAAGGAAGAAGAGAATGAAATGATGAAGTTGGTAGAAGAAGAATGAAAGAAATTGAACTTGCTTTACAATGCCATTCTGAAACTACTTGATATATCCCTTTCTATCCTCTTTCATTACCTAAGCCACATTACAACCTTTGAAAAGTCCTATTTGATCCTAGGAAACATGGTTCGGATATGAAAACGATGGCAGGGGGATTAAAACATGGTAATGATTAATTTCTCTTGATTATTGGCATCTTATCCATGAGACTACTGTTCTTTCGTGTCATGCGTCTTTTTCATGTCATATGTGAGCATTTCTCGTTTTGAAAATATATTTCCTTTGCTCACGTATACTAGAGAAATTACACATGTTTTTGAGTGTTTTATTTTAGAGTGTAATTCATTGTGAGATTCGTAGTCGAGACATAGTTAGACGGTTATCCGATTTATATTCCAAGTTCATGACATGCGCGTGTTCATTTGACTACCACATCACACACGTGCAATCTTATGAGGAACTCTATTGATTCGTACATTGCATGCACTTGATTGTTTCTCATGATATAGGTGAACGTTTGATTCTGTTTCTTCTTGTTCGTTATTCTATTTCAAATCTTTGTTGTATAATAAGGAGTATTGATTGTTTTGTTTTTCATTTGAATAAAACTTTTTAAATTTATAAGTTAATAAAGATGGTTGTGGGTGACTTGTTGACGAGAACCCTCACGAGATTTCACTCGTCCTACTAGGGACACCTAGGGGTTTAAAAGGCTTGTTGCATACGCTAAATGCAATCGTGATCCATACGAAAATGGAATAGATTTTTATTAGTAGTTTTTATTTTAGTTTTGCTCGAGGACTAGCAAAATGTAGGTTTGGGGGTGTGATCGGGAGAAAACTAATCCTAATTATACGCCTTAACGAGCATTTGTTAGTACATTTTATCCTGTTTTTGTATATTTTTACTCTGTTTTCTAGTTTCTGACAGGTTTTGGAAGGAATCAACTAAACCAGGCTAAACAGGGTGAAAAAGCATAGTTGAAAAAGCTGAAAAAGCCAAGTCGCGCGCGCGACCCGCGCCCGCGAAATCCGAGAATCGCTCGCGCGAGAACCCCAAAATCGCTCGCGCGATCCGCGCGCGCGAAGGTCCAATCGTCGCGCTCGCGCGACCCGCTCGCGCGATATGTGGAAAAATCATAGTTGCGTATTTCAGTGTACTGAAGACTCCTGTGCAAACGAAACTGCAGAATGACGTCCAGATTGTAAATTACATCAGTTTCAGTCTGTTTCGAGTTGTAAAGGCTTCCAAAACTTGTTGTAAATCTATATATACTCTATTTTACTTCAATTAGAGGGTTGGCAATTATTATACACACATTCTACAACCATACTTCCAGCCATTGAGCTTCTTCAAGTGTCTTTCCAAGCATCCTAGCGGAGCTAAGAGTGGGACCTCCTAGGCTCTTTATTGTTGGCTCAGACCAGTTTGTTAATTACCATGACCAAACTCTTTGATCAGCAAACTAACTAACTGGTCAGTTAACGTTTATTCCACTATAAAACGATAACTGAACTCCAACGCAAAAGAACATATCCGAAGCGATAACTAGACTTGTATGGTGTACTAATGTCCCTCTACCGTCAGCATTCGTAATCATATTCAGGTAGTCGGATAACTGTTACTGTCAACCTGAATCATGATTACTTCTTGTATTCCTTGAGTCCCATTCACTACTCATGATTACCAAACATGTTGATAACTCTTATCAACAAGACTGCAGTACTCAGTAATCAACTTGGTGACATTCTCAAGGGAATGCTTACTCTGAATCAGAGGGTAGATTCTATCTTGACAATATATGTTCACAACCCTATGGACATGACATACCCAAGATACCCAGGTGTTGATCTTCTATAGACCTCACTGATTGGTAAGTCAAAGCAGCCATATCCATAGTCTGTGTTCATAATCATCTCAAGATTGAGAACACGTACCTTATACAAGTTATGAGTTCCTATTGACTGTTGATAGCCTTAAGCGTCAATAGGAAAGCTCAGGTCCGTCAATGCACTATAAGCACTAGCATATCAACTAAGAGCTACACTCTAGTGATTGAGATTAATCACTCCATCCAATGGTAGTTAATTATGCTACAGTGTAGACCTGATGAGGTATCCAGTCTCATCATCCACTGTGACATATTCTAAGTATCAAAGAATAGTAATTCGTATCTCACTTGTGTGTATCTCATACACACACGAATTGCTTACTATGATACTTAAGGATAAAACAATCATCTCATGAAAGAAACATACACTATGAAATGTAAAGCTGATATCAATATATTATAATGCTAATGTCTCATACATAAAGTAATGGTTTGAGGGCACAAACCCAACAGAGGCCTATCGTGAGATATGATGAGAGGTGGTATTTTAGTCCGTTGGGCTCCTTCCCTTCTCATTCCATAATCCCCAGACATAGAAACTTTGGTTTCCAAAAGATCAGTGTGCTTTTAAAATGGTTTCTTAATTTTTCTTTTAAAAATTAAGTGGCGACTTGTATTTGAATTTAAAAATTGAAAAAGATTTTGAAAAAGTTGTGGGCAAGAAAAATGCGATATCCACAACCACTTTTAAGGACATATTCACAGTTCACCACTTTTAAGGATATATTAATGGATCACTAGCCTATCTCAGAGCTAATTGGTTCGGTCCACCACTTTTAAGGATATACGCACAGTCCATTGCTTTTAAGGACATATTAATGACCAACATTAGGCCATACAAGATTCCCAAATTTTAGCAAACCTAGGTAGTTCCACACTAACACCGATACATAATATTACCCCATGTGAATGAACTATACTGGATAAAATGAAGATACTAATTTGATTCACGATTGATACGCTAACTAACGTTACAAAAGGATCACACATTATTCCTAATGTTACTACATTACAGTACCTCATTATCACTTATTATTACAATAACATATATAAAAAACATGGGATAGTATTTAAACAGCTAAGCAGTCATAATATAAACAACAGGACATATCCACAATCTTAACTACAAATCGATTGAGACAGGGGTCCAATCGATTGGGGTAAAACAATGCCAATTGATTATGCACATTGGAAATCGATTGGGGTAACAACTAATGGCAATTTTTTGGATAAAATACCAATTGATTTGTATCAAAATCTTATCAAACGATTGGAAAAATTCCCAATCGACTGGGACTACGTCTTCTTCCCAGAGACATATAGTCTAGAACAGAATTTTAGGAAAGATGTTAGTGCATCTTTCCTTCTTTTGAGACATGTAAAACATCCTAAATATGCTACGAAGTAAGTTTAGAACTCACCTTAGGGTGTGTTTGGATGTGTGTGAACTTTTGGAAGCTTGGGCAGTTTTAATGGCCTCCCTCTCTCTCCTCTATCTTCTTTCTGTTCTTCTCTTCGTTCTTTTATTTTTCTTACTTCTTCTTCTTCTGGTTCTTCTCTTCTTTAATCCCACCAAAAGTGTGTGTATGTATGTGTTTGGGTGTGTGTATATATATATAAGAGTGTATATATATAAGAAACACTCTCCCTCTTAACCAAACAAAACCAAAATGCAGATTTTTGTGGTGTATATAGAAGGAAGAGTGGACATATGTCAACACACCACCTATACTTGGAGCTCAAGTTCTATTGAGTCTAATTGATTGGGCTTGATTCTAATTAATTGGGGGTAGGCACAAGTGTACCAATCGATTGCACAACATGACAATTGATTTGGGGCAGTTATTTATTATTCCAATTGATGACTATAAGTCCAAATCAATTGGGTTGAGGCGGTCACATGTCAATAGATTGGGAAAGTGTCCAGTCGATTGGGGCATAAGGTAAGGGAATCAATTGGTAAAAGAGGTTCAATCGACAGGGATACTAAATTCAATAATTGATAAGGTAAAGCTTAAACATACATTACATCAATAATACAAGGTCTCATTTATTAATATACATTAAAATATATAGGGTATTATAGAAGATGTATTCACAGTTCAGGTTGACAGCATTGGTTATCGGACTACCTAAATGTGATTACTGTTAGGAAAGTGTGTTCCCAGAATTCATTGACAGCGCGTATAAATTGGTATTGTAAAAATTTATGTAAAAGCTACAATAACCCTACAAGAGCGAAACTAGGGTTACCTTCAACTGCAAAAATGGAATGCTGCACTAGATGAATCGAGAACACATGATCAATAATAGCTCATGATCTTCTATCGTATTCCTCCTTTTCTAGAATCTCGAACTAAGTGTGGGCTCTTTCGAAATCCCTTCTATTTTCTGCTCTCTTTTCTATTACGAGTTATAGTACTCTATGTAAAAAAATGTAAACTGAGAGGAGAGCCAAATCATCATCATATATATACAGGCTACGATAGGGACCATAAGAAGTCAATAAGGTATAGACTTCCTATGGAATTAGGAAACCCTAATTTGAATTGAATCATATTTCTATTTCTATTAATTATTATCATGCCCCAAAATAGCGAAAACAGAGAAAAATAAAATTTCCTTTTTGGGTCCATAGGGAAGGACTGGTGAAGTCACTGAATTGTCCACACCACACACTCCAACCAATAGTAAATAAAGAGAATAGCAACATAAAGGTAACTGAGTATTCTATAAACATGCTAATTATTACATCAGAGTTCTATAAGCGGAAACACTAAAACGTTGGGCCAACATATGCCCGATTACAAAACGTAATTAACAGTAAAGTAGAAACTAATACTATCTCCGTCTTCAACTAGACGTAATCGTCAGTAGTAGTTCCCTATAGCATCTTCATCCTCAATGGGGCCATCCTTCGCATATCCTTCCTCTGGGTAGTAGCCATCGTCGTAAGCCTCATTACTTGCAGTGTTAGGGACAGGGTAGTCAGGGCGGGGAATGTCCAGGCATAAACTCCGTCAACTTACTGAAAGCTGAGTGAATAGAAACTAACACAGCATCATAGGCATATTGATTACCAGTTATGCGGGACATAAAAAAATAGTTCTATAATAATAATATCTTTCTCTTTTATTACAAAATTCACTAATCGATTACTCATGTCTTGTTACTCATCGACTGACAAGTACTTAGGATTCAGGATCAGAATCAATAGTTAAACTCTATAGATATACCTTCATTCATCGCTTGTTAAGGGCTTAACTACCCATTGCTTGTCATGGACACCACGTCAGTCCATCCCTCATTGTTAAGGACATAACCGCGCCTACTGCTCGTCAGGGATATAACGTTAGAACAAAAGCATATCAGTCTATTGTCACGACTTAGCGACGTCTACTAGTGATCCCCGTCCACTGCTGTTATGGACTTTAACTGCCCACTGCTATTATGGACATACATGACCGAGTATCCGTCCTCGTACCAATTCCCAGAACTTATCAAACCTATCTATGTTTCATATTAGCATGGATACATGACTCCCTATTATGGCCTGACTACTTTGATTAAAATGAACGTATTGTAAAACTCGATTATGATTACCCTTAATTACTATCCCGAACCTGAATATGTTCCTCACGACATTATCTTGTTATCGCTTCTGATCGGGAGAGAACAAATCCTAATTACATGCCTTAGTTCATATTTGTTAGTCGTTTTTATCTTGTTTTATTGTATTTTTACTTCGTTTTTTGTTTTCCATCAGGATTTGGAGAAAAGTAAGGATTCCAGGCTAAATGGGGTGAAAAAGTAGAAAGAAAGATGCTAAAAAAGGCATCTCGCGGGCACAGCCTGCTCGCGCGAAAACCCAAAAATCACTCGCGCGACCTCCTAAATATCGCGCTCGCGCAGCCCGCTCGCGTGACCTGTGCAAAAACCAAAGTTACGTATTTTAGTGTACTGAAGATCCCTACGTGAATGAAATTGCCCAATTACGTCCAGATTGTAAAATATAGCAATTTTAGTGCGAATAGGTTTAGGAAAGCCTCCAAACTTGCTCCAAATCTATATATACCCTATTATAATTCAATATTGGGGTTCCACACTTTATAGACACCATATAATATAACAATATACACAGCCATTGAAGAGGGAAAAACAAGGAGCAGAAGAAGAAGACCAATGATTCCCATGGCCTCCTCCATCTACCTCTTGTCAATCCTTGATTCTATGGCCAACTAAACCTAGATCTAGGGTTTCAATGAAACCCTAGTCAAGTAATAGGGTGTTATTTATGTTTTTCTTTTAGTTTTATTATGTATGGATGATGATTACATGTTTAGAGGGTTTTAATAATAAAATCGAACTTCTAGTGATTAAACCATTGCTTTCAAAATCTATTCTTGTCTTAGATCTATTTTGAATGTGATGTGCTCAATGATATTTATTTGCTGTGCTTATATGGATTATTTACATGTAATGGTGCTTAATTGAATTGTGATATCAAGTAGCCTAATAGTTCATGCCTAGGAAAGATGGATTGTGTCACAGCCCTAGTTTAGTGTGAGACAATCCGTGCTAACCGAAGATGAATTATGTTGGTGCTTGAATCATAGTTATCTTCTTGACGGAGGAATTGGGCTTGTAGCTACAATTCTCCATTATCATCCAACGTAATAAGATAATTGAATGCATAAATATCTCTATTATAAAGCTAGTGGTGGATTTGCAATCCTAGGTTCCCTTTAAATATTCATTAAAACAACTTTTAATTGCTTTCATAGTTTAGATTTATTTTTATTGTTCTTAGTTTAATTAAAATCAAATCAAAATCCATTTTTCTTAATTAATTAGATTTAGGTTTTAAAATTAAAGTGCTTTAGTAATTTAATCTATGGGTTCGATCTTTACTTCCACACTACAAATCCTTGAAAAGTAAAGTATACTTTTATATCTTGATTCTGATAAGATCAATTTATGGCACCGTTGCCGGGGATTGCAAATTACTACCTTTAGCTTTAAAATCTTAGTTTAGTTAATTCATAAATATTAGATTAGTTTTTATTTTCTTATTTTCTGTTTTTGTTTTGAGTTACTAATTTCTCTTTTTGTTTTGTAGTTTCTCAAGTAATCAAATTCTAGCGTGTCAGAGTTGAAAAGCTTAGCACACCAAAGGAGCTTATGCAATTAAAATAAAATAAAATAAATATACATTGCTTCCTTTAAATTTCGCATCAAATCACTGTAAGTCCGGGCGCTGAGACGCAATTACTTGCATTAGGTTAGGTGTGCAGTAAGCATTGTATTAGTTAGGAAACCCGGGGCGCTGACCTTTGACGCGAATCACTGCATAAGGATAATTACATGCATCATAGTAGTACTGTGTGCTTGCGTAGTTGATTACTTGCGTAGTTATTTTTGTTTTTGTTGAGTCAGTCATTGTTTTAGTCTGTTTTCTTTTAGTTTATGTTTGGTACACGTTCAAGTAAACCTAAATTACATTCGCTTAATCTTGAACTTGAACGTAGTTTTAGAGTCCTTAAGTCTTCAACTCAAGGCTCTAGAGCTCGGTTGACAATAGATGACGAATCAACACCAAAACCATCGTCTTTATTTGAGTCCGAAATAAGAAGTACCCGTCAAAGACTAAAGAAACCACGTGTTAATATCATTGATCCTATTCTAATGGCCGACTTAGGTAATAACGGAAACAACGGAAATAATGTAAATAATTCTAATATACCCCCGCCTCCTTCCCTTAAAGATTATTTCATTCCTACGGCCTATATGCCACAGGCAAGCATAGAATTACCGGAGGTGGCGGCATCTCACTTTGAGATAAAGTCGTCTATCATCTTGCTACTTCCTTCATTCCACGGTCGTATAAATGAAGACCCATAACAACACTTAGGACAATTTCAGGATATATGCTCTACTTTGAAAATCCAAAACTTCAATGATGATGAATTAAAATTGTGGCTCTTTCCATTCTCTTTAAAAAAATAAAGCGAAGTATTGGCTCCAATCTCTTGAGCCAAACACAATTTGAACATGGGAAGCCTTGCACACCGCATTTCTACAAAAGTTTTTTCCTATTATGCGTACAAGTCGAATAAAGAAATCTATAACTAATTTTGTGATGCAAGATGGGGAGATGCTTTATGACACTTAAGAGAAATTTAAAGAATTATTACGCTCTTGCCCACATCATCAGGTTCCTAAGTGGCAGTTGGTACAGGTTTTCTACAAGGGACTTATTCCCTCTGTCCGTAATACCGTCGATGCCGTTTGTGCGGGTACCTTCCTACACAAAAGCACCAATGAGGCTTAGAAAATTTTTGAAACATTAAGCGAGAACTCGATACATCAGGCTGTGTCGGTATGTTCTGAGGGATATCTCCCTTAACCCAAACAAGAGGCAACCGACTAATTTTTCTGATACTTACCGGCCTCAATTTCAATAAAGTCAATACCAATACCCCCCTCCTAATCCTAACCCTCAAAGGGTGAACGCTTTTGAGGAGACGGTGTTGGCATCCCTTAAGAATATCGAAACACAAGTGCAGGCACAAGCACAAATAGTGCACTCTCACACGCAATCCATTGCGAAGCTCGAGTCCCAAGTGGGACAAATAGCTAATGCCATGAGTCGTAGGAACGAGGGTAAGTTGCCTAGTCAAACTATTCAGAATCCTAAGGGACAATGTGGGAATAGGGGTTCGAGTGAGCAGGTAAACGCTGTCTCGACTAGGATGACTATAAGGGAAGAGAAAGTTGTTGACATGCCGAATGAGAGTGAGAGGGAGGAGAACATTAATTTGAGTAAAGAGAAGGGTGAGGAAACGAGTAGAATTCAAAAAGAAAATGAACTGGTCCCGACAAATTATATTCCAAGAATGCCTTTTCCACCGAATGTTGAGGAACCGTCACAATTATGATTGAACAATTATGATTGAACTGGAATGCAATCATTGCATTTATGTTGGTAGGGTTTCGATCGATTGAAGTAGGTCCAATCGATAGAGAAGGCCATCACTTTAATCAATTGAAACATGTTCAATCGATTGAACACTAAATTAGAATTATGGTAAAGGTATTCATATAGAATCTCATTGTATTAACACATACTGAAAATACAGGGTATTACAGTTATAATTCATACCATTAAACTCCTACCTTTATCTTAAAAATATATTTTGAGCTCTATGTTATTAAATGCTTATTGAGTCCCCATGTTAAAAATTACAGATATCCATTAATTAAATATGATTACTGATAATCATATTCAACTAATCTCTAAAAATTCCCTCGAGATCCTCTGGTTAACTTATTTGATATGTCGGATACAAAATCTAGCTGCAGGGTTTGACATAAATTAAAACTTATAAGCTTCTTCAAGGGGATATCATCAATCCCAAAACTGAGACGCCTTGCTCAATCCCATCTCGTGCCCTTCTAAGAATAAGAACCTTATTCCATCATTAAATAATAATCACCACGCAATTAATATTGTCATCCAATCCAATGAGATATTGACCCATTTAAGGATCTCACCCTTTTAGGGATTAAAGTGTAAATACTAAATGTACGTGTCTATAAATTAACTTAGGATTTAGAGTATAAGCACTCATAATAATCATGAGGTGTTAATTATGTTATAAGTCAGTACAAAGATAATTAAGCCAAGCCAGTCCCTTTTAATACACAAAGTGTACTAGCAAAGTGAGTTAAAACTATACCGTTTCCCGTAGTAAAGACAAACCTACTATACCACCAAGCTGCAGTCCTATCGATAGTTTGTCCAATCTCATCTAACCATAATCTTATATTCTACAAGATTCGATGGACTGATCTTTCGTGTGTAAGCCCAACTCTACACACCAGATCACCTACTATGTAGAATACGAGACACACATGCACAATATTAAATGAATAATATAGTACAAACATTGCCAACACAAATTCTCATTAAAATGAAATAAATGATTTTATTAAGGGAATAATAAATCGACTACATAAAGCATCACTTTTAGTATATATCCCTAACAATTACGAATGCTGAAGGTAGGAGCATTAGTATCATCTTATAAGTCTAGTTACCACTTCAGATATGTTCTTATGCATCGGAATACAATTATCATCATTTAGTGGTACCAACGTTAACTGATCAGTTAGTTAATTATTTGATTAAAGAGTTTAATCACAAAAGAATAAATAGCCGATCTAAGCCGATAATTAAGAACCTAGGAGGTCCTATTCTTTTTTCATAAAGAATGTAAGGAAGACATGGAAAGAGGCAACCGATCAATTGCCACACCAGGCAATCGATTGGGTAAGCAATCGATTGGACTTTTATCCAAGCGATTGGGGTGGGCAATCGATTGCTATAAAGGTTTGTTAGAAAACTTATAAATAGAAGACCTATAGTGTAGGAACAGATTGAACGTCGTTTTGAGCCACCAATAAGTCTTAGACCTATTTATAAGTTCTCTATGACTTCTTCATCTCTCAACAAGCCCTAGTCTTTCCGGATTGCGTTCGATATGACATACGAGTGACGATTTGCTAGAGGAGGTTGCTGGATATTCATAGCAAGGATACTAGAAGTTGATTCAAGCATCTAAAGAGGTATGTTCTCTTGCTATGCATCGCTAGATTCTATAAATTGTAGGTCTATAACACTAAAAAGAATTTTCACATAGTTTCAGCTGCAAATTAAGTTTCTCAAAAACTAAATCCAACAAAGCTTCAATTTTCCTTCTCTGTGTTTTACACACACAGACACACTCACACAAGTAAATAGATACTAAAACAAAGCCTTAAGCTCTGTGATCCCCAATTGCCATTAAAGCTCTGATTTGAGGCCGGATTTTCAGCCACCAACAAAACCTACAAAACCAATGCCTAAAGGTCCATATTACGCCCCATATGTCCCCTTAAGAACGGGAATGGAAATCCATAGTCAATCGCCACGAATTTGTGATTTTTTTTTCATAAGACCCCACTTTCGGTTTTCTTGTATTTTCGGGCAAATAACTTTAAAAAATTGAGACTCCAAACCTCTGAATATGGATAGAGTTCGTTAAGATGATTAATTTTCATATTGGACTTGCCCAATTCCAACAAGAAATGAGATATATAGCCAAGTTCGAAAATTCTATGGAGAGGGCGCCCTCTCTTTAAAAAAGAAAGAGAGGGCTTCTGTTTTGACCGTCAAATCATGTTTAAAAACTATGAAATGACAAAATTGGCTTTAATGAAGACAGGATCCAACGATCAAAACAGAGGTCCTCTCTTTAATAAAAAAAGAGCGCCCTCTCCATAGCCTGACTGTAGCCAAGTTTGTGGTAATGCATATAGAAAATACTTTTGCTCACCCAAAATTTGGTACACCAATGCTCACCCAAGCATCCCATTGGCCAATGCAGTGGGGCCCAGGATTAAACAATATTAAACAATATTTGTTTAATCCTGGACCCCACTGCATTGGCCAATGGGATGCTTGGGTGAGCATTGGTGTACCAAATTTTGGGTGAGCAAAAATGCTCTCAATGCATATATATGGAGCGTGTGTTTATATAGGTACTGTGTGTGCGCAGGGGAAGAAGACTATCTTGGTGGGCTGATATTTTCAAATTCGTATTGCTTTAGTTAGTTTGTATGGTATTAGTTAATGGGCTATTTTATTTTATTTTATTTTTTTGTAATTTTCTGGGTTATCCCAACTAAAGTCTTGGGTCCAATTAGTATCAAAGAATTTGCTCTTTTTCTGAGAACCTTAGTAGGCTGAGCCCAACATAAATGCTTAGTGGGCTTAAATTTACATTCATACTAATTTTTTTATTTTTTATTTTTGATCGATACATTCATACTAATTTGGTTTTAACTTATTAATGGACTTTAAAAGAAAAAGAAAGTGGTTAGACCGGACTTTAGTATGTATGAGAAGTGGTTAGACCAAGCTTAGGGGCTGTTTGGGATAAGCACGTTGTACGTACGTTTGGCACCTTTAATCACTAATAAAACTAAACAGAGCCTCACAGTATATTAGTTAAATAATTGTTGTTCTCATTCCATATTTAACCATTTAAATATTTTCAAATATTATTATTTTTTTTTGTAAATTAAATAATGGGAAAGTTTCTACTTCCAGTAATATTTTTGTAATATTAAAAGCATAGGAAATATTCATTTTAATTAAATTCTTTTAAATGCTAACTTCGTAGTTATGAAAATTAGTTTAAAAATATTAGTTAATTATAGTGAATTTGTAATAGTGTTTATATGTATTCTAAAAATAATCGGGCATTGTTTTCTTTATGATTATATTTTAGTTTAGCTTTAATCCATAGTTTTCATAATTCTTATGTTAAAATCACAACCAAACAGAACCTTAATGAATTTTTACGTCAAAAACACATCTGCAGTACTCCAGGCCATGCCTGAGTAGTCCCAGAGTTGGGAGATCATGAAGCAGTGATCTCCAGCCTCTGCCATGCTGCAGTATAAAACCTGCGTTCGATCGATCGACGTTAGATCGATCGATTGAAAAGAGATACAGTCAAGCGATCGAAGACATTTCGATCGATTGAGAGGTGATGATGTTCGATCGTTCGAGAGTGCATCGTTCGATAGAACCTTCAGATTCTTGGGTTAATCCTCTGCAATATTCCTAGACTTTCTGTTTTCGAGATTTGTTATCAAACTGTCCTCGTATGCTCAGTTTGTCAAAACAGTTTCTTAACTTTAAGCTTTAAGGCATTTTTCTTCAATAACTTTTACAAACCACTTTGAATGCTAACACCACTCAGAGTGCGAGTCCTAACTATTGTTTTAAATCGCCTTCATGTATTTTTAAATCAACTATGATGATATAGTCCCGACCATGAAAGGACTATTGAATCTTTATCTTTAGAAATTACAGAATACTGTAGAGAGACGTACTCCTTAGAGCTTAATGAAACTGCATGGTAGATGATTAAGTCGCTGTGAATTTGAGTGATCCCAACACTTCCCCTTTCATAAAGACAAATATTACTTTAGTTAATTAGTTAATCAATAGTTTAATTTAGTTGCTTTAATTTTTGTGGTTGTTAATTGTGGATCTTCGTGTTCTACACCTTTCTTTAAAAATCGAATTTTTTTTTTCTCTTTGAGTTAATCTAAGTAGCTAGTTTAAAACCTTCTCAGTGGGATCGACCTGGACCTATCCAGTACTACTTGCACGTTTACCTACACTTGGGTATAGCACACAAGCGCACACAAAATTAATTCCGTGTCAGCAGTTCCGAACCTTGCGGGTTGTGTCCTCAATCTCACAATGTAACGCATTTAGCCGTTATAGGATGGTGGTTCTTTGTCGAGCATGGTCTTGAATAGGCTCATCATGAATGACGCGGTGCAACTGCCTTAGTAAGCATTGTTGGGAAAGATGGTCGATGGTCATGTTGAATATTGCTGACTCTAAAGGAGAGATTTGCCCATTAAGGGTTATTTGATGACCTCCATATTCATCAGCCATAGTAAGTGTGTCCATGCTAACATGCCCAAACGAACTAACTTAAAGTTAGTATTATCTCATGGTTTTGGTCTTCAAACTCCATACAATAAGTTAACTCAAGCAGATCTTTCATTCAAAATATCTGCATCATGCCTCTAACATGAAAAACATGCAATAACTACTATTTTTAATATTTATAAACATAAGTTTCAAGTATTTAACATTCTCAAATATAACTTAAATTTCTCTGCATTTTTCCTTTACATTTTTTACATCCCATTCCTAGCAATCTCTTTCATAAATTATTAAGTGATCAGCCATACAGGGCCGGCCCTGAGATGATCAAAATTGACCGAGGCCTCAAGCGAATTTTCAAAGGGGTAAAAAAAATGAGACCTCTATATTAAGTTTTATTGAAATAAAAAAAAAAAAGGCCTAAAAATGATAAGTTTTATAGAAATTAGAAAGAAAATAGGCCTAAAAATGATAAGTTTCATAGAAATTTAATAAAAATTAGAAGAAAATAAGCCTAAAAATGATAAATTTTATAAAAATTAGAAAGAAATTAGGAAAAAAATAAGCTTAAAAATGAGGTCTAAAATCGAGGCCCCATGCGATTGCTTTGAGAAATTGACCCAGGGCGACCCTGCAGCCATATGGTGGCCTAAAGACTATTGTTGTTGTGTACATGTGGGTTGGTGTACTTGTTAAGCCAAATGCAGCCATATGGTGGCCTAAAGACTATTGTTGTTGTGTACATGTGGGTTGGTGTACTTGTTAAGCCAAAATCAAGTGTTTGTCCAATACACTTATTTTGTGTAGAATGTTTCACAAAGAACACTACAACTTATTCAACAAATAGGCCTAAATGAACACATTCTAACCTCTCAGTTTTGATGTAATTTTTGAAGGAAGTAGTTAATTCAAAAAAATAAAAAAAAATTAATCAATGAAAATTGGTATATCATAGAATATGCATTTTAAGGTATAAAAAAATTAGACAAATTGGTGCTCTACTATGGGAAATAAATATTTCTACACTTTCTTGGGAGCAACAATTCGAAATTCATAAAATAAAAATAAGTTCATTTCATGTTTTATTTTTTACAAATAAGAATGTTTTGAGACCTTCACAAACACCATTCCAAGGTATCAAGATATCCTTTGTAGGTCCCAAAGTAAAACATGAAAGAATGAACGACATGTGATGTCCTTTTCTTTTTACTCAAATAATTTATATTTGGGAGCCTTCAAATATACGATGTATTCCAAAAGGCTGCCCATATTGGCAGAGCAATTTTCTTTAATGCCAGAGTAGCCCATAAATTTTCTAACGGAATTTTGACATTATTAACAGATTTTTTCCGTTACAAATAAAAAAGTGTTAGACTTTTGCTCTGGCATTATGATTTCCCTTCCAAAATTGTATGATAATGTTCTCTCTTTCTCTCTCTCTCTCTCTTATATTTATTTTTTCATAAGCCTTCTTAGCAAAGTTGAATGCATGAATGATGAATCAATATGGGATGTGCTTGATGGTTTGAAAGAAAGCAGCCTTAAATAAATTTGGACAAATTCAAGTAAATCAAGGGCCAACCTTGCAAACAAACAATAAATCAAACATCTAATGTGCATTACAAAATAAACCACAAAAAACAACCATGAGTGCATGACCTAAATCCACCAAACAACGCCTAAGGGCCACCTATAAAAACATTAATTCTACTTGTCCAATCGGTGTCTAAAAAAACAATTACACAATCAATACATAAAACCTAGGCACCATTGCACAAAATTCCAATTCAAATATTTCCAAATCATGATTGGACACGAAGACCCAACAACATACTATGACAAATCAGATTATGTAATCAAGTTTATATATACCAACTATTGTATTCATTAATTTTATGCAATTCCAGAGCCGAGGTGGATCAAATGTGGAACCATCAAATTGGACAGTAACAAACACCAACCCTAGTGCTTTCATACAATCAATAGATCAAACATCTAATGCGCACAAGAAAATGAGACAGGAAAAACAAACCTAAATGCATACAATAGTAAACCACATAAAGGAAAAAATCTAATTTGAATTTAGAGATCAATCATGCTATAATTATTTCAATGGTGGAAGGTGAAGCTATGGCAAATGGATATAGGCCTTCAACAGATTTGCTGGTGCATTTGTAGGAGCTGTAGCAATGGGAAATGAGTTTATAAAGAACCAAACTCTGGAAGCTATGTCCTCTTATATTATAAAACAGTAAACGATTGGAAGTCCATGGGTTTATAAAGGGGAAAATATTTTAAGCCATTGTCTTCTAATCTCCACAGAGGCGAACTGGTTGGAAGCTAATGGGATCACGGGTTACTCAAACCCAGCAATTAGAATCATAGTTTGAATCATTATTTGAAGAATTGATTGGAAACAGAGAGACAATGATGGAACATCAAGCGTCGTCACTCAAACCCAGCAATTACAGCCATAATTTGAATCACTATTTGAAGAATTGGTTGATTGGAGAGAGAGGGAGAGATAGATAGATAGAGAGAGAGAGATGGCAAATCAAGTATTTTCTTTTGCTACTAACTATCAAAGATAAAGGATGGACATACCAGCGAATTGTAGGCGTATTTGCTTTTTTACTACTTCTCTCTTTATGGATATTGAATAGACATTGTTAAAAGCAGGAGAGAGAAATCCAAATTTTATTGAATTCAGCCATATAGAATGGTGAAGAAGAGAGAGACATTTGCAAGAATTGGAGAGACTTCAACGATTTAGGAAGGATTTAAATTCCATCTCCACGTGGTAGTCCCACAAAGCATACCATCCTACACTCTCTGATTTTAATGATAAGAAAAGATATCTTTCAGATTTATTATTATCATTTTTATTTATTGTTCGTCTTTCTTTCATTATCCTTCTTCTATTTAACTCTCTTACTTTGCTCATTCCCTCATTAACTTATCTTTATTCTTCCTTTTTTAGGTGCACAAGGAAGCCCTCAAGGGTCATGTGAGTTTGGCCCATGGGTACGAATGGTACAAGGATTTATCTAATCCCATCAAAGAAAAGATCAACAATGCCGGCTTCGGGCTCTTCGTGCAACTATTGGCGAAGAGTTCCAATGATTTGGTTCAAACTCTTGCCCCAGCACAGAGGTGGTAGGATACCACTGTCATGCCCCGGAATGGCAAAAAATAGAGAAAATAAATTCCTTTTTGGGTTAAAAGGCAGTTACTCGTGAAGTCACATGATCATCCACACCACGCAGTAGTAACAATAGAAAGGATAAAGAGATCATAAAATGTAATCTAGCTTCTGGATATCAACATAACTTATAGTCAAAAGAAAGTTACTATTCTATTATAATCAAAGTCTCGAATCAAATAAAATATAAGTGTCAAGGCAACATATGCCTGATTACAAAAAGGTTCAAATACAAAAAAGATAATTAAACTACAATCTAGCCTAGTCTTCAATTGGCATAGGTGTAGTCCTCGACGTAGTAGTCTTCCTTTGCCTGATTGCCCTCAGGGTAATCCTCCTCAGGAGCATCATCACCAACATAATAGTCCTCGCCTGTAGGTCCTTCACCTGTACAGTCGTAGACAGGGTGCGCTGGAACATATAAATGTCCAGCAGCATAAATGCCATCTACGTAGTGAAAGATGAGTGAATTAGATACAAACAGGGTATCAACTATTGAAGTTATTACAAGTTATAAATGATAACAATTAGATTCCATTGAGTGTATCTTCTCTTTAATCAAACTGATTATTCGATTACTAACGTCTTACTAAATCAAGACCGACAACATACATTACTGACAAAATAATAGACTCGATAGTAGTTCACTTCTAAAAGATACACCATTGCTCCGTCCACCACTTTTAAGAACATATGCATAGTCCACTACATGTCATGGACACCACGTCTGTCCATCCCCATCTTGTAAGAATATATGCCCAGTTCACCACACTACAGGGATGTAATGCTTTAAGAAACAGTTATCATTCTAATGCCATGACTTAACGTCATCTACTAGTGATCGCAGTCCATCGCTTTTAAGAACATATACACAGTTCACCACTTTTAAGAACATATCAATGGATCACTAGTCTACCTTAGGGCTACTTGGTCCGTTCCATGGCTTTTAAGAACATATGCATAGTTCTCTGCTTTTAAGAACATATGAATGATGAAGGCCTGTCCACACAAGATTCTCAAATCTTAACAAGCGTACTCAAGTTCAACTCTAATATCGATACATGACAAATCTAATGTGGCCTGACAACTTTGAATGAGATGAATGATAACTCTAAGTGATTCACAAATAATATGCTGTCTAACATTACAATCATTGTCCATTATCCTTAACATTACTAGGATTCAACGTTGTATTATCTCATTATCACGTCTATATTTGATGCATAGGTTTCAAAATAGTAAGTAAACAACTAAGCAGTTATAACATCATCTAAACAAGAATATCAGTATTTCATAACTGCCAATTGATTGGGACAGAGGTCCAATCGATTGGTATAAAAATAATAACAATCAATTGGGAAAAAGTCCAATTGATTGGATCATAATCCATGCCAATCGATGCTAACATTGGCAATCGATTGGGGTATCTACAATGGCAATCGATTGCATAAAATGGGAATCGATTGGCTTATCAAAGATGACAATCGATTGGGAAAAGTCCCAATCGATTGGGACTTTATCTTTTTCACAGAGAAGATAGTCTAGCAATATAAATTCAGGGAAACATGATTTGAATATATTTCCTTCTTTTATACATGCTCTAACATAAATATTATGCTACCAAGTGAGTTTAGAACTCACCTTAGGTGTGTGGGGTGTGTTTGGGTGTGAGTATGGAAGCTTGGGCTTCAATGGTGGTCACTCTCTTCTCTTTCTCTTTTCTGTTTCTCTCTTTCTTTCTTCTCTATCTATTTTTTCTCTCTCTCTCGGGTCTCCTCCTCTTTCTTCTTCTCTTTCAATCCATGGATGTGTGAGTGTATGGATGTATATATATAAGTGAATATATATAACAAATACTCTCTCTCTTCCCCACTAATTTCTGAAATAGAAAATCGTCCACAAAGGGCTCATAAATAGAGAGATATGTATTCATGTGGCCAAACCCCAGCCTAAGCAAAAGAGTCTGTTCATTTGTTGCCAATCGATTTTCAAGGGTGGCAATCGATTGGGACAAGGGTCCAATTGATGTTTAGTATTAATGACTCTAATCGATTATAATGAATTCTAATAAATTAGGTCCAAGTAGTAGGTACAAAAGTGGCAATCAATTGGTATCCAAACTAAGACAATCGATTGGGATACAGATTACACCAAAGGTAAAGTTAAACTCATACAAGTATGTAAAGAAGTAATACAAGGTCTTATTCATCATAATAAATTACAAAATATAGGGTATTACAATCACAAACACCTTCCACATCCCTTTTGGTAAGATGACGATGACCCCACTAGACTTCTTGATGATCACGGGCATTCCTTTCGGTGGCTTCCCTTTGGCTCAATTGGACGATATTGGGAGCCAGCATTAGTTGATTATTGATCTGCTCAGGGCTTATCCACGAGATTCTACAGTTCTAGCCAAATGGTTCCTTGCCACTTTCAAGGGCCAAGACTTCACCGACAATTAAATGATATGTGCCTTTATCATGTACGTGCTGGTTTGCTCCATTATGAGCAACAAAGGAGATAGGATTAATCTGTCCTAGTTGGCATCTCTGCAAGACATTGACAAGATCAACTAGTATAATTAGGGAGGGGTAGGGTTAGCCATACTGTATCACCATATGAGCGATATTTCTTGAGATTATCACCCTTCTACTCGGGACTTCTGGCAGGCTTGGGAGGTAAACACTTCATTTTTTCCTTTTTCGCTTGCCTTATAAAATTTTATGGATTTCTTCAATCATTGAACTCATTGAATTGGTGTTTCCCTTGCAAATATGGGCCTATGAGTATCTCCACATGATGGCCCCTAGTACTAAAGCAAATGAGAATAAGATCCTCTCCCAAGGCTTAAAATGGAGAAAGGGAGTGATGGGCCACAATGTCAGTGCCCATGATTTCATAGGCTTCATAAATTTTCTCACCAATCTTCGCAAGGCTCATGTGACCTAGAACCCATGAGCTAAGGCTTTTCTAGCTACAAGTGCTGAGCTTCAGAGTGCGCTTGGCTTCTCTCTAATGAGAGTGCTAATGGATGGAGGTATATGCAGGGAGTGGTATCTGGGTGAGAGAGTGACCAGATCGGAACTTCTTGTTCCCACCTTTTTCATTCCCTTAGCCTCCCTGTCAACCATGAGGAAGTGCTGAGACTTTGGACCATGATGACTTAGTCACAACTTTGGGTGGGGATGAGATTACAAATTATAAATAGGATCTTGATGGATTTGCCAATTTTTAAATGGATTCGCTGATGCGCAACTTTCCTTTAATGGAAGTAACTCGGGTAATTCTTCATTCCATTACTCGATTTTTCCTTTCCTTTGTCATAATACACAACTTGACTTGATCTCTTTCTTTTGTAGTCTATCCCTAAAGATGTTAATCCTCCACTACTTCCACACTGGGAGTGGAATGTGCCCATGGTACATATGGGCCAAGAGACTATATACAAGCTTCTTCCTTATGCTTAGGGTGTCCTAACAATTCCTCTATAGTACGATAATGTTCCCTAGGACTATGCAGAGGAGGGATTACTATATGCTCATACAATCTGGCATTAGATTCATGACCGCAAGTGAAGGGTAAGTTCAAAAATTGCCTCATTCTTGGATCACCATTCGATTTTTCTATTCCTTTAATCATTTCAATATTTGACATTTGGATTCTACCTTTTTAGGCTGATGGAAAGAGGACAGTCACAGATCTTTGGACCAGGACTCAAGTATATATCTTTACTACTTTTCTTCTTCATACTTTTTGAAATGAGATTCACAAACCCATTATTTACAAAGATAAGAATGAAAATGAGTCACCTGGACTCAAAAGAGCCTCTTTTTTTTCTTCTCCTTCTTTCTGTATTCACAAAAATGAGTCATGCGGACTCAATAGGATTTATACTTACAAAAATGAGTCCCACAGACTTGAAGGAATTTTTATTCACTGAAATGAGTCACACGAACTCAAAAGAATTTAATACTTACAAAATTGAAGTTAACAGGACTCAAATAACTCATTATTCACAAAAATGAGTCACACGGACTCAAAATAATTATTATTCACCGAAATGAGTCACACGGACTCAAAAGAATTTCATACTTACAAAACTAGAGTTACCAGGACTCAAAGAACTCATTATTCACAAAAATGAGTCATGCAGACTCAAAAAGAATTTATATTTATCGAAATGAGTCACGCAAACTCAAAAGAATTTCATATTCACAAAAAACCAGAGTGTTGCTAGGACTCAAATGACTTATTTATAATTTATTATGATTTTTTTTCTTTTCTTTCTTATTATTTCTTTAGTAGGAGGAGGAGCTCACAACTCTAAGAAGGCAATTGCAGGAGCTGCAGATGGGTCAGGGTGGAGGATACGCAGGAGGTACTGGTAGTAGTGGATAGGGCAGGGGTGATGGTAGAGATGGAGGTGTCGAAGGCAACCAAACGGTTCAGCAGACACCTCTAAGGAAATATACCCGCGGGGTAATGGACAAGGATGATCCTATTACTACCCCTCTCTCTCTCTTTCATGTAGATTTCCCTGCGAGAACAAGACATTTAGGTTTCTCTTACTTTTCGTTTTTATTATGGATTTGGATCAAATTGGGTAGATGGATGGATGACATGCATGCATGATGGCCTTAGGGTCATCATTTTCTTATTTTTATTTTTGGGTTTTCACATTCATGTTTGACTCTTCTTTAGGATTCGAATATTTATTTTATTAGCTTTTGAATGCATTTTGGGATACTCAGATGACTTGTTATGTGCATGTCTTTTTTATTGCTCTTCAGAATGCTCTTGTTGATGAATGATGCAAATAGTGATGCAAGAATACTATTTTTGTGCTTTTCTGCTGCTTTTGCTTTATTTTCTATGTAGTTTTTTGGATTTATTAATTTAAAATAGCACTAAGAACTTTCTGGACCTTCGCCGACACTCGGTGAAGCTAGGTAGCACTCACGCACTCAGCGAGTGCTACGCGGCACTCACTAAATGTCGTTCACCACTCAGTGACTGTCGACGCGGCATTCATTGAGTGTCGTCTGCTTCCATCGGACTCCAATTTTATTTAAATGGCCCCTTTTTATTCATTTTGTGCACTTTCAAAATTTTTAATCTTCTCATCCTCCTTCCATCCTCTATGGATCCTATTAGCTCTCAAACTCTCTTCCTATGGATGGACACTCTCTCCAGTATTGACAAACTTAATTTTGAGTCCAACAGAATGAACGACCTCTTCTCTTTTTGACAGATGACTTTGGATGAAAGTTTACTTCGAGCCTCCATTCAAGGTTGGGATCCCAAACTTCAAGTATTCTGATTTAAACATTAGGGAATCTACCCTTTATTTGAGGAGTTTAGTGTCCTTCTCCATACTGATCCATTCGCGGATTTGATAGTTCCTCATGAGCACGTTGGATATATTCAGGATGTAGTTGCTTTTTTCATATCTCCCATAACAATGCTAGTTCTTTTATTCAGGATTGATAAATTGACTTTGTGGGCCTCTCTTCAGTTTATACTCCTGTGGGGGATCCCGATGATGGTGGGTATCAGATTTTACGGTAGAGCATTCTGTCTATTGCCATGCTTTATCATTTCCACTTTTAGTCAACTTCGGACATCCTCATACCTGTTGCTTGTAGCTTGTGGGAGATGAGGAGCGCTGACATGCTCGTTCTCGGCGAGACTTTGATGGGAGTGATCGTGCCCATGATGCTTGAGCCATGTTATCCTCCGAGGCTCCCTTTATTCTATAGGTGTAGCTCATGGAATGCCTGGATCTCTTCATTCATCCCTCATGCCCTTACAAGTCACTTCGCTATGTTCTTCTAGAGGTTTGCCACCTAATCCATACTGGTGAAACTTGGCTGACATGGCTAGAAAGCCTTTCTTCCTAGGATATCCTGTGGATATGTCCTTAGTGGATCCATTGCTCTGTTAAAGTATAATTTCCTAGGCGACCTGGTGTTTGGCTACTTGGTTTGTACGCTACTACCTTCTATATCCCGGGTCGGGTGGTCCATCAGTATAGACTACTCCAAGATGTTCCTGAGGATGATATTGCAAATTTTATGAGGAGTTCAATTATGCGCCCCTCCAAGGTGAAGGCTTTTTCTGAGGCTTGGCATGAGAGGATAGCTGCTCCCTTTCGGAGGATCCCTGCTTCGGTTATACCCATTATGGAGTACATATTAGAGATCCAGGCCCTGATTGAGAGACAGACTCATAGATTGACATAGATATAGCATAAACAACAAATATAGGGAAGCTGTATTTTTAAAAAAATTCAGACAAATCCTATCTACCTTTGTTGTGATTTTGAATGTGATTTGCTTTTTCTTCTAAAATGTCCTTGTAAGAGTACTGTTATGACGTGTCTAATCAAACGGTTCATTCTCTCAATCAATCTTAGACTTACAAAAATTTTCCTTTTAATGTCTTATCGGTTGTTATTACCTTGCTTTGAATCATGCCTAGAGCTTTAATCATTCTATACCATGAATTCTTATATATTTCTACCAAGTACTCATTTCAATAGCCAGGAGATCCAGAGATGGGTTAGGACCTATATATATTTTTTGTTTTCTGGACGACAAATGAAGTTTTCCCCTAGTGGTAGGGCTTTGACATGCTAGTTCATAACAAAGAATTTCAAGACATAAGGATTTGTCAAGATTTTTGGGATTTTTGGGCTTTCATGGATCGAAGGCCTTGGGAGGCCTGCCTACTTATCCCTGAGTGGGTATCAGGTCCAAAGCAGTTTGGCTAAGGTCTTAAAGATAGGTTCCATTCAGGTAATTATTGACGACAAAACCGAGCAGGTTGCCTATGTATCCCCAAATGGGAATCAGGTCAAGCGTAGTTCAGTGATGTTGGAGGTTTTGAAAGAAAAGGCTCAAGAGAATATTTTTTGAGATAATCAATGTTGATTGGCTGTTTGAATTCAAGCCCGTCTTGGCCTATAAGGTAGGCAGCTCCTCTAAAAAAGGAGAGCCTTAATAACATATGGTCGGACCCAATTTGGTTTGAATTTTCTTCTAGGATCATAAACGGGTGCCTTAAGTTCTTTGAGGACCAGGTCACCCTCAGCTAGCTTCCATGGGCGGACCTTTTTGTTGAAAGCACGAGCTATCCTTTTATGATATCTCTGACTATGATTTAGCACTGCCAATCTCTTCTCATCAGACAACATGAACTCCTCATACCTCCCCGGTGTCCGTTCAAGTTCTGCTACTTCACATTCCTCCAAAACCTTAAGTGAAGATATTTCTACTTCAACTAGAAGAGCAGCTGCCATTTTATAAACCAAAGAATATGCCGTAGCTCCTTTAGAGGTTCTTACGAAGGTCCGATATCCCCACAAAGCGAATGGCAATTTCTCGTGCCAATCCTTATATGTATTTGTCATTTTTCCTAGGATTGCCTTAACATTCTTGTTCGCTGCTTCTACTGCCTCTATGGCTTGTAGGGGGAAGATTGATGGTGGGTGATCCTATACTTCTCTAATAGTGGGATAAAATCCCCCTAAAAGTGACTACCATGATCAAAAATGAACTCATTTGGAACCCCATATCTACAAATTATGTTCTTCTGAATAAAGCTCACCACATCCTTGGCCTTTAGGGTCACATATGATGCCGCCTCTACACATTTAGTAAAATAATCAATTGCCACTATTATGTATCGGTGTTCATTGGATACCTTAGGAACTATTTTGGCCGATAATATCAGTACCCCAAATAGAGAATGGCCAAGATATGGTTATGCTATAAAGCTGAGAAGGTGGGTGTGCATCAGATCCGCATGGATTTGACACTTGTGACATCTTCTGACATATTCATAGTAGTCCTTATCTAGATTTGTCTAATAATACCCTTGTTGGATTATCTTCTTCACCAACATATGAGCATTCATATCCATAAACTCCCTTAGGTATTATTCCATCATTTTTCTCACTTCTCTTCCATATAGACATTCTAAATTATACATGGTATATGACTTCTTCCATAGTTTATCCTCATAGATTACAAACTGGGCAGAGAACCTCCGTATTTCCTTCTTATCCTTCTCTAAAGCTCTTTTGGGGTATTCTCCCTTCTCAATAAATTTCCATACATCCAAATACTAAGGTACTTCACTCTCTTCTTCTTCAATGGCAGCGATCATTTCAAATAAGGGTCGGTTCCTTTCTTCTATGGACAGCGGGATCATGGTAACTCCTGCGGGAATCTGAATCATAGAGGCTAAGGTTTCTAGGGAATCAGCTAGTTGGTTTTCCTCACGAGGGAGGTAATAAAATGAGATATGCTCGAATTGCAACTTCAAACTTTCTAAATACTCATGGTAAGGCCTCAATTTCTCGTGCTTTACTCTCCAATCACCACGCACCTGGGATATAATCAAATTAGAATCCCCAAAAATATCGATCCTTTCCACTTAGGACTGCTTCCATCCTAATTATACATGCTTCATATTCTGTCGTATTATTGGTCAAGTTGTACTTAAGCTTGATGCCTAACAGGTTAGGGGCTCCGCTGGGTGATACAAGAATGATTCCTACCCCATATCCCATCTAATTGGCTGCTCCATTGAAATACATCTTCCATAAATCTTCCTTTACCTCCATCACTCCTTCATCAGAAAACTTAAATTCTCCTTTTTCCTCAAATTCTACTACAAGGTCAGCTAAATACTCAGCAACAGCTCTCCCTTTAATAGATTTGGTAGGGACATTTTTAATACCAAACTCGGCTAACATCATGGTCCATCAAAAAATCCTACTTGTTAAGGTGGGTTTTTTGAACAGGTATTTGAGTAGGTCCATCCTAGATATCAAGGTTACAGGGAAGGTTAACATGTAATGCCTAAGGCGACGGGTATACCAAACTAGGGCCCAATGGGCTTTTTCTAAAGGTGAATAACTTAGCTCATATCTAGTCATCCTCTTGCTCAAGTAATAAATGGCTTTTTCTACATGCCCCTTTTCTCCTTCTTGGACCAACATACACCCTATTGAATTTTTAGATATAGATAAGTACAGAAGTAAGGTTTTCCATGTTGAGTAGGTGATAGGACAAGTGGGTTTTGAAGGTAGGTTTTGATTTTATCAAAGGCTTATTGGCACTGGTTATCCCATTCAAATTTCTCTTCTTTCCTTAATAATTTAAAGAGCGAGTGACACGACTAAATAGTTGTGCGCTCTTGTGCAACACCCAAGTGTAGGTGATCGTGCAAGTAATATAGTACTGGAAGTCCAGGTCGATCCCACAGGGAAGGAATAGGAAGAATATCTACTAAGTTATAAACTAAAGAAAAGGAAAAAGATAAAAATACAATAGAGGTTCTAACGAATCCTAATCAATTAAATTAAACTAAAGCTTATAGAAACATAACTAATTAAATAGATAAACTAAAGGTGTTGGAAATACGTGAATCCACATTGATCCTAACCATCTACCATGCATACTCATTAACGTTCGATGGAGTTCATTCCTTTTCAGCATTCCGTATTTTTCTAAAGATAAAGAATCAATAGCCCTTTCATGACCGGGACTACATCATCATAGTTGATTTAAAATACTTGGAAGACGATTTAAACAATGGTTATTACTTGCACTCTAAATGGTGTTAGCATTCAAAGTGGTTTTCAAAAGTCATTGAAGAAAATAGCCTTAAGGCTTTAAGTTCTAAAAACTGTTGTGACAAACTGAGCTTATAGGGATAATTTGATGACAGATTTCTAAAACAGAAAGTCATGGAATACTTAAAAGAATCATCTCAGGAATTAACATGTTCGATTGATCGAAGCGCTCTCGATCGATCAGACAGCATCATCCTTCAATCGATCGAAAGGCCTTCGATCGCTTGACTATGGCTCTGGTTCGATCGATCGAAATACCTTCGATCGATCGAGCCCAGGTTTTCTAAAGATTGCATGGCAGAGGCTAAGAATCAATATTTCTTCACATATTTCCAACGTCTAAACTACGAAAACATAATGAAACTAGTACAGGAACAGTAACCTAAAGTAATCATAGCATATAAACTAATAACAATCAAATAGAGAAAAAGGATAAGAGAAACCTGTAAATAATCTGAAATAAACTTGTAAATAACTTGAAATAAAGTTGAATCTTCAATAATCTTCAATAAATCAATGTAAAAGAGGAAAAATAACATCAATCTAACCTAACCTAACCTACTCCTAATCTAACCCTAAAACTACCCTAAACTGCTGTTTTTCGCGTTCTGGAGCGTCCTCCTTTCGTCTGGCGTCAAAACGACTTATATATAGGGTTCCCACAGAGTTTATGCAACTTTTGGGTGAATATAAAGTTTGATCAATCGTGCTTAGTTCGATCGATCGAAGGTTTGATCGATTGAACTCTCCTCAATCGCTTGAATTGCTCTGATTTTGACAGCTCTGCGCACCGATGGGAGAATGGCCATAACCTTTCACTTGGACCTCGGATTGACCTTCCGTTTGCGGCCACGCGACCGTAACTCAAAGATCTACATTTCATGTCTCTGAGAAAATCTTCCAAATCTGAAGTATTCATTGTCAAAAATGGCATTTTCTCAGCTACTTATGTTGTTCTCTTCACCAGAATCACTTTTCTTTAGCTCCACTTCATTGATTTACATCCTAATACCTATAAAAAATGCAAAAACATATATTTAAGCATTAACACAATAAAAAGAACATTGTTATTATAATGCACCTAAATGTAGGGACTTTGGGGATAAAAGTATGCATAAAGAACCATGTAATACGCTATGAATATGCACTTTTCACCTCGAATCACACCCCCCAACTAGCTCGTTGCTAGTCCCTAGCAATGAAGTGAACTACAGCAATGTTTATTTAAACTCTAAGAATTGAAAATAAAATAAAGTAAAAATCCTAACTCACTTTCGCAGGAATCGCGATTGCATTTAGCATATGCAACAAGCCTTTAAACCCCTGGGTTCCCCCTAGTGGACGAGTGTTGTCTCATGAGGGTTTGCAGTGAATCTACCCACAAAATTCATGTTATTGGTAATGGTTCTAGTTTATTAAATGTTTTCAAGAAATTTTTCCTCTCTCATTTAGCAATGTAGTTAAGCTCAACAATCTCATGAAACTCTCTAGTATGCTATAGTCATGCAACAAACACATTACAGTTAATCTACTATCAAAGTCATTAGAATGTTCCATACCTATTAATCTTCAAGTGTGTGTGTGAATGGACAACCCAAAATACAAAACTTTAATTTCAAAGCTCGTATAGCCTAAGATTCTATCAACACGTTCATTTTGACTCAACTCTCACCAGGATTACACTCTCAAGATGAAGTCATTCTGAATTAGGTGTAATAATTGTCACTCATGATATGGAAGCTATAAAGAGTAAATGTGAATGGAATCTAATGCTTCTCATATCTAAATTGAAAAACGAAAATTTTATAGTGAACAAAGTCTCATAAAAGGATACTTTTCACTAGAAGAGCGAGATACTGTGGAGAACTCTCTCGTTACCTTAACTTCAAATCCAATTTACGTAAAATCATCAGGACTTTGAAAAAGAGGTGTTTGGTTAAGAAGAAAGAGGCTCGTGATATTCAATTAGGTCAACGGATGTGATTGAATTATCTACTATAACTTTTCAAACTTCCCACATCTCCAATCTCTCTCTTCTTTTTTTTTTCTTTTTTTTTTTTTTTTTTTTTTTATCCTTTCCCACACACTTCTTTTTGTTATTATTTTTTCTTTTTCTTTTTTTTTCTTTTGTAACAACCATTGGCATTTTTTCCTTTTATTTTTTTTCTTTTTTTTTTCATCATTTTTTTTTCTTTGTCAACTTTCCCTTATTCATACTACCAAACTTCTTGTCAAGATAACACTTCCCAATCATTCTTCCTAGGTAGAGAAAAGAAGCTCAAACTTCTATTTTGGAGCTGGGCTTAGATATAAGGAATTGTAATGATAATGCAATTATGATAAGGCTCAAGAGGTGAAGTAAAGGAATAGCACAGAGGTAGGCCAAGGCTGTATTATGCGTGTATGGTCAAAAGATGGCCTAAATTATCTTCTAAGTTCATAGGATTATTCATTTTAGTAAATTCAAAAGCTCTAGATTTGGTAAATCCTGAACGTTCTCTTCTAGTGATCAGTCAAAATGAAGAAGATTGAGACTTTCAACGAATTAATTCGCTTTTCAAAAAAAATAAGAGTAATTTATAAAATCCTCAAAAACAAAGAATGGCTCAAAAACTCACTCAGGTTATTAGTCTCCACTACAGTCTCTCAAGACACCTAAGCTATGCTTACTAATCCATTTTAGCTATGTACAAGGTTGTCACAATGTGCTCAAAGTTGTTTGAAGATTAAAAGGCATAAAATATACTATAACTAAGATAGTAAACAAACTACTATAATATATTACATACTAATAACATACAGAAAATAACACTAATGCATCATTACTGACTACATTAACTATGAGAGAAATATAAGAACCATTTTATTATCTGTAAAAATAAAATTAAAAATTTTAAAATTTTTGACAGTTTTTAATTTACTGAGTCTTGTGCTGCTAAGCATGTATATGACACTAAAGCATAAAAAGAAAGAAACGAGGCATGCAATGACTCACTCCCCCCAACTAAAACTAAACATTGTCCCCAATGTTCTAAACTAAGCACATGGACATGTAAAGTAATGCGAGAGAAGGAAGGATGTTACCTCGAGGCGTTTATAATCCAGATTTTTTTTTCAAGTTACCTGCAAAATCATTAGTAGCAACAAGGAAAAATAGAGAATATGATAGAACTACTCAGTAAATAAATTTGGTTAATCAAAATTTTTATCATAAAGTAACAACCGAAATTTTTGAAGATCCTCCCAATGAAATAATTTAATAGTGAGAAGAATGTTGAGGTCCTCATAAAAATGCAGCTCCCCCCAACTAATGTCAGGCTCAAGGTCAGAGGAGATGATGCAAAACCTATGGCTTCCGAATGTGTTGAGGAGAATTATAGGAGGTATACCACGCTTTTTAGGAATTATATACAAGGAACGATCTTTGATGTTAGTATTTCCTATAATGGCCTCTATTTTAATACTAGGAGGTGGCCACGGTTCGATAAAAGGGGTAGGGTCTAAGTGATGTTCTAATATAGCTTCATTACCCTCCTCTTGTATTAGAACATAATCTATAGAGATATGATCATATGAATTGTATTTCTGTTCTATGTAAATAGTTTTGGACTGGACTTGGATAAAGTTATCTATTTGGGCCTCTATGTCATTATTACTCAAGAAGGTCAAGCAGTTTAGCAGATTACTAGCTTCTTGTTGAAGTTTAAGATCATCTAAAGTGGGCCTAATATTTTCCAAGTCCTCTCTCACAGAATTTTGAAATTTAAAATTTGGTGAAGTATATGTGCTAGAATCCTTATCATCCTCTTCTATAACACATTCTTTTTGTTCAAGAGCGGGGTACACATTACATTCAAGCTCAGGATGAGAGCTTTGATTGATAGAGAGGATAGGTGATGGGCAACTTGGTGACACCACCTCTTCGGCTGAAAGAGGTGAGGGTTCATGAATATCACATGAATCGAAACAGGATTTAGATTTTTCAATTATGTCCTCCCTAGGGTCACTATCAAAGGTAGAGGTAGAGTAAACAAGGGACTCATCCTTTCCTAATTACGTGCAGTCAGCTAAACTCTCATTATCTGTAAAAATCTCATTCTCATCCGTGTAACTCTCCTCACTATATATGTCATCTATTGAGGTGCTCTGGATAAAGAAATTGTGCAACTTTATCCAGGCAGTGAAGGAGTTTATGTATGGGTTTGCATATTGAGGAGAAGATGGTTCTACAACGTCACGCTCAATTGTTTGGTTTTGGAGTTCAGACATTATTATACACCCGTCATTATCCTCCAATTCCATTACATTATTAGTGTCTTGAAATTTAGGTTGTAGTGTTGAAGGATTGGTATAGTCTTCTAAAAGTTGGCTAGCATATGCTTGTTGATATCTAGTTTCTAATTTATCTAGTGCACTATCTAGCCTTTGCATTTCACTAAGCAGCAATTTTAGCATACCATTATCCTCAACTTGGTTATTCTCCACATTATAACTACATGAAGTTTCGCCCCATTGTGGTTGATAGTAATTCCCATCCCATTATGTTTGTGGACAAGACTCCCCAGAAGGAAAGTCTTGGTGCGTTTGGTAATCGTGGGAACTATTACTATATCCTACATTATTATTTTGGTTATATCCCCATTGCGGTTGATGGAACTCTCCATGTGGAGGTTTTTGATACGTTTGATAACACAGGGGACTACCACTATCATTTCCCCATTATGGTGGTTGGTAGCACTCGGGTTGATAATGCACGTCATAAGTTGGTGCTTGCCAACTTGGGGGACAATTTTCATTACTTAATGTGTACCTATTCATGATGTTTGTGTTGTATGGAGGGTAATATGGATAAGATATATTCACTCAAAAAAATAGGAATTTTTTATTTTTATTTTATCTTGTGAGAGAAAAATTCCAAATTTTTTTTTTGTTGTTGTTGTTTTTGTTGTTGTTGTTGTTGTTTTTTTTTTTTTTTTTTTTAAAAGTGAGAAAAATTGGAAATAACTTAGTAAAATTCTAGCCTAGTTGCCTTCCCCGGCAACGGCGCCAAAAACTTGACACGACTAAATAGTTGTGCGCTCTTGTGCAACACCCAAGTGTAGGTGATCATGCAAGTAATATAGTACTAGAAGTCCAGGTCGATCCCACAGGGAAGCAATAGGAAGAATATCTACTAAGTTATAACCTAACGAAAAGGAAAAAGACAAAAATACAGGTGGAGGTTCTAACGAATCCTAATCAATTGAATTAAACTAAAGCTTATAGAAACATAACTAATTAAATAGATAAACTAAAGGTGTTGGAAATACGTGAATCCACATTGATCCTAACCATCTACCATGCATACTCATTAACGTTCGATGGAGTTCATTCCTTTTCAGCATTCCGTATTTTTCTAAAGATAAAGAATAAATAGCCCTTTCATGACCGGGACTACATCATCACAGTTGATTTAAAATACTTGGAAGACGATTTAAAACAATGGTTATTACTTGCACTCTAAATGGTGTTAGCATTCAAAGTGGTTTTCAAAAGTCATTGAAGAAAATAGCCTTAAGGCTTTAAGTTCTAAAAACTGTTGTGACAAACTGAGCTTATAGGGACAATTTGATGACAGATTTCTAAAACAGAAAGTCATGGAATACTTAAAAGAATCATCTTAGGAATTAGCATGTTCGATCGATCGAAGCGCTCTAGATCGATCGGACAGCATCATCCTTCAATCGATCGAAAGGCCTTCGATCGCTTGATTATGGATCTGGTTCGATCGATCGAAATACCTTCGATCGATCGAGCCCAGGTTTTCTAAAGATTGCATGGCAGAGGGTAAGAATCAATATTTCTTCACATATTTCTAACGTCTAAACTACGAAAACATAATAAAACTAGTGCAGAAATAGTAATCTAAAGTAATCATAGCATATATACTAATAACAATCAAATACAGAAAAAGGATAAAAGAAACCTGTAAATAATCTGAAATAAACTTGTAAATAACTTGAAATAAAGTTGAATCTTCAATAATCTTCAATAAATCAATGGAAAAGAGGAAAAATAACATCAATCTAACCTAACCTACTCCTAATCTAACCCTAAAACTACCCTAAACTGCTGTTTTTCGCGTTCTGGAGCGTCCTCCCTTCGTCTGGCGTCAAAACGACTTATATATAGGGTTCCCACAGAGTTTACGCAACTTTTGGGTGAATATAAAGTTTGATCGATTGAGCTTAGTTCGATCGATCGAAGGTTCGATCGATTGAACTCTCCTCAATCGCTTGAACTGCTCTGATTTTGACAACTCTGCGCACCGATGGGAGAATGGTCATAACTTTTCACTCGGATCTCGGATTGACCTCCCGTTTGCGGCCACGCGACTGTAACTCAAAGATCTACATTTCATTGGTCTGGGAAAATCTTTCAAATCTAAAGTATTCATTGTCAAAATTGGCATTTTCTCAGCTACTTATGTTGTTCTCTTCACCAGAATCACTTTTCTTTAGCTCCACTTCATATACCTATAAAACAATGCATAAACATATATTTAAGCATTAACACAATGAAAAGAACATTGTTATTAGAATGCACCTAAATGTAGGGACTTTGGGTGATAAAAGTATGCATAAAGAACCATGTAATACGCTATGAATATGCACTGTTCACCTCGAATCAGGGACTCACAGGTTAGGGTGAGTTTCGAAATGAATTGGCTAATGAATTGTATCCTACCCAAAAATCCCATCAACCATTTCTCATTCTTTGGTGGTTACATCTCAACTATGGCCATAATCTTGGTCGGGTCCATTTCTATTCCTCTCTGAGTGATTATAAATCCCAATAACTTCCTGGTGGTGACTCCAAAAGTGCACTTTTGCGGGTTCAATCTCATCCTAAACTTCCTTAACCTTTCAAAGAATTTTCTCAATGCCCCCAAATGCCCATCTCTCTCTCTCTTTTGATTTTATAGTCATATCATTGACATACACCTCAACCTCTTTATGAATTATGTCATGCAACAGTGTAGTGGTAGCCCTTTAATACGTAGCTCCCAGATTCTTGAGCCCGAATGGCATCACCCTATAATAGTATGTTCCCCATGTTGTGATGAAGTTATTTTTTCCTATCCTCTGGTGCCATAAGAATTTGATTATACACCGAGAATCCATCCATGAAAGATAAAAGTTCGTGTCCAATGGTATTATCGACCAATATATCAATGTGAGATAAGGGGAAGTCATCTTTAGGGCTATCCTTATTTAGTTCCCAAAAATCAACACATACCCTTATGCGATCGTCTTTCTTTGGCACCGACACAATATTGGTGACCCATTTAGGGTACTCGGTGACAATCATAAATCCAACTATTAATTGCTTTTCAACTTCTTCTTTAACTTTAAGCGCTCATTCAGGTCTCATTCGCCTCAATTTTTGTTTTATTCATTTGGAATTCAAAAAAAGAGGAATATGGTGTTGGACTATCTTTGGATCAATGCCTAGGATATCACTATAAGACCATGCAAAAAATTTATTGAATTCATTTAATAAAGTGATTAATTCTTTACTTTCTTCATTGCTAAGCATGGAGCCAATAAAAACATTTTATGGATTATTTTCACTTTCCAGATTAATTGTGGGAGTGTTTTCCATGACTTTGCCCGTAAACTCATTTTATTTTTTGGTTAGTTTTTTCAAATCGTGTGGTATATTATGATCATCACATTCATTGCATTCATCACATTTATTAAGTACATTTAAGTAGGCAGAATTAGTCATATTCTCATTAACTTTCTTTTTGGTAGTTACAACTGACATAGAGTTAAAGAGACGCCTCATTTGGGCCATTATAGAGTCTAGGGAGGGGGGAATCCTATCTCTAAATACCCACTCTTTAGAAACTCCTTCCTCGAGCTCGGTGATGATGCAGTCTGATTGATGCTCCATCTCTATGTCCGATTTCACCTCTTCTGTTGATTCTTCTTTTTTGTCATGCCCCTTTATCTCTTCCGGCAATTCTTCAACCTCATCCTCCATATGATCTTTCTCAAATTGGCTTCCATGATCTATTCTTGACCATTCTCTCCAGTATTCATGCTTTCTTCATCCAACAGACTTTTCATAGCTGGGCCATCTAGGGCACAAATCCAATCCTGGATAGTAGCAGTCTTCAAGGGCACTTGCAGATACTGGTCTTCATATTTGGAGAAATCATGTCTGAAAAAGATCTCAACCCCTGGCATCAAGAATTTATCAATACAGTCCACTCATGGCTCCAGAAAGCCACAGAAGGGGAAATCTTCTCCCTCCTTAACGAATTAGCCATTGAGAGTTTTCAAATATGGTTCTAGCGGTGTGTCTGATGCGTTCTTCTATTTCCTCAGCTCTTCCTTCGATGACTAATAGTCCTATCCATGAGTGTGAGTCTACTTCAAGATATTTGGGAATTCTGGCAGACCTTGATGCTTTTTCCCTAAGCCAATACCCAGGAAGAACTCCATTTTTCTCATGATTCTGGCTACCAAAGGACTTGCATATTGGTCAAAGTAGAGTGGTAGGAACTCTTATGGCTTGCTATTTTCTAATGTATTTATAAATTCAAACCCCTTTCCCAAGCTTGTCTCTTTCCCTTGCAACTATAATTCTAAGATTAGAGCACTTAACGAAGCCTCTGACACACGAATCCAACTATCCCCAAGGGTATCACAAACTTTGTTCCCCCAGACACATTTGACCTTCTAATGAATCGTTGACGAAATTGCACTCAAACTATCTAACCACGCTCTCCCCAATAACAAGTTTAATGATGTAGGAATGTCAATAATCTAGAACTCAGCATCTTTTTCCAATGGCCCCACCGCAAGATTAAAAAAATGATACCCATAATCACCCTTTGAGTATTATCGTATATGCCCTTACTTTTTGCTCAGATAGTATGAACGTTAACTCGTTGAGACCCATTCTCTTTTTAGTTCAGAAAGGACACACATTTAGAGTTGACCTATTGTCAGTAAGATATGAGGGTAGAGAGTGTCCCAAACATTTAACAGTGATGTACAATGGCTTATTGTGAGCAGGACCCCTAGGGAAAAGATCATCTAAGGTAAAAATGATAGCAAGGGTCAAGATTTTCTTGGTGCTGATCATCCCTACAAAGTTTTTCGAAGTAATGTTGATGGAAATGTCTGCTTGGTTCAAGGCATCCAAGACTACTTGCCTGTGATGCTTAGAGGCGATTAACAATCCCCAAATGCTAATATTAGCCTGTGTCTTCTTCATCTGTTTAAGGACCCTATCCTCTTACTCTTCTTTGTTTATCTTTCCCTTTCCTTTATCCATTTCCCTACTCGGATGATCCTCTTCCAATTCATATGGCTTGAAGTGTATGCCTGATCGAGTCAAGTGGCTAACCTCTTCTCTTACCCATAAATTGTCTTCTACTTGGGTGATTTATGTGCCTTCTTTTCCCATATCCTTCCCTTTATCACTTTCATACCATAGATTCTCATCTACTTGATCAACATTCTGGCTATCCTCCTATCCATACCACACAAAGTTGTTAGTTTCTTGAGCCCACCAATCGAGGGCAGCAGCTTCTTTTATTATCTTTTCCCTAAATTCCTCTGACGAGTGCAGATCATCATGTTTTTCGACAACAGATAGAACTTCTTTGGTTGGCCAATCTTAGTAGTCTATTCGAAAGGATCAAAAGAAGTCTCCTCTAATTCCAAGAAGTAAATGCCCTGTGGTGGCGGTAGATCATGATTGTTTGGTAGTGGATTTCTAGTGACTTTGGCGGTGTTGACGGGTGGTTTAAATATTACTTTATTGTCAATGAGTTCTTGGATTTCATACCTCAACCTTGTAATATAAATCCTCCCAAAAGTTCTGAGGGGGAGGATTTAGTAGTGGTCGCGACTCCAATAAATGGAGGTGCCCCTTTGCTACCAATCTGTCAAGGGCTGTAGATAATGAAACTCCTAAGTTTGAAAATTGTCTTTTCGGCTTTTCTACCAGATGACTCCTCGTTATATCAAACTTCCTTTTTGGATCACTTAATGCGTTGACATCGGTAGGACCAGAGTGACCCCCCAAATGCCCTCCATTTAACCCATAGCTCAGTCTCTTGTACCTGCCTTGTGGTTCATCTTTCTTAATTACCCCCTCCCGAATTGCATCCTCAATTCTTGTTCCTACGTCAAAGACCTCAGCGAAAGTATTAATTGATTGAAAACTCATCTTGTCTTAGTAGACAGGTGGAAAGTTCTTCATCAGCATGCTAATGTGTTCTTTCTCAAATGGCCTTTGAACCGTTTTGGCTGCTTTGCCCTTCAAGGCTCAAGTATTCGGCAAAAGATTCGTTGTTCTCCTATCTAGTGATTTCCAAATCTGTCACGTCTATCTTTTGATTGTAATCGTATTGTACAACAAATGATTTTACCATTTCTTCCAAGATTCAAGTTTTACTTTATTCAAGCATAAGATACCACGCTAAGGAGTCTCTAATCAAGGCCTACTAAAAAAGAAGAGCCATCATTATTATGCTCAACCCATTAGGCTGGAAAGCCCCAATGCACATTCTTACATGATTGCAAAGATTTCCTATCCCGTCAAACTTGTCAAAGATCAGCGTTTTGAAACCAGCGGGTAGTGTTTCACGCCCCACCTCATACAACACTACTAATTCTAGCAAATAAGTATCAACTCCTTAAGCTTTACGGACCACTCTCTCAAGCTTCTACACCTTCTTGACCATTTCCACCCTCTCTTTCTCTGTTTTCTCGGCCTTTTCCTTCCTTATTCTCTCTCTTTTGGCTTGGGGCATATCGGCCCTATATGTCTCTAGATCATTGTACCAATCCCCTTCTCTTGCAATGGAAGGATCAATAACTGGTGGATTTGCAAGTGGTGGTTGTCACGCCATCGCTTCTATCACAACCATCATACGATTCATGTTTTTTGCCTGTAGTCTCATATGCTCGGCTTGTTGTTCTACCAATGTTCTCAATTTTGCTACTTCCCCTATATTTCCTTCGTGCGCTATTTCAGTTTTAATGATGCTTTGCCTTCTTACTAGACTTGCTGTGGAATCTCTAAACCACAAAGTGCTTGAATCATATGCTATTTTGCCTACAATCACATTTTATTTTAATCAATTTTGATTGATTTCAAACAAATTTTATATATTTTATTTTTATTTACCTTTTTTCCTTTACGATTTTTCATTTTTACTTTATTTTATTTGTTGCAAATGCTTGGTGAAATGCTCATGAATAGTTCATGTCACATGGATGCAATGCACATGTGTGTGTGCCAACTCCATATACCAAAGAAAAGAAAATCCTAATTCTAACACATAAGCACATAAAATCCTTTTCCAAGCCAAATGCGCCAATTTCACCTTCCATTATGATCCTTGTTACCCCTTTAATGGTTGGGTATTTTTTGAAATTCATTTTGAAAACATCCTTGGATGACTTTTTTCTAAAAATAGGAATAATTTCTCAAGGATTCTATGAAAACATTTTTCAACAGAAGGTGATTGGGTTTCAACTTTACTTGATTAATAGGTCAACCTTGGTCCTTTTCTTTGAAAGAGCACTTTTTCAAAACATTTTTTGGATAAAAGGTGGTGAATTATCAAAATTTGTTTTCTTACAAAGGTGGATTTAAAACTTTCGGGTAGAAGGATCACATGGTTAGATTATCATTGTACTTTTCATGGATTCGGATACATATAAGGTCAATGATGCTTATCTTGACAAGATATAAGAAGTGTAATCTTATAATCAAAATCTGGCACATTCCCAAATGTCATGGGACATGAGAAGGAATTGCTAAAAGGTGATTAAAATGTTATATATCCTACAACAAACAAGCATCGTTATCATCTCAAATAATCTCTTTCGAGCTTACAAATCACCCTAGCACATAATCCTAAACAAGAATTGATTTCCTACTATTGAATGGTTCTATAGAAGCTATCATGCAAAAGCTGAATTTTGGTCATATAAGGGACCCTTGATGGACATCTGATATACCCCTCAAATTAGGTTGGATGGTATGTGGATGCTTTTCTATACCAATATAAGGTACGAGATCAACAGTGATCAAATGCCTCTATGGTAACTTGACCGACTGGGTTGCCCTGAGCCTCCAAGGTCATAGTTTCGTGCAATCGACAGGTGAGACATGCAAGTGAAATGCAATGGAAATGCAAAAATTAATTAATTTGATTAAAAGAATGCTTTCAAGTCTAATTCTCGAGTGAACCCAAAATCAGAAATTCTAGTCTACGACATGAGAGATTCTGGGTTCGATCCCCAGCAGAGTCGCTAGATTGTGGATATGGGAAACCCACTTCTTTACTTTTCCAAAATACAAATAGAAGTCAGCGCTTAATTTTTAAAAGGAAAATTAAGAAACCATTTTAAAAGGAACAACTCTTTTGGAAACTTGAGATTAACTAGGTCCAGGGATCATGGACTGAGAGGGAAAGGAGCCCGGTGGACTAAAACACTCCCTCTCATCCTATCTCGCGATAGGCCTCTACTCAACATCCTTAAAATTAAACTTTTTAACAATTTAAGTGTGCCCTCAAGTAATACATAGATATAGATATACATTTCAAAAGTATGTTAAAAGGGGTAAAAGATTGCTAATGATATAAAGGCATACAAAACCAAGTAGATCCATCTAGCAAATGAATGTTATGTAATAAGGAATGAGAGAACTTACCCAAGATCCAGCTACAAAATAGGAAACGTGTGTAGACACGCGGCCTCCGGGAACCCACCCCCTCCTTTTCGGGGTTTTAGAATTGATTTTCCTTTGAAATGTTTGAAGAAAAGAAAGAAAAAAAAAAGTCGGTGAAAACAGATGCAGAGTCACTACTTGGTCTTTAGGGAACCAAGAAACCCAATTTTGACTCACCCAAATGGATAAAGGGCACCGGTCATTCATAACCAAAGAACTTGGCTCAAGGTTTTGGTACGAGAGAGGAAGAAGCCTTTGTCATGACTAAAACAACCTCAACTTACCCCGTCAGTCGACGAGCCTCAATTAGCATCCAAAAAATCATCTTGTACGATGTTTGGTTCGACAGTTAATATTTATGGTAAGTATATTACATTGCATAAGAATCTTGAAATGGAAGATCAAAGATAAGATATCATTTATAAGATCTAAGCCAAATATCAGACAATACAAAAGTGAAAGATCACACAAACAAACCTAGAAAAATCATCTATTCACATATCAAGTAATCAAGCTTTCATCTAAAGGGGACATGGATTGTTCTTGAAACAAATAATCAAAGAAATCAAAAATATGCTTAGCAAGCTAGTATAATGCATGTAAATTCTTGAAAAAGAAGACTTCTCAATCCCCAGGATGGATAAGAAAGGAAGATTTGATCGAGAAAAAGCATGAACGTGTGATCAAGTTCATTCCTTATAATCTTCTTAGATTAGGAGTCACAAAAACTCCAATTATTACATGGATGCAATGTATGATCCTAGAATGTGCAAAGTTGTAGTGTGTTTGTGTTCATGGATTTTCTAAAATGATTTAAAAGCCTAAAACATGCATGAATGAATGAAGGATGTTTTTGTAGGATATGTACAAATGTAGTATGAACTACTTCCTAAGATATGGGCTAATTTGGAATGCATGTGAACATCCAATCAAAGAATTAAGTTAAAACATACATTGTTGTGAATAATGGGTGATAGAACAATGAGCTGATTTTGTAAAAATTGAGGTTAGAAATGTTTTTAATTCATGATTTTTTTTGGTTTAGAACACATCAAAAAGTAAAATCAATATGGAAGTTACAGATTGAGAGAAATCATATAAACAAGAGAGGTTACTCAGAAACAAAATCCGTAATGTTGACTAAAATGTAGAAAAATCTTAGAAAATGAAAACTAAACATTGGATGGCCCATTTATACAGAAATTTCACTATAACAATGAAGTTCAAGGAAAAAATGAGTTGGGACCACTTGTTTTGGAAAAGTTTTCTGGAAAATAAGTTGAAAGTCAACCAAAGATGCTGTGATAGAAAAACAGAATGTTTGGAAGGAATGGGTCAAAATGGAACCCTTCCAAATGTTTTTAAATCAAACAAAAAATCATCGGTGTTCCCTAATGAGTTTGGAAGACTTTCCAAGTGGTCTTGTAATCATCCATTGAGTATTTAACTCAGAATGATAAAGTTGAACAACTCACTATTTTGAAGATTTGGAGAAAAAAAGTGTTTCACTTCTTGAAATCAAAACGAGCGGTTTAGGAAAGGTTTTGAAATAGAGGTTTTGGGATTATATTTCCAGCACAAAATGGAGATTACATCCACTTAGAATATCAACATCAAACTCAAATTAAGAACCTCCAAGATTATTGGAGAACATAGTTTTATTTTTAACATGAGTTCAAGAATACTTGGAAAGTATTAAAGTTAGAATCATCATCTATCAAACATGTTTTTGAGGTCAAGAGCTACTATCCATAACGATTCACTCATCTCAAATACCATGTCATCATCTAGAAGATGATGAACTAGAAAGTAATCAAAGAAAAATAAAAAAGAAATGGGATAAGAAGAGATGAACATAGTATGTAAACAAGCAAGTAAACAATCAACAACTTAAATTCAATGAGATATTGGACTTGTAGCTTGGTGTTTCACTCATATATTTTGACATTTGGACATGGAAGTAGCTTCCTATCTCATTAATACTGATAAAAATGGTGGTTGGGTGTATTGAATGTGAAGTAAAGAGGAGTAATGAAGTAAAATCAAGGTTGGGAACTCAGTTTTATATAGAAAATCAATAGAGGAAGCTCTTTCTCTCTCTTCTAAACCTTATCTCCCTATCTCTCTCTACAACTTTCTCTATATCTTCTATTTGCCACCCCCCAAAATGAGAAGTCAAGGGGGGTTTATATAGGCTAATTTGGGGGGAGTTGGGGATTTTAGAAGTGCTCCCATTGGTCCCAAACATCTGTGAACAAGAAATTACGTCGTGGGCGAGTGTCACGGCGACACTGGGCCTATGACACGGTAGTAGTGGGCCAGTGCCACGATGGCACTGCTGCTCAGATGCCCAGATTATTGTATTCAGGCCCCTAAAATTTTTGGTATTCCCGAAAAGGCCCTATTCCATTCGAAATTCACAGAAAAAGCACACAAACTCCAAACTAAGCTTGTGATATACCGTTGGAAAGGTAATGGAGTGTATTTTTCATTAAAAAAATTCATTTAAAGATAAGTTACTTTGAAAATTTTTGCGGTATTCGCGATAAAAGCCTATTTGATTGCCTTTTTCACTTTCGAAAATTCATAATAAATCTGTTTCAAATCCCAAAATTATGTGCGATATATTATTGTAAAGCTATTGATCTCTAGTATCCATGAAAATCATTTGAATAAAGATACGGTGCTCTTGTTTCAAAGTCAACTTTTAGGTCCAATCAGTCAAACCGGGGACCTCTAGGAAGTTCTGGGAACCTCTGGGAGCTCCCAAGAGCTGATATTTTTGTTTGATTTTCTTTTAGTACTATTCACATGGTCTAGGATGATCTCAAGACTTTTGGGCAAATTTAGATGATTTTAGTCAAAACCTGGTCAAATTTGGTCAAACCTAGGTTAAATCGGTCAACAGGGACTTTCTGGGAACTTTCGGGACTTTCGGGGGGTCTCTGGGAGTTGATGATTTCATTTAATTTTCTTAAAAACTCATTTTGTTACTTTTTTACGATGTAGCATGTTTCCAGAACTTTTGTTCCAAATCTGGGAGTATTTGGGCTTTTAGGGGTATTTTGGTCATTTTTACCACTTTATGAACATTTTGAGAAATAGAATTAACTTTCAAGAGTCCTTTTCGAGTCTTTTTTTCAATCATTATGAACCACCAAGCTATGAGTCTCCTAAATTTGATAGCCGACAAAATGGGGTGTCTAAAGTTTGCCCCTCTTTGGCATGAACTTGCGAGGCAACGCATGTCGCAAGCTAGTGCTAAAGCTTTGAAGAGAAGGTCTTTTTGGAGGCTATATATTTAAGACAAAAAGCATTGCAAAGATGTAAAAATAAAAAAAAACATGATGCTAAGGCCGGTGCTGGTCGCGCTCTTCGCAAGCTACCTACGTATCCCAAAGGGAATCAGACTAGGACGTAGTTCGGGCACAAAGGAATAAATCACGCATCCGCAATAAGACAGGTGGATGCTATGCTTTGAGGATGATTTGAAATGCATGGATTTGATATAAATTGCATCCTGAGTCCTATCATGTCTAGTGTTCATATCCTAGTATGAACTGGTGTTGTGGGTACGTGCCACTCAAATTGGACTTATGTTGTGATAGTGTTATGCGGTGGTTGAGTTTAGACAATGGTGCCAGGGTTCTGAAGACTCTGGGTCTCGAGGGTAAACTTCTTAAATTTTGGAAAGTGTGATTCACAAGCGAATGGGATCGGGGTCTTTGAGGATGATAATTAAAGATAAATAATGGACACGGGGCCCTGGAATTTAGACAATGAGTGTAGAAACATGGAAGCTCAAGAGTGAAGACATATAAATTTTGGATATCGAGTTGTCAGAGAAGATGGACACAAAGAAGTGAGGGAACTTATGACAACTGACAGGCGAGGAAGCTCACGATAATTGATAAGGAAAAAAGCTCACGATGGCTGACAGATGAGGAAGCTCACAATAATTGATTAGTGAGAGAGCTCACACGAACTGACAGGTGAGGAAGCTCATGACGATCAACAAGTGATGAAGGTAACCGATGGACACGACGTCTTGCATATCTTAAAGTGGTTTGGTTATAGTGAACGATGCTTGCCCCGGGAGCTGGGATCTCTAGAATGTTTCAATCATTGATCGATTCTTGTGATGACTAATCCGGAAAGCTGGTTCGGGCTTCCCGGGAGTCAATGTTCTCTGTTTTTCTTTCCTAGGGATGATAGGGGACTCTCTGCAATCTCTCTCAATTGTTTCTCTTGATAGGAACCAGGATCCAAATCCAAATCTCTCACGGTTGATCAAATCTAGCAAGGCTCAATCCAAAAGAGCTAGTCTCTTCAGAAACCAACTTCTTTCTGTGTTTGTCCACTGGGGATGACCTGGACCCTATAATAATCTCTCTTAACTATTTTTCTTCAATTCTTGATTTAGAACCACGATTCTTATCTGATTCTATCACAGTTCATCAAATCTAGCAAGGCTCAATCCAAAAGAGCCGATTAGGGCCTTCAGAAGCCGATTTCTTTCTGTGTCTATCCGCTGGGGGATGGTCTGGACTCTCTAAGAATCTCTCTTAACTATTTTTCTTATATTTTGATCGAGAACTAGGATCCATCACTATATCTCTCGTGGTTGATCAAATCTTGTGACAGTTGTTCTAAAAAGTTAATTCAGGCTAGTAGGAGCCAATCTCTTTCTATATCTGTCTACCAGGGATAGTCCTGACAAACTTCCAGACTGCTCGGGGTAAAACCTTTTAAATCTTGACTGGAATGGGCCACTGGGCTAATTAGGGCTAGAACCGGGCTAAGATGGGCCAAAACGGGCAAAAATAGAATTAAGCAGGGACCACAGGGAGAAGTGCCACGGTGGTAATTGGCCAGTGCCATGGAGACACTAGGTGACCCAAAACCTATTATTGTATATCTTGAGGTTTTGATCATTTTGGACCCATTCTTGACCATTTAGGGTATTTTTGGAGCAAAAACCCGCCAAAAAATAGCTTATACACGCTCGGGTGAGTAATCTTTTCCCATGATTAGAATTTTGATTGGTGTTTTATTTTTTTTACTAAATTTTAAGAAGAAAGTTTAGTTCCAATCTTGCATTTTCTTTGCAGAACCATGACTTCAAGCCCGAGGAAGCTCACTAAGAAGGCCAAGGAACGAGTAAGGGCCGAGAGGTAACCCCTGGAGTTCATTTTGTGAGACCCCCAACGTCACCTCTCTGCCATGGCTCTAGCAAGTTAGGTATGTCAAACTTTGACAGTTCAGGACCATTTTTGTGCATTGTACTAGTTTTGTGTACTGTAGTGTACTCCTAGAGGCCGTTTGGAAGTTCATTTTGTGCCCATTGATTCATGGTACGAAGTTGGACTTCAGGTTGTAAAGAGTGATTTTGTGCCTATTTTTGCTATTTTGGATGTGTGCATGTGCCGAATGTGGTCTTGAAGGGCCACGATAGTCTTGTCCATGCTTTCATGTGGTACACTCATCTTTCGCCCACTGTTCGACAAATGGTTGATGATACTGGCTTTGGCAGCTTTGTCTGCCTGGTTTCGAAGAGCACCAATTATTTAGCGCACTTCTATGCTCTGGCTCAAAGATGATAGGACACCACCAATACATTCCATCCTCCCTTCGGTGAGATGATAATGATGCCCTTTGATTTCTCTATAATTATTGGTTTGAGGGTCAGCAGGAAGGGCTTGATCTTAGATTACTTTTATGAGATCAATCCTGAGGCCGTTGAGACATTGATTAGAGTTGTTCCTCCGAATTTGGAGGGGTATCGGTTTACTTGCGACTGGCTTTATCGGGCCTATGGAAAGGGGAGGCACAACCTGAATGAACATCAACTATTATGGGTCTTCCTTCTGTATGTCCTTAGCTGTTCAAACTTTACGATGTGGAATGACCGAGTAAGTTTGAGGCTCCTTTCTTGTTTGCCAACGTTCGATGAGATTCCTTCTTAAGACTGGGGTGGCGCCATCTTAGCTCATCTTTATAAGCATATGGGTAAGGTTTTCCAAGGTGAGATTAAATCAACCAGAGGGTTCTTGCGAGCTTGGGAGGTATATCCTCCAACTTTTTTCTAGCTTTTGATTTCCATGTTTCCAATTTCTGATTCTTATTTTCTCTGTGCAGCTCTGGAGCTTTGAGTATCTGAAGATATTGGCTCCATCTCCTGTCAATGAGTCAGGTGAGGATGACGATGGTATGGCTCCCGTGCCCTTGTTTCCTCGGGGCTTGAGATGGCAAAGAGACATTGTTGGGGTCAAGAGGGTGGCCTACCAGATTATTCTTCTGAGAAATTTCTTATCTAAGCTAACCGTTGCTAGTATTGAGTGGACACCTTAGGGAAGTGTTTCCTACGCTGCCCCTGAGGATATTCAGGCAGTTAAACCTCTTATTACCTGCAGATATTTGATGGAGAGTACTGATGGCAAGCAATGGTATCTTGGCGAGCGAGTGTCTCGGCAAGTGATCGATGGCCTGAGGTACTACGTTCCTCATAATCCTCCCATGATAGATGTCAATGACCTTTTTGATGCCATTCTGTAGGTGACTTTGACTGGCACTGATGCTTGGGACCACTTCCATTCTGAGGCAGGCTATGAGACCTACCGTGGCCGCTTTCTGATACCCAACTTCCCACTCCTGGATGTGAGTTTTTTTTTCTCTCTATTTGTCACTTATGTTTTTTTTTTGACTCATCCTTTTCTCCTTGTTTTGTGCTTACAGTTTCGTGGGCTGTATAGGATATAGGCTCCTCTAGTCTGTGATCTTATACCTCCTTGGGACTGGACCGTCAATGTTTTGGGTACTAATGTCTCCCCCCAGGTTATGGAGGTGCCACGAGTCACGTGCGAGTATCCTACCCAACCAGTAGGCATCCATAATGTCCCTTGAAGTTATGTTGAGGAGGGTCACTCCTTGGCAGCTAGTCTACGGTCTTTGGTCCTTATGCGAGATCACAGGGTATGCCTCTAATTTTTGTACATCTTATAGTCATAAGATTCTAATCCTAGGCATTACCCTTGACAGATGGATGGTATGTGGCAGTTTGCCACCAATCAAATGACGTCTTTGGTAAGTTTTTAACTCAACTTTATTTTTAAACTTTTATTGGCATATAGCTGACTATTTTTTGTTTATGCATGCAGTATCGCAGAGGTAGCATTGGTTCATCGAGATCTAGACCAAGGTACAGAGGCAGTAGAAGGCCATCGCCGACGTACACTTTGGGCGGTCCGGTGGAGGATAAAGAAGATGAGGACTGAGGCCTCCTGAGTAGGGACTTTTGTTTTGTCTCCATTTTATGTTTTCAATTAGGTTGTATTAGTGTATTTTGTGGAGGATAATGTGTAGGATGGTTTGTCACTTTTGATAGGATATTATGATGTTTTGCCTCTTGGGCTAGACAGCTTTCAGTTTGGACGCGCAGTTTGTGCGCTTCTTTTAGTTAGTGATCATGTGACGATATATATATGTGCACCCTGATTCTGTGATTGTTGATGTTACTATAATGAGCAGTCTTGTGATGGTGAGTGTGTTTGCCTTATAGGTGGGATAGTCTGTGAAACAAGGAGGTGCTGGTGAAATTTTAAATTTTGCTAGAGCTACAACAGAAAATATGGCATTGTATGATCCCGCTCAACTCATGGCTTGGCTGAACATTACAAATGGCGTGGAACGAATCAACCTCTTCAATTATGGCTTGACTGAGTTGTTCTCCCTCTACTAAATGGCTCTGAATACTTAGTTCATGCACGCTGCTATTGCTCATTGGGATCCGATAAATCATGTTTTCAACTTCAATGGATTGGAAATGTGTCCCATGTTTGAAGAATTTTGTGCTATCCTCGGCTTTTATTCAGACTCAGACTTAATTCTTCCTCCTACTGAAACCCCTAGTCCTACTCATAGACTGGTTGAATATCTTGACTATTCGACTGCTGTCTCTCGCCAACTGATTTAGGGGAAAGTTCTCAAGCCTGAATACCTTGATTGTATGACTACATGTTGTGACTACAAGTCTTGAGGATCACCAGAGAGTGTGGCTGATGGGTATGAGGGAGACTTCTTTCTATCATCATCGTCGGTCGGCTAGGCAATCCAAGCAAGTTAAAGAGGTCCCCCAGGGATTCACTGAGAGGGTCTTTGCTTCCAAAGTAAGAGCTATTACCATTAATGCCTTTATCAATGGTTAAACCCACCGGGTGAAGGCCTATTTCTGAAGACCTTTGAAGAAAATAAAAGATACAAAACAAGACCAGAATTGACAAATTCTACTTCTTCCTCCCTGTGTCTTTGATATTTGTGATGGCTTTTGGAAACTTTTATCTTATCAATCTTTCCTGCTTTTGTAATATTCGAAGCTTGTTTATTGGTGAACTTAGGTTACTTTGAGAACCTTATTTTATGCATTTTAACTTTTTGAAAACATTTTATAACAAGATTTCGATTAGATGTTGCTTTTGGTACTTGTTTGGGCATGCTTGGGCGATTAGAGGCAAATGAGGCGAGTAGCTAAAGTTTGCTCTAAGTTTGGGGATATGAGTGGTTATGAGGCAAACGAGGTAGCCAACCGAAGCTTGCTCCTAGTTTAGGAGAGATTTATGCAAACGAGGCGGGTGGACGAAGTTTGCCCCTAGTGTGAAGGGCAATTTTTAGGTTATAGTAAGGACCATGACTTTATTTCTCTCTTATGCTCATAACTTTTGCCTAGGCACCAGCGAGGTGACTCAGCGAACTCTTTTCTCTCTTTTGTTATTGCTCACTTTGGATTTATCTCTAATTTTTGCCTAGGTGTCCTTTCAGATTTTTGACCTAGCGAGCCATCCCTTTTTTGTTTTGAAAGTCTGCCTACGTACCCCCGAGTGGGGATCAGGTCCAACGTAGTTTGGGCCAAGTCTTAAAAGAAAAGGGGGTTGATTATGATGGTGTTGACCGAACCGATGTGGTTGCCTACGTATCCCCGAGTAGGAATCAGGTCGAGCTTAGTTTAAGGCAAGGCCTAAAAAGAAGTTGGTTAAAGTCAAGCATAGTACTTTTTTAGGCGGTCGAGGTTGATTGGTTCTTTGAATTCGACACCATCAAAGCCCGTGAGGTAGGCTGCTCCTCCAGGAAGGATAGTTTTGACGATATAAGGGCCAACCCATTTATGTTTGAATTGGGGCAAAGATCGGGGCTCGGAGCTCTTTGAGGACAAGGTCACCTTTGATGACTTTTCTGAGATGAACCTTCTTGTTAAAAGCGTGGGCTATCCTTTTCTAATAAATTCGCACATGGTCGACTGCTGCGAAGCGCTTTTCATCTATGAGTGCCAACGTTTTGTATCTTTCTCTTAACCAATCGAATTTTGATATTCTACATTCGGCCATCACTTGTAGCGATGATAATTCTATCTCGACTGAAAGTACTGCCTCCATCCCATACACCAGTAATAGGGAGTTGCTTCAGTAGATGTCCTTATTGATGTTCTGTACCCCCAAAGTGCAAACGGTAGCTTCTCATGCCAATGTTTGTAGGTATTAGCCAATTTCTGCAGTATAGTCTTAACATTCTTGTTTGCAGCTTCGACTCATTGGTTTGCGGCTTGTACGATGATGTCTTATGATAAGTGATTTTGTATTCTTTAAATAGTTCCCTGACTTCTGCTTTGAAATGTCTTCTATTATCCGATATGATCTCATGGGGAACTCTATAGCAGAAGATGAGGTTTTTCTTGATAAACTTGGCCACTTCCTTGGCCCCCATCTTGGTGTAGGATGCAGCTTCAACCCATTTTGTTAAGTAGTCAATGGCCACCAGGATGTATCGATTCCCATTTGAGGCTTTCGGAACAATCTTGCCAATGATATCGATTCCCCAAGTTGAGAATGGCCACGAGAAAGTCATATTGTAGAGCAGAGATGGTGTTATATGCATCATGTTTGCATGGATTTGGCACTTATGGCTTCTTTTTACATATTTACAACAATCTTTTTCTAATGTCGTCCAGTAGTACCCTTGTCTTATGATTTTCTTAGCCAACATGTAACCATTCATGTGGGGACCACACACCCCTTCATGTATCTCCTCCATCATTCTTCTGGCATTCTTTCCAAACATGAAAGTCAAGTTGTGGCCATTATACCCTTTCTCAGCAGTTTTCCTTCATAAATGATGAACTATGCGACGAACCTTCTAATGGCCCTTTTGTCTTTTTTAGTAGACTCTTGAGGATATGCTCCTTTTTCTATGAAGTCATATACATCCTGATACCATGGTACTTCTCTTTCTTCTTCTTCGATTGCGGCTATCATGTTGAATGACGGCTCATATCTTTGCTTAACTACCAGGGGCATCATTTTGACTCCTACGGGGATTTTGATCATGGAGGCTAAGATTGCCAATGAATCTGCTAATTGTTTCTCTTCCCTGGGTAGGTAAAAAATGCCACGCTCTCGAATTGTTCCTTAGATCACGATAGGGCTTCAAACTTTCTTCCTTTACTTTTCATTCTCCTCTAGCTTGCGACACAATGAGGTTTGAATCCCCAAAGACATCCAATTTTTGAACCTTTAATTCTATGGCTACTTCCACCCCCAAAATGCATGCCTCATATTCAATAGTATTATTAGTTGAGTTATAGTTGAGCTTGATTACCAGTGGGGTATGGTCCCCATTTGGTGATACCAGCATCATCCCCACTTCGTATCCTTTCATGTTTGCTACCCCATCGAAGTACAACTTCTACTATTCCCCTTTAACTTCTATGATATTCTCATTTGGGAATAGGAAGTCTCCATATTCCTCAAAATCAATAGCATGTTCAGCGAGATGCTTAGCTATAGTTCTCCCTTATACTGACTTTCTCGTTACATACTCGGATAGTAGAAGTAACCAACGGGATATGCAACCAGTCAGAGCGGGTCTTTCAAGGAGGTATTTTAGAGGATCCATGTGGGATATGTGAACAACCAGGAAGGCTAGCATGTAGTGTCTTAGTCGGCGAGTACACCAAACTAAAGCCTAACACATTTTTTTGAGGGTAGAGTAGTTGAGCTCATACCCAGTCATCCTCTTGCTAAGGTAATATATGGCTTTTTTGGAGTGGCTTTGGGCTGGCATGCAACCCATGGCATTTTCAGAGATGGATAGGTAAAGAATCAAAGGCTTATGAGGGGTAGGTGGTGAAAGGACAGGTGGGTTTTGAACGTAGGTTTTTATCTTGTCGAAGGCAATTTGGCATTGGTCATCCCATTGGAACTTCTCTCCCTTTCTTAGTAGTCGGAATAAGGGATCACATGTAGTCGTGAGTTTAGAGATGAATTGGCTGATGAATTGGATCCTTTTGAGGAACCCTCTTACTTCTTTCTCATTCTGTGGGGGTGCCATCCCTAAAATTGCCTTGATTTTGGAAGGGTCTACTTCTAACCCTCTTTGTGTGATACAAAAACCCAAGAGCTTTCTAGAGGTCACACCGAAAGTGCACTTCTTCGGATTCAGTCTCATCTTGTATTTGTGCAATCTTTTAAAGAATTTCTCCAATGCCACCAAGTGTCGTTCTCAATCTTTAGATTTCATAATCATATCATGCGTATATACCTCTACTTCCCTATATATCATGTCATACAGCAGGGTGGTAGCAGCCCTTTGGTAGGTTGCTCCAAAATTTTTGAGTCCAAAAGGTATCACTCTATAGTAGTAGGTTCCCCACGGTGTGGTGAAGGTTGTCTTTTCCTGGTCTTCTGGTGCCATTAAGATCTGGTTATATCCTGGGAAACTGTCCATGAATGATAACAGCTCATGAACTATGGTGTTATCTACCAGAACGTTGATGTGGGGAAGTGGGGAGTCATCCTTTGGACTGGCCTTGTTTAGATCGCAAAAATTGACGTACACGTGAACTTTTCCATCCTTCTTGGCGATCGGCACGATTTTGGCGACCCATTTTGGATACTTCGTGACAATGATGAACCCTGCTTTGAATTGCTTTTCTATTTCTTCTTTGACCTTGAGTGCCCATTCTGGTCTCATGCTAGTTTCTGCTTGACGGGTTTAGAATCGAGGAGAAGGGGAATATGATGTTGGACAATGTCAAGGTCGACCCCAGGCATGTCCTCGTAAGACCAAGCAAAAACATCTTTGAATTCTTTTAGCAAATAATCAGTTTTTTTTCTTCTTTATTAAGTGTTGAGCCAATTTGTACAATTTGTGGATTATCTTTTTCACCTAGATTAATCGATGAAGTATCTTTAGTTATTTCATAAGCAGGTGGTCTTTGAATTAGTTGTTTAAGTTCGATTAGGAGATCCTCAGAAGGATCTGTGCATTCACAACTATTAGAAACAGAGGAGTAAGCAGAACCATTTTTCATTTCATTCATAACAAGTAGGATGATTATATCAGACAGTGGACAGTGGTGGGCCTACAGCAGTCGACTTTGGTATAGACTCGATGATTGGAAATATAGACTCTGGGGGAATAGGGGATAGGGAGATACAGACAGATGACTCTACAGCTTGGTTGCTCAGACCCTCCCCAGTTGGTATGATCTGATCATCTTGGCTGTTGGCCCTCTTTCCTTCCTTTTCTTCAGCAAGTTCCTCCCACATTTTCTCGATAGCTTCAGTGTCCAAGTACTTCAACTTATCTTCCTCTAGGGTCTTGGCAACTTCTTCTAGATAGGACAGATCTTGATATGGGGGCGTTTCATAGTCAGCAAAGATTTCAAGGCATGGGTACCTCTTTCCAGTGGTCTATTCAGCAAACCCATAGTAGGGAAAATCATCCCCTTCCTTGACGAACTGTCTGTTTAAGGTCTCGCAATATAGCGGGAAACTCCTCACTCTCTTCATCCACGGCTTCTGCAACTCGATGTCTTCTTCGGTGTGCTTATACCCCAATCCAAACGTGCCTTGTTGCTCTTTAATTTGAGGGAACTCGCGGATCCCTTGTTGACATCGGCCCAACCCCATTCCAGGGAAGTAGTTCATTTTGTAGACGATATTGACTATTACAGAGTGGATCTCAGGGAACCTTACTTTATCACTAATCATGTGGACTTTTTCCTTAAAGAATCCTCCAATTTTCCCTTCTTCCAGTTTAGGTATTTGGATTTCGAAAATGGGAGCATAATTTGGAAAGGCTTCATTTCCCTAGCTATTTCCAAGGATAATTTTAACCTCTTTCTTGTGAACATACTTGATCATTTGGTGCACAGTAGATGATACAACTTTGTTGACATGTAGCTAGGGCCTTCCAATCAACAAATTGAATGAGGCGAGCATGTCCATGACTTGGAAAAGCTCAGTGCAAACCAAGACCCCACTCGAATTTAGAGAGGAACTGTCCCCATCATAGTCCTCTTGGTATTGTCATAAGCCCTCACAGATTGTACAGATGGAGTAATATCTAGGATACTAACCCCCAAGGTAGTGGCGGTTCTTAAACCACAAACGTTCAAGGCAGAACACGTATCTACCAAACAGAATGGTATTTACTGCCCCTTGCACTCGATAGTGCTATACAAAGCTTTGTTATGCGTGGAACCCTATCTCCAGAAGTCCTTCTTCTTCCTCTAGACGTTCAACTTCCAAACTTGAGTACCTCTATGAATTTGACTATTTGCCAGAGGACCATAAAGTTCTCCTTACTGATCTGCCATTCCTAAATCCTTACTCCACCTTCATCAAACCTTCTACCTCATTGTATAGAGATAAGGAAAGAGAAAGAGTATCCAAGGGAAACATCATTATTACAGACATATAGATAAGAGACACTATTTTTTCCTATTTTACACTGTATCTCAAAAGTAAAAGCAGGAGTCACGGGGATACTATGGCTCTTTAGAAAGTAAAAGTACAGAAATATTACACATTATTATAGAGACACTATTTTTCCCTATTTCCTTCTAGTGGTAGGTCTTCATCGGAGAAGGTAATAATTAGATCAGGGGAGAGTGTCCCCAAGAAGGCTACCATATCTTTAGGTGCAGCGTCAATAGGGACCTCGATCCCAGTCAACGCGTTCAACACTATTTTTCTTCAACTACTTTATCAGCTCATTGTCTTCCTCCATGATCTCTTCCATCTTTTCTTTTCCCATATTCTTGATCGGACCTTTCTCAATGGCTTCGGTGGCAGGTTTTGGCAGTTGGTATTGATGACCAAACCTGGTCAAGTGATCAATTTCAATACGGGTAGGCCCTTTAACAGTTCCATCATTTTTGAACCAATTAACACTTACAAATGGCTTTTCTAGCTCATTCCAAATGGAGGCATCACTTTCATTGCTTGGGTCACACCATTTAAGGTCCACTGCCCCTAGATCATGTTCTTCCAAGAAAAATAAATCTTGTTCATCATCTAGTAGTTATTGCCAATCATCGTCCTCTACTTCAATCAATGAACTTCTGCAGAATTTGGATGTTAATTAGGGATAGTGGTTGTCCTAAGGGGTGATGCAGGTAGCAGGGTTAAAGGACATGAGGCTAAATTCAATGAGGCTGATGTTTTGGTGGTTTAGTAGGGGATTTTGGGTGATATGGGGTTGCCTTTGAGGTGGCTCAATGATATTTTGGTCGATGAGGTCTTGGATATCGTGGCGGAGGCACATGTAGTCATTGGTATTATTGCTAGGGGCTTGGTGGTAGGCACAATGCTTGGACATATCACAACATGGTGGTGGTGGGGTGTTTCGAGGTCAGAGTAGTTGGAGGTGGCCTTTCTTGAGTAAGTGATCTAAGGCTGAGGAGGGGGAAAGTTCTAGCTTAGCGAAGTTATAAGGAGGATTTTTCTTGAAAGGGTAGTTGGAGGTGTTGGCTTAGTTGGTATTGGCTACTAAGGGTATTAACATCCAAGGTGTTCTGGGAGTAATTGGGCCTCTTTGACTGGCTTGGCGGTTTTCTTTTTTAATCTTCCCTTCCCTGATAGGTCTTTCAACCTGGTTCTGACTTCAAATAACTCCTTAAAGGTATAGATAGGCTGATAGAACAATTTTTCATGGTAGAGCGGTTGCAAATTCTAGATTAGCATTCTCACCTGCTCCTTTTCAATCGGCCGATGGGTTATTTGGGCCACCTTATTCCTCCACCTGCTCAGAAATGCAGCGAAGGATTCATTTTTGTTTTGGCAAGTAGTTTCCAAATCCATAATCGTGACATCCAACTCTTGATTGTCAAAGTAGTGATCAACAAATATCCAGATGATATCTTCCCATGCCTAAGTTTTAGAGGTTTTCAAGGTAAGGAACCATGATAGTGCAGATTTTGTAAGAGTTTACGGGAACAACATAGCAATATGCTCATGGGTGCATCCCATTGATTGGAATATGCCTATGCACAACTTTACGTAGCTCTTTGGATTTCCAGTTCCTTCAAAATGGTCAATGGCAGGCATCTTGAAATTTTATGGCAGTTTCAGCTTGATAGGCTCAAAGAGGCCTTCCAAGTCTAATATGTAGTCATCAACCCCTTTACTCTTTCTCAACACGCTTTCTAGCTTGTCAACTTTGTCCATTTGCTCTTGGAATATTTTCTCATATGCAGGCAGCGAGACCCCATGAAACCATCCTTCTTCCCCGTTATTCTCATGTATAGTGATGGAAGGTGGACCCAGGTGGCGATGGTGCTATGAACCCTGGGGGTGGTGGTGGGAACCCCAGTGGGTACTGTGGTTGTTACTGCTTTTGTTCTTCTATATAGCTCAAAACTTGGGCTAGGCGATCGGACTGCTGGCTTATGCTTGCTACTAACTCAGTGACCTTAGCTTCCAATTCTTTTTGGTTCATGCTAAAAGTTGTTGGTGTACTAACTCTGACCAAAAGTTTGTTCAAATTTCTGACCCAGGACGAGGATCCCAGCGGCTGACTTTAGGAATCTATATTAACCTACATATTTGGGAAAAAAAAGGTATATTAGCTTTTGACAGTGATGACTGGACAGACAGTGACAGTGATGTTGATAAGCGTCGAATGACTTATGTATAGACTAACTGAGACAGTGTATGCAGACTGATGAGACAAGTATACAGATGTGAGCCCTAATCTATATAATAATCCTACTTCTAACAGCTATCAATTAAGCAAGTAATGTCCTAGCCGTACAGAGTGTGCTAACTTTACTTTCCAATACGATCATTGGGGAATAACAGGAATTTCTAGGATATTTTGGGAGATTCAGGGGAATTTTTGGAATTTTTGAGATTTTCTGGGAGAAACATGTATTTTATGGATACTTCTGGGAGGTTTTGGACAGAATTTTTGGGAGAAACAAGTATTTTTTAGACATTTTTGGGAGATTTTGATAGAATTTCTGGGAGAAACAGGTATTTTTGGGAAATCTGGGTGTTTTCGGGATATTTAGATGAGGTTTCTAGGAGCAACATGTATTTTTTGGATAGAGTTTCTGGGAGAACAAGTATTTTTCGGGCATTTTTGGGAGATTTGGACAGAATTTCTAGGAGAAACAAGTATAGTAGGTAACGATGGTGATCATACTATTTAGCAGGTTTTCATACTCCTATGACTTTGGACCAACAAACAAGGTTTGCGATGTATATCCTTGTGAATATGGAGCAGACATCCATATCATGGTGCTTAGGCAGGTCAACTTAATATGATCACATATGAGTGATTGCCTTGGGATTCATAAGAAGGAGCTTCTGTTCTATGCCACATAAGTGTCCACACCGCGCAGGTAATCCCATCAGGGCATACGACAGTTATACCATATTGTCCTATCTGAAAGATAAATTAACAATCCTATGAAAGGTTCTACAAGAATCTATATGTAAAGGCTAGGTTTAGTCAAAGAGGGTCCGTTGACGAGAGTTCCAATATACCGTCAGAGAGACAGTACAGAAGTTTTTACTTTTTTTTGATATACCTTAGAAGGTATAGTATCAACGGTGACTTGTGCCCTGGCACAACAAGACCTGAACAATATCAGTCCGTGTTTCAGAGACAGTTGTAGGGGGAAATGTAGAAGTACAATGCGGTAAACCAGACACAATAAAAAGATGATTTTAAGGATACTTCTTATGAGTCAAACCTCTGTATTATTTTATTTTGAAAATATAAAAAAATCCCCAGCAGAGTCATGAGATTGTGGACACGCAGCCTCTGGAAGCTCACCCCCTCCTTTTCGAGGTTTCGGAATTGATTTTCCTTTGAAATGTTTGAAGAAAATAAAGAAACAGAAAGTCTGTGAAAACAGATACAAAGTCGTCACTTGGTCTTTAAGGAACCAAGAAACCCAATTTTGACTCACCCAAACGGATAAAGGGCACCGGCCCTTCATAACCAAAGAACTTAGCTCAGGGTTTTGGTACAAAAGAGGAAAGAGCCTTTGTCATGACTAAAACACCCTCAACTCGCCCCGTCTCTCGACATGCCTCAATTAACATCTAAGCAATCATCTTGTACTATGTTTGGTTCGACAGTTAATATTTATGATAAGTATATTACATTGCATAAGAAACTTGAAATGGAGGATCAAAAGATAAGATATCATAAGATCTAAGCCAAATATCACACAATGCAAAAGTGAAAGATCACACAAACAAACCTAGGAAAAATAGTCTAATCACATATCAAGTAATCAAGTTTTCCTAATCTAAAATGGACATGGATTGTTCTTAAAACAAATAATCAAAGAAATAAAAAATATGCTTAGCAAGCTAGTATGATGCATGTTAATTCTAGAAAAAGAAGACTTCTCAATCCCCGGGACGAATGAGAAAGGAAGATTTGATCGAGAGGAACCATGAACGTGTGATCAAGTTCATTCCTTATAATCTTCTTAGATTAGGAGTCACGAAAACTCCAAATCTTGCATGGATGCAATGTATGATCCTAGAATGTAAAAAGTAGTAGCGTGTTTGTGTTCATGGATTTTATAAAATGATTTAGAAGCCTAAAATATGCATGAATGAATGAAGGATGTTATTGTAGGATATGTACAAATGTAGTATGAACTACTTCCTAAGATATGGGCTAATTTGGAATGCATGTGAATATCTAATCAAAGAATTAAAGTTAAAACATGCTTGCTGTGAATAGTGGATAGAACAGTGAGCTGATTTTGTAATGGAAAAGTGAGGTTAGATAAGTTTTTAATTCTTAATTTTTATGGAGATCATCCCTACTATGTCTATAACACATATCAAAAAGCCAAATCAATATTGAAGTTATAGATTGAGAGAAATCATATAAACAAGAGAGGTTATTCAGAAACAGAATCTGTACAGTTGACTAAAATATAGAAAAAAATTAGAAAATAAAAAAAATATTGGGTGGTCCATATTATACAGAAAGTTCCCTAAAACACTGAAGTTTAAGGGAAAAATGAGTTGAGACCACTTATTTTGGAAAAGTTGTCTGGAACACAAGTTGAAATTCAACCAAAACTGCTGTGACAGAAAAATAGAATGTTTAAAAGGAATGTTTGGGTCAAAATGGAACCCTTACAAATGTTTTTAAATCAAACCAAAAATCATCGGTGTTCCCTAATGAGTTAGGAAGACTTTTCAAGCGGTCTTGTAACTATCCATTGAGTATTGAACTCAGAATGATATTTTAAAGTTGAACTACTCACTGTTTTGAAGATTTGGAGAAAAACAAGTGTTTTACTTCTTGAAATCAAAATGAGGGGTTTATGAAGGGTTTTGAAATAGAGGTTTTAGGAGTATATTTCCAGCACAAAATGGAGATTATATCCACTTAGAATATCAACATCAAACTCATATTAAGAACCTCCAGGATTAGTGGAGAGCATTGTTTTATTTTTAACATGACTTCAAGAATACTTGGAAAGTATTAAAGTTAGAATCATTATCTATCAAACATGTTTTTGAGGTCAAGAGCTACTATCCATAACAATTCACTCACCTCAAATACCATGTCATCATCTAGATAATGATGAACTAGCAAGTAATCAAAGAAAAATAAAAAAGGAATGGGATAAGAAGAGATGAACATAGTATGTAAACAAGCAAGTAAACAATCAATAGTTGATATTCAATGAGATATTGACTTGTAGCTTGGTGTTTCACTCATATATTTTGACATTTGGACATGGAAGTAGCTTCCTATCTCATGAATGCTCACAAAAATAGTGAGGTTAGGTGTATTGAATATGAAGTAAAGAGGAGTAATGAAGTAAAACCAAGGTTGGGAACTCAGTTTTATATAGAAAATCAATAGAGGAAGCTCTTTTTCTCTCTTCAAAACCTTATCTCTCCCTATCTCTCTCTACAACTTTTTCTATATCTTTTATTTGCCACCCCCCAAAAGGAGGAGTCAAGGGGAGTTTATATAGGCCAATTCAGGGGGAGTTTGGGATTTTAAAGTGCTCCCATTGGTCCCAAACATCTGTGAATAAGAAACTACGTCGTTTTGGCTTTTAATTATTCAATTTGGGCCCCCAAAATAAATTACAAAATGGAATGTTATGGGATAGAGTGCTGCTGTGGCACAGGGCCTGTGCTGCAATGGCAGTGGGCTAGTGCCGCGGCGGTACTGCTCCTCAAATGCCCAGATTATTATATTCAGGCCTCCAGAAGTTCCGGCATTGGCGAAAAGACCCTAAATTCACAGAAATGCGTACGAACTCCAAACTGAACTTGTGAAATACCGTTGGAAAGATAATGGATTGTATTTTTCATATAAAAAAAAGTTCGGAGATAGGTCACTTTGAAAATTTTTGCGGTAATCGCGATAAAATCCGATTTAATCGACTTTTTCACTTTCGAAAATTCAGAATAAATTCGTTGTAAATCTTGAAATTATGTGTGATATACCGTTGGAAATCTATTGACCTCTACTATCCATGAAAAACATTTGAAGGATGATACGGTGCTCTTGTTTTAAAGTCAACTTTTAGGTCAAATCGGTCAAACCGGAGACCTCCAGCAAGTTATGGGAACCTCTGGGAGCTCCCAGGAGCTGACATTTTCATCCGATTTTATTTTAAAAACTCATTTTAGTACTTTTCACATGATCTAGGATGATATCGGGACATTCAGACGAATTCAGATGATTTTAGTCAAACTATGGTCAAATCTGGTCAAACCTTTCTGGGAAGTTTCGAGACTGTCGAGGGTCTCTGGGAGCTGATGATTCCATCCAATTTTGCTTTAAAACTTATTTTGTTATTATTCTTACGACATAGCATGTTTCTGGAACTTTTGGTCCAAATCTGGGAGTGTTTGGGATTTTTCGGGGTATTTTGGTCATTTTTACCACTTTCTGAGCATTTTGAGAGATAGAACTAACTTCAAAGAGTCCTTTTCGAGTCTTTTTTTCAATCATTACGAACCACCAAGCTATGGGTCTCCTAAATCTGATAGCTGACAAAATGGGTGTCTACAACGTGCAATGCATGAAAAAATAAAAAATAAATAAAATAAATAAAATAAAAATAAAAAATAAAAATAAAAAACCTAAAAAAGAAGGTCTTTAATCACATAAACATATAATGGATAACCCTAATCTAAGGTGTCGCGCATGGAGTCAAAAATTGATAAAATCAAGTAATGAAATACATAAGAGGAAACTCAAGAAATCATACCTCAATAGCGCTATAAAACAGAGGTTAGTCCACATGCTCGAATATAAATAATATCAAATTTTCTCCTAACCTGACAAGAATGAAGAAAATCGATAAAATCATGAATTCTTTCTAACCAAGGAAATCGTAACATCCCCATAGATATACAAGTCTCATCGGGAAGGTCCAGAGGGACCTTAACCTAGAGCCAATGCAGTGTCCATATAGGAATGGCATAACTTCATTATGGTTGAAAGGATTCATGACTAAGTTCAACTTAATCACAATCTATTTCTATGATAAAAAATCTAACATCCTAAAATACAAGCATTACTACCAAATATAATGATCATGAACATATGAGAGTGAACAAGTCATGAATTATTCATTGATTTGGATCGTTTCTCTAGATTTAAGTCTAATTAATCTTAGTTTAGACATGTTTCAAGCCTTAGGACATTAGGAAATGATTTGGATCATAGTTGGCAAGATTTACCAAATTGGTCTCAAAATTCCAGAACAGAGAAGAAGCCACATATTGAAAAATAGAAAATTCATGGTTCCCATGGTTTGATATTAGTGATTTTGAGCATGACATGCCTCTGTGAGTCTAGTATCTAACTCAAAAAGAAAATTAAAGATCAAATGGTCCAATCTCTGGCAATTGGACCAAAATCAGACATCACTCGGGATTTACCAACTCTCTGTCCAGAGATTTTGTATGATTTATTGAAAATATCAAAATTATCTCAAACCTTTCAAATTTCTTAGAGAATGTAGTGGACTCGTCATAGATCATAGAAAAAATTATTTAAAACCTAAACTATTTGGTTAAAGTTCTAATCCGAACATTTTAAAATGGGTACACTGTTCTGGAATTCTGGACAGAGAGTAATTAAGTTACAAAACCCATGACCAAACCATGATAACCGTATAATTTGAGATCAAAACCAATCTTGTAGTGGTAAAACTAGATGTTATGGACTCATTCCAATTGGTCTCATTCAAATCTAACGGATTAATCTAAGAATTCTAAGGAGAATTTGGATCAAGTGGTGATTATGACCACTAAGGCAATAATCAAGTTCATCAAAAGAGGTCCATAGACTTGATCATTATGTACTTCCGTGAAAGACCTCCAAGGATTTCTTCAATCTCATGGACATACTTAAACACTTGGGATTATTTGAATTCAAACTACCAAACCATGAAAATTGGCTTGTCTCAAGTCCAATTCCTCTCTTAAGTTAATGATCCTTGAGGAATTGAAACTTGTTTTATTTACTGCACCTCTCAAATAAATAATCCTTGGAGACTAAGAATGCTAATCTTCATGAATTTCAATGAACTATGAGATGAACTTCATAAATTTCAAAACAATGGACCCAAATCATGAACATGGACTTGGATCCACTAATTGTACATAAACATGATCATGATCTATCTCAATTCCCCGTATAAATCATCAATTTACAAAAAATTGAGAGATCAAACTCAAGAAGTGAGATATTGAAGATCTCAGTGATTTCCAAGAGAAGAGCATAAATAAAGAGACATAAAATCTATATCAACTTGATGATCCAAATCAAATTTCTCTTGGAAAACTTGCTTCTCATCAAATCCATAGCTACTTAGATGCAAGCCAGCAAATATAAATGAGAATTCAATCACAATTCAAATGGTGTGTGCTGAAATGAGTTTAGAAGAGACTTTTTAAAAATTGTGTAAAGATCCTAGGGTATTCTATGTATTGTAATTGAATTGAGTCCAAAAATGAACTAAGATTAGAGAATTACCTGTAAATTTCCTCAGATTTTTCTTGTTTTGCGAAGATCTTCAAGCTCTCAGGCTCGCTTCAATGGCTTCTCTTCCAAATTCTCTCAATTCACTCACCAATTCTCTTCAAATTGTCCAACTCCTAAGAATGGAGATGTATATCTCCTTATATAGACCATTTAGGAGGGGTTAATTCAGTAAATTTGGGGTGAAAATCCATGTACAATAGAATCTTAATCCGTATTTGAATTAAAACACACTGTTACAGGCAACTGTACTCGCTGACATGTCCGCGACACTCAATGAGTGCCAGAGCAGCACTCAGTGAGTGTCGCTAGCTCCATCGTGTGCCGCCTCTTTCTTATTTCATTTCCTTTATTTTAATTTTTGTTTCTTTTCCTTTTCTTTTCTTTTTTTTTTCTTTTCTTTTTTTTCTTTTCATTTGAAATTCTTTTTTAAAAAAAAAATTTCCTTTTCTTTCTTTTCTTTTCATTTCAAATTCTTTTCTTTTCAGATTTATTTAGACAAAATCCATTTCCTTAAAATAAGAGAGACATATATTTATACATGTATTTTGAGTGTTCATTTCCTTTGATTTTCCTGAACTAACAAATAGTAACCTCCTATGCGTATTTTTACACCCGAAATATCCTGAACACCTTGTACTTTGCAGTTTTTGAGTTTGAGAGGCTTTCTGAAGAGTTTAAATTACCCTTAAAAACTTTCGAATTCTGTCGAACATTTTCATTATCGGTTTCAGAGGTAATAATCCCCTGAATGCGACGTTTGGTCAAAATCGGAGTGTCTACACTTGGGCAGTGAGATTATCAACTCAAGGCACCCGAGCCCGACTTACCCATATATATATATACTATTATATAAAGCAAAAAACTAGGGGTATCAAATTTTATCAATATTTCACCCATAGCTACATTAAAACCATCATAAATCTTCATCCTAAAAATAGTTATAAAAGGGCTAAAAAGTCTTTACACACATTAAAGCACTACAAATTCCCACGCTACACTACTTCCATCTCTTTCTCCATCCAATCAACCGTCCACAAATTGAATTTCAAATTACAACTGCCAACTCCTCTTTTAAAAACTCTCACTCTGTTTCTCTCTCTTTCTCTCTCTCTCTCTCTCTCTGACCCACAACTCTTATCTGTCTCCCACCCAAAAACTACCACCAAAGGTTAGTTTTGTTTTCTAAAAATTATTTCGCGATCAGTTTCTTTAAATTTCAACTGCTTCTAAAATAAATGCTCTCTCTCTATATATATATACTCATATATTGATAGATGTTGAATTGAATTGAACATGATTACTGTTGAAGATGTGGAAGTTCAACCAAGGCTTTTAATGGCGAAGATCTCTAAGACCGAATGTAGATTACAACCAAGCAAACTTTGGAGAAAGACCTCGATTTAGGTTTCTTCTTCCACACATTATTTTTGGGAACTCTGGTTTCTACAATCCAATCTCTTCTATACATGAACACAAACATAAATGTTTATGTTTCTATCAGTATGCTAGACCCCATAATGTTAATTGCCATTACAATTTGGTATTAAAAGTTAAATTTGGGAAGCATATTGTTACTCCATAACAAATATAATGCTCATGCAACGCGTGTGCCCAACTGCTAGTATATGTTTATATATATTATAACTATACTATATTCTATATATGTATTTTTTTTAACCATGGGATTTTAGTGTTTTGTAGTGACAAAATTACACTTTTAGATGTTATTCAATAAATAAAGTGATAGATGAAAAGTTTAATCTCACTTCTAAACCAAAGAATTTACATTTGATACTCTATTTTTATCTACTCCAATTTAGACTAAAGTCGGGCTCGGGCTCGCTCTCAGGTTTCAATACAAAAACACAAGTCGAGCTCGGGTTGGGTAATTCAGGCTCAGGCTTGGGCAGACTCTACTAAAACTCGGGCCGAACTTGGACAGACCTAAAATGAAGCCCAGTCTACTCGAGTTGTAGCCCTAGTTAAACTTGATGATGAAGACAAAGCCATAATTTTGTTGACTTTGGTAAAATCTACCCATAAGCAATTTGTCAATACTTTTCTATATGGAAGATATCGTTAAGCTGGAGCAAATGAAAAAAGCTTTGCTCTCTAGTGAGAAGTTGGAGCAAGAATATGAAAAATGATGACTCACAAGCACTTGTAAGCTATGAGAAAAATAAGTTGTATGGAACAAAGAATCAAGGCAAAGGTGAAGGTGGATGAGATAATCGACCGTATAGAGAGAGGGTGTTTTTCTTCAATGGTGAAAAGGGTAAAAAAATTTGATATTGTTCAAAAAAAAAACAAGAATGAAGAAGAAGGTGATGGTCCGAAAAAGGGAGTTCTAGCTACAATGGTAAATGAGGAAGAGTTGATCACGGAAGGTCTTTTGTCAATCACAAATGAGGAATAGAAAAGATGGAGTGGGTGCTTGATTCAGTTTGTTCCTTGCATTTTTGTTCACATAAATATTGGTTATCCATTTATCAACCGATAAAGGGAGAAGCCTTTCTAGGAAACGGTTCATTAAATGAAGTAAAAGGGATTAGGATAGTTAGGATTGATTTTGACCGATGTTTTCCATGATCCACATTTGAGGAGGAACATGATCTCCTTAGTTGCATTATTGTTCATTTGTAGCAAACCACAAATTGTTAAAGGTGAATAGAGGACACTGAGTTATGTTGATTGGTAGAAATGATGGAAATCTATATGTTCTTCTAGGAAAAACTAATATTGGTCGTGCAGTCACGAAGCCTGTAAAGATGGTGTGGTAGTCGGTGACTTCAACTTCTTCTACAAAAGTTGATCGAGATAAAACTCCAAGTACCAAGGTCGACCTCATATCTTAAAGATTTGATGATGTTGATGGTGATGGCGTTCTCAAGTTCATGGGTTATGTGAACTTGGGAATATGCAGTGGATAAATGGTGATGAAGCGAAGATGACGAAAAGTTATGAAGATTGAAGACCCTACAACATATAGATGTTGTAGGTGATGAACCTCAAGTTTCATAGGGGAATATGAACTTATTGAGAGATTGGGTTTCGTGGATGATGGTGAAGTTGTGGATTGTAGCTACAGATGGTGAAGGTGTGAGAAATTAAGTTCAAGGTGAAGATTGTTGAAGTTGAACTAAAATTTTCATCACTAATTCTCGCTCAAGCGAGCCTGTCATAACCCCAAAATCAGACTTCAAGATTTAAGGTTCGAGACCGGCCACTGAGGCTTCTTCACCAAACACAGAGATCTAGCAGAAGTAAAACATAGCTTAAATGCATTAAAGAGCATACAAAGACAAGGGTACAATACAACTAAATGTACGACTAACAAAAATCCCTGATATATTACAACTACAAAAGGTAGCTTGTATTCTACAAAATATTCTAAGCACGTGATAAGGTCCTTAAACAATGACCATTCAATTGCGTCAAGAAGAGGATCTTCCCCTTCTACCGCAACCTCTTATTCCCCTAAGGGTCCTGCATCAAGCCTATCCTCGTCACCTAAAAAAAAAAGTTTTAAAAAGATTTGGAGAGTATGAGCGTAAGGCTCAGTGAATGAACAACCTCGATTAACAATCATAAAAAGATTGCACAACGATTGAAAGGATAATAACATTAGGAATTTTATATGATGAAAATTAATTATCATGAACGTTATGAAGAGATTAGTACAAATCTTTATAATCGACCAAATAGCAACCACCCACTCACACAAACGTTATTCACATGGATACTCTTGTAGCGTACTCGTTGTTCACTGATCAACTTGCAAATCACATGCACCCAGCATGTTGCACCCTTTACTTTTCTGTACTTTATCTTCATACGTCATACATATAGTCTTTAACGTTGTTGTGATGGTAATCGATACTTAAGTAAAATGAATTACATTTGAGCAAAAGAATAGCATATATATATATGTACATTAACATTTGGAAACAATAAGTTTTGAAAGTTAAAACCCTTCTAGGAACCAACAAAATGTTCCAAAAATAATCATAGTACTTTTCATAATATATATCAAAATCCTAGTAGAGTTTACTCATCATATCTTGAGTTAATAAAGGTATATGATCACTGGTAACTTAGGGTTTAACGATGAAACAATTCCTACATCAATATTAGGTAGAAAAAAAAAACCATTCAATCTCAAGTTATAAACATAGGGGTAAAACTGCAATTAAGGCTAGCTCTTCTAGTGGTGGTTTTGTAAACTTAGACAAAAACCTCACTAAAGTGTTCCTTACATTAATCTGAGTACAATGATACTGACTACTCTATTCGGAGTCATCAAACTTTTTGAACACATTATTCTAAGCCTACTGGTTCTCACGATGTATTTTTATGAGCTACCTATTACTTGTTACATATTTTTGACGTCAAAACACTATTTTTACATAGTCATCATTAAGCCATAATTTAAATAATTAATCTAATGTGAGAATTAATCTACTCAAAACAAATTTTTTTATAGATGTATAATTTATTTATTGTACTTGTGGTATTCTTCCCAATTTATGAGCATATATTAAGTAACTATAATAATTACTTTTTTATCTACTTAATTCATTCTCTAATTAGTGATATAATATTAATTTATGGTCTTATATTTAATAAGTATTACTGCTTATACTATGAAAAACTGCTAACAGAATGTAAAAAAATAATAAAACAAAACCTGAATGAAAGAAACACTTATATTAAAAGAGAAATCACCAAGCAATCAATGTAGAAACCAAGATTAACCTACAAAAACAAGCAAACTTTATGTCTCTCTCTATGTAAACTGTGAAAAACAAAGTTGGGCGTCCTTATGGACGTGCTCATAACTAGTATATATAGAAAATCCTAAGGCTAAGGTTACACAAAATATTTTTGCTCTGTGCGCATAAATTCTGATAAGCGGTATGTTCGATCGCTTGAACTTTAAAATTACTAGATTGCTTGAACTGGCTTTGATTGATCGAATTCTCGATCGCTTGAGGGTTATTCGATCGCTCGTACTTCACTTTCATCATTGAATTGCCTTGCTTGAGATCAAACTGTTAGGGATATATACTAGAAGCCATACTTTATGTAGTTGATTTATTATTCATTTAATAAAATTAGTTAATCCATTTTTATGAGAACCTGTGTGGGCAATATTTGTATTATATTGTTTATTTAATATTATGCATGTGTGTCTTTCATTCTACATAGTAGGTGGTTTGGTGTGTAGAGTTCGGCTTACACACGGAAGATCAGACCATCAGATCTTGTAGAATGTAAGATTTTGGTTTACAATCTTAGATGGATTGGACACACTATCGGTAGGACTGTATCATTGTGTTGTAGTAGGTTTGTTTTGACTACTGGAAATGATATAGTTTCAACTCACCATGCTGGTACAGTTTGTGTATTAAATGGGACCGACTTGGGGTAATTATCTTTATACTGACTTATAAGATAATTAATACCTCATGACTATTATGAATGCTTATCCTCTAAATCCTAAGTTAATTTATAGACACGTACATTTGATATTTACACTTTGATCCCTAAAATGGTGAGATCCTTAAATGGGTCAATATCTCATTAGATTGGGTGACAATATTAATTTGTGCTGGATATTAATTAATAATGGAATCCATGTCTCAATTTTGGGATTTATGATATCCCCTTGAGAAAGCTTATAAGTTTTGATTATGTCAAACCCTGCAGGTGGATTTTGTATCCGACATATCAGATAAGTTAAGTAGAGGATATCAAGCAATTTTAAGAGATTAATTAAATGTGATTGTCAGTAATTATATTTAATTAATGGATATCTATAATCTTAACATGGGGAGATAATAAGCATTTAATAACATGGAGCTCGAAATATATTTTTGAGATAAGGGTAAGAGTGAAATTATAATTCTTTACTGGTATGAATTATAATTTATGGAAATAGTAATCTGATTCAGTTCGAATTAGGGATTCCTAATTCCATAAGGAAGCCTATCGTAGCCTATATATATACTGCTTTGGCTCTCTCCTCAGTTTCGCATTTTTCCATCAAGAGTGTTATAACTCAGAATTGAAAAAGAGAGCGTATAAAGAGAGAGCAGAAACATAAAGGATTTCGAAGGAGTCCACACTCAGTTCGATATTCTGGCAGCAAAGGAATACGGTAGAAGATCGTGAGCTGTTATCGAGCCCGTGTTCTCGATTCGTCTACTACAGTAATCCGTTTAAGCAGTTTAAGGTAACCTTAGTTCCGCCCTTATAGGGTTATAATAGTTTTCACGTAATTTTTGCAGTACCAACTTATACGCGCTGTCAACGGATTCTGGGAACACAGTTTCCTAACAGTGGTATCAGAGCAACATTGATTCTGCGTATGGGTTGGATGCAACCATGTTGTCCAATAAAACAGATCTTATGCGTGTTTTGATGGATGGATAGAACGTAGAACTGTGCTAACCCTTGTTTTGCAGCGTTCTTATTCCACTATTATGGTCACTGATTTTGTGTGATTGGATTCCACGATGGTTTTATCCGTGGTTAATCTTTCTATTTTAATATAGCATGTGAACTCCTTTATGGAGGCATAGGATTTGTGTATATTGGATCCCACACTTGATTGATGTGTGGTTAATTTACTGCAAAAAAATAGCATGTGAATTGACTGGGCAGCTCGACCCCCGTGTGTAGTGGCGACATAGAGCTAATCAGGTTCAATGAAGATTTTTCACAAGAGTTGCATAATAGTGGGATTCCTATTTTATTATGGTTTCCTTATTTATGTGTGATTGAATGATTATTATTGTTTCATGTTTAATGAATAGGACAACATGGATAATTGTTCCTAGACTTATTTCAGATGTCTAGCTGCATGTTTAATTTATATTAATTTAAAATGATGGACAAATACATGTGTATTTAGAAATAAAACTAATTCCATAATTTGAAAACATAAGTACTTATTTTTTAAAATCATGAGAATTGAAATAATTTTATTATCTACACATCTGGGTTTGACAAGTAAGGATGAATTAATCCTTGTCAAGTATTCCATTATTTTTTATTAATTAAATTAAAAGTTTTTCTAAGAAATTATAACCCTCACATTTTTTTTAAAATTCTAAGTGGGGAGAGGGAATTTATCAAGTATAAATCCCATGGTCTTCATCACTGGTTTGTAGATGATATGATTAATTTTGTGTGATGACTCTAGTGTCATCCTCCCCATCGGATGTAGTTGATCATGGAATCATCAGTACAAACTTCTTTAAAGAATGTTTTGGGTGATTGTTAGTGTGGGCCACCTCTCCATCAGAGGCGTTCCTCACGGAACTCTTGACCTAGAATTAAGTGATGGTATACACTTAGCTATAAATAATCATATCCTCTCTATCTGAGTCACTATTGTTCTTTATAGGATCAAAGCAAGTCAGTAGTTTAATTTTACTAGGCAAGGTACATTGCCTGAATAGTAAAATTAAAAGGCAATTGCCTATCTGAACAAATGATGGATAGTATATGGCTTCCCATTGAGTCATACTATCACGGTGTATCAGATTGTTGGCGGATTCTTTTCAATTATGGTTGAGGGAACCAATATTTTTAACTCGAATCCATAGTAATTTTTTGCCCAAATGTAATTATTTATGTTATGTGATTCTCAGGCTTTTAAATGGGTTCTTTCAATCCACTCGCTGTTATACTTAAAGAAAACAAACTTACTGGACCAAATTATATAGACTGAAAAAGGAATTTGGATATTGTGTTAACTGCTCAAGAGTACAAGTTTGTGCTTACTCAAGAATGTCTTGAGCAACCTGGTGAGAGGGCAACCGCTGAGGAAACCCAGGCTCACAAGAAATGGGTCAAGGCTGATGAGATGGCGCAGTATTACATTTTGGCATCCATGTCAAATGTGCTGCAGCATCAGAATCAGTCATTGGCCAGTGCCTATAACATGATGGAGTGCCTTCGAGAGATGTTCGGGGATCAAAGTCGTGTTGCTAGGCAGGTTGCTATGAAAGACTTGATGAACACAACTATGACTGAGGGGATGCTTGTAAGGGATCATGTTCTTAAGATGATATCTCTTCTTAATGAACTAGAGATCCTTGGAGCTGAAATCGATGGGGAAACCCAGGTCGATATCGTACTCCAGTCACTGCTAGAGTCTTTTAAGCAATTCCGCCTCAATTATAACATGAATAAATTTAAACATACCTTGGCGGAGCTGCTTAAAGAACTCCAGGCAGCTGAGGGTCTCAACAGAAAGTCAGGGAGTGCTCTTGTGTTTGAGAAAGGTTCTGCTTCAAAGTCGAAAGGCAAGAAGAAAATGAAAAAGGCTCAAAAGAAGGTTGCGGGTCCTCCGCCAATCCAAAGGTCAAGAGGACAGCCAAGAAAGCCTAAAGGCAAATGTTTTGTTTTCAAGCAGCTAGGAAACTAGAAGAAGCAATGTCCGATTTATCTCGCCAGACAAAACAATCAAGGAAAATCTCATTTACTAGTTGTTGAATTGTGTTTAGCGGTCCGATCTACCGGTACCTAGTGTGTAGATACAGGAGCCACTGATCATGTATGCAATTCTTTGCAGGGGTTCCAGGAAACCAGGAAGCTCAGTAATAGAGAGATTTATCTATATATGGGAAATGCTACGAGAGTAGCAGCAGTTGCAGTAGAAGATCTACGTCTTAGTTTTGGTAGAGATAGGATTTCAATATTAAGAAATTACCTTTATGTTCCTTCTATTAGAAGAAATTTAGTTTTAGTTTCTAGTTTATTAAAGAATGGATATTCAGTTCATTTTAATAAAGTAATAGTTATTAAAGAAAAGAAACAATTTATTTGTTCTAGTCAATTGGTGGATGATCTTTATATTATAAATCTTGTCTCTCCTATACTGTAACTTAATGAATTGAATAACACAAATAGTTTGCCATTTAAGAGAAAAGAACCTTCGAGGATGAACCAAACGCATCTTTGGTTCATCCATGCGTCAAACCTTATTCAGAGTTATTAAGACTATTTAGAGTTAACAGCCATCCGTCAAACCTTATTTAGAGTTATTTAGACGATTATACCTTTAGAACTCGTAGTTTTAACTCAAATCTCATATTAGCTTACACTAAAAAAGAACGTCTCTCAGAAACGTGCATAACAATGATTGTACATGTATGAAAGCTTTGATAAGAGTGATATTCTGGTTACTAATGCTTTCATACTTGACTCTATGAAAAACGAACATTTAGAGTGTATAGTCTCACGAATAGAATACTACTTACTAGAGGAGCGAAATACCGTGGATAACACAATTCGCACATTCATGTTCAAACTAATTCGTTAAGAATCATTAAGACTTTGAATTTTTGGTTATTTTGAATGGTAGTTGAAGATGATGAGAGAGAGAATGTGTGTCTAAGTACACAATGAAGTCTATCTTCTCAATTTGTTATTTTCACATCTCCAACCAACTTCCCTTCTTTGCATATGCTTTTTTTTTATTATATTTTATTATTACTTCTACAACTACTCTTTACCATCCACACACTTTAACAATTTATTCATATTCGAGGTCCATTGGAGTCAAGGTAAAAGGTTAGGAGTTTGCATTCTCGTAATAGACTTGGAAATATTGAATCAATGTGGGGTTAGAAATGAAATAGCTTCTTTGACTGTAGGTAAAGGGCTATGTATAGCTTAAGGAATGGGTAGTGATGGTTTAAATCCTTTTCTTAAGTTCTTAGTTTTAGCATTTCAGTGTTCATTGAGCTTAGTTGGTAGATCCTGAATGTTCTCCACTAATAAGCAGCCAAAAATGAAAAATTAAAAATAGTTTAAGTTTATGTGACAATTCCCTCGGAAGAGAAGATTGGATCAAAAGCTCACTAAGGGTAACTAGTTTCCACTACTCAGTCTTTTAGCATGAAAGTCATTTTACTCATTTTTTTTAGGTTTTCTGCATAGCTATCAAGTAATGTATATGGACGTTGGATACATGAAAGGTCAACACATGCAATCATCCTAGTGATACAATAAAATGCAGGAACCTAATTCATAAAAGGATGAGACAAATACGAATGTGTCATTGCTTCAGAAACAACCAATCAAGAGTGAGAGTTCGAAGTTATTCTATCATTTATGTTCAAACAGTTCAATTTTTTTTCAATTTTAATTTAGATTGTATGATATGTTGAAAGAAATTGTCCAGAGTGCTAAGTGTGAACATGTACAGGTGTATATCTATTTGCATCCCACCCCCAACTAAAAATAACAATGTCTTCAGAAATTGATTTACAAAGGAAAATAGATGGATATCACCTGATAGAAGCAAATCAGTAATAGCAATCATAGCAACCTGTAATTAAACCATAAAATCTCCAACCAACCAAGATCAAAAGAAATAATATAAAAGACCAAGCATGATCCATACATAATAACAAAGCCAATCATTGGAGATATAAAGTACTAATAAGACAGAACAGTGATCACAATGTCCAACTATCGAAAAAAAGGTACTAAGAGAGAGGAGATAGAAAATAAAAAGAAAATAAATACAATAAACTTCTCATACTCCCAACTAGCATAATCAACTAATCATCAATAATATCGGATAGAATCTCGATAGGCGCATCCGAATCATCAGTACCTCCACCATCAGCAACAACAGGAGTCATTGCCAAGTAACTCGCAGTCATGTATGAAGGAATAGTCTCGGAAGGAGCTGGCACAACTAGAGGTGGTTGAGGGGATGTCTCAGTGATAGTCGGCGGTGCTGTAGATGTGGATGGAGCAAAAAGAGCAGAAGATGTTGGTGGAGCAGATGATGATGGGACAGAGGTGGGTAGTACAGCTGGGGCCTGGGAAGATGCATTCAAAGACTGGGCCACCCCCAACTGCACTAAGAGTGCATCTAGCTAAGTATCCATATGATCGACTTTGCCCTTAAGTCGTATCAGAGATTTTCGGTCCTCCAGAAATAGTGTGTGAATGGTCTGGAGAGACACTGAAGACGACTCTCCTTATGTTGGAGCCTGAGACCGCTGTCTCAGCTCAAACTGCTGAGCTGCACCAATAGGGTCATCCTCATCCTCAGAATCAAGCTCCTCAGCCTTAATCGGTGTCCCAGAAGCGGCTCCCTCTATATCAGTCCCTCTAACTCATCTCTTCTTCCCCACCGTCACTTTAGCCTTGTCTTTCAACTTCCTCTTCTTTTGGGCATTAAAATGGCATCCTGCTATCTCACCGAATCGACTTGATGCCTGAGAGATAACATCCGTGGCCAATGGCAGCAACCCTGCCTACTCAATAACTCGATGGATGGGCCAAGAACCCTTTAGATGGTGCTTAGCGGCAATATACCGTGTCGGCTGGACGAAAAAATCGATATAGAGGTGAGGTAGATAGACACGCTGACTCGTCCTAATGGCATAAAGGACAAGAACGCACCATGGAACCAACTTCTCATGGTATGAAGTCATTAGAATGCTGTTGTAGAGCGCCAGGTGGAGGAGATGGTACTTTATAGTAACAAACTGATCCTCGGTAAGGGAAATGCCGTTCCAGACCTGAACCACTCCGCCCATGATCTCCAGTATGATAGTGGTGGCAAGAGTCTCAAGGGCTCCTAGTAATCGAGGATAGAAGCAGTCTGGCACCTCAGGCACCCCAGAGCAACTACTACAGAAGTGAGGCTAAAGATGATCTAACACCCTCGGAAGAACTATCTACAAGTAAACAGGGCGGTCGGGTCCTTAATCATCATCGCACAAGCCTCTCACACCCAAGTGATGTTGATTCATTTGGCCTGAATCAACATGTCATACCAGAGGGACATGTCTCTGATCCTTGCTAGGAACTATGGAGCCAATAACCACGCAGACTCAAGGGGTCTCTCAAGCATCACCTTCCGCATTTGAAAATAGCGGGTAAACCAAACATGCTCTTCCTCATTTCTAAGCCCATGCGCGAGGACCGGGTCAGGAATGGTAAGATCAAGGGGCTTAGATTTATGATACCCCATAATAGAGTTCATCGTGGAGTCCCTAAAATGGAGAAAGAGAAGAAAAGACTAATTAAAATAGGAAACTAAAAGAAAATAAGAAAACTGTCTCTGCTTTAGTTCAATCGATCTAACTTTGCTCGATCGATTGAACAAGGGCCAGGCTTGATTGCTTGAGCTCAACTCGAACGATCAAGCACAGAAGAAATGCAGAGACAGAAAAAAGACTCGCACAAATGAAAGAGAACAAAAAAATACACATACAAAACTATGATTAAATGGTCATAATACCAATGGGGGGCACCCCATCATGATTTTGGACAAAAAAAACTATATAGGGGGGTCATGGGAGACCTTACCTCTGTAAAAGAGCAGTGGAGGATGGGATGAGACGATGGTGATGAGTTGGGGTACCAGGGTACTCCAATCGATGGGTGTAAGTGTGGGAGACCCAAAATCACCAGAGCTTCCTCTCACTGTGTATAAGCGATTGAAGGAATGAGGGAGAGAGAAAAATTGGTGAAGTGTTTGAAAGATGCCTCATTTAAATGCAAGTTTTGATTGATCGAGAAGGTTCGATTGATCGAGAAGTCAATCGATTGAGACTTTGTCAAGCGCTTGAGAGTTCTGGACTTTCGACCGATCGAGAATGGTTCGATCGATCGAACATAGAATTGCAAGGAATCTCTGAATTAGTGAACTTAAGTACCCCCAACTAACAAAAATTGTTCTGGACATACAGAAATACCATAAAAAGTAGTGCAAACCTAGAACATGTAAGCCAGAATTGATCATCACAGTAATATAAAGTTACAAATTTTATAAATATAAATTTTAATAGCATTCTTTTTGAAAAATTATTTCCCCCAAACCTGGTACTTAAGACTTTATTACAATGATAAACTTAAAAAAACTAGGAAAATAAACTGTCTTTATCTAGGATTGCACTTCAATTGCAAAAAGATTGACAAATGAAAAACTACAATTGAAGTGACCACTATTCTTCAAGCATGAAAACTTCTTCTCCCACAATTGCTTCATGCTCCACCAAATCATCAAACATAGGGTCTAAACTCAACAATTCACAATTCCAGAAGGATCTGAAAGCGTCAAGGATATCATCGAAAGCATCTGAAACATCCAAAGAATTGAAAGTGCAAGCAAGAGGTATTTCTTGGTGAGCCAGACGGCGTTATAGATAAAGGAGTGTAACTCCTCAGCTATTCTTTCTCTTGCGACCGAGTACCAGGGGACCCAATGGGAGGTCCATGAAATAGTAAGTATGGAAGGAACATTGGTAGAACATTGTGGTTCATAGTGATAATCCTGGACAAGGAAAAACAAAAGGAAACGAAAGGAAAATAAGAAATAGAAACAAATTAAACAAAAGCAAGAGAAAGAATTAAAACAAAGGAGAATATGACATTGTTTTAACCTCACTATTGGCATGAATGCCTAGCATGCACTAGCTGGTAAGGGACATTGAAGCCTAAACAGCAAGTAGCTCAGGTGCACATAGAGGTATGGTACCAGTTCGAGAATGAAAAAGTCATCGACAAACGTGAAAACAGCGTTGTGGCATTCAGGCACAACATCTTGTAAGTCATCCTCTGCCCATGGTTCCCATATTGAGTCATTCTCCCACTGTTCTAGGAGTGCGTCATCAACCTCACCTATAAAGTAACCCTCTGCTTTTCCATCATCTTCAAGGATCTCCATATTTTTAAGAGGATTAATGTCGAGGAGAGCTGGTAGGTAAGGGATGTATCCGTGAGATATGTCGATGAAAACATTCGCATCTGGCCCTTTATATGGTGAAAGGTAGAATGCAACCTCCTCAGCTGTCCATGGCAGGTTTTGATATTCAGAATCAGCCCAAGATCCTATCGAATGGACATCATCATCTCTCATTTTGGAACTTGCAGTTAAGTGATACGAGGAATAGCGGATTAAGAGAAGCGTCACATTCAAGAAGAAGAATTAAAGCAAAAAATAGCAGTAAATAAAAAAAATACAAGAACTGAAAAGTTTACAACAACTGGTTATGACTCTTTTTGGTATTTTAGGTGGAAGAATAGCTGGGCTCATCCAGTTGGATGTGTTTCAGCTTTGGTTTGAAAGTTTTTCAAGAACGGCTTTAACCTTTGACCATTGACCTTGAAACTTTAATCGTTCTTGGGATTTATGAGCTCGACGGTTCCATGTGAAAAGACAGATTTAATGATAAACGGAACTGTCCATAGGGAACGGAGCTTACCTGGGAAAGGTGAAGGCGAGAGTCATACAGCAAGACTTTCTGCCCTAGTTCGAATGTTTTCTAAAAAAATCGTTTGATCATGACGAGCCTTCAACCTTTCCTTATGCAACTTCGTAGAGTTCTATGCATCTCTACGGATTTTCTCTAGCTCTGCGAGTTAGAGTTTTCTTAGCTGACCTCCCTCTTTAATATCAAAGCTTAATGAGCGAGTCGCCCAATATGCTTTATGCTTAATCTCGACAGGGAGGTGGCAAATTTTTTCGTACACTAGCCTGTACGGGGACATTCCCAGGTTTGTTTTATATGCGGTATGACACGACTAAAAAGTTGGGTGCTCTTGTGCAACACCCAAGTATAAGTGATCGTGCAAGTAATATAGTACTGGAAGTCCAGGTCGATCCCACAGGGAAGGAATAGGAAGAAAATGTACTAAGTTACAACCTAAAGAAAAGAAAATATAAATGAAGGATTGGAGGTTCTAATGAATTCTACTTAATTGAATTAAACTAAATAATAAACTAAGCATATAAAAACATAACTAATTAAATAAATAAACTAAAGGTGTTGGAAACACGTGAATCCACATTGATTCTAACCATCTACTATGCACATTCAATAACGTTCTATGGAGTTCATTCCTCTTCAGCATTCCGTATTTTTCTAAAGATAAAGAATCAATAGCCCTTTCATGACCAGGACTACATCATCACAAGTGATTTAAAATACTTGGAAGACGGTTTAAAATAATGGTAATTACTTGTACTCTAAATGGTATTAGCATTCAAAGTGGTTTTCAAAAGTCATTGAAGAAAATAGCCTTAAGGCTTCAAGTTCTAAAAACTGTTGTGACAAACTGAGCTTATAGGGACAATTTGATGACAGATTTCTAAAACAGAAAGTCATGAAATACTTAAAAGAATCATCTCAGGATTTAACATGTTCAATCGATCGATGTGCTCTCGATCGATCGGACAGCGTCATCCTTCAATTGATCGAAATGTCTTTGATCGCTTGACTATGGCTCTGGTTCGATCGATCGAAATACATTCGATCGATCGATCCCAGGTTTTCTATATCATACATGGAAGAGGCTAAGAATCAATATTTCATCACATATTTCCAACGGCTAAACTATAGAAACATGAATAAACTAATACAGAAGTAGTAACCTAGAGTAATCATAACATATAAACTAATAAACAATGAAATAGAGAAAAGGAAAACAAAAAACCTGGAATAATCTGAATATAACTTGTAATAAACATGAAACCAACTTGAATCTTCAATAGTCTTCAATATATTACTGAAAAAGAGGAAGAAAAAGGTGAATCTAGCCTAATCTACTCCTAATCTAACCTTAAAACTACCCTAAACTGCTGTTTTTTGCGTTCTGGAGCGTCCTCCCTTCGTCTGGTGTCAAAACGACTTATATATAGGGTTCCTGCATAGTTTATGCAACATTTGGAAGAAAATAAAGTTCGATCGATCGAGCTTAGTTCGATCGATCGAAGTCTCAATCGATTGAACTCTGCTCAAGGGCTTGAACTCCTTTGATTTTGACAGCTCTGTGCACTGATGGGAGAATGGACATAACTATTCACTCGGACCTTGGATTGACCTCCCGTTTACGGCCACGCGACCGTAACTCAAGGATCTACATATTATATTTCTGGAGAAATCTTACAAATCTGAAGTCTTCATTGTCAAAATTGGCGTTTTCTCAGTTGCTTTAGTTGTTCTCTTCACCAGAATCACTTTTCTTTAGCTTCACTTCATTGATTTACATTCTAATACCTATAAAACAACGCATAAACATATGTTTTAGCATTAATACAATAAAAAGAACATTGTTATTAGAATGAACCTAAATGTAGGGACGTTGGGGATAAAAGTATGCATAAAATACCACATAATACATTATAAATATTCATTTTTCACCTCGAATCACACCCAGCAACTAGCTCGTTGCTAGTCCCTAGCAATGAAGCGAATTATAGCATTGTTTATTTAAACTCTAAGAATTGAAAATAAATGAAAGTAAAAATTCTAACTCACTTTCACAGGAATCACGATTGCATTTAGCTTATGCAACAATCCTTTAAACCCCTAGGTTACCTCTAGTGGAAGAGTGTTGTCTCGTGAGGGTTTGTAGTGAATCTACCCACAAAATTCATGTTTATGATAATAGTTCTCATTTAAATATTTTCAAGAAATTTTTCCTCTCATTTAGCAATATAGTTAGGCTCAACAATCGCATGAAACTCTCTAGTATGCCATACCCATGCAACACATACATTACAGTTAATTTACTATCAAAGTCATCATAATATTCTATACCTATTAATCATCAAGTGTGTGTGTGTGATTGGACAACTAAAATACAAAATTTTAATTTCAAAACTCGCATAACCTAAGACACTATCAAAACATTCATTTTGACTCAACTCTTACCGGGATTACACTCTCAAGATGAAATCACTTCGAATTGGGTGTAATAATTATCACTCATGATATGGAAGCTATAAAGAGTAAATGTGAATGGAATCTAATGCTTCTCATATCTAAATAGAAAAGAGGACATTTTAGTGCATAAAATCTCATGAAAGGATACTTTTCACTAGAAGAGCGAGATACCATGGAAAACTCTCTCATTACCTTAACTTCAAATCTAATTTACTTAAAATCATCAGGACTTTGAAAACGAGGTGTTAGGTGAAAGAAGAAAGAGGCTTGTGATATTCAATTAGGTCAAAGGATGTGACTAGAATGTCTACTACAACTTTTTGAACTCCCCCCACATCTCCAATCTCTCTCTTTTCTTTTCTTTTCTTTTATTCTTTTTTTCACACTCTTCTTTTTATTATTATTTTTTTTCTTTTATCACAACCATTAGCATTTTATTTTCCTTTTCATGGTTTTTTTTTTCTTTCTTTTTTTTTCATCAATTTTTTTACCAACATTCCCTTATTCACACAACCAAACTTCTTGTCAATGCACACATCCCAATCACTCCTAAATAAAGAACTGAGGCTTGAACTCCTAATTCGGAGTTAGGTATAGACTTTAGGATTGTGAGGACAAGGCGATTATGATAAACTCAAGAGGTGAAATAAAGGAATATCATAGAGGTAGACCAAGGCTATATTATCCATGTATGGTCAAAAGATGGCCTAAATCATCTTCTAAGTTCATTAGTATTATTCATTTCAGTAAATTCAAGAGCTCTAAATTTGATAAATCCTTAATGTTCTCTTCTAGTAATCTGTCAAAATGAAGAAAATTGAGACTTTCAACAAATTACTACGCTTTTCAAAAAGTAAGAGTAATTTTATAAAACCCTCAAGAAAAAATAATGGCATAAAAGCTCACTTGGGTTATTAGTCTCCACTACAGTCTCTCAAAACACCTAAGCTATGCTTACTAATATATTTTAGCTAAGTACAAGGTTGTAACAACGTGCTCAAAGTTGTTTGAAAATTAAAAGGCATACAATATACTATAACTAAGATAGTAAAGAAACTATCATTGTGTATCACATACTAATAACATACAGAAAATAACACTAATGCATCATAACTAACTACATTAACTAAGAGAGAAATACAAGAACCATTTTATTATCATTAAAAATAAAATTAAAAATTTCAAAATTTTTGACAGTTTTTAATTTACTGAGTCTTGTGCTGCTAAGCAAGTATATGACACTAAAGCATAAAAAGAAAGAAACAAGGCATGTAATGACTCACTCCCTCCCAACTAAAACTAAACATTGTTCTCAATGTTCTAAACTAAGCACATGGACATGTAAAGTAAAGCGAGAGAAGGAAGGATGTTACCTCGAGGCGTTAATATCCAAATTTTTTTATATGTTACCTGCAAAATCATTAGTAGCAACAAGGAAAAATAGAGAATATAATAAAACTACTCAGTAAATAAATTCGGTTAATCAAGATTTTTATCATAAAGTAATAACCGGAATTTTTCAGGATCTTCCCAATAAAATAATTTAATAGTGAGAAGAACATTGGGATCCTCATAAAAATGCAACTCCCCCCCAACTAATGTCAGGCTTAAGGTCAGTGGAGATGATGCAAAACTTATGGCTGCCAAATTTGTTGGGGACAGTTATAAACACTTTTTAGGAATTATATGCATGAAATGATCTTTAGTGTTGATATTTCCTATAACATCCTCTATTTTAATACAAGGAGGTGGCCACGGTTCGATAAAAGGGGTAGGGTCTAAGTGATGTTTTAATTTAACTTCACTACCCTCCTCTTGTTCTAGAACACAATCTATGGAGATATGATCATAGAAATTTAAGTTCTGTTCTATGTACATACTTATGGACGGGACTTGGATAAAGCTATCTATTTGGGCCTCTATGTCGTTATTACTCATGAAGGTCAAGCAGTCTAGCAGATTACTCGCTTCTTGTTGAAGTTTAAGATCATCTAAAGTGGGCCCGAAAGTTTCTAAGTCCTCTCTCAAAGAATTTTGAAAAATAAAATTTTGCAAAATACATGTGTTAGAATCCATACCATCCTCTTCCACAAAACATTCTATTTGTTCAATATTAGGGTACACATGATTTTCAAACTCGGGATGAGAGCATTGATTGATAGAGAGGATAGGTGATGGGCAACTTGGTGACACCACCTCTTCGGCCGAAAGAGGTGAGGGTTCATGAATATCACATGAATCTAAATTGGATTTAGATTTTTCAATTATGTCCTCCCTAGGGTCACTATCAAAGGTAGGAGTAGAGTCAACAGGGGACTCATCCTTTCCTAATTGCGTGAAGTCACCTAAACTCTCATTATCTATAAAATCTCATTCTCATCCGTGGAACTCTCCTCACTATATATGTCATCTATTGAGGTGCTCTGGACAAAGGAATTGTGCAACTTTATCCAAGCAGTGAAGGAGTTGATGTCTGGGGTTGTATATTGAGGAGAAGATGGTTCTACAACTTCATGCTTAATGGTTTGGTTTTGGAGTTCTGGTTGGCTTATGACTTTCTCGAGTAAGTTGTTAACCTCATTCGGTATAAACCCGTCATTGTCCTCCAATTCCATTCCATTGTTAGTGTCTTGAAATTCTGGTTGTAATGTTGAAGGACTGGTATAGTCTTCTAAAGGTTGGCTAGCATATGCTTGTTGATATCTAGTTTCTAATTTATCAAGTGCACTATCTAACCTTTTCATTTCACTAAGTAGTAATTTTAACATACCATTATCCTCAACTTGGTTATTCTCCTCATTATTACCATATGAAATTTCACCCCATTGTTGTTGATGATAGTCCCCTTCCCATTGTGTTTGTGGACAAGACTCCCCAGAGGGAAAATCTTGGTACATTTGGTAATCGTAGGAACTATTACTATATCCTACATTATTATTTTGGTTATATCCCCATTGCGGTTGATAGAACTCTCCATGTGGAGATTCTTGATACGTTTGATAATATGGGGACTACAACTATTGTTTTTCCATTGTGGTGGTTGGTAGCACTCGGGTTGATAATGCGCGTCATAAGTGGGTGCTTGCCAACTTGGGGGACAATTATCATTACCTAATGTGTACATATTCATGGTGTTTGTATTGTATGGAGGGTAATATGGATAAGACATGTTTACCCAAAAAAATTTTAAACAATTAAATTTTTATTTATTTAATTGTGAGAGAAAAAGTCCAAAGTTTTAATTATTATTATTTTTTTCTTAAATTTTTATTTTATTTTATTTTATTTTTTGAAAAGTAAGAAAAATTTGGAAATACTTAGTAAAATCCTAACCTAGTTGCCTTCCCCGGCAACGGCACCAAAAACTTGACACGACTAAAAAGTTGTGCGCTCTTGTACAACACCCAAGTATAAGTGATCGTGCAAGTAATATAGTACTAGAAGTCCAGGTCGATCCCACAGGGATGGAATAAGAAGATAATATACTAAGTTACAACCTAAAGAAAAGAAAATAAAAATGAAGGATTGGAGGTTCTAATGAATCTGTCACGACCCATCCCGCTACGCGCGGAGATAGGACACGTGGCACGCCATCAAGGCTTATCCAGTTCCATTAAAGTCAAATACCAGTGGCAAACATTATTAAAATCCATTAAAATCAGAGTTATAAATAGTTTTGTTCAATTAAAACCTGTCCAAAGAAAATCAGCTTTGGAAACAAAGGTCTAGTCGACTGGATCGTGGATCCGGTCGACTGAAGACAAAAGCAGAAAGTTTAAAACAGAATGACAGTTCGTTTAGTCGACTGTGACTGGGGTCCAGTCGACTGTTGCCTCTAGCAGAAACAAAACCACATTTCTCATTAGGTGTCCAGTCGACTGATTGGGGAACCCAGTCGACTGAATTGGTCACTATTTGGATCAGTAGCTAAAATAGCACAGTGTCCAGTCGACTGATGTAGGGTCCAGTCGACTGCTTCTACTACTATTCACTTTCAGTATCTAAACCCTACGGGATCCAGTCGACTGATCTAGGGTTCAGTCGACTGCTCCCCTGCTGGGCAGCCCCTGTGCATTATAACACAATTCAAGCTCTCCAAATCCAACACCAACACAACCACAACTAAACATTAGCGATTTAAAACATCATAACGGTATTCAAATACAAGATACAGTACCACTAACTAACTCCCAAGATTCTATTACAACGTATTTTAAAATTCCCAAATCCTTACTACAAGTTTAGGATTTAAAACAAAAGTATGAACAAAGTAATTTCCCCGGTGATTCTCGACCTCACTCCTCACGCTTCTTCTTGTCTTTCTTCTTACCTGCAATGGAGTAAATCTCCACTGCTCAACTATATGCTGAGCATACAAGTCTAATATATGTAATATATGAAAAAATAGGCTTTAATCTCATAAATCACATAAATAGTCGTTAGGGAGAAAAATATGCCTTCATCCGGTAGCGGCAAGTCCAAGCCTTAAACCGTGATGTCAATGGCTAGTCCAAGCCTACAACCATTATATCCCTCAAGTGCCCTGACAAGTCCAAGCCTTAAACCATGCACAGTAGTCGTCCCTACTAAAATTCTCAAACATCGAGAAGCTTACTCTGGCATGAATTTGTATAATACCCCCCTTTGACCCACATAGACAACTCAACGTGCTAGCATAAATTTAGACATACTTTTCACAATTTAGAGCGTGCATAATTAATGGGCCTATAATTAACACATGGATTTTGCCCGGATCTCAATTTTGTCGTCGAAATATAAAACATGTATTTCTCTATATTTCACAAGTTAGAACTTCATACCTCGTGCGATTTCCCCCAAACTTTGAAGGATCGACTAGGAGGCCAATTAATCGTCGGATTTCGAATTTGAGACGATTGCTACAAGGTTATACCTATTTTTCCCAAATTCCTAGAAATTAGATTTTTATAAAAAATTAGCCAAACATGGCCTAAGTAGTATCAAAAAGTAGGTCTTACCTCCACGAGTTCAAATCTTGAATTTGGTGAAAAACTGACGGACGAAAGGTCGCCGATCGTCGTCGCAAAGCCCGTTGGCTCCAAGTCTCCCTTTTCTCTCTCCTCTTTAGATATTATATGAAGTTTATGAGAAATGAATTCTCACCCTCACCTATTTATAGAGAATCTTCTCAGAAATCGTGTTTACCCCCCCCCCCCCCCCGGAAGTTTCTCAACCATCTAATAAATTCCTGAAACTTCACCCACGTCCATTTTATGCCTTTACGAGCGAAAATTATAAATTTCAAAAGTTTTCGACTAAGTCTCGTTTGGGTCCAAAAATAACGTCCGAAAACTAAATTCTGTGGAATCTCTACACAATCTGCCTTTTTATTTAACGTAACACTCACATTCTCACCATAATTCTCTAAATGACATATAACAATATTGGAATTACAAGAATTTACCCTACACAGGTAAATATACTATTTTAAGAATACCAGATACATCATATAACATTTAAATCATATAAATGTCATTTAATCGTGCCAATGCAACATTAAATTCCATGTTCCCGTGTCCTCACTAACACCTTACTGTTGACTCACAGTCAACCTCAACTCAATATTAATAAACACTAATATTTCCACGTGTTACCACTCTGTCTTATTTTAAAAGTATGCAAATTTAGAAACGGGTGTGACAGAATCCTACTTAATTGAATTAAACTAAATAATAAACTAAGCATATAGAAACATACCTAATTAAAAAAATAAACTAATGGTGTTGGAAACACATGAATCCACATTGATCCTAACCATCTACTATGCACATTCATTAACATTTTATAGAGTTCATTCCTCTTCAGCATTCCGTATTTTTCTAAAGATAAAGAATCAATAGCCCTTTCATGATTGGGAATACATCATCACAAGTGATTTAAAATACTTGGAAGACGGTTTAAAATAATGGTCATTACTTGCACTCTAAATGGTGTTAGCATTCAAAATGGTTTTCAAAAGTCATTGAAGAAAATAGCCTTAAGGCTTCAAGTTCTAAAAACTGTTGTGACAAACTGAGCTTATAGGGACAATTTGATGATAGATTTCTAAAACAGAAAGTCATGGAATACTTAAAAGAATCATTTCAGGATTTAACATGTTCGATCGATCGAAGTGCTCTCGATTGATCGGACAGCGTCATCCTTCAATCGATCGAAATGTCTTCGATCGCTTGACTATGGCTCTGGTTCGATCGATCGAAATACCTTCGATCGATCGATCCCAGGTTTTCTATATCATACATGGAAGAGGCTAAAAATTAATATTTCATCACATATTTCCAACGTCTAAACTACGGAAACATGATTAAACTAATACAGAAGTAGTAACCTAGAGTAATCATAACATATAAACTAATAAATAATTAAATAGAGAAAAGGAAAAGAAAAACCTAGAATAATCTGAATATAACTTGTAATAAACATGAAACCAACTTGAATCTTCAATAATCTTCAATATATTAATGAAAAAGAGGAAGAAAAAGGTGAATCTAGCCTACTCTACTCCTAATCTAAACCTAAAACTACCCTAAACTGCTGTTTTTTGCGTTCTGGAGCGTCCTCCCTTCGTCTGGTGTCAAAACGACTTATATATAGGGCTCCTGCATAATTTATGCAACTTTTGAAAGAAAATAAAGTTCGATCGATCGAGCTTAGTTCGATCGATCGAAGTCTCAATCGATTGAACCCTGCTCAAGGGCTTGAACTCCTCTGATTTTGACAGCTCTGCGCATCGATGGGAGAATGGCCATAACTTTTCACTCGGACTGCAGATTGACCTCCCATTTGTGGCCATGCGACCGTAACTCAAAGATCTATATTTTATTTTTTTGTAGAAATCTTGCAAACCTTAGTCTTTATTGTCAAAATTGGCGTTTTCTCAGCTGCTTCCGTTGTTCTCTTCACCAGAATCACTTTTCTTTAGCTTCACTTCATTGATTTACATTTTAATACCTATAAAACAATGCATAAACATATGTTTTAGCATTAACAAAATAAAAAAAAACATTGTTATTAGAATGCACCTAAATGTAGGGACGTTGGGGATAAAAGTATGCATAAAATACCACATAATACATTATAAATATGCATTTTTCACCTCGAATCAACAGATTTAATGATAAACGGACATGTCCACCGGGATCGGAGCTTACCTGGAAAAAAGTGAAGGCGAGAGTCATACAATAAGACTTTCTGCCCTAGCTAGAATGTTTTCCAAAAAAATCGTTTGATCATGGCGAGCCTTCAACCTTTCCTTATGCAACTTGGTAGAGTTATATGCATCTCTACGGATTTTCTCTAGCTCTGCGAGTTAGAGTTTTCTTAGCTAACCTCCCTCTTTAATATCAAAGTTTAATGAGCAAGTCTGCTAATATGCTTTATGCTCAATCTCGACAGGGAGGTGGCAAACTTTTTCGTACACTAGCCTGTACGGGGACATTCCCAGGTTTGTTTTATATGCGGTATGGTACGCCTATCGAGCATCGGTCAGTTTGTATGCCCAGTCTTTCCTGTTGGAGCTAACCGTCTTTTCAAGAATATGCTTTATTTATCGGTTAGCCAACTCTGCCTGCCCATTAGTTTGTGGGTGGTAAGCTAGTTCGATCTTGTGATTAACCCCGTATTTATTAAGGAGTGACTCCAAAGGCCTATTGCAGAAGTGCTTGCCTTGGTCACTTATTAATGCCCTCGGGGTTCCGAAATGTGACAGAATATGTTCTTTTAGAAAGGCCATTACTGGTCTATGGCCATTGCGTCTCGTCAGTATCGCTTCCACACATTTTGATACATATTCCATAACTAGGAGTATGTATTCATAGTTGTTTGATTTTTAAAACGGGCCCATGAAATCTATGCCCCAATAATCAAATATTTCAATTATGATAATTGTAGTTAAGTGCATAGAGTTCCTTTTTGAAATTGTATCAAGCTTTTGACAGCGTTGGCATGATTTACAAAAGGAATAGGCATCTTTAAATACGGTGGGGCAATAAAAACCACCATATAAGACTTTTTGTGCAGTCTTCTACGAAGCGAAGTAGCCACCGCAGGCTTCAGAATGGCATGATGCTAATATTACAGTTATATGATCATTCGAAACGCAACATCTGATGACCTGATCAACGCAATATTTGAAAAGGAACGGGTCATCAAATAAGAAGTGACGTGTAAACGAGAGGAATCGTTTGTTATCTTGATTTGACCAATGCCAGGGGGTTTCTCCCATGACAAGATATTTACTATGTCCGCATACTAGGGCAAACTGGAAATAGTCATTAGTTGCTCATCTGGGAATTCATCCTTAATCGATAGCGGTTCACTATTGTCAACAAACGTTAACCGAGACAAATGGTCCGCGACCACATTTTCTACTCCCTTTTTGTCTTTGATTGTGAGATCAAACTCTTGGAGTAGGAGTATCCAATGGATAAGCCTTTATTTCGCATCTTTCTTGGATAACGAATATTTGAGGGCCGAGTGGTCTGTAAAACAGATAATTGGAGACCCTATCAAATAAGACCTGAATTTATCCAAGGCGAATACTATAGCATGTAGCTCCTTTTCAGTAGTTGTATAATTCATTTGAGCTTCATTCATCATTCGACTGGGATAGTAGATAATGTATGGCTTATTATCATTTCTCTTTCCTAGAATTGTACCAAAATCGTAGTCGCTAGCATCGCACATTAGTTCAAAAGAAAACTCCAGTCGGGTGCCTGTATTATTGGCGTGGAGGTAAGGTGGTCTTTTAGAGCATCGAAAGATGTTTGGCAGCTTTCCGACCATTCAAATGGTGTGTCTATAACAAGCAATTGACAAAGTGGTCGGGAGATTACACAAAAATTTTGGATAAATCTAGATAGAATCCCACGTGCCCCAAGAAAGAACGGATGTCTTTAACTATACCGGGGACAGGTATATTCAAGATTATGTCGATTTCGGCCTTATCCACTTGGATACCTTTTTCAGAGATTATATGCCCAAGGACTATTCCCTTAGTCACCATGAAGTGACACTTTTCCCAGTTTAGTACCAGGTATTTGTCCTCACATCGTGCTAACATGTGTTCAATGTTTTCTATGCAATTTTCAAAACTATGACCGAACACAGAAAAATTATCCATGAAGACTTCGAGAATTTGTTCGACCATATCACTAAAGATGCTTAACATGCACTGCTGAAAAGTAACAGGTGTATTGCATAGACCGAAAGGCATACGACGGTAGGCAAAAGTACCAAAAGGGCATGTAAAAGTTGTTTTCTCTTGATCTTTAGAAGAGATTTAGATCGGATTGTATCCACTATATCCATTTAGAAAATAGTAGCATTTGTGACCCGTCTCTCGTTCTAGCATTTGGACCATGAATGGTGATGAAAAGTGGTCTTTCCGGGTCACAGTGTTTAACTTTCTATAATCGATGCACATCCTCCATCTAGTGGGGACGTGCGTCGGTACTAATTCTCCATTTTTATTGGAAATAACCATTATACCTGCTTTTATAGGAACTACTTGGGTCAGACTGACCCACGGACTGTCAGAGATTGGATAAATTATCCCAACGTCAAGTAGTTTTAAGATTTCCTTTTTGACTACCTCTTGCATGTTAGGATTCAGATGCCTTTGCATTTGTCAAGATGGTTTAGCGTCTTCCTCTAAATATATTTTATGGGTGTAAACAGACAGACTTATGCCTTTGAGGTTAGCAAAAGTCCATCCCAATGTTTCTTTATGTTGTTTCAGCATTTGAATTAGTTTACCCTCTTGCTCGAGACTTAAAGTAGATGATATAATGGCAGGGTATGTCTTTTAATTCCCTAGGAAAGCATATTTGAGCTCCTTAGGAAGCTCCTTTAATTCCAAATCAGGAAACTGAAAGTTTAAGGGCATAACTAATTTTGTTTAGGAGGCAATGGTTCATATGGTATTACCCATATATATTCAGCTCTATCCTCCTCTTTTGTTTCCATCATGAGGCAGATTTAATTTGGTCGGGATCCAGTGGAGTAGAATCGTTAGGTTGATAAACTACATCGAATTATAACACTACCTCCAAAGGACCTTTGTAATCAACAACATCATCCTCATCTTTGATGACCATCTCGATGTAGTCAACTTCTTCTTCGTCCTTATATTCTTCAGGTCAGGGATTAGAAAAGATTTTGACGTTTAAAGTCATATTTCCGAATACGATGGCCATTATACCACTTCTTCTTTTAATCGTGGCATCGATTGTGTTGAGGAATGGATGTCCGAAAATCACCGAGATTTGTGCACATGGGTTGGACACAAGTTTAGTGTCTAAGATCACGAAATCAACCAGAAAGACAGACAAGTCTATTTAAACAAGAACGTCCTATAGTATTCCTCTAGGGTATTTCACTAACCTATCGGCCATTTTTAGTGCAACTCGAGTGGGTTTGAGTTCACCCAACCCTAGTTGTTTATAAATAGAGTATGGCAGTAGGTTTATGCTTGCTCCTAGATCGAAGAGTTTGTTGTCTATTTGTTGATTCCCAATTTGTCATGAGACAGTAGGAATACCAGGGTCTTTGAGATTATAAGGCAGTTCATTTTGGATGATTGTGCTTGCTTGGCAAGCAACATATGCGTGTTTCTTCACACTCTGCTACCTCTTGACCATGCATAAATCTTTAAGATATTTAGCATAGGCTGGTACTTGTTTGATTAGATGAAGGAGTGGAAGGTTTATTTTAACTTGTTTAAACAGTTCCAAGAACTCCTAATCCTTTATCTCATTTTTGGGCTTCTTTAGCCTTTGAGTGTAAGGCGCAGGGAAAGGGTATTTGGGTGTCCTTAATGGGCTCCTTCCCAGGCCTTCTCTCAACTTCTTCTACTTCTTTGGGAGCATTATCATTTGATTCTAATGGTTCTTTATTAGTGGATGGCTCCTCTTCCTAAGTAAGTGGCTCATTTTTATTTACCACTTCATGCCCTTCATACACTTCAGATGTAGAAAGAGGCATATTGTGCCCTATAATCTTGTCACTTCTCAGAGTAGTCATGGCTTTAGCATGTTCTTGATTATTGGGACCATTGTTGTATCCCTTAGGGTTTTGAAGTGGTTGGGAAGGAAACGTTCCACCCAATCCCTCTTGTCGTTCATCCATTCTCTCTAACGTCGCAGATATTTTGCTCATCATTTGAATCAATTATTGTGTTAAATAACATTAGAGAGCGGATCTTCCTATTGCACCTTTTTATGTGGTGGCACGTAGACATTAGACTATTGGTTATTAGAGGGTTGAGCTTGGTTGTAGTTATTAGATCTATTTTGAATGAATGGTTAGGACTGCCTATTGTATTGTCCTTGATATTGGTTATTGTTGTTGTAGGGCTATTGCTGATATTGGTTTTGGGTCCTAGCGTCATTTTTTCAATCAAAACCGGGGTAATTCCATTGATTATTCTTTTGAAAATTATTATTGTTATTGTAGGAATTCCCCGCCCCTCTGTATCCTTGCATGGCATTCATTTCCATAGGGGTATGTTCTTGAAATTATGGCATGTTGGGACAATGCTGAGTTGTGTGTCCCAACATATTGGATGTGCCGCATGGTTCTTCAGGAAAAATCTACCTAGAACTTTCTCCTTTAATTCCTATCTCCTCTACCTTTCTTGCTAGTTTTTCGTATTTTGTTATTAGATTATCTTCACTTTTTAGCTGATAAATGCTTTTTTCCTCTACAACTGCTAGTTATGCACGTGAAACCTCTTCAGAGTTCGACCATTCATGAACATGTTTGGCTAACCACTCGAAGTGGGCTTTAGCCTCTTCGGTGTTTTTGCTAAGAAATAGACCTGCGCTCATGGTTTCAACCAGTTTTTTCGTTTCACCATTTAGTCCTTCATTAAAGTAGCTAATTGTTTGCCATTTCTCATACCCGTGATGTGGGCATGAGAGAAGAAAATCTTTGAAACGCTCCCAAGTTTGAGTGAAGATTTCATTGCTCTTTTTTTTATAGGAGTTTATTTATCGTTTAAGTTTGGTGGTCATGCGAGGCGGGAGGAATTTCTTTGAAAATGCAGTGTTCATCGTATGCCAGGTGAAGATTGAATTTGGCTTGAGGGTGAGCAGCCACGCTTTTGCTTTATCCTTCAGAGTGAAGGGAAATAACATTAAGCTTGTTACATCCACAGGATAGCTCTGAGAGAATGTTTTACAAACATCCTCGAAATCCTTGACATGTAGATATGCCTTCTTGCTTTCTATTCCGTGAAATGTTTGAAGGAGTTGAATCATTCCATTTCGAAATTAGAACTCGCCTGCATGGGGTGGAATGAGAATACAAGAAGGAATCGGTTCATGTTCAGCTTGCATGAGATCACGCAAGGGATGCAGGAATCGTCAATAGGCACAACCCTATTCTTACCATTTTCGCTTTGATCGTCAGCCATAGATTCTGTAGGTGTGGCGATGGGGTTGACAGAACTAGAGGAATTAGATGAGTAGAGTGGATTTCCAAAGATTCCTTCGATGGAATTATCAGACATGAAAGGTAAAAGACTAAACAAAAGATTTTTAAACCTAACAAAAAAGAAAAAGAAAAACAGAAATAGATGAAGAAAGAGTGAGGTAATCTAAATACTAGCTAGTCGCCTTCCCCGACAACGGGGCCAAAAACTTGACACAGAGTTAATTTTGTGTGCACTTGTGTGCTATACCCAAGTATAGGTAGACATGCAAGTAGTACTGGATAAGTCCAGGTCGATCCCACAGAGAAGGTTTTAAACTAGCTACATAGATTAACTCAAAGAGAAAATAAAAATTCGATGTTTAAAAAAAGGTGTAGAACACGAAGTTCCACAATTAACTACTAAAAATAAAGCAACTAAATTAAACTAGTGATTAACTAATTAACTAAAATGATATTTTAAAAACGGTTTGTCTTTATGAAAGGGCAAGCGTTGGGATCACATGAATTCACAGTCACCTAACCATCTACCATGCAGTTTCATTAAGTTCTAAGGAGTACGTCTCTCTACAGTATTCCGTAGTTTCTAAAGATAAAGATTCAATAGTCCTTTCATGGCCGGGACTATATCATCATAGTTGATTTAAAAGTACATGAAGGCAGTTTAAAACAATAGTTATGACTCGTACTCTAAATGGTGTTAGCATTCAAATGGTTTGCAAAAGGTATTGAAGAAAAATTCCTTAAGGCGTAAAGTTAAGAAACTGTTTTGACAAACTGAGCATATGGAGACAATTTGATAGCGAATCTGAAAAACATGAAGTCTAGGAATACTACAGAGGATCAACCCAAGAATCTGAAGGTTCGATTGGTCAATGCACTCTCGATCGATCGAACATCATCATCTCTCAATCGATCGAAATGTCTTCAATCGCTTGACTGTATCTCTGTTTCGATCGATCAACCTAACTTTGATTGATCAAACACAGGTTTTATACTACTGTATGGCAGAGGCTGGAGATCAGTATTTCATCGTGATCTCCCAACTCTGGGACTACTCAAACATGGTCTAGAGTACTACAGATTCATTTTTGATGTAAAAATTTATTAAGGTTCTGTTTGGTTATGATTTTAACATAAGAATTATGAAAAATATGGATTAAAGCTAAACCAACAAGCAACACTACGAGTATTACTGCTTATACTATGAAAAACTGCTATCAGAATGTAAACAATCAATAAAACGAAACCTGAATGAAAGGAACACTTATAATAAAACTAAAATCACCAAGCAATCAATGTAGAATCCAAGATTAACCTACCAAAACAAGCAAACTCTATGGCTCTCTCTATGTAAACTGTGAAAAACAAAGTTGGGCGTCCCTATGGACGTGCTCATAACTAGTCTATATAGAAAATCCTAAGTCTACGGTTACACAAAATGTTTCTGCTACGTGCCCGTAAATTCTGATAAAAGGCATGTTCGATCGCTTGAACTTTCAAATTACTCGATCGCTTAAACTGGCTTCAATCGATCGAATTCTCGATCTCTTGAGGGTTATTCGATCGCTCGAACTGCACTTTTCATCTTTGAATTGCCTTGCTTGAGATCAAGCGTTCCTTTTATCTTGTTATTGATTCCTGATCACCACATAGCAGCATATCTGCACAAAACAGCGGCTAATACACAAACCTATCATAGATTTATCACATTGTATTAAAGCTGGTATTGTAATATGAATTGCAGAATAACAGGGAATTGTAAACTAAATCAGTGTATTTCCTTCTTTTAGCGCAGTTGTATTTTACAAATACCCTTGCTTGTCAACTTTCGGATCTACGATGAGGCTGAGTGATCGGGAGAGAACTAATCCTAATTATACGCTTTAACGTGCATTTGTTAGTGCTTTTTTATCTTGTTTTTGTATATTTTTACTTCGTTTTCTAGTTTTTGACAGGTTTTGGAAGAAATCGGCTAAACCAGGCTAAACAGGGTGAAAAGTCAGAAAGAAAGAAGCTGAAAAACCAATGTCGCACGCGCGGTCCGCGCCCGCGAAAATCAGATAGTCGCTCGCGCAATCCGCTCGCGCGAGACCCCCAATAACTCGCTCGCGCGATCCGCGCGCGCGAGGTACCAAAAGTCGCGCTCGCGCGACCCGCTCGCGCGATATGTCCAAAAACCAAAGTTGCGTATTTCAGTATACTGAAGACTCCTGTGCAAACGAGACTGCTAAACGACGTCCAGACTGTAAATTACATGCGTTTCAGTTCGTTTCGGGTTAGGAAGCCTTCCAAAGCTTGTACAAACTCTATTTAAACTCCAAATTTACTCAATTAGAGGGTTGGCAATTAATATACACACATTCTACAACCATACTTCCAGCCATTGAAGAGGGAGAAGTAAGGAGAAGAAGAAGAAGACCAAGGATTTCCATGGCCTCCTCCATCAACCTCTCGCTATCTATCACTTCTATGGACGGCTAGATCATTGATCTAGGGTTTCAATGAAGCCCTAGATGAGTAATAGGGTTTTATTTATGCTTTTATTTTAGTTTTATTATGTATGGATGACAGTCACATGTTTAGAGGATTTTTATAAATAAATCGTACTACTATTGATTAAATCATTGCTTTCAGAATTTATTCTTGTCTTAGATCTATTTTGACTGTGATGTGCTCAACGATCTATTCTTGCTGTGCTTGTTTAGGTTGTTTACATGTGATGGTGCTTTATTGATTCGTGCTATCAAGTATCCGAATAGTCCATGCCTAGGTTAGACGGATTAGATCACAACCCTAGTTTAGTGTGAGATAATTCGTGCTATCCGAAGATGGATTATGTTGGTGCTTGAACCATGATTATCTTCTTGTCGGAGGAATTGGGCTTGTAGCTACAATTCCCCATATTCATCCAACGTAATAAGCTAAAGTAATTCATAAATATTCCTATTATGAAGCTAGTGGTGGAATTGCAATCCTAGGTTCCCTTAAACATTATTTAAAACACTTTTAATTGCTTTCATAGTTTAGATTTATTTTTATTGTTATTAGTTTAACTAAATCCAAATCAAAATCCGTTTTTCCTAATTAATTAGACTTAGGTTTTAAAATTAAGTTGCTGTAGTAATCAATCTCTGTGGGTTCGACCTTTACTTCCACACTGCAAATCTTTTGAAAAGTAAAGAATACTTTTATATCTTGATATTGACAACATCAATTTTTGGCGCCGTTGCCGAGTGGAGCAGCTAATTACATCAAAGGAGCTTACGCAAAAATAAAATATAAATAAAATTAAATAAGTTGCTTCCTTTGGAAATTCGCTTTAAACCGCTGTAAGTCAGGGCACTGTGACGCACTATTTGCATTAGTTTAAGGTTAATTGCACTGCATTAGCTAGGAAACCCGGGGCGCTGGGCTTGACGCGGTCATTGCATTACAGGATAATTTGCATGCATCATAGTAGTTGAGTGCTGGTTATCTTAGTTGCGTGATTGCTTGCTATTTGTTTTTTTTTTAGTTGAGTCAGTCTTTGTTTTTAATTTCTTTTCTTTTCTTTTAGTTTATGTTAGGTACACGTTCAAACAAACCGGAATTACAACCTTTAGACTCTAAACTTGAACGTACATTAAGACTTAACAAGTCTTCAAATTTAACTTCTGGAACTAGGTTTGTAATAGACGACGATTTGACACCAAAACCAACGTCCTTATTTGAATCTGAAATACGTAGTACTCTTCAAAAACTAAAGAAACCACGCTTTAATAACATAGAACCAATTAAAATGGCAGACATTGGAAATAATAACGACAACAACCGAAATAATAACGGAGCTAATATGAATAATATTAATATACCGCCACCACCTCCACTTAAAGATTATTTTATTCCGACGACTTACACGCCACAAACATGTATTGAATTACCGGAGGCGACGGCATCTCACTTTGAGATAAAGTCGTCTACCATCTCGCTGCTTCCATCTTTCCATGGCCGTCTAAATGAAGATCCATATAAACACTTAGGAGATTTTCAAGACATATGCTCCACTTTGAAAATTCAAAATTTTACTGATGATGAATTAAAAATGCGGCTCTTTCCATTCTCATTAAAGGACAAAGCTAAATATTGGCTCCAATCTTTGGAGCCAAACACAATTAGAACATGGGAAGATTTACACACCGCATTTTTACAAAAGTTTTTCCCGATTATGCGTACAAACCAGATAAGAAAATCAATAACAAACTTTGTGATGCAAGATGGGGAATCACTCTACGACACGTGGGAAAAATTTAAAGAATTATTACGCTCGTGTCCACATCATCAAGTTCCTAAGTGGCAACTTGTTCAGGTCTTCTACGAGGGACTTATTCCCTCGGTCCGTAATACCGTTGATGCCGTTTGTGCGGGAACTTTCCTACACAAAAGCGCCGATGAGGCCTGGAAAATATTTGAAACGTTAAGCGAGAACTCGATGCATCAGGCTGTGTCTGTCCGTTCGGAAGGATATCTGAATCAACCTAAGAAGGATGTAAAATTCGAGTCAAGTCAATCAATTGAAATAAAAGAACTATCTAACAAACTTGACCGACTTTTAACAATGAACCAAACAACAGCCCCACCCGCTCGTGAAATCTGTGCATTATGTTCCGATCCTTCACATTCGATACTTGCATGTCCATCGGCGAGTCAATTTCCGGAATTCGTGGAGCAACACATTAATTCTATTCAACAATACCCACGAAATAATTATAATGCAACTACTAATAATCCGGACGCGCCATGGAGAAACCATCCTAACTTCTCGTGGAAAAATAATAATAATAATCCTAATGAGGCGACTAACTTTCCAAATGCTTATCGACCTCAGTTTCAACCTAATCAATACCAACAACCGCCTCCTAATTCGAATCCTTCAAGGGGTAATGCTTTTGAGGAAAAGGTGTTGGCGTCCCTTAAGACTATTGAAACGCAAGTACAGGCACAAGCAGAAATAGTGCACTCACATACACAATCCATTGCGAAGCTTGAATCCCAAATGGGACAATTAGCTACTGTAGTGAGTCGTAGAAACGAGGGGACGTTGCCTAGTCAAACAATTCAAAACCCTAAGGGACAATATGAGGTTAAGGGGTCGAATGAACAAGTAAACGCCGTCTCAACTAGGTTGACTACACGAGAGGAAGAGGTAAAAGAAATCCCGAATGAGAATGTGAAAGATATGAATACTAACTCGAATAAGATGGGTGAGGACATGGATAAAAATAAAAAAGAAAACGAATCGGTCCCAACGAATTATATTCCGAGAATGCCATATCCACCTAATGTTGGGGAGCCGTCTAATCTTACAAATAAAAAGTCTAAGGTTGAGGATATACTCGAGGTGTTTAAACAAGTCAAAATAAATATTCCTTTCCTCGATGCTATAAAACAAATTCCTGCTTATGCTAAATGTTTAAAAGACCTTTGTACTCAAAAACGCAAAATACGTAGTCATACTCCTAAGAAGGTCTTCCTCACGGAAAAAGTAAGCTCTATATTCCAACACGCTCCTCCAAAATATAAAGATCCAGGTACGCCTACGATTTCATGTGTCATAGGTGACATTATCATTCATCGGGCTCTCCTTGACTTAGGAGCGAGTGTTAACCTTTTACCTTATCACGTTTATAAACAATTAGGTTTAGGGGAACTTAAGCCTACGGCCGCTACTATTCAATTAGCGGATCGTTCTGTTAAAATACCTAGAGGAATCGTCGAAGACGTGCTAGTAAAAGTTGATCAATGTTTCTATCCCGTTGATTTTATGGTCCTTGACACTGAACCGGTGCTAGATGCTAGGAAACACACTCCTGTCATTCTTGGTCGTCCATTTTTAGCCACGGCTAATGCACGTGTTAACTGTAGAACAGGGGTGATGAAAGTGTCGTTCGGGAATATAAAATTAAAATTAAATGTTTTTAATGCTGTTGATCAACCTCCCAAAGACGATGATTATCTAGGTGTGGAGGGTAGTGAGGTTACACGGAATATTGAGCCTAAGAACGTAATAAATATAAGTGCGGGAAATAATGTAGAGGATGATGAGTGGATGAATCCTAATACTTCGGACCCTAATGTTGAATCTACTCGAAAGGTAAGAAATCGATTTGAAAATACTGATAAACCGTCGATTGAATTAATTCAAAGCGACGTAATTTCTGCTTACCATCGAGCTCTGCCTGACATTCTTAGGGGTACGAATTTTGATTTTCGGCCTCCATAAAGTCTTGAGCTAGAACGGTCTAGCTGAAGACGTAAAAGTTAGCGCTTCTTGGGAGGCAACCCAAGCTTTCTTTCGTTTGTTTTTCTAGTTTTTGGTCGTTTTTGAGTCTGTTTGAGTCTGTTTTGGACATTCTGGATAGGTTTGGGGGTTGGAATTAATTTATTTTAGTAATATATACGTAATTTTAGTTAAAAAATGAAAAATACCAAACTCGCGCGCGCGGCCCGCTCGCGCGAGACGTCGCTCGCGCGAGATTGCCCCTTAGTGTTTTTTTCGTTGTTTGCTTTTTATGAGGCCTCAGGATCTCCTCGCGCCTGGAATCGCGGGCGCGAGGTACCTCGCTCGCGCGAAAGTTAAAATAAAAAATAAAAAAAATAAAAAATTTGGGAATTCGCGCGCGCGACGGCCGCTCGCGCGGACCGCGCGCGCGATTCCCCCATTTCTGCATATTTTCTTTTGTTTTCTTGTATCTTTCCCCCACACTGGTTCTAATAGTTTTTACGTTTATGATATTTGTTTATTTATTTCAGTTTAGTTCAAGTATTACATTTATATTTTTTCGTTTATTTTTTTTCCATTTATTCGTTTAGTTTAGTTTTGATTAGTTTATCGATTTATATTTTGTATTTAGATTTCATTTACTTTTAATATTTTTGTTAGTTTCTTTGCGTTTATCTAGTAGTAGCAGGTAACATTGAACTGTATTGACATATTCCTTTGTGTTCACCTGTTCTATGCTTGTCCAGATCGAGGTATTATCGTTCCTTTCTTATGTACTCTCCTTTCTTTCGTTTTATTGTTTCATTGGGGACAATGAAGGGTTTAGGTTTGGGGGTATACACACACTAAAAAAATTTTAAAATTTTCAATAAGTGTGTTTAAATAAACGATATTACTGACGTTTTTGCAATTTTAATTTGATACTTCTTGTTCAATAACTTTGAATTGTTATAGAATGGTAAACATGAGAATATGTGGTTAAATATTTGCTAAAGTCATGATGTAATATTGTAAGTTATGTATTGTTTGAATCGTAGTTTTATATCATAAATTTGCACACAAACTTATGCACTGCACGTAGTTGTTTGAATACATGTTGGTTGTGAACTATAATATGATTCGGATTTCTAGATAACACAAGGTGGAGACTAAACCCAGTGAGCTTTTGAGCCTATCTTTTCAGTTTTGAGGGTTATAAATACATTGTGTTTGTCGAATTTCATTGAAATAGCGCATTAACTCGTTGTTTAGTCTCATTATTCTTGTTTTGGTTGATAGTCAAGTTAAAATATTTGTTACCATGCTAAATAATCTTCTGTCGTACATGTTGAAGAACCATATGACTATAGGACATGATGATAGGCCTTCTTTGTTTACTACCATCCGATAAATTAAAAAATTTCCTTAGTTCGCCCTTTGAGCCATTGAAATGCCATTTCTTTCTTAAATTACCATTATCCTGTTTTTTTGCTCCAATTTGGCCAACTTGGAGTTCACCCCTGAAAGATTGATCAACTTTTAGTGGTGTTAAGGCGATGTGTGATTGAAAAGAAAAAGACAAGATGCTATTGGGGTGGTTGCCGTGTTATTTATTGAATATTTGTTTCAACAGCAACGAGAAGGAAAAAGGAAAAGGAAAAAAATAAAGAAGAGGAAGGTTGGAAAAAAAAAATGAAAGAAAAGAAGAAAAATGAATGAAAAGGAATGAAGAGAAAGAAAAGATGAAAGTTGGTAGAAGAGATGAATGAAAGAAATCGAACATGCCTTACAATGCCATCCTGAAAACTACTTAATGAATCCTTTCTATCATTTTTCATTGCCTGAGCTACATTACAACCTGTGAAAAGTCCTATTTGATCCTAGGAAACATGGTTTGGATATGAAAACGATGGGAGAGGGATTAAAACATGGTAATGATTAATTTCTCTTGATTATTGGCATCTTATCCATGAGACTACTGTTTTTTTCGTGTCATGCGTCTTTTTCATGTCATATGTGAGCATTTCTCGTTTTGAAAACATATTTCCTTTACTCACATATTTTAGAAAAATTACACCTGTTTCTGAGTGTTTTACTTTAGAGTGTAATTCATTGTGAGATTCGTAGTCAAGACATAGTTAGATGGTTATCCGAGTTATATTCCAAGTTTATGACAAGCGCGTGTTCATTTGACTACCATATCACACACGTGCAGTTTTATGAGAAACTCTATTGATTTATACGATGCATGTGCTTGAGATTGTTTTTCATGATGTAGGTGAACGTTTGATTCCGTTTCTTCTTGTTCGTTATTCTATTTCAAATCTTTGTTGTATAATAAGGAGTATTGAATTTTATGTTTTTCGTTTTTAATAAAACTTTTTAAATTAATAAGTTAATAAAGATGGTTGTGGGTAACTTGTTGACGAGAACCCTCACGAGACTTTACTCGTCCGACTAGGGACACCTAGGGGTTTAAAAGGCTTGTTGCATACGCTAAATGCAATCGTGATCCATACGAAAATGGAATAGATTTTTATTAGTAGTTTTTATTTTTAGTTTTGCTCAAGGACTAGCAAAATGTAGGTTTGGGGGTGTGATCGGGAGAGAACTAATCCTAATTATACGCTTTAACGTGCATTTGTTAGTGCTTTTTTATCTTGTTTTTGTATATTTTTACTTCGTTTTCTAGTTTTTGACAGGTTTTGGAAGAAATCGGCTAAACCAGGCTAAACAGGGTGAAAAGTCAGAAAGAAAGAAGCTGAAAAACCAATGTCGCGCGCGCGGTCCGCGCCCGCGAAAAACAGATAGTCGCTCGCGCGATCCGCTCGCGCGAGACCCCCAATAACTCGCTCGCGCGATCCGCGCGCGCGAGGTACCAAAAGTCGCGCTCGCGCGACCCGCTCGCGCGATATGCCCAAAAACCAAAGTTGCGTATTTCAGTATACTGAAGACTCCTGTGCAAACGAGACTGCTAAACGACGTCCAGACTGTAAATTACATGCGTTTCAGTTCGTTTCGGGTTAGGAAGCCTTCCAAAGCTTGTACAAACTCTATTTAAGCTCTAAATTTACTCAATTAGAGGGTTGGCAATTAATATACACACATTCTACAACCATACTTCCAGCCATTGAAGAGGGAGAAGTAAGGAGAAGAAGAAGAAGACCAAGGATTTCCATGGCCTCCTCCATCAACCTCTCGCTATCTATCACTTCTATGGACGGCTAGATCATTGATCTAGGGTTTCAATGAAGCCCTAGATGAGTAATAGGGTTTTATTTATGCTTTTATTTTAGTTTTATTATGTATGGATGACAGTCACATGTTTAGAGGATTTTTATAAATAAATCGTACTACTATTGATTAAATCATTGCTTTCAGAATTTATTCTTGTCTTAGATCTATTTTGACTGTGATGTGCTCAACGATCTATTCTTGCTGTGCTTGTTTAGGTTGTTTACATGTGATGGTGCTTTATTGATTCGTGCTATCAAGTATCCGAATAGTCCATGCCTAGGTTAGACGGATTAGATCACAACCCTAGTTTAGTGTGAGATAATTCGTGCTATCCGAAGATGGATTATGTTGGTGCTTGAACCATGATTATCTTCTTGTCGGAGGAATTGGGCTTGTAGCTACAATTCCCCATATTCATCCAACGTAATAAGCTAAAGTAATTCATAAATATTCCTATTATGAAGCTAGTGGTGGAATTGCAATCCTAGGTTCCCTTAAACATTATTTAAAACACTTTTAATTGCTTTCATAGTTTAGATTTATTTTTATTGTTATTAGTTTAACTAAATCCAAATCAAAATCCGTTTTTCCTAATTAATTAGACTTAGGTTTTAAAATTAAGTTGCTGTAGTAATCAATCTCTGTGGGTTCGACCTTTACTTCCACACTGCAAATCTTTTGAAAAGTAAAGAATTCTTTTATATCTTGATATTGACAACATCACTGAGCACCAAATACATAGGGAAGGACATGGGCCAATCATACCTCCTGGCCCAGGGGCAGTAAATGTTGTACCAATTATAGCCCGAGCAGTGATACTTGTTCCACCAATCATACCTCTCCCAGCAGTGATACCTGTACCACCAATCATACCCGTACTAGGACCCACTGCCCTCGGGCACAATTTTGTATTTGTGGATCTCGACCCAGAAGATGAGATGGCAGATCCAAATGAGGATTCCGAGGATGATCCTGAGGAGGAACCCATGGAGGTAGGAAGTGACGAGGAGCGCGATGAGAACCTTAATGATTGGTTAAAAGATGAAGAGGACCCCGAGGAAGATCTTGGCGATTTGCTACAGGAGAATCAGGATCCTGGGAAATGAATTGAGGAGATGTTTGGGGAGGACCCAAATGGAATGGTCAGCAAAGAGATAACATTGGTCACCAATGAATCTGATGGGTTTGGTGATGATTTAGACTAAGATTCTGGAAGAGTGCATTTCGGGTAGATTGTTTGAGGAGACCAGTATTAGGATTACTTTCTTTCCCCCCTTTTCTTTCTTTTTTCCCGCCCCCTCTTTTTCAATAATTATTTATGTTACCTAGAGGTTGGGAATGTTATCCTTCACTTTGAATTTTGTTTGGTGTTAGATCAATGATGGTTTAATGATAACAATTAGAAGTTATATTTTAACAATCAAGTTTATGGTTTGAGATAGTACTCACTTTAATGGGCATGTTAGTCTTCATTTTGAATTTTGTTTGGAATTAAATAAGTGATGGTTGTAACTTCACGTATTGATAAATTTTATACTTTCACACTATATGTTAAATCGTAAAAGAAATGTAGTTAAACACATGAATAGTTATCTGTTTTTTAGTATAGCTCTTCTTTTACGCTCATCGTTTGTTAGACAAAATCACTTGCAATTTTTTTTGCTTTTTTTTTTTTTGGGGATTTGTGGCCTGATTTCTGCTGTTAGGAGTTTTGTAATTTTTTGGCAACTTTGCATAACTTTTTATCATGCAAGTTTTGAATAGTTCAAGCTTGTTTTCAGGGAATTTAGTAGGGCTGGATCTTTTTATAATTCTATGTGCCTTCATTAGAGTTTGCAATTTCCAAATTTCTATAGCCGGCTTTCGACTTTAAGTTACTAATCTTTTTTCTTCTTTTAAGTTTCATTGTCCATTCTCATTAGTAAAACTTTATTTTTTTGTTGATAAAAAAAAATAGAAAAACTATGACTCCCAAAATTTTGTTGCCCAAATACTTTCCAAATACATGAGATAATATGATCACTTGGTTTTCATTGGAGGATACTGAAGTGTGTTCCCACTGCTACATGTGTTTGGGGGTATAAAAATGGGAAAGCATATCATTACTCCTGCAAAAAAAAAAAAAAAAAGAATGACAGAACATACCTACATATATATATATAAATAACTGTAAAACCAAAGGAAATTTGCATCAACGAGCAGAGAGCAGTCTTTTGTGTTTAAGTGGAAGACATTAATATATACTTAGAAAAGAGCATTAAAAACATATATGTTTAGCACCTTGTGATCTGTGGCCAAAGAAAAAAAAATTCTTTGTGATCACATAAAACCAGCAATATCGTCGTTTTTAGCTCGCAATATTGGAGATGGTTTAATAGAGCAGCAACCAAAAAACCAAAAAGAGAATGAATCACAATTTTACCCCTTTCAACTTGAAAGATTTCAAAACATTGACCTGTTCCTACATTACAATTCACAATATCACAGCTCTACAAATTGACAATCCAATTATTTTAGCCAAAGTTAGATTTTTGCTTGAAAGAACACAACTGTCTGACTAAGTTAGATTTTAACCTCAAATTTGAGATGATTGAGTTTAACTTATACTTGAAGAAGATACAATGTAGAGAACCCAATTATGCAACCTAGGAATATCCATCTTAACATGTATGTATTCATTGTATCATAGATTTGCAATTATGAAGAGTAAGTTAAAAAAATGGACCCAAAAATATGCCAAAATTTTAAGTTAATTAAGTTGCACTTCAAGACTGCAATGCCTGTGCGTGTGTTGTGCACTGCCGTTCATGTGGGCATTGCATGTGTGCTATGCACATGCTGCTGTGCATGTGTTGTATGTGAGTTGTGATGCTGTGGACATTGGCTGTTGTGCTATGTTGTGCTGCTGTGCACGTGGGCTGTGTTCAGCAGTGTGCATTCCCGATAAAAACAGTAAGCTGGAAAAGCTGGAAACATTAGCTTAGGAAAAAGGTATTGTTTCATGTTACATTTCCGGAGTAGAGAAACTGGTATAACTCCAAATATAAGAAGAAATGTTGAATTTTGTGTTTTTATTAGCTTAGAAACACATTGTGTTTCATGTTTTATTATGGGGAAGTGAAATATAGAAGCTGGTACTTCCTAACTACTTCTTTTTTGGGCTCAGCAAACCAGATTTTATTAAATGGACAAAGCCAAAAAAATTATAGCAAGCCTAAATCTCCTATAACATAGTAACCAAATAAGACCTCAAAAGAACCCCAAACATGCACCCCAAATTCTGTATAACAATGCAAGCAGAAGTCCCCCAAAAAATTCTGCACAAAATCAAGACCCACTAACACAAAATTCTGCACAAATTTTGTACAACATAGTCATAATTCTGCCCAAACATAGACACAAAATTCTGCACCAATTCTACACAAACACAAATTTTGCACAAAATTATGCACAAATACTCCAATAAGCACATTCCAACTCATGGAAAAAATTGCTTCACAATTCTCAATCTGTGTATCCTCTCAGCACTAGCGAAACTAGCATCCAATTGCAGAAATCAATACCAGGATTAGACTTCCCTATCGTTCGCAGACCAAGCCCAAATTTTATTTTGTATCCCGAACCCAAATGAGTAAAGATACAAACCAAAGGGCAATTAAGCTTATTATAAAATTATCAATCAAAATGTGTCCATAGGCATTTCCTAACTTCAATTTATAGAGAACTTAGTATTGTTTCCAAACCCACCTTAATCTATAAAAATTCTAAAGCACACGAGTGCGTTCTTGATTGTAGCTTGGATTCTACACGAATCAAGGCATATCGTTCATAGTATTTTGGACAGGAAAAATAGTAGTAAAACAAATGAATTTAATGTGCAAACCTGGAGACATTTAAAGAATAATTAGCACGAGCAAACACCATTGAATAGTGATGAATTATATGGTACAATGACAAAAGTGGAAAATACTCCACATTCCCAACATTCCCAAAATAATAATAATAATAATAATAATATTAATAATAATAATATTAATAATAATAATTGAATTATGGATTGGAATGAACTTACTGTGCAAGGAAATCCTTGCGAAAAGTCAAGCTTGTAATTGCTCATCCTTCAAAAACAAAATCAGAGACCCAAGAGTCACATCTATAAGGTTTATGAGATTTGGGATTGATTATGTGAGACTGCCTCCTTAAGCTTGCTCGCAAGACTTATTATCTCCAGTCATGAATATGTCTTTTGAGTTGCTGACTTGTAGTTGCTCTTAGTGTTGATCTTTTTTAATGTTTATGGATATGCTCTGATATTACTTCTCTTCCTTAGTTAGGTTGCATAGACAGTAGACACTGTATTGGTCCTGTTTTACCTCTTCTGCACTTTTGTTTAATTCTAACTTCGTTCATCATGGTGAAGAACACTACAAATATCTACTCAAACGGTTATCATAGATTATGTAGCTTTGATTTAGCCTCTCTCTTTTTCCCTGGAATAACACTAAAGGATTCAAATTTAGTTCTTTGATTCCTTTGTTCCTTGAAAACTTTTTATGTGTCATTTGTTTAGTTCTTGGCAAATCACTCCAGTAACATAAAAATAGAAATTGCTTTGTACTTCTTGGTTCCTTCTATCTTCTCATTGGTTGGGGACCTTGTGGCTTATATGAGTTCTCCATTAACCTGATGGTGTGTCCATGACAACTCGAAAGATGTTCTTGAGGTTACTAACGTTACTTTTGCGATTTTGCCCAATCAAAAATGCCAGATGCACAAACGAATTGTACAACAAATTGCACCAACGTGCAGTACAAGGTTGGACCTTGTGCTGAAAAGCCTACACATACCTTTTTGTGTGTGTAGGCTTTTTAGCACAAGGTCCAACCTTGTGCTGCACGTTTGTACAATTAGTTGTGCAATTCATTGTGTACCTAGCATTAAGCTTTGCCCAATATATGTTGACTAATTTGCCAGTGCTTTAACAAAAAGGAACCTAAACATTTTGTTGATAATATTATTTTACCAAATGGTGAAAAACACAAGAACATTATAGGTATGTTGAAACTTTTAACATTTCCTTTTAAATTCTTTTTGAAGGCACGCATTTGGTTTAAAAAAGAATGACATACTCTGACCTAGCACGAAATCGTGGAAGGATTCAAGCAACTTTGAAATCCTTGAAGAAAATCTTGGGATCCACCAAGAACTCAAAAAGAACACTCTTTGAGAGAAATAAAAATAAGTTATTGATCAAATTGATAAAAAAAAAAAGTTGAGAATCCCTTAGAAGGCTTATATACCCTCTATTTATAAGCTAACAAACCTAATCATGTTAGGAAATAAAGTAAATTCGTTTTTATTCTTTCTTACCTAATTAAAGGCTTTATATAATTTCGAAGCCAAGTCATATCATTCCTAAAACACTCCTAACTTATATGGTAACCTATTGGGACTTAAATTCACCATTTCAACTCCTTAAACTACTTAAAAATATGAAAATAAAATCCTACCAAACTAAAAAACTAAAATTACAAAATATTATAATCAAATAACATTTTTTTTCCTTTTTTGAGCGAACTTATTCCTATCCAATTCTACTGTGCTTATATCATTGAAATGTTTATATCTTTTATGATTCATGCCAAGGGAAGATGGGTTGTGCTACACCCTAGTTATAGGTAGAAAATCCATGCCATCCAACCAAAGATGAGTTATGCTTAGATTGAACTAGTAATATTCTCTTATTGATACAACCGGACTTGTAGCCACAGTAGATCTTAACTATCTAATCATAGTTCTTAAAGTATGAAGCATAGACCCCCAATGCATGGTTAGTGGTGGATTTGCAACTCTAGATCCCATTCATATATATTAGAACAACCTTCAATATTGCACTCGTTTACTAAGTTTCAATTTTAGCATTTCCAAAGTTCCATAGTTTAGTTCATAATAGCAGTCAAATCAAAAATCAATCAAACTTCCATTTTCTATAACTAATTAGATCTGGGTTTTATAAATTAAAGAATAAAAATAAACAGTTGTAGACACCCCAATTTGACCAAACTATTAAACTTAGGGGGATTTACCTCTGGAGATCAATGATGAATATGTCTCGACAAAATCAAGACTCTTACAAGCAATCTGACTCTCTTCCTAGAAGAATCTCGGTTCAAAATCACCATTTTCAGCCAAAAGACCAAAATTCTCATCTACTCGTCACCTTGTAGACCATGAGTTTTGAACACGTATAGGAATACGGCAATGTTCTCGGAGCATCTTAAAATCATTTTCAAAAAGAGAGTAATTCAGCATGAACCCTGAAAGAAAAAGTCAACAGTTGACCCAGTGAAAAGTCAACAGGTCAAAAGGGAGTCAATCGTAAAATTTTCGAATTTCAAGACGAAAAGTCCCGATAATTGTTCATTGGGTCTCCCTTATGCTAGAAATGATTTTTTAGAATTTTTAAATGAAAGGAACCATGGTGAAATTGAAAGGCTTTTAAGAAGAATCGTGCAGAAAATCGAAATTTTGCCTTCGGAGGGAGAGTTAACTTTTTTTCCTTAAGGATTTTGATTTTCTAGATATTTTTATTGAATCCAAATGGGGGGTATTTCCTTAATTACATTTAATGTCTTAAGTAAATACATAAATTAAACGACATTTACTTAAATGACATGAAATGAAATTAAGGTGCTGAATTGTTGTGAATAGTGCTGGATTGCTGTGCAGCGGCACTCAAAGTGCCCGAACGGTAGTCAGTGAATGCCGCTGCGGCACTCACTGAATGCCGTCCGGCATTCAGAGAGTGCCGCGCGGCACTCAGAGAGTGCCGTTTCATCTCATCGAGTGCCGGCCTGGGCTAATTTGCATTTTTAAGTCAAAATTCTTTTTCAATCTTTGATCAAATGAATGCACCAAATGATACCATTTTTTGTGTACGTGTTTACTACTCCTAGGTCATGCAAACCATGCTCCCACCATCCCTAATTGACCTATTTACCCTTATCTTAGCCCCTAAGATAATGAAAGTCTATAAAAGTCCCATTTTCTCTCATTTTGGGGGGTTGGAGACTTGAATCTTGGGAGAGAGACTTGAATCTAAAGGAGAGAGGCTGAATTTTGAAGAAATAGTTTGTTCTTAGAGAAATATAGAGAGAGAAACCCCAAGACCCCATAGAAATCTTACCCAATTCATCCAAATTACTCAAATCTCCATTGAAGAACCTTGAAGCTTCAAGGAAGAAGAAGAAGAGCATTGCTTGTAAGGCTTGGATCTCTCTAAATCAATCAAATCCTGAGAAGATCTAGAGGTTAAATCCTTATCCCTATACTTATTATATATAATTCAATCACAATTCATAGATCTAGGACTTTTACACATTTTCAAAACCTCTCTTCCCACCTCATTTCATCACACACCACATAGAATCGTGATTGAATTTCTACTTGCTTTCATTGATTTGGATCTAAATAAGAGCCTTAGGTTTAAAATAAAACTAGTTTGTGAAGGGATCTTCATTTGGTTTTCTTCAAGTAAACTTTGATTCTATTTCTCTTTGTCTCTATTTTCCTTTTGAGATCCATGAGATCTTTAATATCTCATTGGATCCTCTTGAGTTTGATCCTCTAGTCCCCTATGATCCTATGATTTATATGGAGACTAAGGTTGATCATGGTCATATCTACCCATAGTTGGTGAGATACAAGTCTTAGCTCACGGCTAGGGGATCTCACTATGAATCTTATGGAATTCACTCCATGTTCCATAGAGGTTTATGTAAATCATAGTCTCATTTAATCTCCAAGGACCATTAACTTGAGAGGAGAATAAGTTGACTCTATATTCTTCCATGATCATGTACTTGAGAGAAGAATTGGATGTAGATTTTCATAGTCTATATTTGAAATAAGTAGGACCTTAGGATTTTCTTGATAGATCTCCAACTATGAGATCTATGATAAGAATCCATCAAGGTTAAATCTATAAACATTATCCTATAACATTAATTTGTCCCAATAATCACAACCATGCTTGGTTCTAGTCCTTTGTAGGATCATGGATCAAGTTGGTTTTAAGGTATGAACATTAATTCAATATTGGTGCAGTGAATCCTTAAACCCTTTGTGATCAAAGATTTTTCATAAAATCATGGTCCATTGGAACGGGATGAGACCAATTGGAGGGTGTTCATAACTCATATGAGTACCTCTGTGATTGTTGTTTTGATAAGATCCCATACTTAGGATGGTTTGGGCTTATAATTTCCAAATAAGCAATTCTCTGTCCAAAATTTCAGAACAGCAAACCGGTTTTAAAATTGATGGATCAGAACTCTAACCAAGTTTTCATGACCTTTAATAATTTTTTCTAAGAACCTTAATGTGTTAGGAAGGTTCCCTAAAAAGAATGAAGCAATTCGGATTTGTTTGCTATTTTTAAAAAATCATACAAGATCTCTGGACAGAGAGTTGCAAAATCCTGAGTGAGGTCTAGTATTTTCAGTATTCCCGGAGATCTAACCGATGAAACCTCGATTTTCTTTTTGGGTTAGAAACTAGACTCACAGAGGCATAACATATCCAGAAATTATTAAGATCCAACCGTTGAAAGTATTTTATTCCTATTTTTGAATGTCTGGTATGCTCTTTGTAAATCACAAAAAACTACTACTGTTTTTGTCTAATCTTATTTATTTCAACTCAAATAGTCTCCTAATGGCTTAGGACTCAAACCATGTTTTGAATAATGATAATTTAGATTAAACCCAGAGGCTTAGGGATCCAAATTAGTGAATAAATTCATGTCCCATTCTTGTTCATATTTAAGCATTCATTCATACATGTTAATATCCATAAGTAGGACTTATCTCTTGTCTAAGATGTATCTAATTGAACATGACTTAGGATTTACTTATTTATGATATTATATCTTGTCTAAGGCATGTGTACTAACCTTTGTGTTTTAGCGCATTTGAGGTACAATTCCTCAACTCTTCTCTAGTTTAATTTCATTCTTTGATTTATATTGATTTTCGACTCCATGTGCGATACCTTAGCCTAGGTTTTGCCTTATGTGTATATATGTGTTAGAGACCTTTCTTAGGTTTATTTTGTTCTCGCATGCATTGCACGTTTGATATTCGCGGCTGGATCCCGAGTATGTTTTCTAGTTCTCTATTGCATATCATGTTGTTTGCTACTTGTATTACGTGGCTTATGAATGATATTTTGTCGTTAGCAATTTTACACCATTTCCAACATGCTTGTGTGATGTATATGTATATATGTATTAATTGAGGGTATGCTTAGATTAATAATTTGATTAAAAAGGATGTTGAGTAGAGGCCTATCGTGAGATAGGATGAAAGGGGGTGTTTTAGTCCGCCGGGCTCCTTCCCCTTTCATTCCATAATCCCCGGACCCAGTTTATCTTTGGTTTCGCAAAAGATCAGTTTGCTTTAAAATGGTTTCTTAATTTTCCTTTTCAAAATTAAGTGGCGACTCTTTGAATTTGAAAAATATTTGTTTTAAAAGTGGGTAAAATTTGAAAACCTGCGATATCCACAACAGTTTTTGTGGGTTCGAACTTTACTTCCACACTGCAAATCTTAATAAGTAAAGCATACTTTTATATCTTGATTTTTACATCATTCAGGTTGACATTATCAATAATTTGACTGCCTGAATATGATTATGAATTCTAATGGTAGAGAGATATTAGTACATCATGCAAGTCTAGTTATCGCTTCAGATATGTTCTTTTGCGTTGGAGTGTAGTTATTGTTATATAGTGGAATTAACGTTAACTGATCAGCTGGTTAATTCGCTGATCAAAGAGTTAGGTCATAGGGATTAACAACTGGTCTGAGCCAACGCCAAAAAACCTAGGAGGTCCCACTCTTAGCTTTGCAAGAATACTTGAAAAGGCCGGAACAAGAGTTCGGCCGATCGATCGAACTAGTTTCGATCGATTGAAGTTTGGGTCCTCGATCAATTGATGATGCTTCGATTGATCGAGCATTGGATCGATTGAAAGTGTTTCGATCGATCGAAACCCTTAGGTTGGTTTGAAAACCTATAAATAGGAGAGCTGCATCCAGAATAAGTTTGAACTTCGTTTTACTGCCCCAGCTCTCCAAAAATCATTTTAGGGTTTTCCAAGTCTCCTATATCCTCTCTATTGAGTTCCCATAAGCCCTAGCTTCTCCGGCATGTATTCGAGGAGTTATAAGGGTGAAGATCACCTGGAGGTAGCTGTTGTACACTAGAGGAAGAAGACAGAATCAGAATTGGGTTCAAGACCAAAAGGTAATGCTCTTGTCCCCTCTTCCCTACACATATATAGGATTGATAAGTAGCAGATCCAAGGTAACCATTAAAGTTTTTAAAACTTATTTTCTACTGTGCATGTTTTTAGTTTTTTGTAAACTAAATCCTACATCTGGTATGGGGCTATACCATTCTATATACTTCTGCCAGGCCCTGATCTTTTTTTACTCTTGCTAAAGGTCTATTTTGGCCAAATGGGTTGACACTTCTAGTTGTATAAGGGTTGGTTGAAGAGGACTGTACATGGTTTATAAGATTTTTCAAAGCCAAGAATGGATTGGATGTGGGACATACTCTTTTCTGTCGTCATCCTTTTATTCTTACTAGCGAGTTGAGAGGAGGCAGGTTTGACAACTTTATCAATGGTCTCTGTAGACACCCCATTTTGTCGGCTATCATATTTAGGAGACCCATAGCTTGGTGGTTCACAATGATCGTAAAAGACTCAAAAGGACTCTCGGAAGTCAGCTCTATCTCTCAGAATGCTCAGATTGACCAAAATGCCCCTGAAAGCCCGAAGACTCCCAGATTTGGTCCCGAAGTTCTAAAAACATGCTATGTCGTAAGAAAAATGATAAAATGAGTTTTTAAGTAAAACCAGAAGAAATCGTCAGCTCCCAGAGACCCCCGGAAGTCCCGGAAGTTCCCCGAAAGTCCCCGTTGACCAATTTGACCAAGGTTTGACCAAGTTTGACCAGAGTTTGACCAAGTTTGACCAAGTTTGACCGAAATGGTCCGAATTCACCGGAATCATTAGAAAAGTATTAAAATGAGTTTTAAAAGAGAATCGAGCAAAAACGTTGGCTCGTGGGAGCTCCCGGAGGTTCCCAAAACTTCCCGGGAATCCCAGGTTTGACCAGTTTGACCAAGATTTGATTTTGGAATCGGGACATCGAAACAATTTTTAAATATTTTTCATGGATACTAGAGGTCAATAGCTTTCCAACGGTATATCGCATATAATTCCTGGATTTAAAACGAATTTATTTTGAATTTCCGAAGGCGAAAAAGGCGACCAAATCGGCTTTTATCACGAATACCGCAAAACCTTTCAAAGTGACCTATCCCCGAACTATTTTTTATGTAAAGTAGACTCCATTAACTTTCTAACGGTATATCATAACCTCAGTTTGGAGTTTGTACGCATTTTTTGTGAATTTCGGACGAAATAGGGCCTTTTCGCGAATACCGGAACCTCTGGGGGCCTAAACAGCATTATCTGGACGAAGGAGGAGCAGTGCCGCCGTGGTACTGGCCCAGTGCCGTCACGGCACTCCCCTCCAAAACAGTGTATTTTTGTAATTTGTTTTGTGGTCCCATTTTGATTAATTAAAAACCAAAACGATGTAGTTTCATGATTTCAGATGTTTGGGACCAATGGGAATACTTCTAAAACCCCAAAACCACCCCATGTTGGCCTATATAAACCCCCCATTGCTCTTCATTTGGGGGGAGTCAAATGCAAGTTTAGAGAAAGTTTGGGAGAGAAAGTTGTAGAGATAAGGTTAGAGTAGAGAGAAAAGAAACTTTCTTCTTTGATTTTCAAAACAAAAGTGAGTTCTAAACTTTGTTTTTACTACATTACTCCCATTTACTTCAACATTCAACACACCCAACCACCATTTTAGTGAGCATTTAAGAGAGTGGAAGCTTCTTCCATGTCCAATGTCATTACATATGAGTGAAACACCATGCTACAAGTTCAATACTTCATGAATATCATCCATTGATCATTATCTACTTGCTTGTTTATTCATTGTTTATCTCTTCTCACCTCATTTCTTTTTTAATTTCTTTATTTACTTACTAGTTCATCATCATCTAAATGATGACATGAAGTTTGGGGTGAGTGAATCCTTATGGATAGTAGCTCTTGACCTCAAAAACATGTTTGATAGATGATGATCATAACTTCAATACCTCCAAGGTATCCTTGAAGTGTATTGAAGTTATGCTCAAATAAAAAAAAAATAAGTTTCTCCAACAATCTTAGAGGTTTTTGATGATGAGTTGAATGTTGGCATTTTAAGTGGTTATAATCTTTATTGAGTGTTGAAAATACACTTTCAAAACCTCTATTTCAAAACCCCCCTCAATCCCTCTCATTTTGATTTCAAGAAAGAAAACCTTATTTTCCCCAAAAATCTTCAAAACAGTGAGTGAGCTGAGTTCAAAGATTTCTCTAGAACTCAATACTCAACATATAGATGCAAGGCCACTTGGAAAGTCTTCCTAACTCATTGGAGAACACCCATGATTTTTGGTTTGACTTGGAAGTACTTGAAAATGGTCCATTTGGACCCAAACATTCCTTCCAAACATTCTGCCTCTGCTGTCACAGCAGCTTGACTAACTTCCAACTTCTTTTTCAGAAATATTTTCCAAATGGGGTGGTCCCAACTTATTTTTCCCTTAAACTTCAATGTCTTAGGAAACTTCCTATATAAAATGAGCCTCTAGATCATTCGTTTTCATTTTCTAAGATGTTCTAACATTTCAGTCGACAGTACGGACTCTGTTTCTGAGTGACCTCTGTTGTTCATATGATTTCTCTCAATCTGTGATAGTTATTAAAGATTGGCTTTTTGGGTAGTGTTCTAGACACAATAAGGAACATCTCCATAAACAATCATGCATTGAGAGCATTCCTAACCCCTCTTTTTCCATTTTTACAAGATCATGTTACTATTCTGTCCACTATTCACAGCAAGCACATTTTAACTTTCATTCTTTGATTTGATGCTTATATGCCTTCCAAATTAGTTCATATCTTATGAAGTAGTTCATACTACATTTGTACATATCCCATATTGATTTCATCCATCCATTCATGCACATTATGGACTTCTAAGTCATTCTAGGAATCCATGAACACAAAGCACACTACAACCTTGGCACATTCTACATACATTGCATCCATGCAAGATTTGGGGCCTTCATGGCTCCTAATCTAAGAAGATTATAAGGAATGAACTTGATCACACATTCATGCTTCCCCCGATCTAATCATCCTTTCTCATCCATCCTGGGGATTGAGAGGTCTTCTTTTCTCAAAGATTAACATGCATCATACTAGCTTGCTAAGTATATTTTGATTTCTTTGTTTATTTGTTTCAATAACAATTCATGTCCCCCTTTAGATTAGGAAGTCTTGATTATTTGATACATGATTAGACGATTTTTCCTAGGTTTATTTGTGTGATCTTTCACTTTGTATTGTGTGATATTTGGCTTAGATCTTATGAATGATATCTTATCTTTAGATCTTCCATTTTCAAATTTTCTTATGTGATGTAATATACTATCATAGTATTATTTGTCGAACTAAACATAGTATAAGATGATTATTTGGATGCTAATTGAGGCCCGTCGAGAGACGGGGCGAGTTGAGGGTGTTTTAGTCGTGACAAAGGCTCCTTCCTCTCTCGTACCAAAACCCCGAGCCAAGTTCTTTGATTATGAAGGGACGGTGCCCTTTATCCATTTGGGTGAGTCAAATTAGGTTTCTTGGTTCCTTAAAGACCAAGTGGCGACTCTATATCTGTTTTCAACAGACATTTTCTCTTTCCTTGATCCAAATCAAACAAGCTTAAAAAAAAGAAGCAAACAAAGCGGTGGAATCCCGGCATCCATAGTCTCAGCCTGGCTGACCGATGCTGCAGGTCTAGGAGATAGCCCTACAGTACTTCTTGAGTGGTTTCCTGGAAGATATGGATAGATTATTCAGGCCACTAGGAGAGGAAAGCCATCATTGTAGAGGGCGTCTTGATACGGGTGAAAGAAGAACACGTTTTTCATCTTCTCAGTCTGCTTTTTCACTTTCTCAACATGAGTTGAATTGGTGAGAAGTTTACTCTGAATCCAATCCAGGTTAAGCGATCGGAATGGAAGAATTGGTATCATTTGAGTTAGCCTGAACTGGCGGGCCATGAGAGCATAATGTAGTATTCCACCCCACATTTGTTGTTGCTGCTTCCGAGGATTAGGCTATACAAGATGTCCCTGGGGCAAGGTATTTGGCAAACACCTCACTGAAGACGTGATGGGCATTCAAGCAAGTTTTATGGGTGTTGGCCGTGAGTTGGAAGAAGAGAGGAGAGTCTTGAACATAAGAGAAATGAAGGTACTGCTTAGGCAATAGAAGAGTATGCTCTTAAAAGAAATTTAAACACTCATAAAAAGGAGTATGATTTGGGAAACAAATCGACGAAGGGAAAAGCAAAGACTAGAGATGAAGTTTGATGTTGACTCTGGTCTAAAAGAGAAGAAGTAAGACCAGAGCCATAGCTGAAAAGCCAGAGCGGGCTGCCTAAAATCTTGCAGCCTAAATTAAAAAAGTTCTTCACACCTTGGACGACTAGGCAAGGGCAGCTAAAGCTAATGGGCTCTCAACTGAAATGGCTAGAGCGATGGAAGTGTACTCCTTAGCGATCGATTGCGAGGCCGATCAAAAGATGAATCTACTGAACCAATAGAAAAGGAAGGCGATGTGCTCATACTCAATCATTTCAGATCCCTCCGCATCCATATAGGCTGGCAAAAATTACCTATGAGCATGAAGGGTTTGGTGGTGACCGTCCCTCCTTAATAGTTCCTAATATAGGGAAGGCGAAGGAAAATTTTCCTACATGAAACCCTAGCACAATCTCCTTACCATAAGAAAATAGGCTGAGAAAAGAGCTGATGTCCTGGATAGTTAGCCCTGTAGGCCCACATCTGAACATGAAGACGTTTAAGCCTTGGGATCAGAAGAGAAGAGCAGAAAAGATTAAAGGTTTGCCTAAGGTTATTTTATGCTGACTGAGCATAATGGTCTAGTAGATGCCCATGTTCTCCTAGATGCCTTTCTTTGAGGCTGATACCCCTTGACCCATTTAAGCAAGTCTAGAACAAGAGTGATCTAGCCTCGAATAGGATGGGATTGGCTCCAAAATTTGGCCCATTCATTGGGTTCTTGGAAGAGTTGTTCAAAGGAGAGAGGGATATGAAAGGGATCAAACTCAATAGGTGAGAGTTCGTAAAAAAGAGGCCCTAAACCCATAGAAAAAGGAGAAATGTATGTGGCAGTGATATCGTTGATGGTAGAAGGAGAATAGGATGCAGAGTGTGTGGACATAGGTGCCATGGATGTAGGAAAATAAAGACTTGCAGAGAGGAAAGGGCTCTGGTTATGGAGTTTGCTAAGCTTTTAGATATATATATATATAGAGAAAGAGAGAGAGAGTAGGATGCTTGAGGGTTTAGAGAGAAAAAAGTTTGAGCGTGTAAGGGGCTTGCCCTTTTATGGGAGATGGTACGCATTCCAAGGCCTAGATTGGTGTGCGATGATAGTGGGGATGACACATAGCTGATTTAAAATTCAAAATGTCACATCAATGTCAACTTTATCCTCTGATGAGATGTTATGGGGGGCATTGTTTGCATCCCAAAACTATTAATTTTTGGTAGGCGGATGTTGTAGTAGGACCAAGACCAAAGCCATGATGTTTAGATTGGGTAGTGCTAGAGACATGATTTTCGAACTAAGTTTGTTCGGACTACGGTTATAGAAAAGTAGTAACCTAGTGGAACATCTTCGGTTTGGGGTTCATGAGCTCGACCCGATGGGTGTGTTAGCATAAAATAGCCCGAGCTGGTTTCATGACATCGGACTCACCTGGTTTTATCATATCTAAAAGTGCTTAGGCATTGGGCGAGGGCCTATCTCTTCGGGCCAGTGTATCATCTAAGAAGTATTCAGACCAATTAAGATGGTAATTTTATGGGAGCTTACGAACAATTAGAGGCCAGGTGTTCGCCCAGTAATGCTAACCTTGTCAGGCAATCTGATGAAGCTTGCTCAGTTCGGCCAAGAAGAAATTGTTTGCATGAAGAATCAGCAACGTGAAGAATTCTTTCCAAGAGTATGCTGATCTTATCCTTTAGGGATAAGGTCAATGTTATCCAACCAATGCACCATTCAGATGAGCGATTGAGTTGGGATTAGGAAGGAATCTGAAGTTTCCTTATCTCGATTATGATAAACTTGCCTTTTCTTGATATTGGAGGTTTCCTTATCTCCAACGCCCAAGCTACTATAAATACCAAGGCTAGACTTCAAGCAAAGGACTATGCATCTCACACCTGAATCCAACATTGAAACAGCATTCAAAAGCACTCAAGGCTCTCTTAGTTTTAGTTTATGTTTTCTTTACATTAGGGGCAATTCTGTTGTTCTTAGTTCACTTTTTGAGTTATTTGTTCCAAGCAATGAATAAAACGTATTCCTTTTCTCAAGGAATTTTTCACTGTCTTTGCATGTTGATTTATTTACTTCTTAGTAAATTTAGTATAGTTTTGGATTGTGTGCTTCAACACTGCCATAGGACCTTTTTCGGTGAGAGTACTTTCCTACTTCCCTTTGCTCTCGTCTATTTAGAAGTTAGAATTTATTAAACCTTTTCTAGCACTTGCATTAATACTCCTATGAAACTTTTGTTTTTCACTTTTGAGCCGCTTTTGGTTTTGACACACCCGAACACAAAACATAGCAAACAAAAGAATACTTCATTTGGGATAATGCTATGTGCACATAAAGTGTGCACATAAAGATCTGGGCTATTCATTTTGGTGGAATCCATCCCTACATATATGAGGCCCACTAAAATGAATGGCCTAAATCCTTATATGCACACTTTATATACACATTTTATGTGCACAAATTATTACCCCTTCATTTGTTGCAGATCATGATATTTTTGTTGAAATTACGGTGGTGTAGAATAAGTACAAAACTTTAACTGTTTCTTCATTATAGAATGGTGATAGTTCACCGCCATTGCAACCATTTTAATAATACCACCATGACCACTCTGGATTGCTTCCCAAAAAAACTTGTGTCTTTTTATACATTTCCTTTGCCACATTTTTTTTTGCAGTCTTCCTAAATCCAATTTAGCAAAGAAACAACATTAAATGAAACAACAGATATGCATTAAAAATGTTGTATTCTTACAAGGATAAGTCTACAGGGAGCACCTTCTTATATGAGAAGACGGGTTTTAATCATTAGATGAGAATTTGACCATAAACTCCTAAGAATTTGAAGATACATTTATTACCAAATTCTCATCTAACGGTTAAAATCCACCTACTTATATAAAAAGATTCTCTTACTTTTAATTTGTTCTTTCTAACTTGTTCATTCATTCTTTTCTTGATGCTTTCAAAGTGGACAAATTTAGAAAGTAAACATTTTTTGTTTATTGAATACTCAATGTCATCATTAGTTTTGGGGCAGCTAATAAAAAAGGAATAGTGATCACATTAAATGTGTGGCGGGGGAGCATTACTTTATTTAAAATGAGAGTATTTTTGCTCTCTTAAATATTGTTCACTTAATTCTCTCATTGGCCAATATAATAGAATTTATGATTTTTCATCATTAATTAATTCACATTTAATCCTGAATCTCACTGTATTGGTCAATGAGAGAGTTGGATGAACATTGAGTGAACAATTTTTGAGTGAGCAAAAATACATTCATTTAAGATACTTTCCTGACTATGTTGAAGTATGTACAATTGATTTACATGTGTATAAGTTTGTTTACAAAGGGTGGAGCCAGTTTTTATGTTTATTTATTTATTAAATTTTTTTTTTTTGTGTGTGCTGGAATGGATGGTTGTTGAGATTGGATGGACATGCACATAGTGGCTATATGGGATTTGGGTGTAGTATCCCTGATGCGAAATTTGTTTAGTGTAATTTTTTGTACATTAATTTTTTTTTTGATAACAGGAGTTGGTCGCTTATTATTATTTGTAAAGGTTGATGGATAGTAAAATTAATTTCGGTTGGACTAAATTATGGAGTAATAAAAAAAAAGTGATGAGCCAAATATTTAAGACGAGCCGAATTATTTCTAGACATATATAGTCTAAATCTATTTTTTTTTCTTTCTCATTTCTGAAAAAATGGGGTGGCCTGGGGGGAGGGACTCATTACACATATTACATAGAATTATGCTATGCTTCCCAAATTTTTTTCCTAAAAGTATTTCCCGACACATGTGGCAATAGGACTAGTCGATTTTGATTGGTTAATGTTAAAGTGGTCCTATCATTATTAAAGAGGGTTCCACTGTTATATATGTTGTAAAACACTTTTTGAGAAAAAAATTTGGGAAGCATAGCATTACTCACTATTACATATAGATATAATTTATTTACTGTTAGCATTTTTGTGGGTTATGGGTCACCCACATAATCTATGGACCGGGTCCAACGGGCTTAGCTTAGGGTCCAAGAAATCCTATGTGAATTATAACTTGGAGTCCTAGGGCATGTATATGTGTGTGTATATCTATATGTGTATAACACACATAAACACAACTCTCTACACACAACAAGAGTAGCCCTTCTCTCTCCCTCTTCTCTCTCTCTTCGGTTACTTTCTCTCTCTAGCGAAATCACACTAGGGCTTGGGATTTAGCGCGTGGATACAAAGGGGGTGTTTCTAGTAGGCATTCTCACGACCCGTTCGAAGCACAAGAGCGTACACGGAAGCACTAAAGAGCAGTAGTTCGTGGGTATTATCGTCGGGCTCGTAACAGCGCCGCCAAGACGATCCGTGATCGGGTATATTCCGTAAGGTATGTCCTTTACCCGCCCCGTATGCTTGTTTGATGCATATTTACATTGGTATCAGAGCCAATAGGTTGTTGATTCGCCCGTATTATGCCCAAAACAAATCTACCATTAAAGCTTGGTGAGGCTTTTAACATAAACTTGATAAAATCGAATTTGAAGTGGGTCTACATGAAAACTCCAATATAAGTTTGAATTTTTTATATGGTTGTGTCTCATATGGTCACTAGAGTCCCCTCACAAAGTCCTATACCTTGATTATCTCAAACGAGTGAGATTTAGCAAACCCTAGATTTGGTTTTGGGTTAAAAACGAAATTTTTTCATAACTTTGCTATTTGTTTTCGGAAGATTTACTTGTTTAATCGATTTTTTTTTTTTTTGTATGATCTTGTAATGCTCCGTGAGAGCTTTCCAACGGTATAAAATTTATGAGTTTTCGACGAAAAACGAGTGAGATATGAGCTTGTAAAGTAGGTGGGTTGAGCAGCCCCCAAAACCCAGATTGATTTTGTTTTGGGAAAGATGAACCAGAGTTTGGTCACACCCACTCTCGCTGAAGAGAGTGGGGCCCACTTGTCGGCCGGCGTATGTCCGACGACCATGGGTCCGGAGAGTGGAGGTCCGTTTCTCAGCCCCGGTCCTTAATATATATTTTTCATATTTTTATTGGAAAAATATTTAATTATTTAGTAATTAAAACAGTTTCTGTTAATTAAAAAAAATAAGTTTTTAATGTTTTAAATCTGTTTTAATTGCTTTAAAATTCAAGAAATTTATGAAAAATTTAAATTTTATTTTTCCTATATTAAGGACACTGTGTCGGACTAGAAATAATTTTGTGATAAGTTATTTCATAGTTTTTGGTATTTTAGAGCATTAAACATGTGTTTTCTACGTATTTTTAATTGCTTAAAATATCCTAAACAAAATATTAATTTTAGTGATTAATATATAGTGTTTAGTACACTGTAAGGGACTCTAGGATAACTTTTGTGTAAATTATCATGTAATTTTATTATTTTAGAGCATATAATTTATGTTTTTTTAGATATTCATTTAATTACTTACAATAGCAAAAATGTATTAATAATTTTTTGTAATTAATAAGGGAGATTAAGGACACTGTTTTGAGACCATGTGAAATTTAGTAGGACCCGTAGATAATTTTTGGTAAATTATCTAAATCATCTTAATATTTTAGAGCATATAATTATGTGTTTTTGTACACGGATTAAATTGCTTAAAATACTTTTATGATTATTAATTTGTAGAATTAACACAATATGTTTAGTACACTATTTGAAATATGAGAAAATTATTTAGTAAACTTTCTCATTTTTTGGGATATATTTTAGAGCATATATTGTGTTATGTACACAATATTAATTGTTTAAAATATAGCAAACAAAGTTGTTAATTCTTGAAATTAATAAATAGTGTTTTGTACTTTACTTGGGGACTTGAGAAATTCTTTAGTAAATTCTTTCATATTTTTGGTATTTTAGAGCACAAAATTTATGCTTATGGGCATTATTTTAATTGCTTAAAATATCCAAAATAGATTGTTAATTTTTTGAAATTAATATAGGGTGTTTAGAACACCAAATAAGACCATTGAAAATCGTTGAAATACAAATTCCTCAACAGTTTTGTATTTTTAGGAATTTAGTTGCTCATAGTTAATTTGTTTAACTAGATCAATTTATTTGTTAAATTGATTCTAAATGTTTTTTGGGCTCCAATAATATTCTGGAAACTTTTATTTATAATGAAAATTTTATTTTCAGTTATTTAAATTTTTCCATGAGGTTTTAAAATTATTGTGTTTAATTTAAAAGCCCTATTTAATTAGTTTTTAAATATTTGAGAGGTTTGGAAGGGCAAATTTAATGATCAATTTATTATTTTTGCATTAGAGGCTCGAATCATTGCACGTTTATAACTTAATGTTGTTTGTGATTGGATTACCATAAGACCTCTTGTCCTCTTCCCCAAATGGAGAGATGGATGAGTCTATTCATTCTTGTAATAAAAACCGCATAAGTGCTTGTCGTGTGTGATTAATAAATTAATCTGGATTGAATAAATGGATGACTTAAATTAATAATTTATTTTGAGTTTATGTTGTCACGATGTATGTTCTAAGGTTGTTTTTGTATATATATGAAAAACAAAGCATCCCTATTTTTTTATGGCTATAAATGCAAAGTGAGGATGAGAGTTTCTATTTTATGTTTTGGGAAAAACCTATTTGTAAAGGGATGAATTTTCTTTGTTTTCAAAATATATGCATTAATTACTTTAGCGTGAGCTCTAGATTGTCAATTTGGGCCCACGCAGGGCCCACGCGCATTCATGTGTGTATGACGCAATTATATTATTATTGTGGATGATAGTAGATAAGTTTAGTACTATCTATGCATGTATGTTTAGAAAAATCAGTTATAAAATATTTTCTTGAGTTACAAGAGTAAAGTGATGACTACGAGCTTAGTGGATTTTCGATCTTGAAATTGTGATAAGGGAAAATGATGTTGTCAGAATCAAGATATAAAAGTATTCTTTACTTTTCAAAAGATTTGCAGTGTGGAAGTAAAGGTCGAACTCATAGAGATTGATTAACTACAGCGACTTAATTTTAAAACCTAACTTTAGTTAATTATGAAAATGGATTTTGATTTGGTTTGAATTAAACTAATAACAATAAAAATAAATCTAAACTATGAAAGCAATTAAAAGTGTTTAAATGATGTTTAAGGGAACCTAGGATTGCAAATCCACCACTAGCTTCATAATAGGAATATTTACGAATTACTTTAGCTTATTACATTGGATGAATATGGAGAATTGTAGCTACAAGCCCAATTCCTCCGACAAGAAGATATTCATGGTTCAAGCACCAACATAATCCATCTTCGGTTAGCACGAATTATCCCACACTAAACTAGGGTTGTGATCTAATCCGTCTAACCTAGGCATGGACTATTCGGATACTTGATACCACAAATCAATAAAGCACCATCACATGTAAACAATCTAAACAAGCACAGCAAGAATAGATCGTTGAGCACATCACAGTCAAAATAGATCTAAGACAAGAATAAATTCTGAAAGTAATGATTTAATCAATAGAAGTACGATTTATTTATAAAAATCCTCTAAACATGTGACTGTCATTCATACATAATAAAACTAAAATAAAAACATAAATAAAACCCTATTACTCGTCTAGGGCTTCATTGAAACCCTAGATCTATGATCTAGCCGTCCATGGAAGTGATAGATGGCAAGTAGTTGATGGAGGAGGCCATGGAAACCCTTGGTCTTCTTCTTCTTCTCCTTGCTTCCCTTCCTTCAATGGCTGGAAGTATGTGTGTATAATAATTGATAATAATGTCTAACCCTTTAATTGTAATAAAATAGGGTATATATAGATTTACAACAAGTTTTGGAAGCCTTCCTAACCCGAAACGAACTGAAACTGATGTAATTTACAGTCTAGACGTCGTTCAGCAGTTTCGTTTGCACAGGAGTCTTCAGTATACTGAAATACGCAACTTTGATTTTTACACATATCGCGCGAACGGGTCGCGCGAGCGCGACATTTGGGACCTCGCGAGCGCGGATTGCGCGAACGATTCTGGGGATCTCGCGCGAGCGGATCGCGCGAGCGACTTTCTGGTTTTCGCGCCCGTGGCTCGCGCGCGCGACTTGGCTTTTTCAGCTTCTTTCTTTGTGCTTTTTCATCCTGTTTAGCCTGGTTTAGGTGATTTCCTCCAAAACCTGTCAGAAAATAGAAAACGAAGTAAAAATATACAAAAATAGGATAAAAAGGTACTATCAGATGCTCGTTAAGGCGTATAATTAGGATTAGTTCTCTCCCGATCACACCCCCAAACCTACATTTTGCTAGTCCTCGAGCAAAACTAAAATAAAAACTAACTACTAATAACATACTATTCCATTTTCGCATGGATCACTATTGCATTTAGCGTATGCAACAAGCTTTTTAAACCTCTAGGTGTCCCTAGTCGGACGAGTAAAGTCTCGTGAGGGTTCTCATCAACAAGTCTCCCACAACCATCTTTATTAACTTAGAAATTTAAAAAGTTTTATTAAAAAGAAAAACTAATAAACAATACTCCTTATTACAAAACAATGATTTGAAATAGAATAACGAACAAGAAGAAACAGAATCAAACATCTATCTACATCATGAAAAGCAATATCAAGCTCATGCATCGTATAAATCAATAGAGTTTCTCATAAAATTGCACGTGTGTGATATGGTAGTCAAATGAACACGCGCACGTCATGAACTTGGAATATAACTCGGATGACCATCTAACTATGCTTCGACTACGAATCTCACAATAAATTACACTCTCAAATGAAACACTCAGAAACAGGTGTAATTTTTCTAAACTATGTGAATAAAGGAAATATATTTTTAAAACGAGAAATGCTCACATATGACTCGAACAAGACGCATGACACGAAAGAACAGTAGTCTCATGGATAGGATGCCAATAATTAAGAAAAATTAATCATTACCATGTTTTAATCCCCCTCCCATCGTTTTCATAACCGAACCATGTTTCCTAGGATCAAATAGGACTTTTCAAAGGTTATAACGTGGCTCAGGCAATGAAAAAGGATTGACAGGAATTCATTAGGTAGGTAATCTCAGAATGGCATTGTAAGGCATGTTCGATTTCTTTCATTCATCTCTTCTGCCAACTTTCATCTTTTCTTTCTCTTTTCTTTTCAACCTTCCTCTTCTTTATTTTTCAATATATTTCTTTTTCCTTTTCCTTTTCTTGCTTCTCAAATGATTATTCATCGAATACTAAGCAACTACCCCAATAGCATCTTATTTTCTTCTTCCTTTTCAACACATCACCTTAACACTATTAAAAGGTGACAAATCTCTCAGTGGTGAACTCCGAGTTTGTCAAGTCGGAGCAAAAACAAGGATAATGGTAATCAAAGAAAGAAATGACATTTTAACGGCTCAAAGGGCGAACTAAGGAAATTTATAATTCTTCGGTCGGTGGTAAACAAAGAGGGCCTAAAATCATTTCCTAGGGTAATATGGTTCTTCAATGTTCACAATGGAAGATTATTTAGCATGGTAACAACTATTTTAACTTGATTATCAACCAAAACAAGAATAATGAGACTAAACAACAAATAGATGCGCTATTTCAATGAAATTCGACAAACACAAGATGTATTTATAACCCTCTAAAAAGAAAAGATAGGCTCAAAAGCTCACTGGGTCTAGTCTCCACCATGTGTTATCTAGAAATCTGAATTATATTATAGTTCACAACCAACATGTATTCAAGCGACTACGTGCAGTGCATAAGTTTATGTGCAAATTTATGATATAAAACTACGATTCAAACAATACATAACTTAAAATGTTACATCATAACTTCAGCAAATGTTTAATCACATCTTCCCTTGTTTACCATTCTATAACAATTCAAAGTTATTTAACAAGAAGTATCAAATTCATATTGCAAAAACGTCGGTAACATCGTTTATGTAAACACATTTATTGATTATTTTTTTTAAAAATTAGTGCATAATAATGTGCATGTGTGTATACATACCCCAAAACCTAAACCTTTCATTGTCCCCAATGAAACAATAAAACGAAAGAAAGGAGAGTACGTAAGAAAGGAACGATAGTACCTCGATCTTGACAAGCATAGAACAGGTGAACACAAAGGAATATGGAAATAAAGTTCAAATGTACCTGTTAATACTAGATAAAAAAACTAACAAAAGAATATTAAAAGTAAATGAAACTTAAATATGGAATATAAATCTAAAAACTAAACTAAACTAAACTAAACGAGCAAATGGAAAAGAAATAAAACGAAAAAGTATAAATGTAACAAGAAAAACAACGAACACAAACTAAACTTAACCAAATAAACACAAACAGAAAAGAAACACAAATAAAATAGGTAGGGGGAAGGATATAGAAAACAAAAGGGAAAAAAAACAGGAAAGTGGGGAAATCGCACGAGCGGCCGTCGCGCGCGCGAATTCCCAATTTTTTTTCTTCTAAAATCGCGCCAGCGGGACCCCCTCGCGCCCGCGAAACCAGGCGCGAGAAGAACCCGAGGTATCATATAAAGAAAAACAAAGAAAAACGTCTAAGGGGCTAACTCGCGCCAGCGGGCCGCGCGAGCAACGTCTTGCGCGAGCGGGCCGCTGGCGCGATTTCAATTTTTTCCATTTTTTGATTAAAATTATGTATATAATTTTAAAATAAATGAATTCCAACCCCCAAACCTGTCCAGAATGTCCAAAACAGACTCAAACAGACTCAAAAACGACCAAAAATAAGAGAAAAATCGTGAAAACAAATGAATTAAAGCTTGGGTTGCCTCCCAAGAAGCGCTAACTTTTACGTCTTCAGCTAGACCGTTCTAGCTCAAGACTTACGGAGGTTGAAAATCAGACTTCGTACCCCTAAGGATGTCAGGTAGAGCTCGATGGTAAGCAGAAATTACGTCGCTTCGAATTAATTCAATCGACGGTTTGTGAGTATGTTCAAATCGATTTCTTACCTTTCGAGTAGATTCAGCATTAGGGTCCGAGGTATTAGGATTCATCCACTCATCATCCGCTATATCTTTGTCGTTACTCACATTTATTGCTTTGTTAGGCTCAATATTCCGTCTTACCTCACCTTCCGCCTCACATAGGTAATCGTCGTCTTTAGGAGGTTGATCGACATCGTTAAACACGTTTAATTTTAATTTTATATTCCCGAACGACACTTTCATCACCCCTGTTCTACAATTGACACGGGCGTTGGCCGTGGCTAAGAATGGACGACCAAGAATAACAGGAGTGTATTTTCTAGCATCTAGCACCGGTTCGGTGTCAAGGACCATAAAATCAACAGGATAAAAACATTGATCAACTTTAACTAAAACGTCTTCGACGATTCCTCTAGGTACTTTAACAGAACGATCCGCTAATTGAATAGTAGCAGCCGTAGGTTTAAGTTCACCTAAACCTAGTTGTTTATAGACGTGATAAGGTAAGAGGTTAACACTAGCTCCTAAGTCAAGGAGAGCCCTATGAATGATAGTGTCACCTATGACACATGAAATCGTTGGCGTACCAGGATCCTTATACTTAGGAGGAGCGTGTTGAAAAATAGAACTTACTTTTTCCGTGAGGAAGACCTTTTTAGGAGTATGACTGCGTATTTTGCGCTTTTGTGTGCATAGGTCTTTAAGACATTTAGCGTAAGCGGGAATTTGTTTAATAGCATCGACGAAAGGAATATTAATTTTAACTTGTTTAAACACCTCGAGTATATCTTCAACCTTAGACCCTTTATTGGGCAAATGTGACGGTCCCTCAACGTTTGGTGGATATGGCATTCTCGGAATATAATTCGTTGAGACCGGTTCATTTTCTTTTCTACTTTGATTCACGTCCTCACTTGTTTCTTTATTCACATTTAAATTTTTATTTTTCTCACCCCCATCCGGAATTACAACAACTTCCTCATCTCGAGTAGTCGTCCTAGTCGAAACAGCGTTCACGCTCTCACTCGTACTACCCACTGCATATTGCCCCTTAGGTTGCTGAGTAGGTTGACTCGGCAACTTACTCTCAGTTAAACGGTTTAATGTATTAACTACTTGTCCCATTTGGGACTCTAGCTTTGCGATGGACTGCGTATGAGAGTTCACTAACTGAATTACCGACCCAAAATTTTCAAGTGAGGCCAGCACCTTCTCCTCAAATGTATTATTGCGTGGAGGTGGAGGAGGTAGTTGGTATTAACTTTGTTGATATTGGGGTCGGTACATATTATGAAAATTAGTTGACCTAGGATTATAATTATTTTGTGGGAATTGTTGCATAGAATTAACGTGTTGCTCAACAAATTCCGGATATTGAGATGCAGAAGGACATGCAAAGATATTATGAGACGGTTCAGAACATAATGCACATACTTCTGAAGAGGGTGGATTAGACGTTTTGTTCATTTGCATCAGTCGGTCAAGTTTTCTATTTAATTCTTGTATTTGCATTGATTGACTTGACTCAACTGTCACCTCTCGCTTAGGTTGAAGGTATCCCTCAGAACGGACAGACACCGCTTGGTGCATCCAATTCTCGCTCAAAGTTTCAAAAATTTTCCAGGCCTCGTCGGCGCTTTTGTGTAGGAAAGTTCCCGCACAAACGGCATCGACGGTATTCCTAACAGAGGGGATAAGCCCCTCGTAGAAGACCTGAACAAGTTGCCACTTAGGAACCTGATGGTGTGGGCACGAACGTAATAATTCTTTGAATTTCTCCCAAGTATCATAAAGTGTTTCCCCATCTTGCATTACAAAGTTTGTTATGGATTTCCTTATCTGATTTGTACGCATAATAGGAAAAAACTTTTGTAAAAATGCGGTGTGTAAGGCTTCCCATGTTTTAATTGTGTTTGGCTCAAGTGATTGAAGCCAATACTTAGTTTTGTCTCTTAAAGAGAATGGGAAGAGCCGCAATTTTAATTCATCATCAGTAAGATTTTGAATTTTTAAAGTAGAACATATATCCTGAAAATCTCCTAAGTGTTGGTATGGATCTTCATTTAGACGGCCATGGAAGGATGGAAGTAACGAGATCGTAGACGACTTTATCTCAGAGTGAGATGCTATCGCCTCCGGTAATTCAATACATGTTTTTGGCGTGTAAGTCGTCGGAATAAAATAATCTTTAAGTGGAGGAGGTGGCGGTATATTAAGATTATTCATATTCGCACCATCATTTTGATTGTTATTGTTATTTCCACCGTCAGCCATTTTAATCGGTTCAATTTGAAAAGTTCGAGTTTTCCTTAACCGTTCACGGGTACTCTGAATTTCGGCCTCAAACAACGACGACGGAATCGGAGTTGATTCGTCGTCTTCCAACCTAGCTCTAGAAGCTTGGATTGTGGACTTACTAGTTCTTAAGGTACGTTCAAGTTCAAGATCGAAAGATTTTAACTCTGGTTTATTTGAACGTGTATCTAACATAAACTAAAATAAAGAAAAAGAAACTAAAAACAAAGACTGACTAAACAAAAGAAACAAATAGCAATCATGCAAATAAGACGACAAGCAAGCACACAGTACTACTATGATGCATGAATATTATCCTGTAATGCAATGACCGCGTCAAGCCCAGCGCCCCGGGTTTCCTAGCTAATGCAGTGCAATTCACCCTAAACTAATGCAAGTAATTGCGTCTCAGCGCCCTGACTTACAGTGATTGGATGCGAAGTTAAAGCGAGCAATTTACTTAATTTTTATTTATTTTATTTGCGTAAGCTCCTTTGATGTAATTAGCTACTCCACTCAGAAACGTTGGAATTTGATGACTCGAAAATCTATAAAATAAAAGAACAAGTTAGTAATTTAAAACAAAAACGAAAAATAAGAAGAATAAAAACTAATCTAATATTTACGAATTAACTAAACTAAGATTATAAAACTAAAGGTAGTAATGCAATCCCCGGCAACGGCGCCAAAAATTGATGTTGTCAGAATCAAGATATAAAAGTATTCTTTATTTTTCAAAAGATTTGCAGTGTGGAAGTAAAGGTCGAACCCACAGAGATTGATTAACTACAGCGACTTAATTTTAAAACCTAACCTTAGTTAATTATGAAAACGGATTTTGATTTGGTTTGAATTAAACTAATAACAATAAATATAAATCTAAACTATGAAAGCAATTAAAAGTGTTTAAATGATGTTTAAGGGAACCTAGGATTGCAAATCCACCACTAGCTTCATAATAGGAATATTTACGAATTACTTTAGCTTATTACATTGGATGATAATGGGGAATTGTAGCTACAAGCCCAATTCCTCCGATAAGAAGATATTCATGGTTCAAGCACCAACATAATCCATCTTCGGTTAGCACGAATTATCCCACACTAAACTAGGGTTGTGATCTAATCCGTCTAACCTAGGCATGGACTATTCGGATACTTGATACCACAAATCAATAAAGCACCATCACATGTAAACAATCTAAACAAGCACAGCAAGAATAGATCGTTGAGCACATCACAGTCAAAATAGATCTAAGACAAGAATAAATTCTGAAAGTAATGATTTAATCAATAGAAGTACGATTTATTTATAAAAATCCTCTAAACATGTGACTGTCATCCATACATAATAAAACTAAAATAAAAACATAAATAAAACCCTATTACTCGTCTAGGGCTTCATTGAAACCCTAGATCTATGATCTAGCCGTCCATGGAAGTGATAGATGGCAAGTAGTTGATGGAGGAGGCCATGGAAACCCTTGGTCTACTTCTTCTTCTCCTTGCTTCCCTCCCTTCAATGGCTGGAAGTATGTGTGTATAATAATTGCTAATAATGTCTAACCCTTTAATTGTAATAAAATAGGGTATATATAGATTTACAAGATTTAATTGTAATTTACAGTCTAGACGTCGTTTAGCAGTTTCGTTTGCACAGGAGTCTTCAGTATACTGAAATACGCAACTTTGATTTTTACACATATCGCGCGAGCGGGTCGCGCAAGCGCGACATTTGGGACCTCGCGCGAGCGATTCTGGGGATCTCGCGCGAGCGGATCGCGCGAGCGACTTTCTGGTTTTCGCGCCCGCGGCTCGCGCGCGCGACTTGGCTTTTTCAGCTTCTTTCTTTGTGCTTTTTCATCCTGTTTAGCCTGGTTTAGGTGATTTCCTCCAAAACTTGTCAGAAAATAGAAAACGAAGTAAAAATATACAAAAACAGGATAAAAAGGTACTATCAGATGCTCGTTAAGGCGTATAATTAGGATTAGTTCTCTCCCGATCATAAAATATTTTGATAATTGGATTTTAAAACAAACATTTGTAGAAAGATGTGCATCATAATAATGTCAACCTCTTGTGCATATTATTGAATGTAGAAATTGGCACTAAAAGTAACATATACGTTTGAATAAGCTAAGATCTCTTGGAGAACTTATCTCAATCAATGATCCAACCAATTGATCCCACATTGGGCCTAGGGTCTAATATTGCCTAAGGCATATAGAATTTAATTATGTAAGACCATCACATGCGCTCTATTTTGATAAAGTAGTATGTATGATGATGTAATTGGGCAGTATAAGAACAACCCAATGACCTGTGAATGTGGAACCCGCTCTAATTTGTTTTTGGAGCACATCCACTACTAGATTGAAGAATCTGGTACTGATGTTCGAAGTGAGAAAAAATCCCAGACACTTGATGATCGGAGGGACTACAACTCACCCATGCCCCCTATGCTCCATCCTTGTGTTCTTATATTATACTCCACTGAACTATATTTTGAGTTTTATATTTTATTTTGGGATGTTTTAAAATTAACATCCACTTTTTTAAATTAGTATATAATTTTTACTTACTTTTCAAAACTATCCTTCCTTGAAATCTACACCAAGACAAAATTTAAAAATTTTGTTGTAATGAATAGGGCAATTGTGAAAAGTAGGTGTAAATTCTTTTTGTCCCTTTAATAAGTTGAGTTTCCAAAGAAGGACTCAAAAAATGGACGAATGAAGTAGTAGGTGAACCAATAACAATTTAGAGCTTACAAAAATATTACTCCCTCCGTCCCATTTTATGTGTCTCCCTTTCTTTTTCAAGATATCCCAAAATTGTTGTCCACTTTCCTAAATTAGAATGCAAATTTTGCTTAGTTTTCTAAAGTGCCCTTTCTTGCAATCAACACCAAAACAAAACAAAAAAAGAAAATGCAATGATTATGGGCAATTGTGGAAAGTAGGTGTAGAATCTTTTTGTCCCCTTAAATAGTTAGATTCCCAAAAAGGAATGAGTAATTTTTTGGTGACAATTTTCATACAACTTTCATACAACCTCTTAAAAAGATGTGTCTATCTCTCTCCTGTGATGTCACTGGATCCCACAGTGACACAAAAGAGATAGATACATTTTTCAGAACGTTGTATGAAAGTTGTATAAAAGTTGTCACCAAAGAATTACTCAGAATGAATACATAAAATGGGACGGATGGAGTAAATTATATGCCACACATTTATATTGTATTTAACAAGGAGCATTGCTAGGTGCACAACGAATTGTACATTAATTAATTGCAGAAACGTGCAGTATAATGTTGGACCTTATGTTGAAAAACCTGCACACACCTTTTTGAGTGTGCAAATTTTTTAGCATAAAGTACAACCTTATGCTACATATTTGTGCAATTAATTATATAATTGGTTGTGCAACAAGTGTTTCTCTTTTAACAAGTGAATCCTCCTGCACAGCCATTCACTGACAAGTGGATCAGCTCAAGAGTTTGGTATGTCGTCACATAGGTTACTTACCACCAAAATGATTGAGCAGGTTGTCATTTTCTATGACTTTATATGTGAATTGAGAGTCCCATCGGAGGTTGAAACCTCATAATTAATTTCCCATGACACTAATAGATTGTGGTGAAAAATGGGAAGCAGAGAAGCCAACATGACAGCGCGCAACTACAAATATAATTAAGAGGTAAAAAGATCAGTTTAATTAGGATTAGTTTTGTAATTTTTGTTTTTATTTTAATGAAAACAAAAATTGAAAATATATTATGTGACCATTTCAATTTTTTATTTTTTTCTATTTTTTTAATAATAACAAAATTCAGTTAAGAAACCAAATTTAAAAATAAAAAAACAAGTAGTTTTAAATTTTAATTTTTTCGTTTTTATATAATCATTTTGTTTCTAGAATTTAGAAAATTAAAAACTGGAAACATTACCCTACTACCCTTTGTCTAGTATTACTCACTAGTCCTTATAACATGTTGAGTTGAGTTTTACATTTATTGTTTGAAATTTATTTACTTTTATCAGTTAGGTTACAGAAAATTATAAACAAAATAATTGTAGAAAAGATTTACAGGGTGGCATTCCTTTCAACTACCGGAAAAAAAAATTACATTTTTGGTCAAACCCATGAGGGGAACAAGAAGTCTTTTATAACTTTAATATTTTCTGAGAATGGTATTTAATTGGCATATCAACTGACTGAAGAATAGATCTCTATAATAGTATAATACATAAAAGGAATAGAGATGACCAATATAATTATATATCATAACAATTTACACTAATTTATTGAACTTCAATACTCCGACAACAACTCCAAAAGAACTACCAGTATATATATATATATATATATAAGTTATTGCTTATAAAATCCATGTGGGTGTCGTTCTCAACTATATAATGTGAAAAAGAGGAAAGAAAAGATTGCATTCATATGAAAGTGAAGGTTAGTAGTTAAAAGGTGAAAGGTGGTTGTTATATCAATTTTACATTCCAAAATAATGATCAGAGACAACGAATTTGGAGGGGAAACTGTAATGATTGTAATGGAGCCCTAAAAGTCCCCTAACTAATTACATACGCATGCTCAGCATCATGCTTCGGTGAGACAAATCTACACACAAATATGTATATATATCTAGTATATTTTATACTTACCTGATCCGGACTGGATACACACACATCCCACACTCACACACACTCCAGTACGATTAAAGAATAATTAGGGGACAAGCAATTAGAATCCCTTATGGGGATTCGAAGCCTCTACCTTTCTATGCCAATTGGACTACAATCTGCTCGGCTACACACAAATATTTTATTCATCTCTGTGAAATGGGGACTGGAAGAACAATAATTGGTGGGGCAATAGATACGATAAATACATAATGGACACACATATTTGCTTTAGGTATTTTTTTTAAAAAATATTATTTGCACTAGTGGAACTCGCCGTCTGGCACTCTCCAAGTTGGTACCTTCACTAATTAAGATTTTGTTTGGTTTGTAAATTTTATACGAATCTGTATCATATTAGTTTGATAAAAAAATCTATTTTAAGAATTAAAGTATTTATATCTACCACTACCAGTCATAAAACTTGGCCAAAACGTTTATTACTTGAATCATCAGTAGGAAATATGGAGGGCATGATCACTTACATTGAAATGGATTCTGTGCAATATGTTTGGGTGTCCCAATAAAAGTTCACTGTTACATTGCGGACTCATAATGATAGGTGTCTTTGTAATGTAAATGGAAAATAATGTGGTGCGCTCTAGTGGTTTGCGCGCACCATGCTTGCATGAGAGAGAGAAATGTGAGGTTGTAGTACTGTCATTTATTATTTCGATGAGAAAAATTATAGCTTGATGAGGGAAATTGTAACTTGATGACAAAACATTATAACTACCATGATGATAATTTAACTTGATGAAAAACAACTGTAACCATCATGAGAAAAAAATTGTAACAAAGGCAGTTTTGTAACAACTATGAGAAAAAAGTGTAACCATCATGCAAAAAATTGTAACTAACAAAACCACTATGCAAAATGATGCAGTGCAGAAGTGAAAGATGATAAGGACAATATGGGCAACCTTCTTGAACCTGTTGATTGTTGTAACAATACCAGGTAACAAGGCTCTAGTCTCGTTAATTACAACGAATACTGAGACTATGCTTCAATTGTTTTGTTGATTCACCAAGAATGCCAAGAACAATTGAAAATCAAAGAGATATTACAACGCTCCAAAGACCATGCCACGAGGAATAGGTCAATAAGTCAAACATTGACCCACGAGGACAAAACGATTCAAATAGGGTCAACCAATACGGATCAAGTTTCAAAGGTTTGAAATGAGGTTAAGGCTCCAATAAATTTGTTCTTTGAAAGAAATGACTTTTTAGAAATTTGTAAATAAGGAAAAGTAAAGATTGGGACACACCCAAATACACAACTTTTATGACAAAACCCAAAAGATGTGTCTATATCTCTCCTGTGATGTCACTGGACCCCACAATAACACAGAAAAGAGATAGACATATCTATTGGGTTGTATCCCAAAAGTTTGTATTTTTGGGTGTATCCTAAGTATTACCCAATAAGGAAATACATTAAATGCTTGAAGTAATAGGTTTAAAAGAAAAACAATTGAGTAATCAAAATAAGGGTCCCAGCTTGGGCGTTTCGCTTGAGCGATAGTCGCTCGTGCGATCACCCTACGACTGACATATCAGAGAATTGAAGGTATATTACCCGCACGACTGTTGGAAATTGGGCAAAATTTCTCAAAGCTAGAATGTCGCTCGAGCTGGCAACCCAAACGAGGTGCCACGCTAGTGGGGTTTCGGGTAAGGATGGAATGGCTGGAGACTGGAATGTCGTCTACTCAGTGAACCGCGCGAGTGGGAGCCGGAATCTGTGCGGGGGGCAGCTTTCCTAAACGAAGTAGGAGAGCACTTTTGGGTAAGTGTCTGAAAGATGCTTAGTCTCCTATTATATAGAAACACTTGTATAGATTGGTTTCTTAGTGGAGAAGTATTATAACATGTGGGGGAAATCTTCTTCTACTAAGATTTAGAAATTCATTTTGTATATAAATAAGAGATCATGGTGAAGAAGGGAATTAATCTTGAATCTTGAAACCTAGATAAGGAAAGTGAGAGTCAAGATCCCTGGGGGAACCCAAGTAAGAGAACGTGTGCTAGTGGGCATCCGCCTACTGGTTGGAAAGTGAAGATGGGTGTGGCCTAGTGGGTGCTCATCGTTGTTGGGTGCAGTAGTGATGTGGAGGCGGCGACTATTGCAAGACTGCAATGCTATGGTGATGATGAAGATGGCTATGATGCCATAGTGATGGTGGACGTGGATTGGAAGCCATTATTCTAAGATGAGTTAGATTATAAATGTCTAAACATGTTTTGTGTTTTCATGTGTATGTGTGTGTGTGTGTGTGTGTGTGAGAGAGAGAGAGAGAGAGAGAGAGAGAGAGAGAGAAGGGAAGAGAGAGGCATGTGATCAATGTTATATTAATAAAAAGAAGCTGTTTGGATGTATGTAGGCATGTTGGTTGGGCCGAACCATATAGAAAAATTCATTGTGTCTTCTCTGTTTGGTTTGTTGTTTGTTATTCTTGTATTAGATGATCTACTTTTGTCTTACTGTCATGTATGAATTACCTCTTTCATATTGGTGAATTGATCTTTATTGTGGCATTTGAGGGTCCCTATGCAGAACAATTGGTATAAGAGCTCATGTTTAAAGAATTCTCGGTCCAACAGTCACAAAGGGAGAGACTGTTTAAGGGAACCAAAGGCCTAACGTGTGAGGGGTGAGATGTAAAGATCCTTGGAGGAAGATGAGTTGGCGGTTTTTTCAAGATCCATGGAAGAAGATAGTTCGTGGGATGGATATAGAAAAGGCTGATGGTATAAGAATTTCAACAAGGGTGATAAGACATTGCAGATGGTGAAGCTGTGGATTGCAGCTCAAGAATGTGAAGATTTTAGAAATTGGGGCCAAGGTGAAGTTTGTTGGAAATTGGGCAAAATTTTTCAAAACTGGATTGCTGCTAGAGCGGCCAGCCGAGCAAGGTGTCGCGCAAGTGGGCATTCGCGTGAGGATGGAATGGTTGGAAACTAAAATGTCACCCTCTCAGTGAACTGTGCGAGCGGGAACGGAAAATTTGTGCGGGGGCAACTTTCCTAAATGAAGTAGGAGAGCACTTTTTGGTATGTTTCCAAAAGATAATTAGTCTCCAATTATATAGAAACACTTAGATAGATTGGTTTCTTGGTGGAGAAGTATTACTATATGTGGGGTACTCTTCTTTTACGAAGATTTAGAAAGGCATTCTGTATATAAATAGGAGATCGTGGTGAAGAAGGGAATTGATCTTCAATCTTAAAACCCAGAGAAAGAAAGGAAGAGGCAAGATCCTTGGGGGAACCCAAGTAAGAGAACGTGTATCGGTGGCTTCTGCCCACCGAGTGGATATGTGGTAAAGATGGGCATGGCCGAGTGGGTGTTCCTCGTTGTTGGGTGCAATAGTATTGTGTAGGTGGCCACTGGGGTGTTATACGACTACAATGATATGGTGGTGATGAAGCGAGTTATGATGCCATGGTCATGGTAGAGGCGGATTGGAAGCCTTTATTCTAAGGCAAGTTAGCATATGCGATAGTATAATGATGACTGATAGGTAACCAGTGAAAAGGAACGATGAATACACAAATTATTGTATATGCATGGATTGGATAGTATAAATGTTCGTATAAGGTGATATGTGTGAGAAGTGATTTATGTTGCCAAAAGCAATTGATGACAAATATGGTACTTTTGAATAAAGAAAAAATATATGTATATATATTTACTAAGTATGTGGCACCATTAATGTATGTCAGATGAAAGACAATGATAGTTGAGTTGGGTAGCTTAGTTGGTCCTTCTATCAACTAATCATAAAGGAAAATGGGTAAATAAGTGATTGTATTTTTATTATTGTTTAATGAAAAGTACGAGTTGTAGTATTTTTGGTCTACTATGACTAAAATCATAGGAGCTTAATGTTTTGCTTTAGTAAATTGACATGTCTTATTTGACATGTGATGCAGATGAAGAAGGTACATGTTCAATTTTGGGGACAAAATTTATTTTAAGGAGGTGTAGACGCCCCAATTTTGACCAAACGTCGGAAAAAGGGGAGTATCACCTCTAAGATCCAATGATGACAATGTTCGACTAAATTAGGGCTTCCAAAGGTAATTCAAGCTCTTCAAAAGGCTCTTCAATTCAAACAAAAACAAAGAGAAGCAAGAAAAGAGAAGGAAAAAGAGAAGATAGAGAAAATGACATATAGCATACTTCTGCGGCACCCTCGGGTTGCCGGTGCGGCACTTTCTGACTGCTGTTCGGAAGTCAGTAAGTGTCGCAATGGCAGTTAGTGACTGCCGCCAATTTTTTTCAAGTGCCATAAAATTTAAGAAACGACAGTTCCTGGAGTTGTCCGCGGCATTCAGTGAATGCCGATGTGGCAATCAATGAATATCGCTACGACATTCATTAAGTGTCGTACCAGTTGTCATTGACTGCCGCTTCTATCTCCAGTAAGTGCCGCGTTTTCAGGCAGACAGCTGTAATATAGTACATTTTGTACCATCAAAAGGACATACGAAATTAGTGTTTTTGCCCCTGAAATAACTAAAATACCCTTTTAAATTTGCCTATATAAAGAGAGTGAATATCCCATTGTAAGGGGATGAGCTCTTTGAATCTCCTAACCTTATCTTGATCCTTCTTCCTCCTGTAGAAAATTTTCTAAATGTACTTAGGAATTGCTTTTTGAAGAAGTAGTTAGTGTGTGATTTAGAGTTGAAGAGCTTGGTGAACTATTGGAAATCCTCCAAATCACTAAGTTGAGGATATTTAGAGGTAGACTCTAGACTAAATCATTCTTTAAATACATGATTAACTTGGCTAACATTTAAACTTTGAGTCTCTACTTTTGATTGTATTCATCTCATGGGATTTATGAGACTTTCAATGTCTCATTTGAATCTCTTAACTTGAAACTTCTTGGTCTTCTTATAAGTTCATGGTTTATAAGAAGATTAGAGTTGACAATTAGCATGTTTGGTTGACATGTTCAAATCCATTTCCAAGGTTTGGTCTTGTCATCCAAGGACTTTATGAAGTTTCTTCATACTTCATTGAAGTCTATCAAGTGTAGGAGTCATTAGTCTTCCATGACCATCAAATGGTCGAAGAATTAGTTCAACTAAGCCAAGTTTAATGGCTTAGTAGTTAAAGTTAGTAAGTGAAAGATGAACTAGACAAAGGTGCAGTGAGTTCATCAACCATTTTTCATCAAAGATTTTTAGTTAAACATTGAACAGTTGGAATTGAATCAAACCAACGGGAAAGTGTCCATAACTCAAAGTTCTACCGCTGCAATTTTTGTTTTAATAAGATTCCATGGTTAAGGTGGTTTGGTCATAAGTTTTGTGAAACCACAACAATCTGTCCAGAGTTTCAGAGCAGCAACACCTTTTTAAAATGAGTAAATCAGAGCCCTAATCAAGTATTGATGACCCCAAATAATTTTTTCTGTGAAGTTTAATGTGTTAGCAAGACCCCCTAAAAAGATTAGGGTCTTTTAGATTTTTTTACTATTTTTAGAAAATCGCACAATATCTCTGGATAGAAGGTTGGAAATTTTGGAGTGATGTCTAGTGTTTATTCAATTCCCCGAGATCTAACCGTTGGAACTTTGATTTTCTTTTTGGGTTAGAAACTATACAAGGTACCTTGTGACCAAAAATCATTAAGATCAAACCATTGGAAATATGCTTTTCAAATTCTTAAAGTCCGGGTCTGCTCTCTGAAATTTCTAGAATTTTCTAACAGATTTGGTAAATTTTGTAAATAATGGCTCAAATGATGTTTTCATGAGTTAAGGCTTAAACCATGTTTCAATAGTGAATATTTTAGCTTGATTTCAAAGTTTAAGTGATCCAAATTAATTAATACTTCATAATTTACTCTTGTTCATGTATAGATTTATCCATGTGGCTTGATGTTTATACTTAGAATTTGTTTGCTTTAAATTTAATTACATTCGATAGATCTAAGCTAGAATTCTAGGATTGTCATCTAACTTTATATCTTGTACATCATGTGGACTATCCCTTGTTTTGTAGCGCCGATGAGGTATGATCTCTCGACTCTTCCTTAGCTTAATTATTCTTTAATTTTATTAGTTTTTCGATCCCATGTGCGACACCTTAGAATTAAAAATTTGCCTTATATGTATATATGTGTATTAGAGACTCTCTTGTTAGGATTTCAACTTTTGCATGCATTGCACGTTTAAATATTCACAGCTGGATCCCAGGTAAGTTCTCTAGTTCTATATTTTGCATATCATATTACTTGCTAATTGAACTACTTGGTTTTGAATGATATTTTGTAATTAGAAATTTTACACCATTTCAACATGCTTGTGTAATGTATATTTATATCTATGTATTAGTTGAGGGCATGCTTAGATTAATAGTTTGATTAAAACCATGTTGAGTAAAGGCGCGAGATAGGATGAGTGAGGGTGTTTTTGTCTGTCAGACTCCATCCTCTCTCATTCCACAATCCCCAGAACTAGTTAATCTCTGGTTTCTCAAAAAAGATCAGTTTGCTTTAAAACGGTTTCTTAATTTCTGTAAAAAATTAAGTGGCGACTCTTTTGTGTTTTGAATTTGAAAAGGGTTTTAAATAAAAATGTTGTGGGTAAGAGAAAATTATGATATCCACAATCTGGTGACTCCACTGGGGATCGAACACAGAATCTCTGGTTTTGCAGACCAGAATTTTTGATTTTGGGTCACTCAAGGATTAGACTTGAAAGCATCATTTTTATCAAATTAATTAATCTTTGTATGCCTGTTGCATTTCACTTGCATGTCTCATCAGTCGATTGCACGGAACTATGACCTTGGAGGCTCGGGCAACCCGGTCAGTCAAGTAATCATTGGACTGTGTGATCACCCTTGATCTCGTACCATGATTTGGTATATGAAGCATCCTATCGGGTGTGTGTTAAGGGTCCCTTGTTTGATCAAAATCCAGCTTTTGCATAGTAGTTTCTATAGAACCTTTCAAATCTTAGGAAATAAACTCTTGATTAAGGTTATATGCTAAGGAGTTTGTATGCCCGAAAGGGATTACTTGAGATGATGACAATGCTTACTTGATATAGGACGTGTAACCTCTTAATCACCTTTTAGCGAATCCTCTTCATGTCCTATGACATTTGAGAATATGCCGAACCTTGATTATAAGATTACATCTCTTATATCATGATTAGCTAAAACATCATTGACCTAGTATGTATTCGAATCCATGAAAAGTACGATAATGATCCGATCATGTGATCCTTCTACCCAAGGAATTCTAAATCCATCTTTGTAAGCAAACGAGATATTTTTCCATCTTTACCCCAAGGTTTTTTTTTTCTTCAGGAAAATCACACTTTCTGAATTAAAGCTCCAAGCTAATCTTTGTTTCTTCACATGATTATCTTAAAAATAATAATAATAATAAAATCTTAGAAATTGTTTTTGGGAGAAATGCTTTTCAAAATGAATTTCGAAGCGAAAATTACAATCCAATCACCTTTGTTAAAAAATGTTTGACATCCTCGTTCTCAAAAGAAATCTCGAGAATTGTTTTCAAAATATTTCATCATCCAAGAAAAACTTTCCAAATGATTTCGGAAGAGGGTAGTTCGGATCACAAAGAGAGGTGAAATTGGCGCCTTTGACATGAGTAAGGATTTTATATGCTTATGTGTCTATTTGTTAGGATTAGAATTTTCTTTCTTCTGCATATAGAGTAGGCACACACGCATACATGCATTGCATCTGTGTGACATATGAACCATTGATGAAAAGGTTTTACCAAAGTATCTTTTTTTAAAATTGAAATAAGAGCAATAACAAAAAGTTTTCTATATCACTAAAATTCCTTTATAGGGCAAAAATAGCATCAAGTTCGGGCACGGTCTGGTTTAAAGGTCCCGCATCAAGGCTATTAAGAAGGAAAGGTGACAAAGAAATGGCAGACGAAAGAAATGATGGGGTAGTAGCAGAGTTAAGGACACTGGTAGAACAACAAGCAGAACAGATGAGGCGACAGGCTGAGAATATGAACTGAATGATGGTTATGATAGAAGCAATAGCACGCCCACCACTGGTTGTAAATCCATCAATCAACAACCCGCCCGTCAAGGAAGAAGGCTGGTACGATGAACCGGAGATGCTGAGAGTCGAGGTTCCTAGAGCATAGAGGGAAAGGGTGGAAAGGGAAAAGACTGACAAAGAAAGGACAATGACCGAGAAGACGAGAAGCTAGAAAGGGTGATGCGTAAGGCTCAAGGGGTAGACACTTATCTGATAGAGTTGGAAGGGCTATACAATGGGGTCCGCGAGACATTGCCTGTCAGTTTTAAGATGCCAATTTTTGACAAGTTTAATGGGATAGGGAATCCTCACAGTCATGTGAGGATGTGTATCGGGGCCTTCCAGCCTAGTAGATTGAGCACCTCCATGATGGTTGTCTTATTTCAGCAGACTTTAACTGGGGCCGCTTTATCCTGGTACCTCACTCTCGAACCAAGCAAAACCCGGATTTGGGAAGAGGTGATCAAAACATTTGTGGCACAGTATGAGTACAATTAGGATTTGAACGTCTCAGTCTGAGATTCAGAGACCACTAGGCAGGGAAACAAGGAGTCGTTTGCTGAGTATTTGAGTAGGTGGAAGGGAAAAGCAGCTAAGATGGTGCAGAGGCCGTCCGAGAAAGATCAGATCCGAATGTTGATGAAGAACCTTTAGCCCGTCTATCAAGAGAAGATGAGATTCCACTCGTTTAACACCTTCACTGAGGTTTTGATGTGGGAACAATGATAGAGGATGCGATCCAAGAAGAGGTAATCAAGAAGGAGGAACAATTGAATCCATATAGGATGCCGAATTATCAGTCGAATGGGGGACATTCTGGGGGTCACTCTGGCCCCACCGATGTCAACGCATTAAGTGGACCAGAGAGAAAATTTGACATAGCGCTAAGGAGAGGAGTGGACAAACAGTCGAGGAAATTTTCAGAATTAGGGGTATCACTATCAACCGCCCTTGATAGGCTAGCGACGAAAGGGCATCTCCGCCCATTGGAGCCTCGACCTTTACCGAGTCCACTTCCACCAACCTTCCGAGAAGACCTCTATTGCATATTTCACCAACAAAAGGGTCACTCTACGGATCGATGCACGAGACTAAGGCATGAAATTCAGGACCTCACTAATAACAAGGTGATATCTGAGCCGCCTGTCAAAACTCTCAATGTTACTAGGAATATACTGCCGAATCATCATGTTGTATCGCCGCCGCAAGGCCTTTACTTCTTGGGGATAGAAGGGACGATCTTTAATCCATCTGGTCTAATCACTAAAGCCGGGACACCAAGGAAGCTTTATCAGATGCTGGGGGATCCAATAATCTGTACTCTGGGGAATCAATTAGATTGGTGGGTTCAAGAGACTAGCAACACTGATATAGATCAAGTAGGAGAGGACCCACGGTATGAGAGCGACGGAGAAGAAACTGGGAAAGAGAGCTTATAAGTTGTTTCCGAAGTTTATGATCTGTGGGAAAAGGAAGAAGTCAGTCATCTAACCCGGTCAGGGAGACACTTTAAACCACATGAGCTAGAAGAAGATCACCTGGGAAGGGAATTGGATAAGGGAAAAGGGAAGATAAATGGAGAAGAGGAAGAAGATAGGGTTTTAAAGAAAATGAGAAAAAACTCAGGCCAACATCACCATCTGGGGTTTGTTGATCGCTTCCAAATAGTACCGGTAGGCAGTTCTGGATGCCTTGAACCAATTTGATGTTTCTATTGACACAGCACCACAAGACCTCATGGGAATGATCACTAGGATTTCGGCTCTGGCTATTACTTTCTCATCAAATAACCTACCTCCGGGAGGACCTGTGCACAATAAACCGTTATATGTCACTGTTTGAATGCCTGGAAAACACTGTGCCTGCTTGTCTTGTTGACAACGGGTCCGCTCTAAACGTGTGTCCATTTCGAATAGCTAAGCGCATGGGTTTGGATGAATCAACATTCATACCATTTGAGCAGAGGGTGAGAGCGTATGACAACACTCAAAGGATGGTCATGGGGATAATTCTCCTTCATCTAGCTGTCGGCCCTATGGAAAAGGAAGTCGAATTTCAGGTCATTGACATTCCTACTTCTTTCAATTTACTGCTAGAGAGGCTATAGTTAGACAGTCTGGGTGCCATACCGTCTACAGTTCATCAGAAAGTCAAATGTGTCTGGAAAAGCAAGGTCTGTGATATTCTCGGGGATAGTTGGGTTTGTCCATCTGAAACTTCGTCAAGCGCACTAGTTCTAGAGGTACAATTTCAAGAAGACGAGACAGTTCTGGGGGGGGGGGGTTCGAGTTCTTTAATATGTTGGAAGGGGAGAAACCGAGAGAGTTCCTGTCGCTGTATTTCGATCAGTAAACGAGTCCGTTGGTCGCCAGAATTATGAAAAAAATGGGTTTCTTCCCAGGTATGGGATTGGGTAAGAATCATCAAGGCCTGTCGGAATTTCCGAGAATCCCTACTCAAACTCACACTCATGGCCTGGGTTATCAACCATCGAAGAAGGAGCTGAGAGATAAGAAGAAGGCAACTGACGCACCATTGGACCTTTACCTGAAGACGCTCAATGGATACTTTCCTAAGGAGGGAGAGGATTTCCCCTTTTGTGGCTTCCCAGAACCATGGGTGGATCAGAAAGATAATTGTTTGAAGCCAGGGTTTGAGATCTTCTTCCCCCACGAATTCTCTGAGTATCAAGATCCATATCTACGGGTGCCCATGAGGTCAGCTACTGCTAAAGATTAGATTGGTGCGCTGGATGGCTCGGTCATGAAGAATCTATTGAGCGAGGAAAGTACAAAAACTGATAGAATGAGCCAAGAAGGGGTCATAGAAGACAAGGCCGGAAAAGAACATGCTGAGGGATTGGTAGAAGAGGTGCAAGACGAGGAGGATGATGTGAAAGAACACGAAAAATAAGAGATGGAAGAGATTACCAAGACAGGAGATCCGGAAGAATGCTTCATCACCAATCTAGGAGGAGAAAGCAAGACGGAGTGGGCTTTCGAGTCTGGTGATAGGTATCCCCCACATCCAGAGTCTGTAATGGCCCAAATGAGGTGTCTTTCAATTTCCATGTCTGTTGTAATCGCTCCAAAGAAAATCAATGAAAGTATGACTAATTCTGCCTACTCGAATGTGCTTAATGAATGTGATGAATGTAATGATCATGAAATACCGAATGAATTACAAAAATTAATCGAAAAAGAAAAGAAATCTGCATGTAAAATCATTGAGAACACTCTAACGATTAATCTAGGAAATGAAGATAATCCTCAAAATGTTTGATTGGCTCTACACTTAGCAAAGAAGAAAGCAAAGAATTAATCAATCTATTAAATGAATTCAAGATGTTTTTGCATGGTCTTACAGCGATATGCCAGGTATCGATCCGGAAATAGTCCAATATCATATCCCCCTCTTTCCCAATTCAAAACCTGTTGACAAGGAAATTATTTGTGTGCGTTTGTCCTACGTTCAAGTGTAAAGGATCGTGCATGGTTAAGACCAGGTCGATCCCACAGGGAAGGTTGTAAACTAATTACTTAGATTAAACTCTAAAAGAAAAAAGGAAAATTAAACATTCAAGAAAGGTGTGAAACACGAAGTTCCACGATTATCAACTACTACGGGAAAGCAATTAAAATAACTAAAAACTAACTAATTAACTAAGACGATATTTTAAAAAACAGTTTTTATGTAACAAAATGGGAACGTTGGGATTACACGAATCCACAATGACCGAGCCATCTACCATGCACCTACATTAAAGCTCAAAGGAGTTCATCTCTCTATAGTACTCCGTATTTCTCTAAAAATAAAGAATCAATAGCCCTTTCATGACAGGGGCTATATGTAGACACCCCATTTTATCGGCTATCAGATTTAGGAGACCCATAGCTTGGTGGTTCACAATGATCGTAAAAGACTCAAAAGGACTCCTGGAAGTCAGCTCTATCTCTCAGATTGCTCAAAATGACCAAAATGACCCCTAAAAGCCCAAAAACTCCCAGATTTGGTCCCAAAGTTCTGAAAACATGCTACGTCATAAAGAAAGCAATAAAATGAGTTTCTAAGAGAAATCAGATGAAATCGTCAGCTCCCAGAGACCCCCGAAAGTCCCAGAAGTTCCCGGAAAGTCCCCGTTGACCGGTTTGACCAAGGTTTGACCAAGGTTTGACCAAGTTTGACCGAAATCGTCCGAATTCACCAGAATCATTTTAAATCATGAGATAAGTGTTAAAACAAGTTCCAAAAGAAAATCGAGCGAGAACGTCAGCTCTTGGGAGTTCCCGGAGGTTCCCAGAACTTTCCGGGAATCCCAAGTTTGATCAGTTTGACCAAGATTTGACTTTGGAATCGGGGCACCGAAATAATTTTTAAATATTTTTCATGGATACTAGAGGTCAATAGCTTTCTAACGGTATATCGCACATAATTTCTGGATTTAAAACGAATTTATTATGAATTTCCAAAGCCAGAAAAGGCGATCAAATCGGCTTTTATCGCGAATACCGTAAAACTTTTCAAAGTGACCTATCTCCGAACTATTTTTTATGTAAAGTAGACTCCATTACCTTTCCAACGGTATATCACAACCTTAATTTGGAGTTCGTACGCATTTTCTGTGAATTTCGGACGAAATAGGGCCTTTTCGCGAATACCGGAACTTCAGGGGGCCTAAACAGCATTATCTGGACGAAGGGAGGAGCAGTGCCGCCGCGGCACTCCCCTCCAGGATAGTGAGTTTTTGTAATTTATTTTGGGGGTCCAATTTGATATATTAGAAATCAAAACGACGTAGTTTTGGTTCCCAGCTTATTTTGGACCAATGGGAGACCATTTTAAACTTTTTAAAACTCCATTTACCACCCCTCCTTTGCCTATAAAAGAAGCCATTTACTTCCATTTTGAGGGGAGACATGGAAGCTTAGAGAAAGCTTAGGAAGAAACTCTAGGTAAATATAGAGAGAGAAAGAGAAGAAGTAGTCTTCTTCTTCCATTTTTTCCAATCAAAGTGAGTTCTAATCTTGTTTTCCTCCACCATTTTTCTATATACTTCATCATCAACATACCCAATCACCATTTCTCTAAGCATTTTTGAGTTAGGAAGCTACTTCCATGTCCAAATGTCTATATCTATGAGTGAAACACCAAGCTACAAGTTCAATATATCATGAATATCATCTATTGATCATTATTTACTTGCTTGTTTATACAATGTTCATCTCTTCTTACCTCATTTCTTTTTACTTTTCTCTATTTACTTACTAGTTCATCATCATCTAAATGATGACATGAAGTTTGAGGTGAGTGAATCCTTATGGATAGTAGCTCTTGACCTCAAAAACATGTTTGATAGATGATGATCATAACTTCAATACCTTCAAGGTATTCTTGAAGTTATGTTCAAAATAAAAATGAATCTCTCCAATAACATTGGGAGTTCTTTGATGATTCAAGGTTGGATGAGGTTCTAAGTGGTCACATGGTCATCTCAAGAGTTTAAGTTCATGCTTTGAACATCTATTTCAAAACCCCAATCAAGAACTCAAACTCTATTTCAAAACCCAAATCCATTTTCATCAAGAATGATCCAAAACAGTGAGCTGTTCAGACTCAAAGATTTGTTTTGAATTAAATACTTGAGTTATGATGATGAAACCACTTGGAAAATCTTCCTAAGACATCATAGTTTGTCCCCAATTTTTGCCATCAATTATAGAGATGTGAAAGTATTTGTTTTGGATGTGAGAAGTTCATATTCATAATCTGCCTCTGTTCTCACAGAATGTTCACCCAACTTCTTGCACTTATTCTGGATATTTTCGTCACTATACATATATCTTTTATATTTTTTTTATACAACTTGGGTGTCTTAGAAAACTTTTGGTATATAATGGGTCATCATAAACCTTTTCTTTGATTTATGAAAAATCATACAAAATCAGTCAACAGTGCAGCTTTTGTTTCTGAGTCATGTGTACATTCTGATTTATTTCTTTTAATCTGTGATAGCTATTGATGTTTGGATTTTTGGGTTATTTTCTAGACACAATAAGGATGATCTCTGATTTTTCTCACATTTTTCTAGGCATGTTGGACCTCCCATTATAATGTTACAAAGTAATGCATACACTCTGTCCACTATTCACAGCATTTCACTTTTTGGCTTTCACACTTTGATGCAACACTCTCTTGTATCTAGATGAACCCATATCCCATGCACATGTTCTTTACCACTTTTAGCATGCTATATCATATCATGTATCATCTATCCTCTCATGTATCATACTCCCATAGACTCTTGAGTTTGGTTCCCAAATAAAACCATGTTTTGCAAATACTTGGGAAGTTCTTGAAATAAGTTAGGAATTGATATTCCAAGTAGTTAGAATATTCATCCAAGTTCTGGAAGTATACTTTCAAAACCCCCATTTCAAACCCCCCCCCCCCCCCCCCCCCCCCCCCCCCCCTCTTAAACCCCTCATTTTGATTCCAAGAAATAAACCTTGTTTTTCTCAAAACCCTCAAAACAGTGAGTCATTTAACTTCAAGGAATTATTTTGAGTTCAATAATCAATGTATGAATTTAAGACCACTTGGAAAGTGTTCCTAACTCATTAGAGAACACCCATGATTTTTGGTTTGACTTGGAAATACTTGAAAATGGTCCATTTGGATCCAAACTTTTTCTCTAGACATTCTGTTTTTGATGTTACAGCAGCTAGGTCCACCTTCAACTTGTTTTCCAGAAAAACGTTTCCAAAAGGGGTGGTCTTAACTTATTTTTTCCTTAAACTTCAATGTCTTAGGGAACTTTCTGTATAAAATGGGCCTCTAGATCATTCGTTTTCATTTTCTAAGATTTTCTAACATTTCAGTCGACAGTACGGACTCTGTTTCTGAGTGACCTCTGTTGTTCATATGATTTCTCTCAATCTGTGATAGTTATTAAAGATTGGACTTTTGGGTTGTGTTCTAGACATAATAAGGAACATCGCCATAAAAAATCATGCATTGAAAACATTCCTAACCCCTCTTTTCAAATTCCAAAAGATCATGCTACTGTTCTGTCCACTATTCACAGCAAGTGTACCTTAACTTTCATTCTTTGATTTGATGCTCATATGCATTCCAAATTAGTTCATATCTTAGGAAGTAGTTCATACTACATTTGTACATATCCCATATTGATTTCATCCATCCATTCATGCACATTTTAGACTTCTAAATCATTCTAGGAATCCATGAACACAAAGCACACTACAACCTTTACACATTCTAGGTACATACATTGCATCCATGCAAAGATTTGGGGTTTTTTGTAACTCCTAATCTAAGAAGATTATAAGGAATGATCATGATCACACGTTCATGCTCCCCTCGATCTAATCATCCTTTCTCATCCGTCCCGGGGATTGAGAGGTCTTCTTTTCTCAAAGATTAACATGCATCATTCTAGCTTGCTAAGCATATTTTGATTTCTTTGTTGATTTGTTTCAAGAACAATTCATGCCCCCTTTAGATTAGAAAGTCTTGATTATTTTATACATGATTAGACGATTTTTCCTAGGTTTATTTGTGTGATCTTTCACTTTGCATTGTGTGATATTTGGCTTAGATCTTATGAATGATATCTTATCTTTAGATCTTCCATTTCAAATTTTCTTATGTGATGTAATATACTATCATAGTATTATTTGTCGAACCAAACATAGTATAAGATGATTATTTGGATGCTAATTGAGGCCCGTTGAAAGACGGGGCGAGTTGAGGGTGTTTTAGTCGCGACAAAGGCTCCTTCCTCTCTCGTACCAAAACCCCGAACCAAGTTCTTTGGTTATGAAGGGCCGGTGCCCTTTATCCATTTGGGTGAGTCAAAATTAGGTTTCTTGGTTCCTTAAAGACCAAGTGGCGACTCTGTATCTACTTTCAACAGACCTTTCCTTTTCTTTGATTCAAATCAATTTAAAAAACAATCTCAAACAAGAGAAGTGGTCCACTTCCGGTATCCACAATCTGGCGACTCCACTGGGGATTTTTATTTTAAAACAAAATAATACAGAGGTTTGACTCATAAGAAGCATCCTTAAAATCATCTTTTTACTGTGTTTGGTTCACCGCATTGCACTCTTGCATTTTCCCCCTCCGACTGTGTCTGAAACGCGGCGCTGACATTGTTCAGGTCTTGCTGTGCCAGGGCACAAGTCACCGTTGATACTGTACCTTCCAAGGTATATCAAAAAGAGTAAACACTTCCGTACTGTCTCTCTGACGGTATATTGGAACTCTCGTCAACGGACCTTCTTTGACAAAACCCAGCCTTTGCATATAGATTCCTGTAGAACCTTTCATAGGACTGTTCATTTATCTTTTTAGATAGGACAATGTGATATAACTGCTGTATGCCCTGATGGGATTACCTGAGCGGTGTAGACGCTTATGTGGCATAGAACAGAACCTCTTTCTTATGATTCCCAAGGCAATTACTCACATGTGATCACATTGAGTTGACCTGCCTAGGCACCATGACAAGGATGTCTGCTCCATGCTCACAAAGATATACACCGCAAACCTTGTTTGTTGGTCCTAAGACATAGGAGTATGAAAACTCGCTAGACAGTATGATCACCATCATCACCTATTCCCGTCGTATATCCCTGTTTCTCCTAGAAACTCTGTCCGAATCACCCAGATTTCCTAGAAATCCCTATTTCTCCCCAGATTACCCAGAAATCTCAGTTTCTTCCAGAAACTCCGATATACTTATGTCCCCCCAGATATTCTTGCTTCCCCCAGAATACCCAGAAAACTCAATTTTTCTTAGAAATTCCGATATACTTGTTTCTCCCAGAAACTCTATCCGACTTACCCAGTTATACCCATTTTCCAGAAGCTCTGTCCAAATCTCTCAGATTACCCAGAAATCTCAATTTCTCCCAAAAATTTCAGTATACTTGTTTTTTCTAGAAACTCTGTCCAACTTACCCGAGTTTTCATGTTTTCCCATAAGCTCTATCCAAATCTCCAAGATTTCCCAAAAATTCCAACAACTCCATCCAAACTTCCCAAAAATGCCTAGATGTACCAATTTCTCCCAGAAATTCTGATTTCCCAATTTCTCCTAGAAGCCCAGTCCAAATAAACCAGAAACCCCTATTTCTCCTAGAAACTCAAATGACTTCTAGAAATATCTCCGAATATTCCAAATCCCTATTTCTCCCAGAAACTATGTCCAAAATTCCCGAAGTATCCCGGAAATCCCTGTTATCCCTTGGTGATCATACTGGAAAGTAAGGTTAGCACACTCTGTATGGTTAGGACCTTACTTACTTAACTGCTGTATGTTAGAAGTAGGGGCATCATATAGATTAGGGCCTGCATCCGCATGCTTGTCTCATGTACATACACAATTCACGTTAGTTCGCTTGCACGCACATCTTGTCAGTCTCACATGTGTCAGTCTCTACACATCAACTGCATAAGTATCATCATCCCCACCCATCTCAATCATTTTACAGAAGTCGTATACTTACTGTAACCCTCCTCGGTTTGCATCGTTAAATCTTCAAAACTTTGATCATCTCTTCCTAATAGGAGTCCATAAGAAGTGTTTCGCGCCTCTGCTAATTTGGACTTTTTTTTTTCTATTTGCAGAAAACCGTAGCTCCGGGTAAAGACACTGTTGTACCGCCCCGAATTCATTATTGTGATCACAGGCTAGCACAGACCATCATCGATCCACCAATGGCCTACAAAGCTCTGGAAGAGAAAGTGAACAAGCTACAAACCACTGTTGAGCAGTTGAGTTTAAGGGTGAGCCGATTTGAGAAGATGGCACGGAGCATAAGCAAAGAACTGCTTGAAATGGGGACCAGAATGGAGGATGCCATCATAGAAGAAAAGTTCAAGAATGATGAACCCCAGCACCAGTCCAAGAGGCCTAAATACTCCCGACACTCCCCGGATGTCAACGCCCTGCGAAGCCAACCCATGGCATACCCTCATCGGCCATACCAATCCTCCAACCAAACCACTAGTTGCCCTTACCAGAAAAAGCAACTCCGTACCTTTGCCAAACTAGATATCTCCCCCTCCATAGCCTTAGGCCGTCTGCTAAAAAAGGAACACCTCCGACTCCTTCAGCCTCGTGCCGATCCCCCACCACCTAACTGTGACCTGTCCAAACAATGTGCCTACCACCAAGGCCCAGGACATGACACTGACCAGTGCATACGTCTCCGCCATGATATCCAAGACCTCATCGACCAAAACATCATTGAGCCACCACCCATTCAACCCCGTGTCACCTAAGCCCCTGGCTTACCTATTCGAATGATCCTCTTTACTGAGGCCGATGAATGTTGAACCTGTACCGGTGAAGTGACGGTGTTTGGGACTCTTGCTAGAAAACCAAATGAATATGCTCTTTAGAAAGAAAAAAAAAGAAATAGAAAGAATAAGTGAGTCACTGTGACATTCCATTTGAGACCAAGTCGAGTCTAGTCGAGTCTGTTGTATGTTTATTCTTGTGATCGAGTCTATCTGTTATCAAGTTGTTATGAGTCTGTAACATTCTCTAGTGATGGAATGAAGTCTCATTTTGCCTAATCTAATGTGCCTAGTCATAGATGCATGAATCGCTGAACTGAAGTGTCACTTTTCAAATTACCATGGATATTACTGTGCTAAAAAAAAAAATTTTTTTTTTACTCAAACAAAAAAAATCCTGAACGGTCAAAGTCAATTTTGCGCTGACACCGATGAAGAGCCGAGAATTGAATAGTCTTACTTTAAGAATTTAAAGATTCTCTTGCCTCAATCTTGAAAAGACATGCTTTGAGACTGATTTGGGGCTTGCCCAACACCCTTGCCACCATTTCTACCATTTCAAAGCCTTGGGCCCAACCCAATTAATAGCCATGCGAACCTGTGCGAACTTGGTCCTTGATGGTAGCCAAACATTTCAGTGAGTTTCATCTCCACTTTCAAAAAAAAAAAAAAGGCAAAAAAAAAAAAAAAAAGAAAAAAAAGAAAGAAAAAGAAAAGAAAAGAAGAGAAAAAGCTCGCTAGGTTGAAAACCCGAAAGGGCACCTAGGCAAAAGTTAGAGCCAAAAAGGTATTGATTTCCAAGATCTGACCCTAGCCAGTCAAAATGTTGGAGAAAATTTTGATGAAACAAATGAGAGAATCATACTCTTCAAGATACATCTTAAGAACGTGCCAAGATCACATTTCAAAAGGCACAGAATGGCCACAAATAAATTTCGAGAGCTGACATGCACATTCTGGAATTCTGAGATTACGATTGAAAGATCTCACAAGAATCGACTACATTAAAAAGCAAAATTGACTGGCTAGGCGAAAGTGAAAAGGATCAATCCTCAAAACAAAACAAAAAGAAAAAGAAAAAGAAAAGAAGGGGAGATTGAAACTGAATCCTTTTATTCAAAGCTACCACAAGTGGCTCAAGTTTGAACTTCTTTGACGATTGGTTTGAAAAACCCTCAACTAATTTCCTTCAAGCCTTGCCTTGAACTACGCTCGACCTGATTCCCACTTGGGGATACGTAGGCAACCACATCGGTTCGGTCGACACCATCATAATCAAACCAATTTCTTTCAAGACCATGCCTTGAACTACGCTCGACTTGATTCCCGCTCGGGGATACGTAGGTAACCACAACGGTTCGGTCACCCCACCTACCTAAAAATCAACCCGCTTCTTTCCGACCATGGCTCGAACTACGTTGGACCTGATCCCCGCTTGGGGGTACGTAGGCAGACTTTTTAAAAAAAGAAAAAAGAAAAAAGAAGGATGGCTCGCTAGGTCGAAAATCTGAAAGGACGCCTAGGCAAAAGTTAGAGCTAAATCCAAGGTGAGCAATAACAAAAGAGAGAAAAGAGCTCGTTAGGTCACCTCACTGGTGCCTAGGCAAAAGTTATGAGCATTTGAGAGATTAAAGTCACGGTCCTTGCCTCAAGCCAGAAATCACCTTCCACACTAGGGGCAAACTTTAGCTACTCGTCTCGTTTGCCTAAATTTTACTATCTACCCTTCATACAAGGGGCAAACTTCGGTCACCTACCTCGTTTGCCCAAAACCTCCAATGAACCTTCCTCCAAACTAGGGGCAAACTTCGGTGATTTACCTCGTTTGCCTACCGATCCCACTTCATGCCCTTCAAACTAGGGGCAAACTACGTTTGCCACCCGATCCCTATACACCAATGGTAAGCCTTCAAGTCACAAACATTGTCTTGAATAGATGGAAATGGAGCATCTTTTATTCCATAAGCTAAGGCACTAATTCAAAGCACATCTTGGGAGAAGCAAAGAAATTGATTAGATCAGTAAGGAGAAATTTTCAAAATAAGATTCACCATCAAAGTGATGCCACGTTAAAGTGAGAAGTAAACACAAAAGAGAAATAGTACATCATTTATGACAAGAGCACATCAAGTTTTGGCAAGTCGAGCTTGTTTCATTTTGGTGTCAAATGTGTCGTCCTCGTGCGTCAATGTCTGTCAAGTTTTTGAGTCTGTTGTAGTCTCAAATGTGTAAGTCAATAGTGACTAATAAAATTTTCAAATCAAGTTATAAAGAGCATGCTAATACAAGCAGGAGTACCAAACACCATTACTACACCGGTCAAGAAGTCAGCAGGAGAAGCGTCCAAACTTAGGGCAAATGCGAATTTCATCCCTTTCCAAACCATCAAAAGTTGACCTTCATCTTCTTGCAACATAAGCCCATGAGTGGCTGTTGATCTTTCTTCATTTAACATAAGTCCATGAGTGGCTGTTGATGATCCTCCTTTGTTCATGCAACATAAGTCCATGAGTGGCTGTTGACACTACAAGAAAAAATGCTTTTTATGTCACTTTTAAAATTGCATTTATGTCACTTTTATTTCGAGTGACATAATTATTTATCATCCGAGCTTTTTATGTCACTTTTTAGGTTTTTATGTCACTTTTTTAAAAAAGTGACATAAATGATAAAGTATTTATGTCAATTTTATAAAAAGTGACATAAATAATCTATTATTTATGTCACTTTTTTAAAAAAGTGACATAAATAATACAGTATTTATGTCACTTTTTAAAAACCGACATAAATAAAAACACGGTGGCAATTTTGTAAATAAAACCTTTGATTTTTATGTCGGTTTATTAAAAAGTGACATAAATGATCAAAATAGTATAGTGCATTTAAAAAAAGTGACATAAAAAGTTTTGCCGCGTATAAATTCGCTCCCGCTTCCTCTCTTCATTCCTCTCTTTATTCCCAAACCTCTCTTCTAATTTTAGGTTTCCTATGGATCGACCTGGCCTCCATTGACAAGAACCACTTCTTCGGAGATAGGAGCTATCACAACCCTCTTTTCCCTCTCTCTCTCTCTCTCTCTCTCTCCGGTTCATCCCTTCTGCCACCAGTGGGCATCTCCACCGCACCACACACTGGACCCGCCGGACCTGCGCCTCCGTCGACGGTGACATTGATCACCTGCTCCCCCGTCGGACCTAACGTACATATATTGAAAGGGCTTCTTTGTTTAGTGCTTTTTGTTTTGGATTCTTTGTTTTGGTTTGTCTTTAGGTTTTGTATTACTAAACTTTGTTTTGTTTTATGTCAGGTAATGCTTCTCTTCCGCAGATCCGCAGCCATACCCTCTCAGATAAGCCCTCAATCGCTCTATTGTTTCCCTCTTTCATTTTTGCATTTCTGTTATTACTTAGTAAGTATTTGATTTCTGCGTGTTTTTGTTTCAATTTATTTTTTGGGGCTTCCAGACTTTTGTAATTTGATTTTAGGGGCTTCAATTTGTTGTGTTTTTGTTTCACTTTCTTTACCCCACTTCCATTTTTTGGGGTCAAGAAATGACCTACACTTCCATGAATACCCACATTAGAAATGACCTTCCAACTGAACATATAGCTTACAAAGTAAATGTTGAAACCATCCATTTTCCATCCCTTAGAAAGTAGAGATGAAATGTTGATTTTTGGTGTTGTTTCTAGAATTGGGTTGCATTAAAATGGCTGTCTGCAGAGAGAAAACGAGATGAATTCAAATTATAGTGGGGTGTATTAAAATTCAAATTTCTAATGTGTGAGAATGGATTACCTTTGCTCCTATGTACTGTACCAGTATTTCTCGATTTTGAAAAAGCCCATTGCTCCTATATACTGCAGGGATATGGTGGTTGTTATTTGATTTACTTGAAGTCTCATTTGCAGCCGTTCTTGATCCAAGAGATGGATTACACACGCCATTATGTTAGTGGCCTATCACATTTCATTGTATATTTTTAGTATTTTGGGTTTCATTTCTACTAAAATGGAAAGGGCAATTGTATTCTTAAGGGGACGGAAACACTAAATTTGTTCTTATTTAGATTAATTTATTAATGAATTTGATACCAAAGGGAGTGTTTGGAATGAAATTTTATATATGCTTAGTTGTTCATGTTAGATAATTTTTCAAGTCTAGGTACTAGAGTAGATTTTATATTCACTCTGGTAATAGCTTCCTTTGTTTTTACATAATTTTTTTCACCCGTGCCCTAGAGCACGGCTATTACAATGCTTTAGAATTATTTCTAAAGTTTTTTCCCCCAAAAATAGTAAAAAATTCAATTCCATATTTGTTTGAAGATTTGGTGTGAAAGTAGAAACTGCTCTATTTCTAAACTAGATGAGTTGGTCTTTGTCGATTTAACAAATGAGGTAGTTGATTTATTTGTTTGTTTGTTTTTTTTTAAAACAGGTTGAACGTATTTTCTAATGTTGAAATAACATTGATCTCATCTGAGATTTGTTTGATTGTACTTTGTTTGAACTCAGCTTGCTAATCAGATTTTCCCCTTCCAGAGCTCATTTAGATGGAGAAATTAACATAAAATTAGAAATGCCTAAGCTATGTTCTAACATCTATTTTCAACTTCCATTCCAACTTTTCCTTATTTACAACTTTCATAGGAATTCTCAAAGGGTTGTCTCTATTTGTGGCTCTCCCAAAAAAGAATTACGGGGTATACAACTTATACTCGCAACCTGACTATATGTTTGTTCGGCCTGAGTTGAGGGACCATCGTCCACCCTGAATAATGCTATAACCTTTCATTGTCTAGGTTAGGTATACTTATCTTTTAACTTTTAAAGAACTTTAAGTTCGATTACGTAATTAAACACTTTGAAGGGGGGGCACTTGATTGAGGGGGCACTTGACAACTGACAAGTCTTTCTTAATTGTTTGTGTTATGATATTTCTTATTTAGTTTGGCTGAAGTAGAAGCTTTCAGGTGAGTGTTACAGCCTTTTCAAAATTCATACAAGCTGATTAGATTCTCAAGAAAGGAACTCCTTCGGGTTATTTAATCTTCCCATATCAAAATAGGGTATCTATACAACATGGATTCACTCTTTGCGTTGTGGGATTTCTTTTTTAGTTTTGTATTTGTTTTATGTTTTTTGTTTTTTTAAGTAAGTGGGATAGTCCATGAGTGGCCATCTTTTGTTCCCCATGATTGAATACAATTTAAGGACGAAAAAAAATTAGTTTAGAGTTGCCTTCTTTTAAAAACTAATACTATTTTGTGCCCACTTACTACTATTTTCGCTGCCCCGTAACCAATCTGCTCTATCTCCTCCCAAAAATCAGTCAAATGGTCTATTTTCACTTTCTTTTATCGGCCGGGACTATGGAAACCCACATAGATGTATGGGTGGAATTTGTTATGGTTGTGGTAGAAATTGCAGTGATGGTGTATTAACTTTTTTTTATCGGCTGGGTCTATGGAAACCCTTTATTGGCCGGGACTATGGAAACCCACATAGATGTATGGGTGGAATTTGTTATGGTTGTGGTAGAAATTGCAGTGATGGTGTATTAACTTTTTTTTATCGGCTGGGTCTATGGAAACCCACATAGAAATGTTGGCAAAATTTGCTTGGGGACTGTGTGGGGGTGTAGGTTATGGAATATTGGGTGTATTGTATTTCCTCTTTTAGACAGTTTATAATTAATGTAAATCTCTTTCTTGTTCGAAAATGAATAAATAAAAAAGCAGTATGTTAGTGCTTTAAGCAGCTCCCTATATGGAATGGTAATGACTAAAAGAGTCAAAAAGAGAAATCTTTTTACTAAACTCATGACATTATTCTTTATTTTTTATTGGTAGTTGGAAGAAGTTCATTTGCTTGGTTGACCTTTTCCGTAAGCAAGGTCCATATAGAAATCTTGTTAACTTTGTGACCCATTTTGAATTTATAACTTCACGTTTGGTGCCTTTGGCTAGATTGGACAAATAGTCTATTCTAATTTTGGATTGTGTTTTTGGATTGTTCTTCTTGTCTAATTTTTCTTACTAAAGTAATATTTTCACCCTTCAAATCAATATGTCGATCTTAATTAACCTCAAGATAAGTTCACTTGCAATTCCAAGTTTTTATATGAAAAGTTGAATTAATTTGTCACGTTAGTTGAAACATATTGACAGTTAATGCCATTTTAATTAATTGTGAAACAATCCCATCATATTTTCTATTGTTTGCTGGATTGGAAAAGCCCTATGTTAACTTCATTCATCGTCTCCTATGGAAAAACTGATGAAGACTGTTGAGTAATTATTTTCTTTTCTAACCGTAGTGTACCTTGAAAATTAAAGAGAAGAGAGAACAGAGCCACAACACATGGTCTACCTTTGGCAACAATCTGTTGGTGATCCCGACGAAGAATTTGAACTTCTTTTGCTGGTAAGTTTTAATCATTATCTCTCTCTTTAAATATATGAACTAAACATAGCCTAAGGTTAAATACACGTACACCATGTAAATGAGAAGCAGTTTATGCATTCGAATACGGTCCTACCGATTATTAGGAGAGGGAATAATGATAAAGTTGGGTCTAGTAGTGTGAACTTGTTGAAGATTTTGAATGACATTGATGATCATTTCTTGAAGGCTTCAGAGAGTGCACAAGAGGTTTCTAAGATGCTAGAGGCGACTCGGTTGCATTATCATTCCAATTTCATAGATAATCGAGGTGATCGAGTTTTTTATTTTTTGCGTAATTATTGCAATCTTTTATTCAATTATTACATTTCTGTGAGAATATTTTGTTGCTTATACTAGTTCTATAACAAACTGAATAAAATCAAATTCTAAACTTTATGGGCTGTTTGTGTGATCCAGTGCAAAGTTTGATTTGCCATTGCATTGCTGCAAAATTGGGAGCCTGTTTTTTTTTGGAAGAGTATTTTCAATGATTTACCTAATGTTTATCAAAATAAAAAACTTGGAAAAACAAAAAGGTAACATGTGATTCTAAAGGATTGAGATTTTTTTCTTCTTTAGTCTGTCCTAATAGCTCTTTGAGGTTGTCCTCATATATATGAAATGTTGACAACATATAGCAGATCTACCTATGAATTGGTCAATGTTTATCATTAGCTTGAAGGTTGATATGTCAAAAGAAGAGCTTTAGCCCGATTTGGTCATAGCATTTTCAATATTTTCAGTTTCCTCTTTTAAGTTACATTTTAACTTTGAACACTTGTGCTAATTACACCAAATGAAGAGTAGTATAGTTTTACAAGTTAGTACCCATTATACCAAATGCTAGACAGCTTTTTAAAAAATCTCTATAGACAAAATCTCGATAAGAAAAATCTCTTGTTGTGATGAAGATCCTAAACGGGCTCAGAAGTATTCTGAAGAAAATGGCAGAGGAGCCTACATCATTTACAATGTATATCTATGTACCCACGATGTCCACGCTGAAAGAAAAGAGGAGCCTACCTCATTTACCATATTACAATATAATTTATCTTGTATTTTATCTATTGTTGTATTAATTGTCTTCATAATTTTGAGAGATGGTGACTTGCCCATTTATCCCTATTTCTATCACATGTACTTTGCGTAGGGCTTCAAATCATTTGAGGGTATTAACTTGGGGTATCTGTTGTATCTTAAACATGGGGCAGGTGCAATAAGAACAAGAGCCATCAGGTACCTTTTGATTGGAGACACTTAATGTTGATCATTTTAATTCTATTCATTTCTGTGTTCTTTTTATAGCTTTCGAATGATATGTTTAATTTTATTTATTTTTCACTTTTATAGTCATGCACCAGCCATAAATCGTGAGAAGATGATGTCATTGGCATTGACTGGGGTACTATGAGTTCACGTGTGGCTGCCTTGGAGGGACAGGTGCATTGACTGCAACTTTTTTATAGCATAAATTTATCTGATTTTATCATTCAAAGTAACTTGTTCTTGTTGAAGGGGATTTCAACTTTAATATTTTTTTGTTTTTTTTGAGGATTTTTTTTACATGTTGAAAATTGATTACTTTTGGCCAAAAAAATTTGGGATTACAGATTAGAACATTTCAACTTCAATCTATCCATCTACTCCAACTGCATTTTCTTTCTGAACTTGAGCTACAAAGTTGTCAAGACCCTTAAACCTGCTTCTCACGTTAATAATATTTTGTTTTTTTTTTTTGTCGATTTCTGTAGCTCAGTATGTAAATTCATCGACCTTGTATTAATTTGAGCCATTCTTTTTCTTTTAAATTTATTTTTTCCCTGCTATCCAAAGGACTCATTATCATCTATGTTTTAAGTTTCATGTTCCTTTCAATTAGTTTTGGGGCCAACAGGTTTTTGTAAACACTTCCCGGTTCAAAAACTAATTTTTTTTTCCTTTCCTTTCTTTTTTTTTTTTTTCCCTTTTCTTTTCTTTTTCTATTTCTTTTCTTGGACTGGGAATGGCCTGATTTGTCATGTGCCTGCGCGCAGGGCTATGCGCTAGGCTGGTGCTGTGGCTTGCATGTGTGCCCGCACAGAGCACTAGACTGGCTATTGGTAGTGCCGTGCGCACTCGCGAACGGGCTGGCGTGGGTAGGTCTTGTGTCTGTGCTGGGCATTCTAGGCTGGTGCTGTGCTGCGCGCGTCTAGCAGCATAGCCACGTGCACAGCAGCCCACGTGCACATCAGCACTAGCACAACCCACGTGCACAGCAAAGCACAGCACACGCATAGCAGTAGCACGTGCACAGTACACGTGCACAGCAGCCCAATTAAGTGCGCACGCTCACAGCAGCCCAAGTGAAACACATGTGCACAATAGCACATGTGCACGGTAGCACACGTGCACAACAGTAGCAGCAGCAGCATGTGCAGGTGCACAATAGCTGCAGCACAGCAGAGCACGTGCACGTGCACAGCAGCAGCAGGCAAAAACTTTTGCACAGCTTTTTCATAAGTCCAATCCAGTTTAAAGCTGAAAAATAGCTTGAAGTAGCAACTTGCTGCTTTTTCGAAAATCTATAAATAAAGAATATCTTAGTTGTTGGCTTAGCATCATGAATCTTGACATAATAAAACTTAGCACTTTGTTGGGTAATTTGTGAATCTGATTTAGTGTAGGTTTTTGTGGACTTTAGTCACTCATTTGTTGCCAAAACAAGAGACATGCAGGTTAAAAGAATTCGCTTTTAATTCATCTTTCAAACATTCAAATTAATGATGTAGTGACACAAAACTGCAGGTGTTAAAGGAATTGTTAGTGCGACAGGGATTCACCTTTAAATCTTAAATACACAGAAACGCTTGCAAATTTTGCCTTTGACAAAGCAAATAAAGAAGGTATTAATCTACGTAAATATAAATTAAATAGGTTTTTGCTTCATAATTGTTGTTTTTTCCAGGGAATTTCTGACCTTTAGGCTTTTTTACGTGTGCAGCATAGCGTGCACGCATTGGATGATTTTTTAAATGATGCTTTTCTTTTAGACTGATGGAAGTTCAATTGTCTTGTGGTGTGGAATGATTAATGATGTACCGTATACGTATAAACAGTGCTAAGAGGCCTTTGTAGGGGATTGTTCTCCAAATTGTACAATCTTTTCGAACATGCTAGAGTAGGAGAAAATGCCATTTCTAGGTTCCCAAAACCCATTTCATAGCACCATGCCACAAACAAAGTTTAGCAGATCCTATAGTTTAGTAGTAAACATAGAATCAGTATTAAACAAAACTGACTTTCCTGTGTAGTTAAAGGGAAAAAAGTGTAATTGAGGCGCTAAGAACCTATACAGCGATAAAAACTCACTTTCTAAAGTTAACCAAGGCGTTAACCTCTGCAAAACTGATAATTACTACTCTGTGGAAGGCTTGCGAGTGCAGTGGAAGCAATGGCTAAGGCCATGGATTTGGCACTGGAGGAGTCTGTCTACCCAGCTGTTTAGGTGTAAGGTGGCTCAGCCAGCCAGTTGGCTTATCTACTACTTGAAAGTGAATGGTTCGTGATTGATGGCCCTAGCTAGTTAGCCTAGTTTTACAATCTAATGGGCCCAAAAACATTAACAAAAGACCCAAACATTACCGAAAGTTCTCTCTTTTAACACATCAAAGTTTTTTTTTTTTTCCGTTAACCAAGTTTATTTTAGAAACTAAATTTATTCGTATTCCAGTGCCTCTAAATTAGTCCAATGTCTTTAATGTCCAATAACCAATGTTGATTTTATATGAAAGCTAGCATTTCATTTCATATTTTTCTTTTCATTTTTTACTTTCTTAATCCGGTGCTATATTCTAGTTCAAATCTTAAATATGTTTTATGTTCAGGGTGGATTAAAAGGAAATGGAAGCCACCATTGATGGAGAAATGATCAATGTAGCCTCGGACCACATTGAGGACGATAAGCCACCTCTTCATAATAGAAATGAAGCTAGCCGTGGGTAAACTCCCTTTACTTCCTTGTTAATAACTAATCATATCTTAAAATAGTATAAAGAGTATTGAATGATCTCAAAGCAATTGGTACAATATCCTTCATTTCTAACTATTAGTGAGACATGCTGAATACCAAGTCAAATGATTCACATTGTTATTCTCCTCTTAGAAATTCAAAAGCAGTAGGGATGGGAAGAGGAGTTTCAAATTAAGTGTTGAGATATAAAAACAAATTTAGTAGAAGTTCAAAATAATTATAAACCTATAAACACATGAGCATCAAAATAATCAAGTTGAAGCCCCAATTATGAAGCCAAATCCAAGAATTTCAAAGAAAAATACTATTAGAAAAGTAGGTACTTAAAAGCAATTCACGAAAATAGTATTGAACCAATCTTCAAACATAAACCACAAAGGGAACAACATGAACTGACAGTTTGTACTCAGCTAGTGGTGTTCGATTTGAATATGCATCCTCATTTTCAATGGTTGCAAGGTATAAGGAAGCCTCCTTTGGCTATGAGATTGCATAGCCAAAAATCTCTGTTACTCTACAAAGTTGGAATTTTTGTGATGCCCCTCCCAATGTTAATTTGTTCCGATATGTTGGATTGAAGCTTGCAAAATAGTTTTGGAGCTCCCCCTCCCAATGTTAATTTGTTGTGAAAATAAGTCAAACATTTTATCAAAGGGGAGGATTATAAATTATAATGCGTGTACCTAAAGAGTCCTTGATGGTATCATTATTGCTCAGTATGCCCATTATGGCTGTGAGATTTTAATTGCTTCTTGTGATGCCCTTAGACTCTTCAAAGTTTTTTGTGATTGTTAATATGTAGAGTCCGGTTTTCAAATCCTTGCAAAGATAGTAGGTAAAGATTGTGAAAGCTATGTTTTGGTTAATTACAGTGTTGAGTTATAGCCGGTTTTATACGGGATGAGTTTGGTTGGTTTCTATAAATAAGTAAGTCTGTGTAGAGAAAACGGTGTCTGTGCATCACAAAATATGTAGTGTTACGTGTTTCTCATCATTCATATAACATATCAAATAAGGATGTTTTAGTTAATTTGGTAAACTTGGTTCATTTGTGCCTAAATCAAATTCTCCCTCATGTACAGCCTTATCAGCCTGGTTATACTGCCCTACCACTTCCTGCTGAAGATACTACAATTGATATCAGGCAAGTTTAAACTAGATTCTTGATCTCTCACTTTCTTCTTCTTCTTGGTTGATAGCTTCGATACCTTTTTACAACTTGTAATTGGACTCTTAGATTATCTCGGTGATACCTAAACAGCACTTTAATCTATCTGGAGCTTCTTCTCTCTCCGTATTAAGTTACAAGCTAAAAGAACGTATTGTTTTAGGTATTGAAGAAAAAGTACTAAACTTCTTCACAACCTACACAAGCATTTAAGAATGTAGAGAAATTATATTCTGAAAAGGGGAAAGTATTATAGTATTATCAAACAATCATATTCTCTGCCATTGATATGTTTATTCGTGGCCAAATAATTGTGTTGGCTTAGCTGCCTAGCTCTCTTAATATTTAAGCTAGTAATAGCGTTATTGAAAGTATACTAGGAGGTTTTTTTTATCCCTTTGTGAGTAAACTAATGTGGCTCTTACTTGAAAAGTCGTAGATTTTGTGTACAAGGTCTTCGATAGCATGAAAGTTTAGCCTTGTAAGGAATTATTCCTTGTCAAAAGTTCAAAGTTTTAATTTTTTGTGGTTGCTGGAAAACAGTCCAGAGAATTTTATACCCAACACTTCATGCAAGATACACTTCATACTACACGGACTTTTCTATTGCCCTCAAAGTACCCATGTTACTAGGCTATGACATGCATATGGGTAAAAGATATGTGCCAACACCTCATACCTAAATCAGACTAGCGAATACCCTTTTTTTTTCCTGATGTCAAGGGAACACCTCATATAACATGCATGCAAGGAATTTTTTTGCTGAATAAGCTTGGAAGTTTTGTATTAATAGAGGAAGCACAATTACAGGGATCATCACATTCTGGTCCAGTGCTCACTCCCGCGGAAGTGTTGATTGCTATACATGGCATTGATCCTGGCAGAAACAGAATTCCTTTGAAGAAGGCACATGCTCTCTCTCTCTCTCTCTCTCTCTCTCTCTCTACATATATATATCTATCTCTTCCATTTCCCCCTCTTTTCCACTCTGCACGACCTGGCGTGATTAATTTTTCTAATCTTTGAGCAGGTCACAGATGCATGCAATGCTTGTTTTGAGCAACGACAAATATTCACCCAGCAAGTTCTTGCAAAGGTCCTGAATCAATTGGTATGTGCCACCGGAAACTTGTAACCTTCTTTTAGTTAGACTCTGTCACTTTAACCACAACTAAGATTATCTATTAATGCAGATTGAGCAGATTCCTCTTCCCTTATTGTTCATGTGCACAGTATTACAAGCTATAGGTGCTTTTCCAGCCCTGGTAAGATACAACATTTCTGATGTGGTTCAAACAAGGGCGAGCTGAAACATTTCCTCTTCCCTTATTGTTCATGTGCACAGTATTACTAGCAACTTGTTTCATTTGAAACATTTCAAATGGTACTCTTTGTGGTTGAATTCTAAGGTCCAAAGCTAAACTGGTCCATAGCTTGGAACAACATACTATGTAGAATCATAAGCCCAAATCTATGTCTTAGCCCATTTAGAATCTGTTTGGCTCATGGATTTAGTAAGGGAAATGAATAGAAAATAGAGTTTTGTTATAAACTTTGAGCAAACTGTACGTATTATTGAGGCAGATAATAGATGCTGTTGTTGCAGCTCGTATATTAAGTGCCACCCTTGTCGTTCCAAAGATGGACCAAAAAACTTTTTGGAAGGACACCGGGTTATTCTTTTTGCAGTTCATTTACTGATCTGTTATCTAATTTCTATATTTCATTTATACAAATGATTGGTCACTTGGCATTTATACCTAGAATAATATTTTTTGCAGCAAGTTTTCCGAAATCTTTGACGTGAAGATTGGTTGAAAGGATAAGGATGAAATGAAAGCATTTTATTACTCTGCACTTGAGGTAAAGTGCAATTTATCCTCAACCTTGTTGTTGGTAACATTACTAATGTTTGTTTGCTTGTTGTTCTTAACCCTTGAAAAAACCTAGTTTTGGGGGGTTTGAGGGTTTAAACGGTAAAGCGTGTATTCGAACGCCACGAAACCTTACTCATACCTCAAACATGCCTAAATAAACTTGTGGAAACTAACGGAATGAATAACAGATTCACAGTTCACAAATAATGCGAAAAAATGACTCTTTCATCACTTAGGCTTGAAAAAGCTTAGTTTTTGAGGTTTTGAGTAGTGAAACGGTAAACCGCATAACCAAACGCCACGAAACCTTACTCGTACCTCAAACATGCCTAATTAAACTTATGGGAACTAACGGAATGCATAACGGATTCACGGTTCACAAAAAATGCGAAAAAAATGACTCTTTAATCACTTAGGCTAGAAAAAACGTAGTTTTTGGGGTTTTGAGTAGTGAATCGGTAAACCACTTAACCAAATGCCACGAAACCTTACACGCACCTCAAACATGCCTAAATAAACTTGCGGGAATTAACGGAATGCATAACGGATTCACGGTTCACAAAAAATGCAAAAAAATGACTCGTTAGTCGCTTAGGCTTGAAAAAACGTAGTTTTTGGGGTTTTGAGTAGTGAATCGGTAAACCGCTTAACCAAACGCCACGAAACCTTACGCACACCTCAAACATGCCTAAATAAACTTACGGGAACTAATGGAATGCATAACGGATTCACGGTTCACAAATAATGCGAAAAAATGACTCTTTCATCATTCCAAGTCCCCGAACACATTGTGGTCGATCTCTCGAATCCCCCAAACATAGTTTTACTCTTTTATTATTTTAATTATATACAACTAATTAATGAAATCTTTATCTTTTTTGTAGGTACAAAGTTTCACATTTTGATGGAAGGTTCTAACAAACAAACCACTCTTTTTGTTGGGCTAATTCTTTTTTGTTGCTTTCATAGGTTTGTTAGTACTTTTTGATGAACATGTAATATGTATATGTTATTAGATTTGCACTTGACTCAGATTGATTGTATATTTTTTTTGTTCATCCCAATTAATTGGTTGATATTAAGATGAATCTATGAAATTTAGTAGTTGAAATATTGAGTTAGATTTAATTTTATACAGGGTGCATGTATGGTATTGTATATATATACAGGGTACATAGTATATATTGTTTTTACAGGGTGGTATTTGTCACTTTTACAGCATTTATGTCACTTTTAAGGCTTTTATGTAATAATTTTGTTTGGTATTTATGTCACTTTTATACTTTTATGTCACTTTAGATTAAAAGTGACATAAATAAAATGGTATTTATGTCACTTTTAAGTATTTATGTCACTTTTAAGACTTTGATGTATTATTTTTTGTTTGGTATTTATGTCACTTTTCCACTTTTATGTCACTTTAGGTTAAAAGTGACATAAATAAAATACTATTTATGTCACTTTTAGGTATTTATGTCACTTTTAAGACTTTGATGTTATAATTTTGTTTAGTATTTATGTCACTTTCTACTTTTATGTCACTTTATGTTAAAAGTGACATAAATAAAATGGTATTTATGTCACTTTTAAGTATTTATGTCACTTTTTATTAACAAATGTGTTGGTTTTATGAAACATTTATGTCATTTTTTATAAAGTATTTATGTCACTTTTAAAACATTTATGTCGCCTCCATTTATGTCACTTTTTACCGGAAAAAAAGTGACATAAATACCTATTTATGTCACTTTTTAAGTGACATAAAAGGCCATTTTCCTTGTAGTGTGATGATCTTCCTTTGTTCATGCAACATAAGTCCATGAGTGGCTGTTGATGATCTTCCTTTCTCCTTGCAACATAAGTCCATGAGTGGCTGTTGATCTTTCATTTTTCTTCATGCAACATAAGTCCATGAGTGGCTGTTGATGACCTTTTTTCATCCTAAAGCAACATAAGTCCATCACTCTCCTCTTTCAAAATCAAAACCTTAACTGCCGCAGGCCATCTCCGTATCCCTCATCATAAATAGAATGATACCTTGACTCTCATTTAAAGGACGTATTTCCTTCTTCCTAACAGAGTACATTATCCTTCAGCTCCCGGAGGCCCTGACCGGCCCCCTTGGATTGAGCGCCAAAAGAGATTCTCCGAGAACCCTACATCATCCCCCGAGGACAGAAACCGATAGATACCAGCTCCCGGAGGCCCTGACCGGCCCCCTTGGATTGAGCGCCAAAAGAGATTCTCCGAGAACCCTACATCATCCCCCGAGGACAGAAACCGATAGATACCAGCTCCCGGAGGCCCTGACCGGCCCCCTTGGATTAAGCGCCAAAAGAGATTCTCCGAGAACCCTACATCATCCCCCGAGGACAAAAACCGATAGATACCAGCTCCCGGAGGCCCTGACCGGCCCTCTTGGATTGAGCGCCAAAAGAGATTCTCCGAGAACCCTACATCATCCCCCGAGGACAGAAACTGATAGATACCAGCTCCCGGAGGCCCTGACCGACCCTCTTGGATTGAGCGCCAAAAGAGATTCTCCGAGAACCCTACATCATCCCCCGAGGACAGAAACCGATAGATACCAGCTCCCGGAGGCCCTGACCGGCCCTCTTGGATTGAGCGCCAAAAGAGATTCTCCGAGAACCCTACATCATCCCCCGAGGACAGAAACCGATAGATACCAGCTCCCGGAGTCCCTGATCGGCCCCCTTGGATTGAGCGCCAAAAGAGATTCTCCGAGAACCCTACATCATCCCCCGAGGACAGAAACCGATAGATACCAGCTCCCGGAGGCCCTGACCGGCCCCCTTGGATTGAGCGCCAAAAGAGATTCTCCGAGAACCCTACATCATTCCCCGAGGACAGAAATCGATAGATACCAGCTCCCGAAGGCCCTGACCGGCCCCCTTGGATTGAGCGCCACAAGAGATTCTCCGAGAACCCTACATCATCCCCCGAGGACAGAAATCGATAGATACCAGCTCCCGGAGGCCCTGACCGGCCCCCTTGGATTGAGCGCCAAAAGAGATTCTCCGAGAACCCTACATCATCCCCCGAGGACAGAAACCGATAGAAACCAGCTCCCGGAGGCCCTGACCGGCCCCCTTGGATTGAGCGCCAAAAGAGATTCTCCGAGAACCCTACATCATCCCCCGAGGATAGAAACCGATAGATACCAGCTCCCGGAGGCCCTGACCGGCCCCCTTGGATTGAGCGCCAAAAGAGATTCTCCGAGAACCCTACATCATCCCCCGAGGATAGAAACCGATAGATACCAGCTCCCGGAAGCCCTGACCGGCCCCCTTGGATTGAGCGCCAAAAGAGATTCCCCGAGAACCCCGCATCATCCCCCGAGGACAGAAACCAAAAGATACCCGCTCCCGGAGGCCCTGACCGGCCCTCTTGGATTGAGCACCGAAAGAGATTCCCCGAGAACCCCGCATCATCCCCCGAGGACAGAAGCAGAAAGATACCAGCTCCCGGAGGCCCTGACCGGCCCTCTGGATTGAGCACCAAAAGAGATTCCCCGAGAACACCGCTACATCATCCCCTAAGGACAGAAACCAAAAGATACCAGCTTCCGGAGGCCCCGACCGGCTCTCGTGGATTGAGCGTCGAAAGATTTGATCAACCGTGAAAGATTCAAAGATGGATCCTGGTTCTAGGTCAAGAATTGAAGAGAGATTCTCAGAGGGTCCCCTACCATCCCCAGCAGAAGATAACAGAAGTCTGAACCGATTCTCCGGACTTGTCATCATAAGGATTGGCCAACACATCACCCGTAGTCAAATCACCCTGATTCCCATGGCGAGCACTGTCTATTCACAATCCGTGTCCACTAATTATCATGAGCTTTCTCACCTGTCAGTCATTATGAGTCATTATGAGTCTTCTCATTATGAGTTTTCACTCCGGTTATCTCACCTATCAATCATCGTGAGCTACCCCACTTATCATGAGCCTCCTCACTTTGGTTATTATAAAACTGTCGGTTATCTTAAACTCCCTCGCCTATGGGTTATCCTTAGTTGTCATCCTCAGGGACCCCACATCTGACTACATTCTCTCGCAAAGCACACTTCCCAAATTCCAGAAGTTTGCTCCTAAACCCAGAGACTTCTAAACCTTGATGTCCTTATCCGAGTCACCCACCGCATCACAGTCGCAAACACTAGCACAACACCAGCCCACTCGGAGTGGCACACCCCACAACACTTGCTCATACTAGGGTCACAACACTAGACATGATAGGACTCATGACACAATTCATATCACATCCATACATTGCATATCACTCTTATAGCATAGCATCCGCCTGATTGTTGTGTATGTGCATGTATGATCGATTCCTGTGTGCCCTGAACTACACCCTGGTCTGATTTCCCTTGGGATACGTAGGCAGCTCACGCAGAGCACGACCAGCACTGACCTCAGCATCATTGCATCTTTTGCAACGTTTTATCCTAAATCTATAGCCTCCAAAAGACCTGTCTCTTCAAAACTTTGGCACTCGCTTGCGACATGCGTTGCCTCGCAAGTTCATGCCAAAGAGGGGCAAACTGTAGACACCCCATTTTATCGGCTATCAGATTTAGGAGACCCATAGCTTGGTGGTTCACAATGATCGTAAAAGACTCAAAAGGACTCCTGGAAGTCAGCTCTATCTCTCAGATTGCTCAGAATGACCAAAATGACCCCTTAAAGCCCAAAAACTCCCAGATTTGGTCCCAAAGTTTTGAAAACATGCTACGTCATAAAGAAAGCAATAAAATGAGTTTCTAAGAGAAATCAGATGAAATCGTCAGCTCCCAGAGACCCCCGAAAGTCCCAGAAGTTCCCAGAAAGTCCCCGTTGACCGGTTTGACCAAGGTTTGACCAGGTTTGACCAAGTTTGACCAAAATCGTCGGAATTCACCAGAATCATTTTAAATCATGAGATAAGTGTTAAAACAAGTTCCAAAAGAAAATCGAGCGAGAACGTCAGCTCTTGGGAGTTCCCGGAGGTTCCCAGAACTTCCCGGGAATCCCAAGTTTGATCAGTTTGACCAAGATTTGACTTTGGAATCGGGGCACCGAAATAAATTTTAAATATTTTTCATGGATACTAGAGGTCAATAGCTTTCTAACGGTATATCGCACATAATTCCTGGATTTAAAACGAATTTATTATGAATTTCCAAAGCCAGAAAAGGCGATCAAATCGGCTTTTATCGCGAATACCGTAAAACTTTTCAAAGTGACCTATCTCCGAACTATTTTTTATGTAAAGTAGACTCCATTACCTTTCCAACGGTATATCACAACCTTAATTTGGAGTTCGTACGCATTTTCTGTGAATTTCGGACGAAATAGGGCCTTTTCGCGAATACCGGAACTTCAGGGGGCCTAAACAGCATTATCTGGACGAAGGGAGGAGCAGTGCCGCCGCGGCACTGGCCCAGTGCCGCCGCGGCACTCCCCTCCAGGACAGTGAGTTTTTGTAATTTATTTTGGGGGTCCAATTTGATATATTAGAAATCAAAACGACGTAGTTTTGGTTCCCAGCTTATTTTGGACCAATGGGAGACCATTTTAAACTTTTTAAAACTCCATTTACTACCCCTCCTTTGCCTATAAAAGAAGCCATTTACTTCCATTTTGAGGGGAGACATGGAAGCTTAGAGAAAGCTTAGGAAGAAACTCTAGGGAAATATAGGGAGAGAAAGAGAAGAAGTAGTCTTCTTCTTCCATTTTTTCCAATCAAAGTGAGTTCTAATCTTGTTTTCCTCCACCATTTTTCTATATACTTCATCATCAACATACCCAATCACCATTTCTCTAAGCATTTTTGAGTTAGGAAGCTACTTCCATGTCCAAATGTCTATATCTATGAGTGAAACACCAAGCTACAAGTTCAATATATCATGAATATCATCTATTGATCATTATTTACTTGCTTGTTTATACAATGTTCATCTCTTCTTACCTCATTTCTTTTTACTTTTTTTTATTTACTTACTAGTTCATCATCATCTAAATGATGACATGAAGTTTGAGGTGAGTGAATCCTTATGGATAGTAGCTCTTGACCTCAAAAACATGTTTGATAGATGATGATCATAACTTCAATACCTTCAAGGTATTCTTGAAGTTATGTTCAAAATAAAAATGAATCTCTCCAATAATATTGGGAGTTTTTTGATGATTCAAGGTTGGATGAGGTTCTAAGTGGTCACATGGTCATCTCAAGAGTTTAAGTTCATGCTTTGAACATCTATTTCAAAACCCCAATCAAGAACTCAAACTCTATTTCAAAACCCAAATCCATTTTCTTCAAGAATGATCCAAAACAGTGAGCTGCTCAGATTCAAAGATTTGTTTTGAATTAAATACTTGAGTTATGATGATGAAACTACTTGGAAAATCTTCCTAAGACATCATAGTTTGTCCCCAATTTTTGCCATCAATTATAGAGATGTGAAAGTATTTGTTTTGGATGTGAGAAGTTCATATTCATAATCTGCCTCTGTTCTCACAGAATGTTCACCCAACTTCTTGCACTTATTCTGGATATTTTCCTCACTATACATATATCTTTTATATTTGTTTTATAAAACTTGGGTGTCTTAGAAAACTTTTGGTATATAATGGGTCATCATAAACCTTTTCTTTGATTTATGAAAAATCATACAAAATCAGTCAACAGTGCAGCTTTTGTTTCTGAGTCATGTGTACATTCTGATTTATTTCTTTTAATCTGTGATAGATATTGATGTTTGGATTTTTGGGTTATTTTCTAGACACAATAAGGATGATTTCTAATTTTTTTCACATTTTCCTAGGCACGTTTGACCTCCCATTATAATGTTACAAAGTAATGCATACAGTCTGTCCACTATTCACAGCATTTCACTTTTTGGCTTTCACACTTTGATGCAACACTCTCTTGTATCTAGATGAACCCATATCCCATGCACATGTTCTTTACCACTTTTAGCATGCTATATCATATCATGTATCATCTATCCTCTCATGTATCATACTCCCATAGACTCTTGAGTTTGGTTCCCAAATAAAACCATGTTTTGCAAATACTTGGGAAGTTCTTGAAATAAGTTAGGAATTGATATTCCAAGTGGTTAGAATATTCATCCAAGTTCTGGAAGTATACTTTCAAAACCCCCCCCCCCCCCCCCCCCCCTCTTAAACCCCTCATTTTGATTCCAAGAAATAAACCTTGTTTTTCTCAAAACCCTCAAAACAGTGAGTCATTTAACTTCAAGGAATTATTTTGAGTTCAATAATCAATGTATGAATGTAAGACCACTTGGAAAGTGTTCCTAACTCATTAGAGAACACCCATGATTTTTGGTTTGACTTGGAAATACTTGAAAATGGTCCATTTGGATCCAAACATTTTCTCTAGACATTCTGTTTTTGATGTCACAGCTGCTAGGTCCACCTTCAACTTGTTTTCCAGAAAAACTTTTCCAAACGGGGTGGTCTTAACTTATTTTTCCCTTAAACTTCAATGTCTTAGGGAACTTTCTGTATAAAATGGGCCTCTAGATCATTCGTTTTCATTTTCTAAGATTTTCTAACATTTCAGTCGACAGTACGGACTCTGTTTCTGAGTGACCTCTGTTGTTCATATGATTTCTCTCAATCTGTGATAGTTATTAAAGATTGGCCTTTTGGGTTGTGTTCTAGACATAATAAGGAACATCTCCATAAAAAATCATGCATTGAAAACATTCCTAACCCCTCTTTTCGAATTCCAAAAGATCATGCTACTGTTCTGTCCACTATTTACAGCAAGTGTACCTTAACTTTCATTCTTTGATTTGATGCTCATATGCATTCCAAATTAGTTCATATCTTAGGAAGTAGTTCATACTACATTTGTACATATCCCATATTGATTTCATCCATCCATTCATGCACATTTTAGACTTCTAAATCATTCTAGGAATCCATGAACACAAAGCACACTACAACCTTTACACATTCTAGGTACATACATTGCATCCATGCAAAGATTTGGGGTTTTTTGTAACTCCTAATCTAAGAAGATTATAAGGAATGATCATGATCACACGTTCATGCTCCCCTCGATCTAATCATCCTTTCTCATCCGTCCCGGGGATTGAGAGGTCTTCTTTTCTCAAAGATTAACATGCATCATTCTAGCTTGCTAAGCATATTTTGATTTATTTGTTGATTTGTTTCAAGAACAATTCATGCCCCCTTTAGATTAGAAAGTCTTGATTATTTTATACATGATTAGACGATTTTTCCTAGGTTTATTTGTGTGATCTTTCACTTTGCATTGTGTGATATTTGGCTTAGATCTTATGAATGATATCTTATCTTTAGATCTTCCATTTCAAATTTTCTTAGGTGATGTAATATACTATCATAGTATTATTTGTCGAACCAAACATAGTATAAGATGATTATTTGGATGCTAATTGAGGCCCGTTGAAAGACGGGGCGAGTTGAGGGTGTTTTAGTCGCGACAAAGGCTCCTTCCTCTCTCGTACCAAAACCCCGAACTAAGTTCTTTGGTTATGAAGGGCCGGTTCCCTTTATCCATTTGGGTGAGTCAAAATTAGGTTTCTTGGTTCCTTAAAGACCAAGTGGCGACTCTGTATCTGTTTTCAACAGACCTTTCCTTTTCTTTGATTCAAATCAATTTCAAAAACAATCTCAAACAAGAGAAGTGGTCCACTTCCGGTATCCACACTATATCATCACAGTTAATTTGAAACACATAAAAGCGGTTTAAATCAATAGTTAAGTCTCGTACCTACAATGGTGGTAGCATTGAAGGTGGTTTGCAAAAGGTATTGAAAGAAAATGTCTTAAGGCCTTAAGTTCATAGATTGTTTTGACAAACTGAGCATTTGGGGACAGTTTGATAACAAATCTCTAAAGTAGAAAGTCTAGGAATACTATAGGGGATCTTCTCAAGAATTTGACTGCTCGATCGATAGATGCGCTTTCGATCGATCAAGAATCATCATCTTTCGGGTGATTGAAATATCTTCGATCGCTTGACAGTGTCTAGGGTTCGATCAATCAAACTAACTTCGATCGATCGAACACAGGTTCTAAACTGATGCATGGCAGAGACTAGAGATCACTGTTTCATCGTGATCTCCCAACCCTAGAACAACTCAGACATGGTCTGAAGTGTCTCAGATTGGTTTATAACATAAAAGTCCATTCAAGTTGTGTTTGGTTGAGATTTAAACATGAAATCTATAAAAACTATGAGTGTAACACTATCTAACATGCAAGTCTATGTTCTTAATAGATTATACTCTGAGAATAACAAAGCAGAATGTAAATAAACTAATGTAACAGAACCTGGAATGAACAAGTGTGATTACTAGATGAGAAACCAAAACAAAATAACAATAATCCTTGAGAACACCTACAAAAATAATGTAAACTCTCTAACTCTCTCTATGAACTGATGAAAAGTAGAGTGGGCCTCCTTATGGACATATATAAAATGAATATTTATGATAAAACCTAGAGCTAGGGTTAAAAAACTCTGTCTCTGCTGCGTGCGTGTAAGTTCTGATAAAAGCCATGTTCGATCGATCGAACATCACTCGATCGATTAAACTTCTTGAATTCTTGAGCGCTTGAACAATATTAGATCGATCGAAACCCCGATCGCTTGGGGGTCTTCGATCGCTCGAACTGCACTTTTCATCTTTGAATTGCCTTTCTTATAATCCAGCTTTCCTTTTATCCTGTTATTGAATCCTGCACCCAGCAAAATAGTAATTTGAACGAATAACAGCTTAAAACAGCACAACTTATCAAAGATTAGTTTTATTGTATAAAAACTGGCATTGTAATACAAACTGCAGATATAATAGGGAGTTATAAACAAAGTTGATGTATTTTCTTCTTTTAGCGCAGTTATATTTTACAAATATCCCCGCTTGTCACAACCCCCTACTAGCGAATTGCTAGTCCCTAGCGATAGAGCAGAAAATAAAACAAGTTATACTAATACTACAATGACTAAACTAGACAAAATAAACTAAACTAATCTAAATAGAAAGAGATACTGCCTAACTCACTTTTGCAGGAATCACGGTTGCATTTAGCGAATTCAACAAGCCATTAAATCCCTAGGTTTCCCTAGTGGACGAGTGTTGTCTCGTGAGGGTTTGCAGTGAATATACGCAGAAAATTCTCAATTTTAAACTCAAAAAGATAAAGAAAAACTTGTAAACACTCCCTCCTATTCAACTGTCAACTTAGCTCCACAAATAACATACTAATCTCAAATAAACCATGAAAGAAATTCACATGCTCCTCACGCCACCAAGATAAAAATAACATATATATAGCAATCATGTATCTGTGTGTGTGTGTGTGAAGTGAATAGCTATGCGTCAAACCTTATTTAGAGTTATTTAGACTATCATATTTCTAGAACTCGTAGCTTCCACTCAATTCTCACATGGGTTTACACTAAAAAATGAACATCTCACGGAAACTTGCTTAATAATGATCGCACATGGTATGAAAGCTTTGATAGGAGTGATTTTTTTGGATGCTAATGCTTTCATATCAAACTCTATAAAGGACGAACATTTAGAGTGTATAGTCTCGCGAATGGAATATTACTAACTAGAGGATAGAAATACCGTGGATAACTCAAATTACACTATTATGTTCAAATTTATCTATTAAGGATCATTAAGACTTTGAATTTTCAGTTTTAATATAGTAGGATAGAGATGAGAGAAGAAAGAATTGCACATCTTTAGCATGTGATGGAGCTTATCATCTCATTTTATTCTTATTTCGTTCTTTTCATATCTCCAACCACTTTTATCTTTTCATATTCTTTTTTTTTTTAACATCCCACAACTATTCTTCTTCCAATCTCATACTTTAATAGTTATTTAATTATCTTAGATACGCAATAAGGTCCATTGTGGTCAAGGTAAAAGATTAGGAATTTCATAATAGAATCGGCCATATTAAGCCAGTGTGGGTAAAGGGATATGCATAGTGGTAGGAAATGGGTAACGATGGCTTAAATCATTTTCTTAATTTCTTAGTTTTAGCACTTCAGTGTTCATTGAGTTTAGTTGGTAAATCATGAACGTTCTCCTCTAATAAGTAGCCAAAAAGAAAGAATTAATTGAGACTAATGCAACGAATTTAATACGCATATTGAAGAAAAAAAACATAATTCGAATTTATGTGATAATTCCTTCAGATTCAAAGATTGGATCAAAAGCTCACTAAGGGTAACTAGTTTCCACTACTCATTCCTCAGAGCACAAAAGTCGTATGAACTCTATTTTAGGTTTTCTACATAGCTATTAACACGTGCATATGGATTTTTGGATACAAGAATGGTCAACATATGTAATCATCCTAGTGAAACTAGAAAAAAATGTGTGAACTTAATTCATAAAAGGATGAGATTAATATGAATGTATCATTGCTTGATAATGGCTAAATAGGAGTGAATATTCAAATTTGTTCTACTAATAAAGTTCAGAATAAAAATTTCAAATTTTTTTCACATTTCTTCAATTTTTTCCAATTTGTTTAATTTTTAATGTAATCCAATTCTAATCGAGATTGTGTGATATATGAAATAAGGTTATCCAGATTGCTAAGTGTAAACATGTGCAGGTGATTATCTATCTATAATTCTAATCGAGATTGTATGATATGTGCAATAAAGTTATCCAGATTGCTAAGTATAAATATTTGTAGGTGACTATCTATCTACATCCCACCCCCAACTGAAAGTTGCGATGTCCTCAAAAGTTGATTTGCAAAAATAAATAGAGAGATAGCACCTGATAAAGTAAAGCAGGAACCGCAAGCATAGCAATCTGTAAGGAAGGCATACAAACTCCAAGCAGCCAAGATCAATGGAAAGAAAATAAGAAATGATATAGTATGAGATCCATACATAATATAAAAACTTATCACTAGGATGATAAAACAAAAAAAAATAGAGCAGTGATCAAAATGTCCAAGCATAGCCATACAGTCCAAAATATCCACATACCTAAAAGAAACCTACGAGAGAAGAGAGAGAACAGTAATAAACAAAATGCAACAAAATACCCACTCTCAGCGGACATAATCTAATCATCACCAACATCGTATAAAATCACGATCGGTGTATCTAGAACATCCTCATCTTCACCCCCAGCAACAGTAGTAGCCGTCGCTAGGTCACTCACAGTCGGGGCAGCGGATGTAAAAAATGATGGGTCAACCACGACTGGAGGTGGCACAGATGATGATGATGGGGCATAGGAATCAGCAGCAACAACCCGAGGCGGTGGAAGTGGAGTATCACAAATAGTAGGCGGAGCTGTGGATGTGGATGGAGCAGCAGGATCATAAGATGGTAGCGGAACAGAAGAAGATGGACCGGTGGTGCGTGGTAAAGAGAGGGCAGTAGGTAGATGTGAAGCTGTGTGAATAGACTGATCTACCCCTATCTATATTAAGATTGCCTCCAGTATGGTCGTCATATGGTCCATCTTGCCCTTGACCATATCCGTGCCTCCCTCTCCTCAATAAACAACGAGTGGAGAGTCTGGAGAGACATAGAAGACGACTCTCCCTAGGCCTGAGCCTAAGATCTCTGTCTCAACTCGAACCTCTCAATCTTCATAGTAGGAACTCTCTCGTCGTCAAAATCGGGCTCCTCAGCATCGGAAGGCGTCTAGAAGTCGCACCCTCAGTGTCGGTGCCCCCACCTCTCCACCTCTTCTCCCCAACCTTGGCCTTTCCTTTCCATTTCCTCTTCCTTTTTTGAGCATTCGAACGGCGGGAAGCCGTCTCTTCAAATCGGCTAGAAGAAGTTCGCACCTCATCAGTGGGTAACTAAGGAAGACATGTCAGAGTAATGACCTAATGGATTGCCCAAGCACCTTTTAGGTGCTTCTTGGCGGCAATGTAGCGAGTGGGGTAAATCATAAAATTGATATAAAGACGAGGCAAACAGACAGGCTGCCTCGTCCCTATAACATATAAAACACGTGCATACCAGGCGGCGATCTTTTCCCGATAAGAGGTCACCAAGAGGTAGTTGCTGAGGGCGAGGTGAAGCATATGATAATTATCCATGAGAATGTGGTCCTTGATCAATGAAGAGCCATTCCACTGCAGAAAGGCACCCCTAGTGATCTCCCTGATGATAGTGATCGGCGAGGTCTTAGGAGCATCTGAACGGTGTGGACATACATAACCCGGTACCTCAGGTACCCCAATATCGGCTGCGATGGTGGCTGGACTGAGTATAAATTCTCGGTCGCGGAAGAAAGAACAATACGTGAATGGGCGGACAGGTCTCTGATCATCGTCATGCAGGCCTCTCGGATCCAAGAAAAATTTACCCTCTTAGACTAGGAGAGTAAATTGTACCAGTGCGGCATAGCCCGTATCCTGGTTAAGTACCAGGGGGTGGAGAGCTAGGCTATCTCGAGAGGACGCTCGATCATGACCTTTCGAGAGCGAAAGTTCTGTGTGAACCACTGCCTATCTGGGGTATTATGGAAGTTGTACTGTGGGACCGGGTCAGGGATCGTGAGGTCAAAAGGCTTCTCTTTGTGGTAGCCCATAACCGGATTCATCATGAAGTCCATGAAATTGAAAATGAAAAGAAAAGACTAATGAAAACAAGAATAAAAGACCAAAAGAAAAAACTGCCTCTGCATCAGTTCGATCGATCGAACAGTTTTCGATCGACTGAAAAATTGTTGGCTTCGATCGCTTGAAACCAGCTCGATCGATCGACCACAGCGAGATGCGCAGAAACCCGAAAGAACCACAAATAGAAGAAAACAACAAGAATCCAAAGATTACTACAACTATTAGTTGGTCTTAGGACCAATGGGGGCACCTCTTCATGTTTTCGAAATAAAAAATGGAGATGGGCGAGGATTGCGGAACCTTACCTCCGGTATGGTTCAGAGAAGAAGTGAGGGTGATGCTGATGATGATCAGAGGTAATGTAGGCCGCCTAAAATGAAGGGTGTGATGAGGGGGGGGGGGAATCGCCCCGAGTCTTCTTCTCTGTCTCTGATCGCTCGAGAGTGTGAGAGTGAGAGAGAAAACTAATGAAGTGTGTTGGGGATGCCTCGTTTAAATACAAGTCTCGATCGATCGAGAAAGTTTGATTGATCGAAAGTTCAATCGATTGAGTCTTGTTAAATCGCTTAAGAATTCAATACGTCGATAGATCGAAAGTAGTTCGATTGATCGAAATCTAAAATTTTCAAAAATTCTTAAATAGAATACCCATACACCCCCAACTAGCACAAACTGATATGCACATCTAGGAATAGACTAAAACAGTGCAAACATACGACAAGCAAGCCAGAAAAGATCATCATCATAATAGAAAATTGCAAATTTTAAATTTTATCAATATAACTTTGTTTAATAGCATCCATTTTGCAAAGCATAATCCCCAAATTGGCACTTAAGACCTTATTACATAGAAAACTAAAATTAAAAACAAAATTGGCAATTCTCTATCCAACATTATACTTCATTTGACAAAAGATGAATCAAACGACACGACACAACTTAAGTGAGTCACTAAGCTTCAAACATGAAAATTCATTCTTCCATAAATGCTTTTTACTCTGCCAAATCCTCAAATGTGGAGTTCAAACTTGATACTTTATGATTCCAGAAGGATCGGAAAGCATCCAGAATATCATCAAAAATGTCTGAAACCTCCAAAGAGTTGAAAGTGTGAGCAAGAGGTGATCCGGATGGAGACATTAATAGAGGAGAATAATTTCTCAGATGTTTGCTCTCTTGCGGCGGAGTACCAGGAGACCCTATGTAAGGTCCAGGTCCATGAAACAGTTGGTGCGGAAGGAACAAAGGTAGCCCGTTGTAGAACATAGTGATAATCCTGGACAAGGAAAACAAAACAAAAGAAAGAAGGTAATTAAAAAAAAAACAAAAAAAAAACAATGAAAGAACTAAAAGAAAGGAATAAACAAAAAACGACGGAAAGAAAAATGAAACGTGACAAATAGTTAACCTCACTATTGGCGTGATAGAACCATGTGTACTAGCAGGTAGCGGGCATTGAAGCCTGAGCAATAGATAGCTCATATTCACATAGATGTATTTAACTGACTCGATGACAATGAAGTCATCCATATATGTGAAGACAACATTATGGCGTTCGGACACCACATCCTATAGATCTTTTTTAACCCATGGTTCCCACTTCGAGTCGTTCTCCCATTATTCCAAGAGTGCATCATCCACTTCCCCAACGAAATACCCTTCTGGTTCTCCTTCCTTTTCAGGGAGGTCCATATGCTCAAAAGGATTAATGTTGAGGAGAGCAGGATTATAAGGAATGTACCTTTGGGTCAGGTCAACTACATCATCTGCCCTGGGCCCTTGATAAGGAGAAAGGCAAAAAGTAATCTCCTCAATAGACCAGGGAGGGTTTTGGTATTCCGAGTCAGCCCATGACCCAATTGAGTGAACATTATCATCTCTCATTCGTATTGTCTATAGGGGAGAGAATTTATGGAATAGTAGATTAAAGCGATGTCACATTCAAGAAGACAGAAATGAATAAAACAAGCTAAGTGCAGCAAACAGAATAAATACAACAATAGTGTGAGAACACTCTTTAGTGTTTTAAGTAGAGGAATAGCTGGGCTCATCCAGCTGGATGTGCTCAGCTTCTAGTTAGAAGTTCTCCAAGAACAGTTTTAATCTTTGGCCATTGACCTTGAAATTTTCATCATTCTTAAGATTTATGAGCTCAACGGCCCCCGTGTGGGAAAATAGATTTAATAATGAACGATCCTGTCCACCGGGACCGGAGCTTCCCAGGAAATAGGTGAAGGTGAGAGTCGTATAATAAGACTTTTTGTCCTAGCTCGAATGATTTATGAAAGATTGTTCTATCGTGGAGAGCCTTCAACCTTTCCTTAAGTAATTTGGCATTATCGTACGCATCGCGACATATTTCTTCCAATTCAGCTAACTGGAGTTTCCGGAGATGACCTCCCTCTTTAATTTCAAAGTTCAATGAGCGTATTGCCCAATACGCTTTGTGCTCAATTTTGACAAGGAGGTGACATGCCTTTCCGTACACTAGCCTGTACGGGGATATTCTCAGATTGTTTTATACGCGGTACGGTATGCCCATAGAGCATCAGTAAGCTTTAATTCCCAATCTTTTCTATTTGAACTAACCGTTTATTTGAGAATATGTTTTATTTCTTGGTTAGCCAATTCTGCCTGCCTGTTAGTTTGTGGGTGGTAGGCTAAGGTGATTTTATGGTTAACCCTATACTTTTTGAGAAGTGACTCCAAGGGTCTATTGCAGAAGTGCTTTCCTTGGTCACTAATTAATGCCTTTGGGGGTTCCAAAATGCGAAAGAATATTTTCTTTTAAGAAAGAAATAACTATTCAATGATCATTTCGCCTTGTGGGGATTGCCTCTACCCATTTTGAGATATACTCTACAGCAAGGAGTATATACTCGCAGTTATTTAACTTCGAGAATGGGTTCATGAAGTCTATGGCCCAACAATAAAAAATTTTGATTGTGATTATGGGAGTCAGGGGCATAGAGTTTCGTTTTGAGATTACACATAGTTTTGACAACATTGGCACGATTTACAAAATTCGTGGGCATCCTTGAATATGGTTGGCCAATAAAAACTGCTATGGACGATTTTCTGTGCGGTCTTTTGTGAAGCAAAGTGGCCACCGCAAGCTTCGGAGTGGCATGAAGCTAAAATCACGATTATATCTTCATTGGGAATGCAACGTCGGATGACCTGATCGGCATAATACTTAAATAAGTACGGGTCATCAAAGAAGAAGTGACGTGCAAAAGAGAGGAACCGTTTCTTGTCTTGATTTGACCAATGACTTGGGGTCTCCCCATAACTATATAGTTACTATATCCGCATGCCAGGGCAAACTTGAAACAATCATCATTTGCTCATCTAGGAATTCATCCTTAATCGGTATTGGTTCATTATTGTCAATAAACGTTAACCGAGACAAATGGTCAGCGACCACATTCTCTACTCCCTTTTTGTCTTTGATAATGATATCAAATTCCTGGAGCAGGAGTATACAACAGATAAGCCTTTGTTTCGCATCCTTCTTGGATACCAGATATTTAAGGGCCGAATGGTCTGTAAAACAGACGATAGGGGACCCTATTAATAAGACCTGAATTAATCCAAAGCGAAGACTATTGCCTGTAGCTCTTTTTCGGTAGTCCTATATTCATTTGAGTTCGTTAAGTGTTCGACTGGCATAGTAGATTACATAGGGATTATTATCCTTCCTCTGTCCTAGGACTGCACCAATGGCATAGTCGCTAGCATCACACATTAGTTCAAATGGCAAACCCCAATTGGGTGCCTGTATTATTGGTGCGGAGGTAAGGTGTTCTTTTAGTGCGTCAAACGATGTTTGATAACTTTCTGACCACCCAAATGGTGCTTCTTTAACAAGCAGTTGACAGAGTGGTCGGGAGATCATACTAAAATTTTGGATAAAGCGACGATAAAATCCCGCGTGTCCCAGAAAAGATCGAATGTCTTTGACTGTACGGGGGATAGGTAGGTTCGAGATTATATCAATTTTTGCTTTATCTACTTGGATATCTTTCTCAGAAATAATGTGGCCGAGGACAATTCCCTTGGTCACCATGAAGTGACAATTTTCCCAGTTTAGTACCAGGTATTTTTCCTCGCATCTAGCTAGCACACGTTCCAGATTGTCTTAGCAATTTTTGAAACTATGGCTGAACACCAAAAAATCGTCCATATAAACTTCAAGTATCTGTTCGACCATATCGCTAAAAATACTTAACATGCACCGCTGAAAGGTAGCAGGTGCATTGCATAAGCCGAATGGCATACGACGGTATGCAAAAGTAACGAACAGACACGTGAAAGTAGTCTTCTCCTGATCTTCAAGAGCGATGTCAATTTGGTTACATCCACTATATCCATCCAAGAAGTAATAGTACTTATGACCCACCACTCATTCTAGCATTTGATCCATAAATAGTAATGGAAAGTGGTCTTTTCGGGTCACAGTATTCAGTTTTCTATAATCAATACAGATCCACCATTCGGTGGGACGCGTGTTGGTACTAATTTGCCATCTTTGATTGGAATAACCGTTATGCCTACCATTTTGGGCACCACTTGGGTTAGACTGACCCAATGACTTTCAGAAATATGATATATGATCCTAACATCCAGTAGTTTTAGAACTTTCTTTTTGACTACTTCTTGCATGTTGGGATTCAGACGCTTTTGTATTTGTCGCGAAGGTTCAGCGTCGTTCTCCAGATATATTTAATGGGTGTAAACAGACGGGCTTATTCCTTTGAGGTCGACAATAGTCCATCCCAATGCTCCCTTATGTTGCTTCAACACTTGGATTAATTTATCATCTTGTTCAGAATTTAGAGTAGATGAAATTATAACAGGGTAAGTCTTTTCAGTCCCTAGGAAAGCATATTTGAGCTCATTAGGAAGCTATTTTAATTCAAAATCGGGGAACTGAAAGTTTGAGGGCATGACTAACTTTGTCTTAGGAGGCAATGGTTCATATGGTGTTATCCACTTGCATTCATCTCTATCCTCCTCTAGCATGTCCATCATAAGGCAAGTTAAATTTAGGTCTCCGTCCAATGGGGTAAAGTTTTTAGGTTGATAGACAACATCAAATTGTGACACCACTACCTCCAAAGAATCTTTGTAATCGACCAGGTCAGCCTCATCTTCAATGATCGTTTCGATGTAGTTAACTTCTTCCTCATCCTCGTATTCTTCAGGTCGGGGATTTGAAAAGATTTTGACATTTAAATTCATGTTCCTGAATGCGATGGTCATTATGCCACTTTTTATTTTTATTATGGCATCAATTTTTGTTGAGGAATGTGCGTCCGAATATCACCGGGATTTGTGCACATGGATTAGACACAGGTTCAGTATCCAGAATCACAAAATCAACCGAGAAAATAAATAAGTCTATTTTAACGAGGACGTGCTCCAGTATTCCTCTAGGTATTTCACTGACCTATCTGCCAGTTGTAGTGCAACTCGGGTAGGTTTGAGTTCACCTAAGCCTAGTTGTTTGTAAACTAAATATGGCAGTAGGTTACACTTGCTCCTAAATCGAGGAGTGCGTTATCTATTCTTTGATTCCCATTTCGACATGAGACAGTGGGAGTACCGGGGTCTTTGAGTTTCGGAGGCAACTCATTTTGAATGATTGCGCTTATTTGGCAAGCGACATAAGCGTGTTTCTTCACACTTTGCCTCCTTTTGACCGTACATAAGTCTTTGAGATACTTAGCGTAGGAAGGTACTTGTTTAATAGCATCAAGGAATGAAAGGTTTATATTGATTTGTTTAAACAATTCCAAGAACTCCTGATTTTTCACCTCGTTATTGGGTTTCTTAAGCCTTTGAGGGTAAGGCGCGGGGAAAGGACATTTTGGTAATGTGTCATTGACAGGTTCCTTTCCAGGCCTCCTCTTAACTTCTTCTGCTTCTTTAGGAGCATCATCATTTGAATTTAATGGCTCAAGATTAGTAGATGGTTCATCTTCATACGTAGTAGGTTCATTTTTATTAACCACTTTATCCTCCTCATACTCTTCGGGGGTAGAGAGAGGCATGTTGTGCCCTATAATCTTGCCACTCCTCAGAGTTGTCATAACTTTAGCATGTTCTTGATTATTGGGACCATTTTTGTATCCATTAGGGTTTTGAAGTGGTTGGGCAGGAAACGTTCCACTCGACCCCTCTTGTCGTGCATCCATTCTCTCTAACGTTGCAGACAGTTTACTCATCATTTGAATTAATTGTTTTGTCAAATTCACATTAGAGAGTGGATCTTCCTCTTGCACCTTTTTGTATGGTGGCACATACACGTTCGACTGTTGTTTATTAGAGGGTTGAGCTTGGTTGTAGTTGTTTGATCTATTTTGATTGAATGGCTGGGACTGTCTATTGTGTTGCGCCCGATATTGATTATTGTTGTTGTAGAGCTGTTGTTGAAATTGATTTTGTGTCCCAGTGTCATTTTTCCAATCAAAACAGGGGTGATTCCATCGGTTGTTTTTATTATTGTTGTTATAGGAATTCCCCGCCCCTCTATACCCTTGCATGACATTCATTTCCATGGGGGCTTGCTCTTAAAAGTACGGCACGTTAGGACAGTATTGAGTGGTGTGTCCCAACATATTGCATGTGCCGCATGGTTCTTCAGGTAAAACCTGTCTAGAACCCTCTCCTTTCATCCCTAACTCCTCTACTTTCTTTGCTAGTTCTTTATATTTGGTCATTAGGCGATCTTCGCTTGCTAGCTGATACATACTTTTCTCCTCTACACCTGATATCTGAGCGTGTGAGACGTCTTCAGAACTTGTCCATTCATGAGCATATTCGGCTAACCACTCAAAATGGGCTTCTACCTCTTCGGTGTTTTTGCAAAGAAATGGGCCTGAGCTCATGGTTTCAACTAGTTTCTTTGATTCACCATTAAGTCCTTCATAAAAGAAACTGATGGTTTGCCACTTCTCATACCCATGATGTAGGCATGAGAGAAGCAAATCTCTGAAACGTTCCCAAGTTTGAGTGAAGGTTTCATTGCTTTTTTGTTTGTAGGAATTAATTTGACGTTAAAGTTCAGTGGTCATGCGAGGCGGAAAGAATTTCTTTAAAAACGAAGTGTTCATCGCATGCCATGTGAAAATCAAATTTGGCTTGAGGGTGAGTAGCCACGCTTTTGGTTTGTCCTTTAAGGTGAAGGGAAAGAGCATTAGGCGTGTCACATCTATAGGACAATTCTACGAAAATGTTTTGCAAACATCCTCGAAATCTTTGACATATAGATACGCCTTTTGGCTCTTCATTCTGTTGAAGGTTGGATGGAGTTGAATCATTCCGGTGCGAAATTGGAATTCACCCTCATGGAGTGGAATGAGAATACAAGAAGACGTAGGTGCATGGTCGGGTTGCAGAAAATCGCACAAAGGACATAACGACTCGTCAAGTACGACCTCATTCTCACCATTTTCACTTTGATTATCAGCCATTGAATCTGTAGGTGTAGCTATAGGATTAATAGAACTAGAAGAATCAGATGAGTAGAATAGATTTCCAGTAATTCCTTCAATGGAATTATCGAACATGAAAGGGAAGAAATCCTAAAAGATTTTAAACTTAAAGAGAAAGAAAAAAAACAGAAAAAGGTGAAGATAGAATGAGGTAATCTAAGAGTTAGCTAGTTACCGTCCCCGGCAATGGTGCCAAAAACTTGACACGGAAATTATTTGTCTGCGCTTATGCTACGTTCAAGTGTAAACGGTTGTGCAAGTAGTAATCTGGTTAAGACCAGGTCGATTCCACAAGGAAGGTTGTAAAGTAATTACTTAGATTAAACTCTAAAAGAAAAAGGAAAATTAAATATTCAAGAAAGGTGTGAAACACGAAGTTCCACGATTATCAACTACTACGAGAAAGCAATTAAAATAACTAAAAACTATCTAATTAACTAGGACGATATTTGAAAAAAAATGGCTTTTACATAATAAAAGGGGAATGTTGGGATTACATGAATCCGCAATGACTAAGCCATCAACCATGCACCTACATTAAAGCTCAAAGGAGTTCATCTCTCTATAGTATTCCGTATTTCTCTAAAAATAAAGAATCAATATCCCTTTCATGACCGGGGCTATATCATCACAGTTAATTTGAAACACATTAAAGCGGTTTAAATCAATAGTTAAGTCTCGCACCTACAATGGTGTTAGCATTGAAGGTGGTTTGCAAATGGTATTGAAAGAAAATGGCTTAAGGCCTTAAGTTCAGAGACTGTTTTAACAAACTGAGCATTTGGTGACAGTTTGATAACAAATCTCTAAAGCAGAAAGTCTAGGAATACTATAGGGGATCTTCTCAAGAATTTGACTGCTCGATCGATCGACGCACTTTCGATCGATCGAGAATCTTTCGAGCAATCAAAATATCTTCGATCGATCTAACACAGGTTCTAAACTGATGCATGGCAGAGGCTGGATATCACTGTTTCATCGTGATCTCCCAACCTTAGAACTGCTCAGACATGGTCTGAAGTGTCCTAGATTGGTTTTTAACATAAAAGTCCATTAAAGTTGTGTTTGGTTGAGATTTAAACATAAAATCTATAAAAACTATGAGTGTAACACTATCTAACATGCAAGTCTATGTTCTTAATAGAATACTACAAGAATAACAAAGCAGAATGTAAATAAACTAATGTAACAGAACCTGGAACAAACAACTATGATTACTCGATGAGAAACCAAAACAACATAACATTAATCCTTGAGAACACCTACAAAAACAATGTAAACTTTCTAACTCTCTCTATAAACTGATGAAAAGTAGAGTGGGCCTCCTTATGGACGTATACAACATGAATATTTATACTAAAACCTAGAGCTAAGGTTAAAAACTCTGTCCCTGCTGCGTGTACATAATTTCTGATAAAAGCCTTGTTCGATCGATCGAACACCACTCGATCGATTAAACTTTTTGAATTCTCGAGCGCTTGAACAATATTAGATCGATCGAAACCCCGATCGCTCGAACTGCACTTTTCATCTTTGAATTGCCTTTCTTATAATCCAGCTTTCCTTTTATCCTGTTATTGATTCTTGCACCCAGTAAAATAGTAATTTGCACGAATAATAACTTAAAACAGCATAACTTATCAAAGATTAGTCATATTGTATAAACACTGACGTTGTAATACAAACTGCAGATATAATAGGGAGTTGTAAACAAAGTTGATGTATTTTCTTCTTTTAGCGCGGTTATATTTTACAAATATCCCCGCTTGTCACCTGTTAAACAAAAATTGAGGCGAATGAAGCCTGAATGGGCACTTAAAGTCAAAGAGGAAGTTAAAAAGCAATTGAGAGCCGGATTCTTGATGGTCACCAAGTACCCGGAGTGGATCGCCAATATAGTGCCTGTCCCAAAAAAGTACGGTCGTGTTAGGGTTTGTGTCGACTTCTGGGATCTGAATAAAGCCAGCCCTAAGGACGATTTCCCTTTACCTCACATTGATGTGTTAGTGGACAATACAGTGGGACATGAACTCCTATCTTTTATGGATGGGTTCTCAGAGTATATCAAATTCTAATGGTGCCCAAGGATAGGGAGAAAACCACTTTCATCACACCGTGGGGCACATACTGCTATATGGTGATGTCGTTTGGGCACAAAAATGTGGGCGTAACTTACCAGCGGGCTGCTATGATGTTGTTGCACGATATAATCCATAGGGAGTTAGAAGTGTATGTGGACGATATAATTGTGAAATCTAATGAGAGAAAAGGACACTTGGATGCGTTGTGAAAGTTCTTTGAACGGTTAAGAGAATTTAGAATGAGGCTGAACCCTCAGAAGTACACCTTCGGAGTCACTACCGAAAAGTTGCTAGGGTTTCTCATCACTCAGAGAGGGATAGAGGTGGACCCGACCAAAATAAAGGCCATAGTCGAAATGCAACCGCCCAAGAATGAGAAGGAGTTAAGGGGATTTTTGGGTAGAATACAGTTCATAAGCCGCTTCATCTCAAACTCACCCTAACCTGTGACCCTTTATTTAAGCTACTTAGGAAAGGAGAGAAGTTTGAATGGGATACCTTATGCCAACAAGCCTTTGAAAAGGTCAAAATCTACCTTCAAAACCCTCCTGTCTTATCACCACCCTTACTTGGAAGACCTTCATTGCTGCACCTGTCTGTGTTCGAAGATTCGATGGGGTACATGTGGGCCCTAGAAGGAGAAGAGGGGCACGTGGTAAGAACCATTTATTATTTGAGCAAGAGGGTGATCGAATACGAGCTGAAATACTCACCGTTAGAGAAAGCCTGTTGGGCCCTAGTCTGGTGTACCCGTTGTCTTAGGCATTATATGTTAGCCTTTCCTGTATTCCTGATCTCCCGAATGGTCCCACTTACATACCTATTTGAAAAACCTATTTTAACCAATAGAATCTCCCAGTGGACCATGATGTTGACTGAATTCGACATCAAGTACGTCACTTCCAAATCTGTAAAAGGAAGAGCTGTCACCGAATACCTAGCCAACCTTGCCATAGAATCCAGAGAAAGAGGTGAGTTTCAATTTCTAAAAAAAGGGGTGATGGGGATAGAGGAAAACTTGTAGAAAATTCACTTCGATGGAGCAGCCAACCAACTGGGCTACGGGGTTGGAATCATCCTTGTAGCACCAGACGGGATTCCAACCCCTTTAGTCGTCAAGCTTAAGTACAATTCAACCAACAACATGGCAGAATATAAGGCATGCATAATTAGAATGGAAGCGGCGCTGGCCTTAAAAGTTGAGAAGATCGATGTTTTTGGGGACTCTAAGTTGATCATATCTTAAGTTCGGGGTGATTGTAGGGTGAAGCATGAGAAATTGAGACCCTATCATTATTATCTGGAGAGTTTGAAGGTACGATTCAAGAAAATATCATTCTATTACCTTCCCAGAGAAGAGAACCAAGTGGTCGATTCCTTAGCAACCTTAGCCTCAATGATACAAATCCCTTCAGAAGTCACCATGATCTCGCTATCCATAGAAATAAGGAACCAACCATCATTTGAGATGGTTGCAGCCCTAGAGAATGAAGGGGAAGTGCCTTGGTATGAAGATGATTGGAAGTTCATTAAATAAGGGGAATACCCCGGGGAACCTTAGAGAAGGACAAAAAGGCAATCCGGATATTCTCCGCTCAATTCGTGATCTATCCTGACAAACTGTGTAAGAAGTCGTATATTGGGTATAATTTGGAATGCTTGTATGGCAAGGAGGCCAAGAGAATGATGGAGGAAATAAATGAAGGAGTTTGTAGACCCCACATGAACAGGCATATGCTGGCAAAGAACTGAACAACCTTGGACAAAGACTATTGTGAGTATGTTAGAAGATGCATGCCATAAGTGCCAGATCCATGCGAATCTGATGCACACCCCGCCATCTCAGCTCTATAGCATGACCACTCCCTGGGCGTTTTCCATTTGAGACATTGATATCATCGGTAAAATAGTTTTGAAAGCTGCCAATGGGCACCGGTACATAATTGTGGCATTTGATTTCTTCACTAAGTGGGTAGAGGCTGCGTCATACGCAACTCTGAAAGCTAAGGATGTGGTAAACTTCATCGAGAAGAACATAATCTGTAGATACGGGGTTCCAAATGAGTTTATTTCAGATCACGGCAGTCATTTCCAAGGGGAAGTCATTCCACTGTGAGAAAAGTATAAAATCACCCATCATCAGTCATCTCTATATAAATCGCAAAAGAATGGGGCAGTAGAAGCGGTGAATAAGAATGTCAAAGCAATCTTGGAGAAAACGACGGACACATATAAGGATTGGCATGAGAAGCTGCCATTTGCGCTATGGGGATACCAGACTTTCGTAAGAACTTCTACAAGAACCACACCATATTAGCTGGTTTATGGGATGGAAGCTGTCCTTCCCGCCGAGGTGGAGATACCCCTTTCTAAGGGTTTTGACCGAATGTGAAATAACTGAGTTAGAGTGGACACGGGGAAGATATGAGGAATTGATGTTGCTCGATGAGAAAAGATTGGCTGCAATAAACCATACTCGGGGATATCAGAAGAGGATAGCTCGTGCTTTCAACAAAAAGGTTCGCCCAAGGAAGCTTGCTGAGGGTGACCTGGTTCTCAAAGAACTAAAAGTGCCTGTTTATGACCCCAGAGGAAAATTCAAACCTAACTGGGTCGGGCCATACATCATTAAGAATCTCCTTTCTCGAGGAGCGGGCTATCTTATGGACCTAGATGGGGTTGAATTTAAACAACCAATTAACCTCGATCACCTCAAGAAATACTTTGCTTGAAACCATATTTTTCAGAACCTCCTACGTTGATGAACTACGCTTAACCTGATTCTCGCTAGGGGATACAAAGGCAACCTACTCAGTTCGGTCATTAATAATTGCCTGAGTGGCACCCTCCGTCAAGCCTTAAACTGAACTACTGCAGACCTGATACCCATTCGCGGATAAGTAGGCGGGCTCTTAAAAGCCTTCGGTCCATGAAAACCCAAAGAAAAAAACATGTGCTAAACTAAGGCAAACTAGCGTTTGCCCCGAACCACTTCGAAGCCCCAAAACCAAGGGAAAACTTCGTTTGCTATCCGAAGTGCCCAAATATTTACTTTAAGCCCGTCTCTGGATCTCCTAGCTATTAAAATAAGTACTATAAAAGAACAAACAAAAATTCAGGGTATAGAGTGATTAAAACTTTAGGCAAGATTTAAAGAAAAATGATAGAGAGCCAAGAAAAGACATTAAAAGGAGAATTTTCACGAAGAGATTAATCGAAATAGTGAGCACTTTGATTGAACATACTAGAACATTTTTTTACAAGAACACTCTTTGTGAGGAAAAATAAGAAAAACACATTCAAAAGCGTAAAGGATAGGCAGGACTTATCTGACATTTTGTAAAATAAACCTTTGTCCTGTCGTTTTTACTTTCATCCATATATGTCTACGAAGTCTATCTCTGGACCAAAGTTTGGATCTGAAGAAGGTACTCAGTAGTAGGCCCGACCGATGCGGGAACCCTCCGGAAGGGAGCTGACACCCTGTCATGCCACGCCTCGGTAAAAGCCTTCATAATGGAAGGGCGCATGATTGAACTCCTCGTAAAATCTGCAGTAATGTCCTGGAGAAGTCCATACTGGTGGACCACTCGGTCAGGAATATAGAAAGAGGTAGCATGCAAATTAGGCAGCCAGATGCCAGATCGCCTGGGAAGCTGTACTGCAACGAAACGGTAAGTCCATTGCGGGCAGACCTAGCAGATATCACCGGAAGAAAGACCCTGAAGCCAACCAAACCAGGCATTGGTAGAATGAAACAAGTGATGGATCTCCATACGATCATAAGGAAGGGACCTGTAAAGGTGAGATAGGTGTATAAAGAGGTCTAGACGCTCCATGAGCCCAATTTGAAGGACGAAATATGCTCTCGCAGATAACATAGCCTCAGCAGTATAGGCATGATCTATACCAATCAAGGTTTCGCCAAGGATTAACATAATGATGTTGTTCATCTCGCACAAACCACGAGCGATGGGAATGAGAACATCAGAAGATGACTAAAAGAGGAAGTAAGAGAGCATAGCTACCAATAGTGCGCTACGCCAAATGATCTGATACCCACCATCATAAGGGTCCCTCATGGGAGCATAAATAAAGGAAAGGTGCTCAAAATTAATTAATCTATCACAAACAAAAGAGCCCACTGTGTTCCGAGACGATTGGAGAAGAGTGGCCAAATCCTGAGCATACCCAGCTTGAACCAAGAGAACTATCAACTCGGCAGAAGGATTAGTGTGAAGAATGGCGCTGAACTCCTTGAACAAGGGGCAGACCTCTTGTGAGCCAAAGCGGAAGGCATGGCCTGAGGGATCCCAATACTGAATAGCAGCTTGAAGCAAGCCTTCATTCAGAGTCATCCGTCGAAAAGAGAAGAGGTCGTTTAGTCGAAAGCACTCGAAGTCAAGCCTATCAATGCCAGAGAGAGTATCCATCCGTGGGAAGAGGATTTGGGAGCTAATGGGGGCCATTGTAGAAGAAGGTGAATGGAAAAAAAAAGGTGTTTTGCGGAGTAGTGAAGAAGGTAGGCAATAAATAGGAATAGAATTGCCCAGCACACAATGCGGCACTTGATCCGCATTCTTGAGAAAACATAAGGTTTAAAAGAACTATAGGTTCAAAAGTATTCAAATCGAATTTAAATGAAGGCCAAATTACACTTTAGTCCATTAAACTATAACGTGTTTTCAATTTGGTCCATAAACTTTCTTTTTGCAATTGGGTCCTTGAACTTCAAAAATTCATTCAATCAGATCAAAATTCTGACACTGTTAGCTTAAACTATTAAAAATTGACATGTTCGTTGCACGTAATGCTTACCTGTCATATGTTAGGTTAAGACAAACACGGGAGAATGTAAATAGTGCAAAAGATTGCATTCAATCAGATCCGAAATCGCGTTCAATCAAATTCAAAAACACTTTCAACTGGATCCAAAATTGTAATCAATTGTACCCAAAATCACATAATATTTTTGCTGTTCACAGTCTCCCGTGTTTGTCTTAACCTAACATGTGACGGGTAAGTATTACTGCAATGTACGTGACAATTTCTAATAATTTAACCTAACAGTATCAAAATTTGGGTTTGATTGAATGAATTTTTGAAGTTCATGGACCAAATTGCAAAAAAAAAAATTTATGGACCCAATTGAAAATAGGTGTATAGTTTAGTGGACTAAAGTGTAATTTGGCCTTTGAATAAAAGAGTGCTGGGAATGCTCGGAAAATATTCATGAGCATAGTAGCCGTATCCATGAGGGAATGTATAAAGCTTCAATTAAGATGCATTGCATTCATAAGTCTTGAGAAAAATGGAAAAGAAAATAATAAAGCAAGTTGAGGGACAATGAAAATAAATGGATAAGCACCGATGCAATTGAAACGCTCAAAAAATCTACAAGCATGGCATTTGCATTCATAAGAAGGCATGTGAAGTTGTGTTGATTGTGCATTGCATTCATAAAGTTTACAAGGAAGAAGAATCGCGAGAAAAGGAACTAAAAGAGGCGTGTATACCTCTCGTCGGAAGGCCATGGCAGATAGGTAATTGTCTAGACCCCGGAGCAAGAATGAAGTGTTAGGATGATGAGTGGCCACATACTTGGCCTTCTTTCTGCTACCCAAACCACTCGCTATATCAAAATAATCTGTGAAAAAAAGAGTGAACTAAGAGTTAAACCTTCGAAAGAATTCAAGAAAATAACAAAAATAAAGAGAATTTTGAGATTCTGATCAAGAGGAACTGACCTGTAGATCCTTTAGATCAATGCGAGAAAAAGGAGAAAAATCTCCAGAGGGATTTTTCCTTGGGAGGATTTATGAGGAATGAGAGAAAATGAATTGAAACCAAGCGTATAAGTAGTCTGCCGCTTAAACGCGGCACTCGGTATTAGTGCACGACAGTTGATGAAGCGCTGTGCAGCTGCGCATTCAGTGAGTGCCGCATGGCAATCACGGACTACCACAAATTTTAGCGTGTGCCGCGATTGAGGCGTTTACATGGCCTATGGTTTTCCCCCCAAATTTCAAATGGGATCCCAAAAATTGAAATTGAACCCCCAAAATTTGCCCCCATTCTGTGTTTTGATCCCCAAAGATGATTTCCAGGACTATACTGGTTCCCAAATTTGGAAAATTAAAATAAATTTGAGTTTGTTCGACTCCATGTTTTAAAAATTAAGAGAATTTGAGTCTGTTTGACTCCTGGTTTTGAAAATTAAAATTAATATGAGTCTGTTCGACTCCAAGTTTTGAAAATTAAAATGAATTTGAGTATGTTCGACTCCAAGTTTTGAAAATGAAAATGAATTTGAGTCTATTTGACTCCTGGTTTTAAAAATTGAGAGAATTTGAGACTAACTGACTCCTGATTTGGAAAATTGAAAAGAATTTGAGCTTGTTTGACTCCAGAATAATCTGAATATGTTTTACTCTTAAATTTCGAGAATATAACAGATTTATATTCTTGGTCCTCACAACAGATTTGAGTTGACCCCACTTTTGAGGATGTAACGAATTTACATTCTCAGTCCTCGCAACAGATTTGTGTTGACCCCGCTTTTAAGAATATAACGGATTTACATTCTCGGTCCTCGTAATAGATTTGAGTTGGCCCCGCTTTTTGAGAATATAACGAATTTATATTCTCGGTCCTCGCAATAGATTTGCGTTGGCCCCGCTTTTGAGAATATAACGGATTTATATTCTCGGTCGTCATAACAGATTTGTGTTGGCTCCGCTTTTGAGAATATAACGGATTTATATTCTCGGTCCTCGCAACAGATTTGCATTGGCCCCGCTTTTGAGAATATAACAGATTTATATTCTCGGTTCTCGCAATAAATTTGCGTTGGCCCCATTTTTGAGAATATAACGGATTTATATTCTCGGTCCTCGCAACAGATTTGCATTGGCCCCGCTTTTGAGAATATAACAGATTTATATTCTCGGTCCTCTTAATAAATTTGCGTTGGCCTTGCTTATGAGAATATAACGGATTTATATTCTCGATCCTCTCAACAGATTTCGTTGGCCCCGCTTTTGAGAATATAACGGATTTATATTCTTGGTCTTCACAACAGATTTGCATTGGCCCTGCTTTTGAAAATATAACGGATTTATATTCTCAATCCTCACAACAGATTTGCGTTGGCCCTGCTTTTTTAATAATATAACGGATTTATATTCTCGGTCCTCGCAATAGATTTACGTTGGCCCCGCTTTTGAGAATATAACGGATTTATATTCTCGGTCCTCACAACAGATTTGTGTTGGCCAGTCTCCGAGAAACTTCTCTGGTTACCGCACCAAGCATCATGCAATAAACACATGAAATAGAGCAAACATATCCGACGAGGCCGAAGGGCTGCGAATTATCAGAGCAAACGTACATTGGCACCGGGGTCTAAGTCGCAAAGTGTCGCCTAGTCAATTGTACTTGTCTCTACTCTCACAAGGCATCAACCTGAGGGCTGCAGGAACTCGGAATTCTTGTAGCAATTCATCTTTAAGTTGAGTCAACCATGAACATTAGATAACATAGAACATAGACTGCATCTAGTCACGTTGGGATGACTTGATCTTGAACCATATCATTTGCAGAGCATGAAATTGCACTGACCACCGTCATTTACATAAGCACATGTATCACGACAGGATAGGTGCATTCATCCGTTTGGCTACTTGTTTATGTGTGTTCAATCCTTTCCCAAACTACGTCATGGTTTGATTCCTGAGTGGATACGTAGGCAGCACACCGTCGAGCATGACCAACTTGAACCTTGCTACGTGCTTATTTTCTTTTGCAACGCATTTTGTTTCTACCTAAATCTGACAATTTGGTCAAAGGCTTGTCTTCACACAGGCTTCGACATTCACTTATGACACTCGTTGCAACACAAGCTTTGTCGAAGAGGGGCAAACTGTTGACACCCCAATTTTGACAAAACATCAGAAAAATGGGAGTATCACCTCTAAGATCCAATGATGACAATGTGAGACTAACTTAGGGCTTCCAAAGGTAATTCAAGCTCTCCAAAAGGCTCTTCAATTTAAACAAAAACAAAGAGAAGAAAGAAAAGAGAAGATAGAGAAAACGGCACATGGCATACTTCTGCGGCACTCTCGGGTTGCCGGTGTGGCACTCTTTGACTGCCGTTCGGCAGTCAGTAAGTTCCGCAACGGTAGTTAGTGACTTTGGACAGAAGGTTGGAAATCTCTGAGTGATGTCTAGTGTTTATTCAATTCTTAGAGATCTAACCGTTGGAACTTTGATTTTCTTTTTGGGTTAGAAACTATACTCATAAAGGTACCTTGTGAAAAAAAAATCATTAAGATCAAACAATTGGAAATTTGCTTTTCAAATTCTTAAAATCCGGGTTTGCTCTCTAGAATTTCTAGAATTGTGTGACAGATTTGGTAAATTTTGTAAATAATGGTTCAAATGATGTTTTCATTGGTTAAGGCTTAAACCATGTTTCAATAGTGAATAGTTAAGATTGAATTCAAAGTTTAAGTGACCAAAATTAATGAATACTTCATAATTACTTTTGTTCATGTATACATTTATCCATGTGGCTTGATGCTTATACTTAGGATTCGTTTGCTTTAGATTTAATTACATTCGATAGATCTAAGCTAGAAGTCTAGGATTGTCAACTAACTTTATATCTTGTACATCATGTGGACTAACCCTTGTTTTGTAGTGCCGATGAGGTATGATCTCTCGACTCTTCCTTAGCATAATTATTCTTCAATTTTATTAGTTTTTTGACCCCATGTGCGACTCATTAGAATTAAAAATTTTCCTTATATGTATATATGTGTATTAGAGACTCTCTTATTAGGATTTCAACTTTTGCATGCATTGCACGTTTAAATATTTGCAGCTGAATCCCGGGTAAGTTCTCTAGTTCTCTATTTTGCATATCATATAGCTTGCTAATTAAACTACTTGGTTTGAAACGATATTTTGTCATTAGCAATTTTACACCATTTCAACATGCTTGTGTAATGTACATTTATATCTATGTATTAGTTGAGGACATGGTTAGATTAATAGTTTGATTAAAAGGATGTTGAGTAAAGGCCTATCGCGAGATAGGATGAGAGAGGGTGTTTTAGTCCGTCGGACTCCTTCCTCTCTCATTCCATAATCCCCGGACCTAGTTAATCTCTGGTTTCTCAAAAAAGATCAGTTTTCCTTAAAACGGTTTCTTAATTTCTCCAAAAAATTAAGTGGCGACTCGTTTGTGTTTTGAATTTGAAAAGGGTTTTAAATAAAAATGCTGTGGGTAAGAGAAAATTGTGATATCCACAGGAGGGTAGTGAATGATAACCATCATTTTTATACATTCACTTATTATATTCAATTCACTTGTGGAACCTACGTTTGACATTAATTGATACCATTAAAAGATTCATATAACTACACGTTTTGGTTCTTTCGTTCGACGTCAGGAGCCCCCGCCTTAAGAACAACCCGATGACGGTATATGATGGCATATGTGTACACATACACGCTTTACTTGTCCTTTGGGATTTTGTGACATGATGAAGAAGCCTATATGACCCACAATCATGGTTCGAAGTATCGGCCGATACCGAGTCGTATCGGCCCAGTTAACTCGGTTTCGGTGTGGTCCGATACGTGTCAACTCGGCGATACCTAGATGAGTCAAAAAAATTCTTGGAAAAGGGAAGAAAGGTACCAGATGGTCCATATCTGAATCTTACATGCATCGTCGAGGGTTTTCTCTCTCTTTTGAGCCCCATCTTTCCAGATTTAAAGCACCAAAGCTGTGTATTGCTGTAACAGTGTGTATGTGTGTGTGTGTGTGTGTGTCGATGTGAGTCTGTGTGTGTGTAAGTCTACATCTCTTCCTCTTCTTCTTCTTCTTCTTCTTCTTTCCCTTCTCTCTCTCTCTCTCTCTCTCTCTCTCTCCTGATCTGCTAATGTATCGAATGACCCATCTCAGCCATCTGATCTCTTCTCTTTATGTTATCTAACTTTTCAAAATGAACCTCAACTTATCTCACACTTTAGTATATTAAGACTGTCACCCCAAAAGTATTAAAACATGTTTCAAAATAACCCCTATGTGTTGACAAAGTCACCAATTGTGCAAGAAACTTGTGTAATAAAAAATATTTAAAACGTTTAGTTATTTGTTAAAAATTTGTTTACTTATTTGTTTAAAATGTTTACTTATTTATTAAAAAAGTGTTTGTTCATAAAAACAAATGTTTACTTGTTTATTTATAAAAAAATGTTTATTTATTTGTTTAAAATGTGTGTGTAATAAGAAAATGTTTAAAATATTAACTTATTTGTTTAAAATGTGTATATGTAATAAACAAATGTTCAAACAGTAGATCGGCAGCGTGTGAGTTAAATAATTTGTGAATTTATAATTGGTACATTGGGTATTGTGACAATCTATTATGCCAATTTTGCTATTCTTATTATTTTAGTATTTTTGGTTATTTTTTCATATTTTTTTGAACCTTAAATCTAGTGTTTCGTTGCGTATCGCCCGATATTAGGCCGATACAGCGACCCCGAGTCATCACAACGGACTCCGATACCACGACCGATACCGCGACCTCGAACCATGCCCACAATACATAACCCTGTCTAACACCATAGGCATTCGGCCCATGTGAAATGCTCGCCACATGACATGAGGACTATGTGCTTAGGTTTTATTCTAGGAATATGTGTCATGGGTCTATAAGACGACTAATCATAATCTTGTTTTTGTCATATTCGGTAGAGTAAGCACTGATAGACCTAAACTGTCATAAGGCTTGTCACACGTGAAATTTTGAGCATAAGATGACTAGAGTGATACTGATTATGATGGTCCTGGTATAAGAAGGGATTATCGATGATGAGATTAGGACATAAATTGCTACGTGATGATTTGGATTAAGGTCGCTCATATGCATTTGCATACCATGCATGTCATAAAAAAATTCAAAAGTCCAACATAATATATATTATATATAATATATGTACATTTTCCAAAGAGATACAAGTTACTTCCCAAAATACATTCCTGAGAAAATTATTTTGAATAAGAATTTATTTTAAAGATGGAAATACATTCACCTCTTTTTTCTAAAGAATTTTTTTTTTCAAAATAAAATAAAAGACCTTAGAGGTGGATTTGAAAACAAAAGAAATTCTCCCTTTCCGAAGAAAATCTTTGTCAAAAAAGAATTTATGAGTCTTTCATTTTCAAAGAATAATAAAATTTTATTTTTTCGCAACAAAAAAGTTTTTCTTTCAAGATGCATACTTTTTTTTTCCATATTTTAAAAAATAGAGGGAAAGTGAGGAACCCATGATTTATTTTTCTAAAAAAATATTTTAGAAGAAGAAGAAACAGATCGAGGAACTATAAATTTTGAAAAAGAAAATGATTCGAATTTAAAATAGATGGGAATTTAAAGAATAAAATTGAATAGGAACTTGTGAACAAAAAGAAAATAAGTAAAAGGGGCACAATCATTCCGAGATTGAACCTTAAAATTTGAAATTGCAAAGAGACAAGTGAACATAGCTCCGAGAAATAAGAAGTTAGCACCTTCTTTGGTTTAATCCCCCAATAGTTTCAAAATCAAGTCTATCTGATGGCTTGCAAGTACTCGAAAGGAGGTTCAATGCACTTCAAAGTATAGTAGAACAACAAGGTCAGATGCTCTCCCAAATCACCGAGAAATTAGATGAATTGACAAGCTCCGTTAACTTTCTATTCTATGAGCTGCAAAAGATAGATAAGTTGGAGAGTATGATGGAGTCAAGACTTGGGGGAAATGATTATGTCCTAGCGTTAGAAGGGTCTCTTACCATTCCCAATGATGCGCTCAAGAAGTAAGAAGTCATGCCTTGAAGGAAGCCTATTGGAGGAAATCACTCAGCCAATCATACCACACCCGATATCAATGTCCTTCAACAAAACCCTAACCCTATCTACCGCCCTTGAACAGCTTGTTATTGGAAGACACCCCTTAGACCCGAGACCACCTCCAAGCCCACATACATCGAGATACAACCCCACCAGATATTGTGTCTTTCATCAAGAACCTGGCCATTCCACCGACCATTGTACCTGGCTCTATCACAAAATCCAAGACCTCATTGACACTAAGGTCATCATACTCACTTATTGAACCTAATACCACTCAAAGCCTGCTATGTTGTTCCCTTACCTCCATATTTCAGCCTTATACCAACCAACTATGTCCCGTCCATATATATCATCTCCATAACCGAACCCGAGCCCATGGTAATCATTCCAAAAGGCAAAAATTTATAGTATAAGCCATGAAGGAGAACTATTTCTTTGAAAAGGATGGCTATTTTGAAAATGATGATGAGGCAGACCTTTTCTTCTTAGATGAACTGCACCTTGGGTTGCAAGAAATCAAGTGGTGGGATGGACAGTCTCTTGATGACTCGATATGCTAAGAACCTAAAAAAGAGCTTGTGGTTACCAACTATGAGATATTGGACATGCTTAAATCTACCAAGAACAAGAAGACCACTATGAAAGACTGGATGAAGCATATGGATCATACTATTTAGGTGATGGAGATTTAAAAAGACGGCAGTGAGGAAGCTAACGAATTAATGATGCTAAGTACTGCTCTTGAGCATGGATGCAAATGGACCACTTTGCGAAGAAGGATTTTCAAACAAGTTGTTCATAATACACCTATAGAGTCAAGTTTGAGTCTTAATTTTTTAGTTTGACTTTAAGTTTGAGTTTAGGTTTATGTTGAGTTTTGTCTAGGCTTGACAATTTGAATAAGTTTTCTTGGTCAAGTGTCTAGTTAATTTGAAACTAGTATTCGAATAAATAAGAAGAAAAAGTGAGTCTTGTGATGTATTATTTTTTCCTTTTGATCAATAAGATTAAATTTCATTTCTATTCATTGTGCCGAATTACGAGTGTGTGGACTACATGATAATGATTATCAAAAAGAAATGAAACACCCAAGATATTGTAGAAGAGAATTCATATATGAATTAGAGTATTGAGAGAAATCCTAAAAAGTGCTTGAATTAGTTCTTTGCTAACTCCAAATGAAAGCCAATAGCTATCACTCTATTCAAAGAACTGAAAGATGATTTTGACTAATCTCTAAAAGACATACTAAGAATTTACCCTATTTTTCTTCAAGATCTATTCATTTTCTATTTGATACCTATGTCCAATCCCATCTTTCATTAAATGAGACCTAAATTGGTGCCTAGATTAAGAAGTGGGTTTTATTTAGAGATATGATAATCATACGGTATAATGCCTTTGCCTAAGAAAAAAAAAGAGAAAAAAGGAAAATAAAAAATCCAACTATCTGGAAAACTTCTTAGACCTCGAAAGTTATCAATGAAATGAAGAAATAAGCCTATCAATACTTACTTTCCAAAATATGTTGACTCGGAGAAGGGTAGAATGCATCTGAAATAGGGAGGGTAAGAGAGAAGGAACCTGTGGGTTGATATAGACGATTGTGAAAAGAAAACTCAAACTGAAAATGCACATCACTCCTGGGAAAATATCACGATGAGATGATATAGACATTGATATGCAGATAGGTTTGAAGAACTTATTCGCATGGATGAAAAAAAATAACAATAAAGAAATAAAGCTCATTAGGCTAAAAACCCGAAAGTGCACCTAGGCAAAAGTTAGAGTAGAAAAATAATAAATACAAATGAATCTCACTAGGTTAAAAACTTAAAACGGCGCCTAGGCAAAAGTTAGAGTAAAAAAAAAGAAAAAAAAAAGAGCAAAAGGTGAAGGTGTTATACCATGATTGAACCTATGCTTACTAAGATGGACCTAATGCTTCGAGCACCCATTTTTCAAACTGTCAAATTGCTGTCTACAAAATCCATTCCTCCTTGTGAATCTTAATGTGATTGAGCTTGAAATCCATCTGCTTGACCAAATTTAAAATGTCATTTTTCCTTAGATCAAAAGTTTCATCTCATCATGGTACTACGTTTGACCTGATTCCCATTATGGTATACGTAGGCAACCTCTCAAAAGGTTCGGTGACACCCGTGTTTAAACCTAACTTTTTGGGTCCTGCCTTTTTTGAAACCTCTCCACTCAGTCGTTGGCCCAAAATCATTCAGAACTACGTTTGCCCTGATTCTGACTAGGGGATACGTAGGTAACCTTTCAAAAGGTTCCATCTCAGTCGTTGGCCCAAAATTATTTGCCCTTCAACCAGGGACAAGTCACCCTTGAATCGTTTACGCTTGCTCTGCCCTTGCACTATGGGCATTCCCCCGTAATGGACTTTAAAGTCAATTATGTGATAGATAAATCCCTGGCTGATGGGTTTCTTTCGCTTTCAAACATGCATGTGCACTTTGATCTCCATGCAAGGGGCAAGCCCTTATCCTAAAATTCATATCAATCTTATACAAGGGGAAAACCCTTCACTCCATGGGTACATTTTGATTACTTAAAAAAATCATCATTCAGTGATTTAAACACAAGGGACAAGGCCATCTATCACCTATCCTATCTAATCGAGCCCAACCCCTTGTCATATACAAGAGGCAAGACCCTACTGCCCATTTGGTTCAACCCAGTCCAACTCCTTTGTCATACACAAGGTGCAAGCCTTGTCAAAGTCCCTTGTCATAAACAATGGGCAATGTAATTATGAGGTAATGTCTTCATATGAGTTTAGACGGAGTCGTATTTTTCTTTTTCATTATAAATGAAAGTTTGAGGTCATAATGCTAAGAGGGTAAAGAATTGATTACTAACGTGATTAGGGAAAATTTTCAATCCTTGAGTTTATGCATGAAGTCGCATCTCAAAGAATTTGGTAAATAGAAAAAGAATAAATATATCATACACTAGGTACATCAGTAGTGATAAGGCATTGTTGAAGAGAAAAAGGAAAAGAAAAAATGATGTATATATGACTTGATTGTTTTTAATGTTTCAAAATTTGAGTCATAGAGTTGTAGACTTTATGGGTGTATCCTAAGCCATGGAATGAGAAATTGTTCTTTTGATAATGGTAAGGAAAATAAGAAAGGCCATGAGCATATGCGTAATCTTCTCTCATGTTTCATAAGTTTAACCCCTATGATAATGATTGTGCAGTGCATATATGGTTCACCTTTAGTGGCTCCACAACGTTACCCCTGTAAGAGTAGTTTACCTTAATGAGGCTCTACATGATTTTATGGTTGGACGGATGTACCCATATAGCATGATAATTTTATTACATATTCATTTCAATTTCATGCATCATACTCGTTTACCTTAAATGTCTCAACGGTGTGGTTCCAAAATAGTAGCTACACGTCATACGCTTTATATGTTATTAAGTATCGAGTGAGCATCCCTCATATTTTCATGAGCATATCTATTTGAATATATTTTGAGACATGCACCATATTCATCGTTTTTCTTAAATGGTTCTATGATTGTACATCTTTGAGAGTAGCTCACCTTCCAGGATCTACACAATGTTGATTATTAAGCAGGGAACATCGATTTGCACATTGGTTTTAATGAACATCTTTATTGAGTTGTGCACCGCACTCGTTGTTCGCCTCAAGTGGCTCAACAATGTGATTTCTTAAGAGTAGCTTGCCTCTTTGACTCTACATTGCATTTAGTTGATAAGCGGGCAACCCCCGCATGGGCATATTGATTTTATTGAGCATCTTTTTGAAATCATGTATGTGAATTTATATTTGATTCTCTAAGTAGAGTAGTTAGCTTCTTCACCTCTACATTGCATTTGCCTTGGTAATTAAGAAGTCCTTGTGAATCGTATGTTGATTTTATTGAACTTCCTATTCTGAGTCATGCATGGTGCTCTTGGTTCACCTTAAATGGCTCCGCGAGTACTTTTCCCTAGCAGAGTAATTCTATACTTTCTCGAACGTGTTGATTTTGTTGAACATCTTTCTCTAAGTTGTGCATCGTGTTCATAGTTTGCCTTTAATGGCTTTATGGTTTTCAATTCCCCCAATAGAATGTTTGCCTCCTAGGCTCTACTTTGAGTTTGTTGTTGAGCAGGTAATCCTTGTGGTTACATGCGCATGTTGATTTCATTAGAACTATGTCTTAAGTTGTGTGCCGTTATGGACACACGACCTCTGGAAGCCCACCCCTATGTTCTTTTTTGGGGTTTAGGAATTGATTTTCCTTGTTTTGAAATTATTTTAAAGAAAAGAAAGAAAGGTCTATTGAAAACAGATACAGAGTGGCCACTTGGTCTTTAGGGAACCAAGAAACTCAATTTTGACTTATCCAAACGGATAAAGGACACCGGCCCTTCATAAGAAAATGAGAAGATCTCTCAATCCCCGGGATAGATGAGAAAGGAAGATTAGATCGGGGAGAGCATGAACGTGTGATCGATTTCATTCCTTACAATATTCTTAGAGTAGGAGTCACAAAAACTCCAAATCTTGCATGGATGATGCAATGGATGACCCTAGAATGTGCAAAGGTAGTAGAGTGTTTGTGTTCATAGATTTGCTAAAGTGATTTAGATATCTTAAATATGCATGAATGCATAGAGAATGTTATTGTAGGATATGTACAAATGTATTATGAACTACTTCCTACAACATGAGTTAATTTTGATTGCATGTAAACATCTAATCAAAGAATAAAAGTTGAAACATGCTTCCTGTGAATAGTGGACAGAACAGTGAGCTAATACTGTGAAAATGGAAAAGTGTGGTTAGGAATGTTTTTAATTCATGATTTTCTATCAAGATCATCTGTATTGTGTCTAGAACACATACCAAAAAGCCAAATCACTATTGAAGTTACAGGTTGATACAAATCATATAAAAAGAGAGGTTACTCATAAACAGAGTTTGCACTGTCGACTGAAATGTAGAAAAATCTTTAAAAATGAAAACAAAACATTTAGAAGCCCATATTATACAGAAAGTTCCCTAAGACACGAAGTTCAAGGAAAAAATGAGTTGGGACCACTCTTTTGGGAAAAGTGTTCTGGGAAACAAGTTGAAAGTCAAGCAAGCTGCTATGACAGAGAAAACAGAATGTCTAGAAGGAATGTTTGGGTCAAAATGGAACCCTTCCAAGTGTTTTTAAATCAAACCGAAAATCACGAGTATTCTCTAATGCATTAGGAAGACTTTCCAAGTGTCCTTGAAATCATCCATTGAGTATTGAACTCAGAATGACATTTTAAAGTTGGATAACTCACTGTTTTGAAGATTTTGAGAAAACAAGGTTTGTTTCTTGGAATCCAAATGTTGGGGTTTTAGAGGGATTTTGAAAGCATATTTTCAGCACTCAAAGAAGATTATAACCACTTAGGAAACCAACATCAAACTCATCATCTAGAACTCCTAATATGTAGGAAAATTAGATTTAAATTATTTCAAACGCGTAGCGGAAAAATTAAGTTTCAAAAAACTTATTGGTAACTCAGGATCTACTACTCCTCAATTCCTAGATGCGTACTAACAAGAGGGACAAGAATTATACCTCAGGTCTTGAACCCAATTCTGATGTTCTTCTTCCTTGGTGATGCAGCAACCTCCACTAAGTAGCCTTCACCCTTATGTCTCCTATGAATGCTTCCCGAAGAGGCTAGAGATGGTGGGATCTCTATTAGAGATGAAAGAGAAGGTTTGGGAACTCTTAAAATAGTTTCTGCAGATTCTCGCTTATAAAAATGACAAACTACTTTTTCTGGACGCAGCTGCCCTATTTATAGATTCCCAGAACCGACCTAACGTTCAAGCGATCGAAGTAACTTCGATCGATCTTCAATCGAATCGAACCACCTTCGAGCGATCAAACCTGTCTAGACTTCAATCGATCGAGACAACTTCAATCGATCAAAACTATCTTAACATCATCCTCATGTGCCCTTCCAAGCATCATAGTGGAGCTAAGAGTGGGACCTCCTAGGCACTTTATTGTTGGTTAAGACCAGTTGTTAATTCCCATGACCAAACTCTTTGATTAGAAAACTAACCAACTGATTAGTTAGCGTTTACTCTACTGTAAAACGATAATTGAACTCCAACGCAAAAGAACAAATTCAAAGCGATAACTAGACTTGTATGGCGTACTAATGTCCCTCTACCTTCAGCATTCGTAATCATATTCAGGAAGTCAGATAACTGTTACTGTCTACCTGAATCATGACTACTTCTTGTATTCCATGAGTCCCATTCATTACTCATGATTACTAAACATGTTGATAACTACTTATCAACAAGACAGCAGTTCTCAGTAATCAACTTGATAACATTCTCAAGGGAATGCTTACTCTTTATCAGAGGTTAGATTCTATCTTGACAATAGATGTTCACAGCCCTGTGAACATGACATACCCAAGATACCCATGCGTTAATCTTTTATAGACCTCACTGATTGGTAAATCAAAGCAAACATGTCCACAGTTTGTGTCCATAATCGTCTCAAGATTGAAAACACGTACCTTATACAAGTTGTGAGTTCCTATCGACTCTTGACAGTCTTAAGTGTCAATAGGAAAGCTGAGGACCATCAATGCAATATAAGCACTAGCATATTTAACTAAGAGATAAACTCTAGTGATTGAAATTCATCACTCCATCCAATGGTAGTTAATCATGCGATAGTGTAAACCTGATGAGTTATCCAGTCTCATCATCCACTGTGACAAGTTCTAAGTATCAACGAATAGCAATTTGTCTCTCACTTGCATGTATCTCATACACACACACGAATTACCTCCTATGATACTTAAGGATTGACAATCATCTCATGAAGGAAACATACATAATAAATTGTAAAGCTGATATCTATATATTAAAATGTCAATGTCTCATACATAAAGTAATGGTTTGAGAGTACAAACCCAACAAACTCCCACTTGCACTCATAACCATTCAGGACTACATTTGAGACCTAAACTATCGAGATGACGATCAAAGACCTTCTATGGTAAGGCCTTTGTAAACGGATCCACAAGGTTGTTATTAGTAGCAATCTTAGCGACTGTCACATCTCCATGTTGAACAATATCTGAAATTAGATAATATTTTCGCTCTACGTGCTTTCCCTTTCTGTGGTTCCTTGGCTCCTTGGACTGAGACACTGCCCCACTATTATCACAGTATAGTGTAATAGGTGACAGCGACGCTGCTACCACCTCGAGCTCCATAAGGAACTTCTTGAGCCAAATAGCTTCCATTGCGACTTCACAAGTAGCCACATACTCAGCTTCTATAGTTGAGTTGCAATGCATTTCTGCTTAATGCTCCTCCAACTAACAGCACCACCTCCCAAAGTAAAGAGATGTCTGGATATTGACTTTCTCAAATCTTTATCTGACATAAAGTTTGACTCAGTGTATCCTACTAGAATTAACTCACTGTCGCCGTATATAAGCATGTAATCTTTAGTCCTTCTCAAGTACTTAAGAATGTGCTTATCAGTTATCCAATGCTCTGGACCTGGATTCGATTGATATCTACTAACCATGCCAACGGCAAAGCAGATATCTGGTCTAGTGCACAACATTGCATACATAAGACTTTCCACTACTGAAGTATAGGGAACTCCTGCCATGCGATTTTTCTCCTTCTGTGTCTTTGGACATTGGTCCTTAGAGAACGCTAAAACATGCTTGAAAGGTAACAAACCATTCTTTGAATTATCCATTAAAAACCTAGTTAGCACCTTATCGATATAACCAGCTTGAGATAGTCCCATTATCTTTCGCTTACGATCCCAAAAAAGCTTTATCCCAAGGATATGGCTTGCCTCTCCTAGATCCTTCATAGCAAAAGTACTAGCTAGCCAAACTTTAACTATTGACAATGTCGCTACATCATTCCCAATGAGTAGAATGTCGTCAACATAGAGCATAAGAAAAGCTACCACTTTTCTTTCACACTTCTTGTATACACAAGGTTCGTCCAGGTTCTATATGAAACCAAATGATTTGACCGCTTGGTCAAAACGAATGTTCCAACTTCTGGATGCTTGCTTAAGCCCATAAATGGACTTTTGTAGCTTGCACACCAAGTTACCTTTCCCACCAGTTATGAACCCTTCTAGTTGTTGCATATAGATGTTCTCCTCAAGATTGCTATTCAAGAATGCAGTCTTGACATCCATCTGCCAGATCTCATAATCTAGGCATGTAGCAATGGATAAGAGTGTCTTGATGGACTTAAGCATGGCTACCGGCGAGAAGGTTTCCTCACAGTCAATGCCCTCTCTCTGAGTATAACCTTTCGCTACAAGCCTAGCCTTAAAGGTCTCAACCTTTCTACTAGATCGTCTTTTCCTGTTGTAAACCCACTTACAGCCAATGAGTTTAATATTGGCGGAAGCTCCACAAGATCCTAGACCTGATTAGAATCCATAGATTCTAATTCAGCCTTCATAGCTTTAATCCAATGAGTTGAATCAACATTAGCCATTGCCTCTTCATAAGTGGCAGGATTAGATTCAGATTCTATGGAGATACCTTCAAAAACTTCTCCTAAGAACATATATCTATCAGGCTTGCTGATAATCCTCCCAATGCGATGAGGTACCGATGTAGAAATAGGTAAAGAAGTGGCATTTTCTTGCCTTACATCATTATCAACTGCGGGTGGGACTGAAGGCTCTCCTTCTATCTCTCTAAGATCTATCCTTTCCTTAGGTTTATGATTCATGATATAATCATCCTCCAAGAAAATAGCATTTGTACTGACAAACACTTTCTACTCTCTTGGATCATAAAATACCATCCATAAGTACCCCTTGGATATCCTACAAAGTAACATATTTTCGATTTAGAATCAAACTTGCTCATCTTTCCTTTCAGCACATGTGCCGGACACCCCCATATCCGGAGATGTTGTAAAGAAGGCTTGCGCCCAATCCACATCTCTTGTGGTGTCCTGGGAACAGATTTGTTTGGTACTAGATTTAGTATGTATGCAACAGTTTTCAAAGCATACCCCAAAGGAATAATGGCAACTCCAAATAGCTCATCATCCACCTAGCCATGTCTAAAAGAGTCCAATTCCTTCTCTCCCCTACACCATTCTGCTGAGGCATACCAGGTACAGTCAACTATGACAGAATCCCATTCTGTACGAGGTGATCAATAAACTCATTAGAGAGGAACTCGCCACCTTGATCAGATTGAATGGCCTTGATATGTGTGCCCAATTACTTCTCCACTTCAGCCCTAAACTCTTTGAACTTTTCAAAGGTTTCAGACTGGTGCTGCATTAGGTACACATATCCATACCTAGAGTGGTCATCAATAAATGTAATGAAATACTCATAACCACCCCTTGCTCTAATATTTATTGGTCCACACACATCAGTGTGAACTAACTCCAATAATGCATTGGTCCTATTGCCCTTTGCAGGAAATGGCCTTTTGGTCATCTTACCCTCTAAACAAGACTCGCAGACTTCTATTGGTTCGAGAACCAAATCAACTAAGACCCCTTCTTTGACTAGTCTGACAATCCTATTTAGATTGATATGGCCAATCCTCATATGCCAAAGCCTTGATGGATTAGTGGAAGTTTCTTTTCTTTTAGATAGTACAGTTACCACTGAGTTACTAAGTTCCATACAAGAATCTTTAGAAATATTGGGAGTAATCACATACAATCCATTAGTTTTAACACCAGAACATATAAAAGAACTATTTCTTTTAATGACAACTTCTACTCCAAAATGAAAAGAATAACCATTATTCGATAAATTTGAAACTGAAATTAAATTTCGTCTCATTAAAGGGACATAAAGTACATCTGATTAAACTATTGTCTGATTGTCCAAAAACTCTAAAACTACTACTCCTATAGCAACTGCAGAAATGGTTGTGCTAGAACCCAAAGTCAACACGATCTCTCCATCACTGTATTTCCTGGTTAATCTGAACCCCTATAATGAATTATAGATGTGGTTAGTCATACCAGAATCAATGCACCAAGTGTTTAAAGTATCCGTAATAAAACTTACTTCAATCACATATGATTCAATCATACCTTGAACTCTTATAGCTAAGAATTATGGACAGTTCCTCTTCCAGTGGCCCTTCTCACTGCATTGGAAACACTTTCTTTTGCTTTGGCCACCCACCTTCCCTTTGCCCTTACCTTTTCCCTTAGTTTTTGCAACCTTAGGAACTGGTCCAACTCTTGGACCACCAGTGCCAGCTTTCTTCTTCCTTTTCTTGCCTTTAGGCGTAGATCGGGAAGAGGAAGAGCTTTTCTCAACTTTCAGAATGTTATCCCTAGGTTTGATCACCCCTTTTGCTACCAGTAAAGAACTCATTAATTCGCTCATTAAGAAATCCATTTTATTCATATTATAGTTTAGTTTAAATTAAGCGAATGACGACAACAGCTTATTGAGGATCATATCAACTTGGGTCTGTGCGTCAATGTTGGCACCTAGGGTCTCCAGATCGTTTAAATAACCAATCATTTTTAAAACATGTTCTTTGACTGGAGTCCCTTCTAACATCTTTGCACTCATTATCTTTTGCATGGCTACCTGTCTGGCAGGCCTGCCATGCTCCCCAAACATATTTTTCAGGGATGTGATAATGTCACTGGAAGAATTGCTCAACTAGAATTGGTGTTGTAAAATGCCAACCATTGAGGCCAGAATGTAGCAACGGGCCATTCCATTCGACTTGGCAGTTACCGAAGCATTTGTCGCGGGTTCCTCAGGGCATGGGGTGGTGAGGACGTATATGTGATCCTCCCTAGTTAATACAGTGTCAAGGTTTCATTTCGATTCAGTGTAGTTATTTCCAGTTAACTTGTTTTGAGTGAGTATGGTGGCAAGTAGACTAAATGTAGATCCCGACATTATGATTTACTAAAAAAAACAAAATACAAAATAAGTATGGATATCAAAATTTTACAGTTTAAAATAAAAGAATCCTAAAAACTCTTATTTTAAAACAAAGTTGCCGGAATATCAAAACAAAAGAGTAAAGCCTTCGTGTGGTGGTCAATACTTGATCTTTTGATTAATCATGACTTGTCTGCTACGAAACTCTTGCACAACAAGTTATGACTCCCGAACCTTTTTGATCTCTAGGTTTCTGAATAATGCCCCGTGTGGGATCCCTTATCCACAGCTTAGCTAGTGTGTACCATTAACTAGGATCCAATCACAACCGCCTCATGTAGTACCTCCGTATGCTGGTCACCCTCTAACATGTCTGATTGATCCTATCCAAAGGAAGTTCACATCTAGTAACCAATGAGTAGTATACCCTCCGTATGGAATAATAACCCCTGGAGAGGTGACACAGAATGCACTACTCATCTTACAGTGAACCGTCAATGGAAGATCATGGGTGTTATAAATAAGACCCTCTCTCACTAGATTTAATAAATTAAGGATATTTCTTTTGGAAAAAATTTGTTTCTACACATAACCCCTAAACATCCAATATTTACTAATGCATTGAAAATGATTTTTAATATTTATTTTAGAAAGCTTATTTTTATAATGCATGCAGTAGCAACATATTTAATATTCCAATCACAGACAAGCATATAAAAACAAAAAAACTAAAATTGAAATAAAAGCATCCAAACAATGCCTCTATCTCCCATGGCTCTATCTCCATAGAACATGCTTCTTGGTTTGATCACCTCCGACTCCATCTTCATGGACAATGGCTTGCTCCTCCATCTTCATGGACTTCCTAATTCTATTACATTGGACCTATGCTTCTTTCGAAGCTTATAATTTATCTAGAAAAGGAAATAGCAATAATAAAAAAATTAAAAGGCTAGGAAAACCGGTGCGACTTTCCTTTTCGTAGGATTGAAGTCGCAGCGCCTTTTGCACACGCCTTAAAACCAAACCAAAATAAAATAAAGCATACACCATTCTCAAACAATTAAATAAAATAATTCAAAAGGTTTTGGTGCCATGAGAGATAGCAGACTAATCTTGTTGCAAAAGGGTTAGTCGTACACACATCCACACATATATAACAAATATATGTAACTATTGAAACCCTGAATTGATTCGTACAGTACATAAACTCTTTATATACTAATTTAGAACATAAAATAGTATCTCATTTCTCTGTCACACTTCGATCGATCAACAAAGGTTTGATCGATCGAACCTTGATTGATTGAATTATTCAGTTTCACAGAATGATTTGAAAATTTTACATAATGCAATAAAATAATGTTCATAATTTTAATAAACTTTAAAACTGTGAAAAGAACACCTAGACAGAGAAGCAGTTTTGATCGATCGAATACTATTCGATCAATCTAATAGAAACAAAGTTCGATCGCTCGAAACTAGTTCGATCACTTGAGATCTGATAGGTTCAATCGATTGAACCCATCATGCATCCAAAGCAATCACAGATTTGTTTTCTGTTATGATAACACTGCAGAAACAAATCTGTGATGATGTAGTTTCAAAACAATTCTAAAATTAACATGCAAATCAAAACTAGTGTTCCAAAACGCGTCTATAAATCCAAACAAGCATGGCTCTGATACCAATTGTAGGAAAATTAGGTTTAAAATTATTTCAAACGCACAACTGAAAAGCAAAGTTTCAAAAAATTGATTGGTAGCCCAGGATCTACTACTCGTCAATTCCATAGATGCATACTAACAAGAGGGGACAAGAATTATACCTCAGGTCTTTAACCTAATTCTTATATTCTTCTTCCTTGGTGATGCAGCAGCCTCTACTAGGTAGTCTTCACCCTTATGTCTCCTATGAATGCTTCCCAGAGAGGCTAGAGATGATGGGATCTCTATTCGACAGGAAAGAGAAGGTTTGGGAGCTCTTAAAATAGTTTCTACAGCTTCTAGCGTATAAAAATGATGAACTACTTTTTCTGGATGCAGTTGCCCAATTTATAGATTCCCAGAACCGACCTAACATTCAAGCTATCGAAGTGACTTCAATCGATCGAACCTTCGATCGATCGAACCACCTTCAAGCGATCGAACCTGTCTAGACTTCATTCGATCGAGACCACTTTGATCAATCAAAACTGTCTTGACATCATCCGCATGTGCCCTTCCAAGCATCCTAGCGGAGCTAAGAGTGGGACCTCCTAGGCTCTTTATTGTTAGCTCAGACCAGTTGTTAATTCCCATGACCAAACTCTTTGATCAGCAAACTAACCAACTGATGAGTTAACGTTTATTCCACTACAAAATGATGATTGAACTCCAACGTGAAAGAACAAATCCGAAGCAATAACTAGACTTGCGTGGTGTACTAATGTCCCTCTACCTTTAACATTTGTAATCATATTCAGGTAGTTGAATAACTGTTACTATCAACCTGAATCATGATTACTTCTTGTATTCCTTGAGTCCCATTCACCACTCATGATTAATAAACATGTTGATAACCACTTATCAACAAGACTGCAGTTCTCAGTAATCAACTTGGTGACATTCTCAAGGGAATGCTTACTCTTTCTCAAAGGGTAGATTCTATCTTGACAATATATCTTCACAACCCTATGAACGTGACATACCCAAGATACCCAGGTATTGATCTTTTATAGACCTCACTGATTGGTAAGTCAAAACAACCATGTCCACAATTTGTGTCCATAATTGTCTCAAGATTGAGAACACGTACCTTATACAAGTTATGAGTTCCTATCGACTCTTGACAGTCTTAAGTGTCAATCAAAAAGATCAGGTCCATCAATGCACTTTAAGCACTAGCATATTTAACTAAGAGATAAACTCTAGTGATTGAGATTCATCACTCCATCCAATGGTAGTTAATCATAATATAGTGTAAACCTGATGAGATATCCAGTCTCATCATCCACTATGACAAGTTCTAAGTATCAAAGAATAGCAATTCGTATCTCACTTGCATGCATCTCATACACACATGAATTACCTACTATAATACTTAAGGATTCACAATCATCTCATGAAAGAAAAATACATAATAAAATATAAAGCTGATATTCATATATTAAAATGTCAATGTCTTATACATAAAGTAATGGTTTGAGGGCACAAACCTAACACAATATTACTTGCACAAACATAGTTTTGTTTGAGAATATGACTTCAAGAATACATATGAATGTATTGAAGTTAGAATCATCATCCATCAAACATGTCTTTGAGGTCAAGAGCTTCTATCCATATGGATTCACTCTCCTCAAACAACATGTCATCTAGATGATGATAAACATGTAAGTAAACAAAGAAATAATAAAAAAAGAAATGAGGTTAGAAGGGATGAACATATTATGTAAACAAGCAAGTAAATAATCAATCGATGATAATCAATGAGATATTGGACTCGTATCTTGGTCTTTCACTCATAGATATTGACATTTAGACATAGAAGTAGCTTCCTAACTCATAAATTCTTAGAGAAATGGTGGTTGGGTATATTGATGATGAAGTATATAGAAGAATAATGGAAGAACTTTAGCTTAAAACTCACTTTCTATAGAAAAATAGTAACTAAAGATCACTTTCTCACTTGTAACACTAACACTATCTCTCTTTCTCTCTACAATTTTCTCTAGCTTTGAACTTAGCCCCCCCTCCCAAAAAAAAAAATAGAGCAAAGGGGGGTTAATGTAGGACAATTTGGGGTAGTTTTTGGATTTAAGAAGTGCTCCTATTGGTCCAAAACATCCGTAAACAAGAAACTACGTCGTTTTGACTTCTAATTATTCAATTTGGACCCCCAAAATAAATTAGAAAAATGGACCAGTCAGTGGTTGAGTGCCGCCACGGAATTGGCCATGTGCTGCCATGGAACAGGCCTAGTGTTGCAGCAAAATTGCTCCTTGGATGCCCATAAAATTATGTTTAGGCCCCTAGAGGTTCCGGTATTCATGAAAAGGCCCTATTGTGTTCAAAATTCACATAAAATGCATACGAACTCCAAACTGAGCTTGTGATATACCATTGGAAAGGTATTGGAGTATAATTTTCACAAAAAAAATAGTTTATAGATAGGTCACTTTGAAATGTTTTGCGGTATTTATGATAAAATCCGATTTGATCGCCTTTTCACCATCAGAAATTCATGATAAATCCGTTTTAGATCATGAAATTATGTGTGACATATCATTGGAAAGCTATTAACCTCTAGTATCCATTAAAAATATTTGAAAAATGATACAGTGCCCTGGTCTCTGAGTCAACTTTTAGGTCAAACTGGTTAAACTAGGGACGTTTAGGAAGTTTTGGGAACCGCTGGGAGCTCCCAAGAGCTGACGTTTTCGTTTGATTTCCTTTTAAAACTCGTTTTAGTACTTTTCATATGATCTAGAATGATCTCAAAATTTTTTGTGAATTTGGATGATTTCGGTCACACCCTGGTCAAACCGGTCAACGGGGACTTTCTGGAATCTTCCAGGACTTTCGGGATCTCTGGGAGCTGACGATTTTGATCTGATTTTGCTTTAAAACTCATTTTTATTACTTTTTCTATGATGTAGTGTGTTTCTAGAACTTTAGGTCCAAATATGGGAGCATTTGGGCTTTCAGGGGCATTCTGGTCATTTGTACCACTTTTTGAGCATTTTGAGAGATAGAAATAACTTACAGGAGTCCTTTTCGAGTCTTTTCAATCAACATGAACCACCAATCTATGGGTCTCCTATTCTGATAGCCAAAAAAATGGGGTGTCTACAGTTTGCCCCTCTTTAGCATAAGCTTGCGAGGCAACGCATGTTGCAAGCAAGTGCTAAAGCTTTGAAGATATACATCTTTTTGGAGGCTACAGATTTAGGATGAAAAGTGTTGCAAAGATGCAATGATGAAAATCATGACGCTGAGGCCAGTGCTGGTCGTGCTGTTCGTGAGCTGCCTACTTATCCCTGGGAAATTAAACCAGAATGTAGTTCGGGGCACAAAGAAACAAACACATGCAAATACACAATAATCAGGTGGATGCTATGTGAGGATGATGCTATGTTATGATGAGCTAAAATGATACGTTTCGTGCCTGATTTTATGTTCTAAAGTGCTTGTGGTCCTAGTACACGTGTTCTGTGTATTTGCCACTCTCATTGGGGTTAGTGATCTATGCTTCGCTACGACTAATAGACTTGTGAGGGATCTCGACCAAAGGTCTTACCCAAGGAAGAGCGTAGTGCTTAAAGTGATACCGCGGTGCTTAAAAGAGTGCTTGTGGTGTATTTTCCACTACTAGTGGACTTGTGATGTGTGTGTGTCGCAACCCATGGGCTGAGTGTCATGTTATGGCCAATATTTTTGTGTTTGGTAAGTGAAGTGACCCTCTAAACTTGACTCATGCTCCTCTTAATCATGATACTATGGTCTCGGTGACTCTCAGATTCTCAACAGTGCTTCTAAGAAAATGATGATCCTCAAATCTCAACAATGCTAATGTTGTTCCTCAAATCTTCAATGGTACTTCTCAATGCTTCTTGATTCTCAATGGAGCTCTTTAATTCTCAAAGGTGCCCTCCAATCTTCAATGATACTCATCAACTCTTCGACGATGCTTCTCAACTCTTTTGACATTCCACGATGCAACTCCACTCTTCAACGATACTCCTCAACACATCTGATGCTCCTCGACTCTTCAATAATGATTCTCAACTCTTCTGATGTTCCTCGATGCTTCAATAATACTTTTCAACTTTTCTGATGTTCCTCAATGCTACTCCACTCTTCAACAATGTTTCTCTACTCTTCTGATGTTCCTTGATACTCATCCATTCTTCAATAATGTTTCTTAACTCTTCTGATGTTCTTCAATGCTCCTCCACTCTCCAACGATGCTTCTCAACACATCTGGACTCTAGGCCTTAAAACATACTAACAAAACATCTCATCAGGAAACCTGGATTTTGAGTCCTAAAATACCTCTAAAATACATCCTATCAACACTCCTCATAAACACATCTGGACTGGGCCCTAAAACACCTCAACAACATATCTCATCGACACACCTCATCAACATATCTGGACTCTGATTTGCTAGCAACAATTTCTTGGTATTGGCGGTATTTCCTCTGATCAGCCATCTTGAAAAACAACTATCAGCTTGTAGTTTGCAACCACTTACAAATTTATGCCACTCGTACTTGGGACACTTCTTATGTTGCAACCTTGAATGGTATAGTAATGATGTTTGGTACTTTTGCTTGTATCCACAGTTTTTATAATTGGGAGTCACCTTATGCCCACACATTTGAGACCATCAGGACGAACGGACTTGACAAGAATGATGATGACAAGGAAAGTTAGGTTAGTTTGTATGAAACCTCGATCTATGACACACTTTTAATCAGTTACTACTGACTCAAACAAAGAAAGATTGACTCGAACATGAAATTCACAAATTGCCATGATCCAATGTGCCTCTGTCATAAATGATGTACCGCTCATCTTTTATGTTCACTCGGCATCTTAACATGATAGCACTTTACTGATAAATCTAGTTTTTGAAAATTCCTCCCTATTGATCATATCAATTCTCTACTTCTCCCAGGAAGTTCTTTGAATTAGTACTTTAGCTTTTAGAATAAAAGATGCTCTATTTCAAAATTTTAAAAAAAAACTTGGTGACTTGAAAACTCGCCCTTGGTGTGAAGGGATCGTGTTAGGTAAACGGAGTTCGCCTCTAGTTTGAGGTGTAGGAAGTGGAATTCATAGGTAAATGAGATGGATGATCGAAGTTTGCCCCTAGCTTGGATGATGGTTTATTGGAGGCTTTGGGCAAACGAGATAGGTGACCGAAGTTTGCCCTTTGTATGAAGGGTAGATAGTAAAATTTAGGCAAACGAAGCGGATAGCCGAAGTATGCCCCTAGTGTGGAAGGAGATTTCTAACTTGAGGCAAGGACTGTGACTTTAATCTCTCAGATGCTCATAACTTTTGCCTAGGCACTGGTGAAGTGAGCTAGCGAGCTATTTTCTCTCTTTTGTTATTACTCACTATGGATGTAGCTCTAATTTTTGCCTAAGCATCCTTTTAGATTTTCGACCTGGCGAGCCATCCTTCTTTTCTTTCTGATAGTCTGCCTACGTACCCCCGAGCGGGGATCAGGTTCAACATAGTTCGTGCCAAGGCTTTGAAAGAAGGG